>CM057049.1:13118681-14318681 GCA_029948455.1 Solanum rostratum | reverse complement strand
TCTGTCACCTGCGTCTGCATCATAAAATGATGCAAGTCCAAAAGAAGTCAGTACATGAAATGTATGAGCATGTAAAATAGCCAAAATCGAGAACTTAGGATAGGGTACTATACTCAAAAGTAGCAAACATGTGTCTCACAATAGGATAGCATAAGTAACAAATAAAGTGCATGTTGAAAGTAAAAACATATGATGAAACTTTGTATGCAAGAAGTAGTTTACTTTAGCTTGGGGAGTTTCTCTAACTGACAACCATCACTATGAGTCTCGTGATGATACAATGTCTTGCCCACGTTATGAGAGCCGTCCCATACTTTGCTAGGGTAAGTGTCAAAAACTAGGGGAGTGGATCCATCCCAAAACTGGGCCATCTCAATGGCAATGAGGAGTTGTATTTTTGGTACAATCCTATCCTACATCGGCTACATAGTTTATGAGTCAGTTATTATTACTTTCACTCATATCGGTGCTCAATACTACTCCCAAAATCACTTTTATAATGCTCATATTTAAAAGAATATAATCCGCTCTAGGTATTACTTTTCTTCTGTCAGAGATTTGACTCAACTTAATATTCTCTTAACTTTTCTCAAAACTGTCTAGAATCATAGGTTTCATGTTTCACTGTTCATAAAATATCTATGCTAATGCTTTTCTTATGTTTGAAGCAAGAATTGAAAATTCATAGATTTTCGTAGTAACTTTAGGGTTTAACTAGTTTATCAATGAAAATTAGTATCTCAACCTAATATAATAGAAAAATTCAGTAAATTCTATGATTTTCTTACCATCTAATGGAAAAATCAAATTCAATAAGGACTTGGTTCATCTGACACGTACATGTCATGGCCATCCCACCTTTCTATGTTCTATGGACTTGTATGTAACTATTGAGAGTAAAGATATTCTGCATAATGTGAATATTCCACCCAAAAGTTTGCTTTTAGTTCAAAACGATCAATTTATAGAATTAGAACAAGTAATTGCTGAGATTCGCGTAGGAATATCACTTTGAATTTTGAAGAGATGGTTCGAAAACATATTTATTCTAATTCAGATGGAGAAATGCACTGGAGTACCGATGTCTATCATGCACCCGAAATTACATATAGTAATGTTCAAAAAGATAGCATAAACAAGAACAATTACTCAAAATAAAGAAATCTTGTTTCCAACTAAGAACTTCATACTTGGAGAAAACTGGTAGTTACATGATGGTGAAATAATGTAGAAGATTTCTTGTAGGCCTTACATACCTGTGGGGATTAGGTTCTTGAAGAAATTTGAAAAAAGTTCTTGAAAGCCCTAGCTTTTGCCCTTTTGAAACTACATTTTGAGTTTGGAGAGTGTTTGAACGTTAATGATTTGAAAAATCACGTTTTAAGGGTTTAATTAGGTAAAAACTAACAAATTTACGCTTAAAGGGTGAGAAAAGACGAAAATACCCCCATTTAAAATCACTGATCGGGTCGGCTATGAGTCCATCTATGGCCCATAGAAGTTTCTACAGCCCATAGGAACCCATCCGTAAGTTTTTAGACAAATTTTGGGGTCATTGGATCGATTCTACGAGCCCAATCTATGGCCCGCAGAAGTTTTTACGAACCATATTTGGGTCTGTAAGTTCTGGGATTCAAAATCAACTTGCAAAAGTTTTTCTAAGAGTTGAAAGTACGGTTTGTATTTCAATTTACGACCCATAATTCAAGGTTGTAGAAACACCTCTACACTGACAGTCTATAGTAAAATGGTCATAACTTTTTACTTCGAACTCCAAATGAGGTGAAATCAGTTGTGTTAGAAAGCTAATTCAAAGTGCTTTCATTTGATTGGTCATAAGCCATCTAATTATTTGGGAAGGGCATAATCCAAAGTGAAAACCTAACCAGTAGGGAGGTTTTGAACTCAACTAAGCACTAGGGGTCTCTCATGACCCGAATTCACTTCCAACACACTTCCCACCTATATTAATGATCCTTAAAATATAAGTACAAGTAAGGCATTACTAGATTTAATCTTATGTATTTGCGACGATGAATTTTCAGATCCTAAGAATAGAATTGTGAGATGTTACAATACGCTTTAAAGGTAGGAGTTCAACTTGCGCTTTTGGTTGAATAATGATGTTGAAAAGGATAAAATAGGGGGATTTGATGGTGGGTCTACATCTAACAGAGGTTGGCCGGTGGGTGGTGGTTGTGATGGCCATGACCACTAGGAAGGGTACGCAAAACTAGGCTATGGCGGCGCTGGATATGACTTAGATAGCGTTATATTTTCTTTCTGTTAGAAACACGCACCTTAGGAATTTGCCTACTCGTTGGAACAGGTTAGTTAAACTGTTTCAAGAATGCAGAATTTAAACTTGAACACAATGATTTTACGTGGAAACACCCGGCTCACAATAGGTGAAAAACCACGACCTGTACCTCTACAGGATTTACTCCCAACTTCACTAGATCAATATGAGCCTTCAACAAATGATTACAACTTTTCGTAATCTAAACTTCAACCCTACGTCGCTAGCCTATTTTCTACTCATAAACCTCCCAAGGCTTATGTTCCCAAAGTCTTTGAGTTGCCCCCAACTTGAAGACTAGAATCTAATCTCAGTTATAGACCCCGAGAGATTACACAATTGTTCAAGATTTCAAAGAGAAAACAAAACTGCCTAAACCCTATGCTATGTTGTCGTGTTTCTCTTGTTCTTCGTCTCTCTCTTTTTCTGCGTCCTGCTTCTGTAAAGTCCCACTGGCTTTATAGTTGGTGGTTAGAGTTTTATTTGCTCTAGGCCTCTTTAATGATAACCACCAATTACTAGTGGAATCTTTTTTCCCATAGAACTCCTTCTTCTAATCGAACTCCTCTTCTCTCTTTCTTTCACGCATCCTATTTGAGTTGGAGTCGTATTCCTCTTTAAGTACTTCTTCTTGACAGTTGTTGCTTTTATGGACCTTATCTCCAGCACCCTTTATCCCCTTTTTATCGTGTGAAGCATGTGCATTTTGTCATGGCTACCGTATGTTGAATGAACCTGGTGGACCGACATTTTTCATTATCTTTGTCAATCATCAAAAGCTACTGCTCCAACACTTTCCATGAAAATACTCCATAATTATTTCCAACACTAACAAAAAGAATTTTAAGCCATATAATATATATTATATATTTTTATTTAAAGGTATATTTTGTTGTTTTGAAATGCAAAGTTATTAGTACTAATTTTTTGTTGGGAAAATGTATAAGGACCAAATCTATGATGAAAGTTTTAGGGACACTTTATCTCTATGGAAGAAGGGAAGGGGATACTTTGTTTTGTACTTGGTTTTTGCGGATGCACTTTATCTTTATTGGGGGTGTTGTAGTGGAGGGGAAGTGGGTGTGTTCTATTATCCCTCTAAAAAATTACTTATTTCTTGTAATCTTTGCACAAATAATTAATTAGATTCTCTCTTTACTTTTTCTAATTGGTAAATAGTATATATTCTGATATATACGATTATACATATAAAGTTACATAGATTATACATATACTAATATACACTGTCGGTTTTTTTATTTATTTATTTAAGCAATTTGATGGATGGTTATTATGTTAATTCTTCTTATTTCTTCGCACCTTATGTATGTTGACATGGAACCAAATATGAGAACACCTCCCTCATGTGCGTCAAAACCTTAAGAAAAACTCAATTTCAAGAGCTTTTCGTCCAAATATAACTCTTCATCCCATTCTCTGACCCATTTTCAAGAGCTCAAATTTCAACATAAACTCAATCAAATTCACACCTATTAAGCTCAAATTTTCAACCATAACTCCACAATAATATCACTATCAAATTCAATAATTCAGTTGGCTAACAACCATTTTGACAAACTCATTTTATCTATTCTGCATGCTTGTTTATGGTTCAACAATGGTGGATTTGAAATATCATTTCCACTTGCTAATCTCGGAACAACTAAGGATGTATAATGAGCCTAGAACCTGAATCTCATTAAAATTAGGATTCAAGCTTTGTTGTTTGCAAGAAAAAGTTTCACAATAACAATAATATTTACGCTAAAAAGACCATAAGACATCCTATGAACTCAAAATTAGACATTTTCTTTATTGTGGTTCAGAATTCATGATATAAATCTAGTGGTTCAATCAAAACACCATTTGGAGCTCATTTGCTTCCTATGGTAGCATTTTATTTCAACAACATCACAATACCAATCTTCAAGCTAGTACCTGAATCTCATCTAAGATCCTCTACACACGAATCATAACTATAAAATATGCTTCTTAACTATAAAACTCATTCTGAATCTATTGAAATCATCAAATCACCAATCGAGGTCGTCTTGATAGAAAATTGATTGTGGCCAAATATAGCTTCCTTAAAAGTCATAAAAATAACCAAATGCTCAAATCACTCTCGAACACCTCGGGATTTGTACCAACCATCCAATAAAGTCAAAAATCACTTCCAAATCTAACGGAACAGTCATAATGCGAATTTTAGCTTATATTTGGTCAAGTTTTCAACTTTTAAAATTGAAAATCTTCCTTTTATCACATTTGATCACCTCAAAAGTCATGCCACCTTTTTTTTTTTTCAAGTCATAAACAACATAATAAAGATACAAAAAGGTTAAAATTGGAGAAATGAGTTTTTAATAGAACAAATAAACATATGGATCATTACTATTATTATCATAAAGGAGCAAAAACTAAAAAGCCAACACAAAATAGTACCTTCTCCATCTTAATTTATATTATATCCTTATTTTTAATTTGTCTCATAAAGAATACCTCTTTACTACTAGAAAATTTACATAAGTACTCCATTTATAAAATATTTATCATTTATAGTTATTTAATTTGAATACATCTATATTATATTATATGTATAAGTGAGTGTTTGATTGACTTATTTTTAGTGATTTTTAGGTTTTAAGCACTACTTTAGTTTTTGAAAATATTTTGGATAACAAAAAAAAAAAGTGCTTTTAAAAGCAATTTTTTAAAGATGAAAAAAAAGTATTTAAAAAAAAAAATCAAAAGTCAAAAGTTGGGGATTCTTTACTTATGTCTTTTGGCTTTTAACTTTTAACTTATAAGTCACTTAATAAAAGTCAATCCAAACACCCCCTAATTCACTAATACATGATGTAGATGTACGGTGACTTTCTAGGGTTGTTTTGTGTCAATCCCACATCTTTCAGTGTTTGTGTAGCACCGTGCTATCATTCCAATGACAATTTTTTTATATCTAATTTGGGTAGCACCGTGCCATCATTCCGGTAACTACCTTTTTTATATCATCTTTTCGGTGACTATTTTTATCATATTTATCATGTGTAGAACTGTGCCATCTTTTCGATGACTACTTTCTCATATTCAATTTGTGTAGCATCGTGCATCTCTCCGGACTACTCATATTCAATGTATGTAGTACCGTGAATTTTTCGAACTACTTTCTCATAGCTGAGTTGCATAGCACTGGGGCTGTAAGACAAAACATTGACAGCACACAAGTAAAACCTATGAAAATCATGCCTAAGCACCTGTTAAATTCTCCCAAGTGCAAGATATCTTAAAATGAGATAGAGGAAGTTCACATGCAAAAGGCAGCAAGAAAAATCCTGTAAGGGGTGTCTCCCCCACATTTCTTTTGGTTGACATATCCAGAGAGAAGCTTTATATAGCCTTGACCACACTCGATATCTTTCTCAAACTTTATAGAATACTGTACAAGCAGTGTTCTGCTCTTGTTACTAAATTCTGGTATCTTAGCAGAGATGGCAAAATGTTTTGGCATCGTCATACGTCTAAATGCCTACAAAATCACAAATCATAATCCTATGTGGTAAGTTCCCACGTTCAGAAACAAACATGGCCCAACAAGAACAGAGAACAAGGTAAAAGCAAGTGAATGTTTGTATCATGTACACAATGAATCATCCTCGCAACACGATCCCAGTACTTACAATTGTCTTAAGGGGATTTTTCATAAATGGCAAACTTAAAAAACATAAAATCCTAAAATAGCTACTTTTTATGAAATTACCTTTTCTAACTATAGCTATAGCTAATTTAATGTATAACTCGGAAATAATGGTAATGTATAAAACGGATTTGTCAAAATTTTGTTAATTAATTGGGAGACTTTTTAGGTGCTTAATTTAAAAACGGTTCCATAAATAGAGGGATTAAAATACTAAAATGAAATCCTTTTCCTAATTGAACTCTTCTTCTAAAAATAAGATGATATTTATACTCAAAATAAAAAATAAAAGATTTCCTTTCTGTAAAAAAAATTTCCAACGTTTTACTTTCCCTGAGCTTTTAGAAAGGAAGTTAATGGTGAGTTTTCGTTTTGGTTTCCTTCTTTTTCTGTTAATTTGATTGTTGATTTTGAACTGTTAGATTGTGATTCTAATGATTTGTGAATAAGTTTCCGTGGTCGCATTTTTTTTTGTTTTTGTATATTATGGATGTAAATTTAAAAAAAACTTTATATTATGAATATAGTTTAAAAAATCAAATTCGATTATAAACCTGATTGAGACTTGTTTTTTTAGTGTTTGTTGTGTATTGCGATAAAATTTCATAATGTTTGTATGTGATTTATAACTTGCTCAAATGGAATGGAATTTGTCAAGTTTTTTTTCAAGTTTCAACCAGTTTATATATGTACTATTGATTGTATATGTATAAATGGATTTAAAGCAAATTAGGGTGATGTATAAACATATTAGTATGATGTAATTTTTTTTTTGTCGGAAAATCTTGAAATTTGTATAAAATGTATAAACGGAATTTAAGCAAATTAGAGTAGTGTATAGACAGAATTGTATTTTTTTTTTGGCGAAAATCTTCAGATGTATTCATAAAATGTATAAAATAAGTTGAAAGACTGTTGGAAAAAACTATATATTGTGAAATAAAATGTGGCATATAAATCTCGTTTTAATTCTTATTTTGGAAAAGTATTATATATTGTATAAAATCATGCAAATATGTATAAGTGTATATATTCAGGTTGAGTTGTATATGAACACACAGCTTTTCTAGATAGTGGTGTATATGAATAACATGTGTATATTAAAGACCTTATTGTCTAGTTATGTTCTTATTTAAATATTTATTCAATATTGTATACAACATTTGTTGTGGGCAGGGATGGCATCACTGGCGATAATGGTTATGCATTCGGGAAGATGGGATGACGATATTAACTACATTGATTATGTATTGGAGGGGATTATTTGTAAAGATACGTCAACATATAACGAACTTATCATATTGATTGCTCGACAGTTATGTGTTGATCTTCAAAAGCAAAACCTGGTGCTTGAGTATATTGTTGAAAAAGGAAAAAGGCCAATGGTGATACACAATGATATGGGTGTTAGGGTTTACATTATGTTGAAAAGGTCGACAAACGATTTTAATATATATCCAATTTGTGTCAGTGTGTTTATAAAAGACATAGGAAATAGTAATATTGGTGAAAGTTTTAATGAAGCGGTTGTTCCAATGATTGAAAACTCGGCAGTGAATGAGGTTGATGATTTCGCGGGAAACCACTTGGCAATTGATGAGTTGATAGAGCCTCTTGATGGTTTTGTGTCTGATAATTTATTGGGAGTCATATCTGACCCGGCGCATAAATATGTTGAGGTAGACCAAGTGTATACCGACAAGGCTACACTAAAGGCTGTCATGGAGAAGTATGCAATTACAAATCGGTTCCAATTTAAGACAGAAAGATCAAATTCAATCAGGTATATGACATGAATGCAATACTTTTTGTTGGTTCAAAATGTATAATTAGTATGTCATTTAATAAATGTGTGAAGCTAATATTTCTAGTTAATATATACTATGTTGATAATTTATATGATATTATTTTATACATAAATGCAGTTATACACTTGTGTGCAAATCAAGTGAATGTGAGTGGAAGATGAAAGCTTCTGCAATAAACAATGCTAGTATGTTTAGGGTGAGAATGTTTAACATGAAGCATACATGCCCGTTGAAGGATAGAGTTTATTCACAGAGGTAGGTAAGTAGCAATCTGGTTGGCGGGATTGTGAGGCCTAAACTGGAAGATCACAAGCGAAAGTACACGCCCTCGGATATAAGAAAGGACATGAAAATGGATCTTGGGGTAGATGTTACCTACATGTGTGCATGGTGGGCAAAAGAAAAAGCTTTGACTTATTTACGAGGCACGCCAGCAGGATCGTATAGCAGGCTGCCAGCTTATTTATACATGCTTGAAACAACATATCCTGACTCTAATATAAAACTAAAGAAAACTGATGGTAACGAGTTTCTTTATGTTTTTGTTGCTTTAAACGCCTTTATTAAGGGGTATGATCACTGTAGACCCATCGTTGTTGTTGATGGTAGTCACCTTAGAGGATCATACAATGGCCAATTTGTGTCTGCTAGTACTATGGATGGATCAGGTAAAAAAACTATGTTTGAATTATGTTTCTGGAACTGTTATGATGTGTATAAATATATGTATAAGTATAATTTAATCTATTTTTTAGGCCTAAAAGAAGTGTATTTTTTTTGCAAACAGGACATATATTCCCGCTTGCATACGGAGTTGTAGATTCTGAAAACGATGCATCGTGGACGTGGTTTTTCGAACGATTTAAGGAAGCATATGGACAGCGTCCTAATATGTGTGTGGTTTCCGACAGAAATGAAAGCATAATTAAAGCAGTGATGAGAGTGTATGATGGTGTTCCGCATTATGCTTGCGTGTATCATTTATGGGCAAATGTGAAGAGTAAATATCGAAAGTCTCATGAAAAATTGAGTGAAGTTTTTTATACCATGGCAAAAGCTTATACACAATCTGATTTTGATAAGCTAATGACGACTGTGGAAAGGGTCGATCCTAGGGTGAAAGAGTATCTGCAGTTTGCTGGGTATGAGAAGTGGGCTAGAATTTATGCGCCTGTTAATAGGGGATGGTGTATGACTTCGAACCTTGCAGAAAGTATAAACTCTGCATTGGTGTCGGCTCGTGAATTACCAATTCTTGATTTTTTGGAGGAAGTGCGTTTGATGTTTGGTAGATGGAACTTGGAAAATCAAAAAGAAGCAGCATATACATTTACTCCTTTGATGGGTAAATTTCAGGATATATTGGCCAATAATGAGGCTAACAGTACAAAGATGACGGTATGTTTTAATGATTGTATAATTTTTATGTGATATACGTTAAAGTTAACTAACATTTTTGTTTAAATTTTGTTGTTGAAATTTACATAGGTGGTATCGTCCAATGTTCACATTCACAATGTTAGTGATGAAGGGAGGAAATTTAAAGTAAGTCTGGCAAACAAGACATGTAGTTGCGGTCGTTTTCAGATTGAGGAAATACCGTGTGAGCATGCTTGGGCTGTGTTGAAATCTAAACATCTAGAACCGGATGAATTTTGCTCTGATTTGTATAAACCAAAAACCGTGTTGAAAACATATGAGATGTCCATAGATCCATTGCCGGATAGAAATGATTGGGTAATACCACAACATGTGCTAGATGATTTGGTTCTACCTCCTGTATTCAAGAGACCTCCAGGAAGACCAAAGAAGAAGAGCAGAGACAAATCATTTACAAAAATGTTGTCATGCAAGGGGAAAAATGCATGTAGTACTTGTGGGAATATAGGTCATAACCGGCGATCCTGTAGAAATAGGCCCTGTGTTTCTTAATTTATATACTATTGTTTTTTTTAGTTGAAGCGTATGAGTACATTTATGTCTTTAGATTGAACTTTTTATTCAATTTTTTGAATAATAAATAAAATGAACATTCATGCATGCGTTTCTGGGTAATCATTTAGTGTGTATGTATAGATGTAAAAAAACCTGTTTTTAGGCTACATGTATTCAATATTAAATATTTATTTAAATGTATGTGTGAGCATATAAATATGTCATTGAAAATAATGTATAATAAACGAAATTTATTTTGGTCAGTTAGTAAAAATAAATATAAAAATACACAAATTAATTAAGTTTTTTTACGAATATGCAAACGTGTATAAATACATATAATATAGCGTAAAATGAATGTTATACATGAGTATAAATAAATTTGTTAGTTATACATATTAGTGAAGTCTTAATACATATGCGCGAATTCCATTTTCAGTGTATAAATAAGCCATTTAAAGCTCAATTTTATATATACATATGTGTATACCAACTGTATACTACATTCTTGTATATTACTTTACTAGTTTGTATGTTAGAATTTATCATATACCTACTTAGTATGTATGCTTATTTGTCTACATGTAATATATTGAGTAAATGTTATGGTTATTGAACATAAATATATATGTATAACTGATTAAGGTGTCTCTGAATGCATAAAACAGAACTTTACACAAATAATTGGCCTGATTTGATAAATACTGTCCATAATTGTGTAAACATAATTTACACAAAATAAACTAACATACTTTTAAAAAATATGATCTAAACAAAAAAACATAACCTAGAAAAAATAGAATAGTCCATGCTTGACATCTAAATTAAATTAAAATTGCATCGCTATGACCGCTGTCACTTGGATGCCTGTGAGGCTTCGGTGGAGCTTCATTTTCGCTAACTGCACCTTCGTCGTTCTTGCGCTGACCATAATCCCATAAAAGAGCTGCGTATCGAGAACGCATCAGGTCACAATCTATGGCATTTTCGGATGGAGTCTGGCCTTCACTCAGATATTCTGCAAACACTGTCAAGTATATGCCGCAGTCCCTACATAATATATAAAATTAAAAAAAATGAATGTTGTATAATAAGTCGTAATAAATTGAAAAAATGGCGTAGGTGAAAAACTTACACGCTTTCTTCATGCTGCTGTGGTAAGTTGTTAACTTGTACTATATCAAACGGGTCGTGTTCTGTGTTGGGATTGTACTTTTCCTGCATGGAAGTATCAAAAGCTTTGTTCTTGTAGAACTCTGACGTTGCAAGATACGTCGGTATGAGCTCAGCAAACTTCTTGACTTCTTTTTGTATATATGCATCATGTGACGACGATCTGATAGAGTCGTATACCATGATTGATCGGTCATTGAATGACACTACCAGTAACAACCAGTGAAACTTGTCCTTCAGGCTAACAGGTATAAACACATTGTCCACCGTGGACCATGGGACAGCAGCTAGCAACCTGTGCCCGTTGATATATGACACAATTGTCCTTTCTTGGCTTGCATTACATTCTGTGCTTTCAAGATTAGAGTAAACCTCCCAAATTCCAAGTATAGTTCCAGCAAAGTTACAGTCAACAGTTGTATACGAATATCTTGGAGACTTGGAATACTTGGCTTTTTTCCGCAGGTAATACATGATTACATCAATGTGCTTAATGAAAAAAATGAAAAGTAAATATCTAATTGTATAGTAATTTTAAAAAAAAATTGTATATAAGAAAATAATCAATTGTTAATAATATACATACCGTGTCGTCGAGAGGCTCTCCTACACTTGCCAACTTGTAAAACCAATTCTTGTTTGATACTTGTACCACACCAAAATCAAATGGCACAGGAAATTCAGCCTTGTTTCTCTTGTAATGTTCACCTCTTGTGTTACTTAATACAAAATAAGTAATAATAGTGATAAATATTTTATTATGAAAAAAGCGTATGCAAAAAAATGAGACTAGAAAAATAATGTAGGCTGATACTTACTTCTTTGGTTGCCTGGATAGAAGATCAAGTCGTAGCCATCTCCAGAAAGATAGGTGCAATGCTGCATCATGATTCTGAAAAATTGATTCGAATGGATGCTTTTGTTGGAAAATCACTGGACCGGTCGAGGACCCACCTGTAAAATGTATAAATTATAATAAGAGTATGCGTGCAAGCAAATTATTGATCTGAATGTGTAAATGCTTATATTTGAATATTTAAACCTGTTTCTGATCCAAATGGGGTCATGTATGGTGAAACATTGAATGGTCCTGGCCTTCTAACCCTTCGTGATTGCAATGGTGTCGTGTCGACATCTAACGGAGGTGTGAAAGCAAAAGCCATAGGATGTATAATCATTCGTCTTTCAGTGTTGATACTTTCCTGGTTAAGACTGGGAAGAAGTTCATCCAGCAATTCAAACTGAGATGCTTGTGTTGTTTGTCCGTGGATCACAGTCGATTCGAGACCTGTCGTGTGCTGGACTGTTGGGCTTGAACCATGTGGCAAAGGTGCTTCAGTTTGCTTAGCTGTATAATTGTCCCCATCTAATGATCTTTCAAAATCCTTTGGAACCTCAAGATTTACATTATCAACAATTTCCTGTAATGAATTATTTGCAACTAACAATCATGATTTCACATACATACTAAGTATGTGTATAAACTGTATAAAAAAAGTCAGACAGACATAACTTCGCAATTTTTTAAAATATGTATAATTTTGTATAGTGTATACCATTACAACAACTGTCCATTTATAGTTTATGTTCATCCTCTTAAAAATTGTATGAATTAAGTGTTCATGTAACCATATCAAAATCCAAATAACCATGTCCAATATCAAGTACGTAATCACAAATTTAACCACATGTATTCAGTGTGGCATAAAATTTAAACTGTAACCAGTTCCATCATCAGAAAACATAATAAATTCTGGAGTCAGTGTTCATGTAAGCATATGTATAAAATTGTATATCAAAAATAAACATACACATGATTAAAAAGAGTATAATTGTATATAATTTATGGTGTGACTAGAAAATGTCAAATTCTATTTTTTTAACAGTCGTAATAAATTTGTGATTATTTGTCCATTTAAGCATAGCAAAATCCAAATCACCAGATTCCATGTTGGCTAACTCATGACTGTATAGTAGATTATAAACTGTATAGTAGATTATAGTAGATTATATACACACATGAGATAAAATGTATTAGAGGTAAGAGTGTTATACAGTGTATATTTGTATATGTATAAAAAATGTATATGCATATTTTATACACACATGAATCAATATATAGAGAAAGTGTGGACATACGTCTGTGTGGTTTGTTTGCTCTGTGATGTGGCACACTTCTGCAGATGACATAATGTGAGTGTCTTGAGGTGATTCTGCTCGAATACTGGGTGCCTATATATAATTTTTTGCGGAAAAGTTTAAATATGTTAAACATGGTATTTTTTAGTTAAAAAGAATATAAGCCTTGTTGAATGACTAACTGTAAATGTATATTAAATAATACCTCTGGCTCGTCAGAACCTACGTCAAAAAATGTAGATGGACCAGTGGTTGCATCACTCACAGGATGTGTGTCTGTTGATTGTCTTTCAGGAACCTTACAATAAATGCAAAACACAATATAACTAAACAAACTACAAATTTTAATAGTCATTATACATACTATGCACATAAATTGTATAAGAATTGAAATTGGTATACATGTTTGTGTGTGATTGTATCATACCTGTGCAATGTTTGGTGAAGCAGACACCCCATGTATAGCTGGTTCATTGTCAATGGGTGTTGCGTGAGAATCCATTTCAGCTCCAACATTAGGAGTGTTAGGTTGGACATTCCGTGCATTATCCTGTTAATGTGTATAACATATGGTTTTATGTAAAAAAAATGTAAAATATTATGATAAAAAACATATAAATATTTAGAATAATATAGTGTGAACCTACCTTGTCATCAGATCTATTATTCCTGATTTCTTGCAAGAGCATGTTAAAATTATCTTGCATCATCTTCTTCAGGTCTTGAAAATCGTCCTTAACCTATAGTTGATAAGTGGTTACATTTGTATAAAAATAAAAATCAAAATCTGAACAAGACTGTAGATGAGAAAAAAGTATGACTTACAGAATTCTTGAACAGTTCAAACTCCTCGCGCGATATGGTTAGTCCATCTGAGTTGCTACTTGAAGGAATGTTTGCTGTAGCATCATTAATTTTTTTCTGCGACGAACAGTGTGTTTGGCCTTCTTAACCTTCGCAGTGGGAGTCTTTTTTTCATGTGACTTTTTTGGCACCGATGACTGACCCTTCTTATGTTCCACCGATATAGAAGTTTTTAATTTCTTCTTTGCAGGAGATCGGCGTTGTGTTATCTTCTCTTTTCCTTTGGACTGTTTTACACTGGGAGGGGCTTGGAAATCATCGTCAGACTCATTAACTGTGTGAGCAGCAACAGGAACTGTCGATTCATTGTTTGGCCTGGTTGAATAAACTCCGTTGGTATCGACAGAGTTGATAGCTCAGCTTCAGTTGGAGTTATGTTTTTAAATACAATCTGAACAGGGGTGTGAATCATTAAAAATTTATAATCATATAAGAATCGTGTAATATCAAATGTAATTTTTAATAATGCGTGGAAAGTTATACCTTTTTACGACCGCCTCGTAACAGGACATTCATTATGAAATCCCATCTAGGTTGGTTATTTGTGGTCTCCCAGTTACAAATCCTGGGGATGTTGTCATGTTTCTTCACAGCAATATTGGGGTTGACATTGGAACAACATTCGTACATCCAAATCTGCATGGCTAGTGGAAACCATTCTGTAGTACTTCCCCGTTTGTGTAATCTTGGCATGTAGATTCTTCGTAAGCTCATCAAAAGCTTTGTTACCCCAAGGATAATCTGAATATCTACCAGAATCAACTACATCAAAATCATTCCTATGTATCATAGTTGTTTTGGGCTCCTCCGACATGATGAAAGAGTGAATGTAGTACAAAACACCGAATTTCACTGCATCATCGTCATTGTCATCCCAGACCTTGTCATTAAAGCTATCAATTAATTGTTGTTTTTTAATTGATGTGCTTCCACCGAAATACTGATTTAAGATCCTATTTGGTTGTTCGGTATTAAAGATAAAATCAAACAAGTCATCAGAGCACTTCAAACCAGATATCAAAGCAAATTCTCTACGTGTGAAACGTAGAGTATACCCATTTACATGAATGGTAAACGCCTCAGACGAACTGCCATGCACTTCTAACATCATCAGACATTTGAACAGTTGGGCTTGCACACTACATCTGTTCAGTGAAAAAAGGTGTGCAAAGCATTTGGCAGACCGGCGAAAGCGATTCATCTGACGTTCAGTCAGAATTCGCGATAAATCATCCATTACGCTACAGTTTGTGTAGCATTGCATACGCTGCACAACTGTGGGAGTACCTTGAATAATAAAATCAACTTCCTACACGTAATATACAAGAATGTTTTCAAGGATTATATATTTAGACACTGTGTATATAAAATGTATACACTATATAAATAAACATATAAAGTGTATAATTGTACTGATGCAAAACAGTCTCTGTTTTGTAAACAACTAACATGTATAAAATTAATATATTTTATACAATGCTACCCCCTGTATAATTACACATATATATACTGATCAATTTATACATGTATGTCATTAAAGTGTATAAAATTTTTATGATCTTATATATGTGTGCTTACTTGTAATAATTTTAAATGGTACATGGACCAGTTTGTATAACTTTTTTTTCCGTAATAATTTTGATAATGTATAAGGTGGTCTAAATGATGGATTCCATGGAAATATACATTATACATAAATGGTGTGTTTCAGGGATGTATAAACATTGCCCAAATTTTTCCAATGTACTGAAATTAAAAATATACAGTTGCATTTCACATACATTACATGACTGTATATAAACATAAAAATAATATACAGTGAGAGTTTATTTTGGTATAAATCTATCTTTATACACCACTGATTTGTATAAAAACATTATACACAAATGGTGGATTTCAGTGTTGTATAAACATTAGCAAAAAATTTCAATTTACTGAGTTTATATATACATAGTTGTATTTCACATACATTCCATGACTGTGTAAAAACATAAAAATCCTATACTGTGAGGGTTTAATTTTGTATACATCTACACTTATACACCCCTGACTTTATAAATACATTATATATAAAATGATGGATTTCAAAATTGTATAAACATTACCCAGAATTTCTAATGTACAGAATTTATATATGCAAAGATGCATTTCACATATCATATCTGTGGATATTTTTTTTGTATAAAAATATAAATAAAAGACATAGATATTGTTAAATCTATAACTTTGGGGAAAATGAAAATTGCATGCACATATAAAAAAAAATGAAAATTTTGGAAAAAAAATACAAAGATTTTAAAGTATAAAAAATACCTCCATCTCGCCTGTATGAAACTCATCACTGTCGGACGATTTAGAGGCATTATCAACAGCTTTCCTCTTGTTTTCTTGACTCCTTAACTTAGAAATTGGGTGGGGATTGATTTCAACTTCATCACTAACCCTAGATTTAGAACTTGACCCTGCAATATTCTCAATTTCTTGAGTTAATCCGAGTGAAAATGAGGGTGATTCTTCCATTTTTTTTAACATGCACAATGCATACCTCTCGTAATCCTTTTAGATGAGGACTCCTTCACCATATTGTAAGCAAGAAGAGTTGAAAAATCCAGCTAAATAGTAAAAAAATTGGGGAAAATTTTGAACAGAGTGAGCAAAAATAAAAAAGCGCCAAACAAAATAAAAATCGAAATTTCAAATATGCATTTTGAAATAAAAATGAAAAATTGCCTTAGATAAGCAGATTTAGCTTGATTTGTTAAGGATTTTGAGAGATTCGCGGTAGTAATGGGGGCTGAAATGGCGGAATGGGTTAAGGAAGAGGAGTGAGATCGTGTGTATAATGGCGGCTTAAAGTGGGAGGGAAAGTGGTTTAGGTTTTATACATAGGCTTAGTGGGGACCACGTATTTTATAGCAAAAAAAAAAAACAGAATGCTATTAATGTAATAAAAATAAAATATAGATTTTATATGATATTATTAGTCTTAAGTATGCTTAATTACGTAATAATTCCTTGTCTTAATACATGTCTTAACATAAAACTATACAGGTCATTATATATTGCAATATAGTAAGTAAAGTAAGTGGTGAAATAGTAAGCTAAGTAGTTGAAATATATAAGAATACAGCTAGATAGTCCAACCAAAAGTATGTTTACACACATGAAGACTTCCGAAAAAATGATACGAATCGAACCTTTATCATCAGGATCACCAGGCCATTTCCCAGCTGTATACTTAAAGGAGCCTGCTTTCCCTTCACCTCTGTTTTCAGTCAGACTTCACCCATTTGCTCCGCCAATCATCTTTTTAAACGACCCAATATGGAAAAAAAATCAGTAATCATTGTATAATCACAGTAAAGCAACAACAACAACATACCCAGTGGGGCCAAAAAAGGATCATTTTCATATCATTCACAGAAACATAGGAAAAATAAAGCACAAGTATGAAACTATCAAGTACCACTAACAGAAGCAGAAATACACAAAATTAAATGGACAATTCCTTTAAAGAAGATTCTGGGGTCTAAACAATAATATCTAACAATCGACTCTTTTCATACCATTCACCGGAAAATGGTATATGAAAGCAGGAACCTTTTTCTAGATAGATAAGAAGAGGAGAAAGTTAAATGAATGAATAAAGTTTAGAAGAAGGCTCAGATTTTTGCCAGTTTATATAATCAAGGAGAAAGAAGAGCAGAGTTTGAATACTGCCCTAATGACAAGCAACAGTTGCCTTATAAGACCTTCCGGTTGAAATTGTCAAGCCAGGGCACGAATCAATTCTGAACTTTCTTCACTTTACATTTTCATTGTCAGCAATCCTCATTGCCTAAAGAACTTGGACCATTCCAGGTTCTAATTACCTGGAAGTTATGGAATTCCAAAGTCTGAACGCAGCCGTAAGAACCAAATTTGCAGCAGCAAATGAGTAAGAGGAAGCCAAAGCGCACGCACACACATATATATGTGAGAGAGGGGAAAACAGAATTGGGCATTGAGTAGAACGCTTAAATACCCAGGAAAGACATAGGTATGACGAAGCTGCCACTCGTGGTAATGCCCGAGAAAATCGTAGTTATTACGAAACTGCCCTTCGTCGTCCACTACAAGTGTCACTTATTAATGTTCTTAACTTAATAATAATAACTTAATTCTCCTATGAATGGCTTCAACGTATGAAGTTAAGAATGAGGCTCAGATTTTTGCCCAGGTCATCACAAAGGGGGAAAAGTGGAGCTTGAATAGTGCCCTGACTGCAAGCAACAGTTGCCGCGGAAGATTTTCTCCTTGAACTTACCAAGCCAGGCCACGAATCAAGTCTCAACTTTCTTTACGTTTCGTTTGCATTGGGAATAATCTTCACTGCCGCACGAAGTTGGAGATTTCAACATTGAGACAAACCTTAAAAATTGGAATGATGCAGTGGGATATCCCCTTTTTTGGACCACTTCGACCAATTGGTAACATCCAGGTAGAAATCGTAGCTATAAAACTCCGAAGATTAGGAAATTAACATACAGAAGCAGCATTGAGCTAAATTGCTCCATTCCAAGGAAATGGTGATCGCAAACTTCGAATAAGTTAGCTGAGATTTTTTCATAGAAATCGCAAGATTAAAAACTAAGATACACATATTATCAAACAACTTGCATGCAAAATTCCAATATAAAAATCCAAGGTGCATACTTTTTTTGGGATCTAAACGGCATAGCACTAACAAGCATACCAAAGTGGTAACCCCAAAATTCAGCACATTAGAAAGCTCAAACATATATACGAACCCAAAATTAGTGAATCAGAAGGAACTTTTAAGTAATGCAGGCAGTCGGATTGAAGGAAGAAGTAAGAAGGAACTTGCAAGACTAAGAATTACCCAACTTCTACTCCTACGAATGGCTTCAATGAATGAAGTGAAGAATGAGGCTCAGATTTTTGTCCAGGTCATCAGAAAGTGGAAAAAGCAGAGGTTGAATAGTGCCCTGACTGCAACCAACAGTTGCCTCGGAAGACCTTCTGTTTGAACTTACCAAGCCAGGCCACGAATCAAGTCTCAACTTTCTTTATGATTCGGTTGCACTGGGAATAATCTTCACTGCCTCAGGAAGTTGGAGATTTCAACGTTGAGACAAACCTTAGAAATTAGAATAAAGCAGTGGAAAATCCCCCTTTTTTGGGCCACTTCAACCAATTCGTAACATGCATGTAAAAATTGTAGCTATAAAACTGAGAAGATCAGGAAACTAACATACAGAGCCAGCATTGTGCTAAGTTGCTGCATTCCAGGGAAATGATAATCGCAAACTTCAAATAACATAGCTGAGACATATTATCAAGCAGTGTCCATGCATAATGTCACTGTAAAAGTTTAAGGAGTACACATTTTTCATCCGAACGGCATGTTAAGCAGAAACAGAAATCAAACAGTGGCAGGATGAATTTTCCTTCGCTAAAGCATCAGAAAATCAGAGCTTTGTGGAGCAGGTCGACCCGTTACTAAGAAGCATGTAAAAATCTAAGCTATAAAAGTTAGAAGATCAAAAAACTAAGATAGACATATTGTCAAACAACTTGCATGCACAATTCTACATGCCGAAATGGTAACCCTAAAATAGATAGACATATTATCAAACAACTTGCATGCATAATTCCATTATAGAAATCCAAGGCGCATCCGCCGAAATGGTAACCCTAAAATAGATAGACATATTATCAAACAACTTGCATGCACAATTCCATTATAAAAATCCAAGGCGCATCCATTTTTTTGGGATCTAAACAACGTATCACCAACATGCATGCCGAAATGGTAAACCCAAAATTCAACAAATTAGAAAGCTCAAACATATATACCAAGGAAAAAATAGTGAACCGGAAGGAACTTTTAAGCAAGCAGGTCGTCGATTGAAGGAAGAAGTGAGAAGAAATTCGCAAGACAAACAATTACAGAACTTTTAATTACCTGGAAGTTATGGAATTCCGAAGTCCGAACGCAGCCGTAAGAACCAAAGCTGCGGCAGCAAATGAGTAAGAGTAATTGGCAAGACGAACAATTACCGAACTTCTAATTACCTCTGAAAGTTAAGGAGTTCCGAAGTCCAAACGCAGCCGTAAGAACCAAAGTTGCAGCAGCAAATGAGATAGAGGAAGCCAAAGCGCACAGACACGCATATATATACATATATATATATATATATATATATATATATATATATATATATATATATATATGAGAGAGGGGAGAGTAGAACGCTTAAATGCCCAGGGAAGACATAGGTATTACGAAACTGCCACTCGTGGTAATGCCCGAGAAAACCATCGTTATTACGAAATTGCCCTTCGTCGTCCACTGCCACTCGTGGTAATGCCCGAGAAAACCATCGTTATTACGAAATTGCCCTTCGTCGTCCACCACAAGTGTCACTTATTAATGTTCTAACTAATAATTGTCATTTACTACATTTAATTTCTTTTTTCTCCTTGTTTCATTGACAACAACGTAGGTAGCAACATATTTTATTTTTCCTTTTAGATTTATTTTGTCCTCAGACTGAGGAGTGTCCACTTGATCAGTGTAATCTAGTTCATATCCACATCAGTTTATATTTTTTTTTACGAAAAAAAAAATCTATTTGTCGGTAGTTCCTTATATTTTTGTATTTCAAAATTTCCATCACATTTTCTTTTCTTCTCTCTTCTCCAAAGTGGAAGATTTTTGAGCTGGGGTTTGTGAATAAGTTGAAAGTTAAAACTATGTTTATTTTACTTTATCTATTTATATATGAGATGAGATGTATATAAGGTAGCTAGTGAACCGGGGTGATAGGTAAAAATTTATCCACGTTCGATGTACATATTAGTCTAACATAATTTTCCACGATTACATGATTTAATGAAGTAAAACACATGTTAATTAATTAAGTTCGGTAAAATGAACTCTAATTTAAAGCACATCACATGCATATATTGATTGGTGTATACACCACATGCAACAGCGGAGCCACATAGTAATTAGGGATTTCATCCTCTTCGATGAAAAATAATATTATATACATGGGAAAATAATTTTTTATGAAAATATAATAGATGTCGAACCCTATCCAACTAGTTTGTGTGTTTTATTCTTAAAATTTTGAAACTCCTTAAAGAAAATCTTGGCTCCAACACGGACCACATGCGAATAAGTTTTACTCGGGAGTGATAGCACAAAGAATTCTAATTTTGATGAAGTCATTTATTTTCTTACTAGTAAATTTTGCCTGTGTTTAGCACGGTTATAAATAAGAGATGATTTGCAACAAAAAAAATAATAAAGTATCAATAATTGTTTAGTGAAGTGTCAAAATATATCTTAACTATCCTCTTTTTCTTTTTATTTTTATATCTAGATGCGATGATGCTAAAGGTTATTTTTGGCATTTTCGATAAAATCACCATTTTGCCTTTTTCAAAAGTTGCTTTGAGTTTGTTTTTTTGGATGTTTTGAAAAGTCAAATTGCGAAAACCTTGTAAAAAGTTGGCATTTAACTAAAGAAAGAGTTTTTAAAGGCTTTAAGTTTGAAAATTTTGAGTTTTGAGGTCATCTTGAGTTTCGAGTGTCATAATGCAATTTCATCGATTTCATCATGAAATGCGGAATTTGGTCTAGGAGAACTGACATAACTGAATTTGGAGTTAAAACAGAGATTTTAGACTCAAAGTTGCATTTTTAGTTGAATTTGGATCATAGTATGACTTTGGTCAACATTCGAATTTCGGAAGCTCTAATGGAAATTCTGCTGGTTTCATTGGGTCTGGAACGTCATTTCTGATAGGCTTGCATATTTGGTTCCTATTTATAGGGTTCCCCAATGAGTTCCTGGGATCAAAAAACATATTTTGAAGGGTGTTGGTGCAAGTTGGTTGCGGTCAACGGGGGTCAAAGCCCCTTTTCTTTTATTTTTATTACTGGAAAATATCCTTTCTTCCCCATTTTGACTACGCCATTTTCTTTTATTTTTGAGTTCTAAAAGTTTGGAGGTGCAATTTTGAACTAATTTTTTCGTGATTTTTCATTTGGGTAAGCTTTCTAAATACTAAATCTTAGATTTTTAATATTTAAATTATGATTTCGACTTGAAATTTTTTGTTTCAACCCTCCAATTCTCATGGGTTTTCAAGAACGTGATTCAAACTTCAAATGATGATTTCTCCCTCAATTTCTACTCAAGTTTTATAGGATCTTCACCCACAAACTCCATTTTTCGTATAAAATTTGATTTTGAGCTTAATTTTAATATTCGAAATTTTCAAAAAATAACCTAATTTTTGACAAATTTACCCTCAAACCTAATTTCTGTCAATACGGGTATCAATTGATTTCTTTTGACACATATATCTCATTCTTGATAGTGGTTTGGTTTTGAAGGGGAAAAGCCTTGGATTTGAGTTGATTGAGACTTCGATTAAGGCAAGCAAGCTTCTAACATTTTGTTAAGTATGATTGAACCTTTTATTATCCTATGTATGTGGGTTTAGCTGATTTATAGCATGAAATGAGGTAGAATTATATTATTATAGGTTTTGATCATGGGATTTCGAATTGAATAGTTGTAAATATTGTGAATCCTTGACTTGTGAAATAATTGTGGGATTGTGAATACTTCTGAATTTGTAGATTGTCCGATTTTTTTTATTGATTTGGCTATTAATTGAAGCAAGTGAACTCAAATCTTTGTCGAGTTGATTGAACATAGTATTTTCTTGCATTGTGAAACTTGGAAGTTAGTGAACTATTCTAATGGGTATGATTTAGATAATGGGAAAGAAGAAATGATGACATGTATGACTTGAATTATGAGATAATGTCCATTGTTGTTAACTTAGACTTGGGTGATAATATTGTGAAATGAGCTTGTGATGTTATTGTTGATAATGTGAAAGTGTTCACGATGTTTTGATTATTGAACTTTGAATTATATTACATGGAATTGTCTATTGAATCTGTCTATGCAAAATGTTGAGCTAAACGCTTATGTTTAGATATTGTTGGAAATTGTAGAACTAATTGCTTGTGAAGTAAGAACTCAAATTATTAATTTTTTTAAACTATGATGACTAAGGGTAATTGAAAGAGTTGGACTACGTTATATTGTGATTAGTACCTAATGTGTTAATGATAACTCAAATGTTGAAAGACAATGAAATGATTGAAGAATTGTGAATAAATGATTTATGTGGATATCTAGCATATTTCTATACTTGTGAAAGTGTTGGTTAGACATTGATACTTGTTGACTTGTGACTCGATATTGGGAATCTCCTGTGACATGATTATGTGGATTCTGAATCCTATTATATTTGTTCATAGTGGATATTGAAGATATTGTTGTTGAATTTTATTTGTGGGTTAGAGAATTGATGACTATAAGCTTGGAATCAGACCCATTATCATATTTTGCATATTGTGATATTGACTTGAATTGATGTCTATGTTGGATTATGGGATCTTGCATGCGTTTCTCATTATTATTTCATATGATTATGTTCTTGATGCATTCTTGACTGAGTTCATTTGATGAAACATTGTTGAGAAATAGGGGACGTGTGAGACCCCATGTTTCTCGTCTTCCATAATATACATAGTGTGGCATTTTATATAAGGCATATATAATTTTGTGTAGTAACTAAAGATAATAAATATTTCAAATGAGTGGTAATATCAACAATTTAAAGTTTTAAGTAAAAAGAATACCCTAAGCACATACTCGGGATTAAAGAAATGGCCCAAGTGGCAGCTCGCCCTTTTCGGAAGGTTTAAATTAAGTTTCACTTTTTAGATGGGACTAAAAGTATATAATTTTCTAATAATGGATTTTAAAGGGTATTTTAATAGCACAATGGTCATATATTAAGTTTGGAGTCAAGAAAGTTGCAAGATAAAGGTTGGCCAAAGTTACCATAAGCTTCTTCAAGAAATCTTTCTTAAATTTGGGTCAAATGTCTCAGACCATATCTCCCAAATTATAAGAAGTTATAGGGACCATAACCTACCAAATTGAAAGTCTACAAGTCTAGTTTGCAACATACAAAATTGTGTATCAAGACGATTTTGGAATAAAAAGTTATGACAAATTTACCATGACTACCCGAGCAAGAAATCAAGTCTTGGGCCGGGTTGGGTCAAGCCCACTTACGGACTGTTTATAGGTGTGTATAAATTATATATATATAGCGGTTACGAATCTTAGGACGTAAGGAGCAACTCTCATGAAGCAAATTTGAGCATTTGGACGTCAGTTGGAATGGTATGTTAAGGCCAAGCTCTGTCCCTCCTTTTAGCATGAAATCCAAAAAAATTTTAAAACGTCAAATATGATTATTTACTATTTTGTTGCTAGAAAGACCTTCGAGAGGTATTGAGATTGTAGCTGAATTATTTTCATAATTATATAAGGTTGATATTCCATTCATTTGTTTAAACTGGACATTCAGTATCTAGATATCAATTTATCGATTTTCCTGAGTACCTGTCCATATATTTGAGGTGTTGCTCTTCTTGTTGTGGTGTCACTAAAAATAAAGATAGATTCCAAGAGGAATGTAATATTCATAATCAGTCCTTTTTTCTTACTAAGACCTTATTTGAATAATCAGTCCTTCTTTCTTACTAAGACCTTATTTGAAGCACTTAGAATGTAACACATTTATTTTTAATAATCTCTAATAAAATGCTCTAGTTAAAATACTAAGGTACTTTATTCTTTTTAAATACTTTCTTTTACTAATTTGTATGGAACCAAGTATAAGAATTATGTGAAGCACCTTTATGAACTTTTTCAGAGTTAAGGCTTCATTCTAAATATTGAGTTAAGTTCCCAAACATATTCAAAAGACATATAAGATCTCATGAGTCATGAGTATATGCTACGAAATGATTATGATGCTATGAGAATAAGTGTACCAATGAGCCAAGATTGGCTAAATTCTTGCTATGGACCACTATGCACATTCAAGATTCATATCATACATGGCATGTTATGCATGGAATGCGAGCTATAATAAGAGGTATGAGGCCAGCATGCCATGCGAGCTATAATAAGAGGTATGAGGCCTATTTGACCAAATGATTATATATATGTATACTATACAGATGGCCACACGTTGACAAATATAATGCTGGTTAGCAATTGAAAGGACCACCATTGCTAGCATTTGGTTGGGTATATCATGCATTTGCATTTATATATATGTATGCACGACATGCAATTACTCGAGCATACCATGCATATTTGATCACTAGGAGGTTGAGTGTTATCCATGCAGGTTACTTGAGTGTTGGTTATAGGTGGTATTTCTATTATCCTTTTTACTAAAATTATCTATGATTTTACTTTTTACCTTATATACCAGTATATGTTCATTCATACTGACGTTTCGTTGCCTGTGGATGCTGCATTTTATTTCGTGTGTGGAGGTTTAGGTAAGGATTCTGATCAAGCCCTCCTTTAAGAGCCAGTTCAACTGTGAGTTAGTAAGCTCCACCTCTTCCTAGAGCTTTTACAGAATGCTTACTTTTTGTTTAATAGTTGGGTATAGTCCAGGCCCTGTCCCAGCTGTTTTAGTGACACTCTTAGAGGCTATTGTGGATATGTTGTTTAGGATTGGTTCTTTTGCACCTTTTTTTCTCCAGTCATAGGTCTGGCATGTATAAATATATGTATGTGTCTGCACCTCTCTGTTTGTAGCCTTGTCAGCTAGCTAGTACTTTATTATTTTTGATTTACCTATCTTGATGTATATGACTTATTATTGACCAGGTCATGACTTAAATAGTTCGGGCTTAGTTTTTCAGATATTATGTTGTCCAATCCTTTGGCCCCTATTCTAGTTGTCTAGCATGTTAAGTGGCTTACTCGATCAACAACAGTATCGAGTGTCAGTTACGCCTCCCCCCTTTTTGGGGCATGACAAACATGGTATCAAAGCAAGTCAAATCCCAGAGAGTCCACAATGCCATGTCTAGTAGAGTCTTTCTCATGGGTGTGTTGTGCACCACACTTATAATCAAGAGGCTATTAGGAATCTAAGGATGGTTACATTTCTTAACTTAATAGATCATGCTATAAAGCAAATCTATAGAACATGTGAAATCTAAATCGTGCTTTGTGATTTTTATTTGACGAGCTGCCTACGCTCAAAAGATGGCACAATATAAGATAGATATGGATTCGAGAGAAGGTACCAGTCATTCATTGCGGGGTCAGGGGGATATATTTCTTGTGGAGGCACACAGCGAGTCTCCAGTACCCATAGTATCAAATTTACCAGCACTTGTTAAGGCCCAAGGAGATCCAGTACCCCCACCTTACTAGAGATTGGGGAGCAGGGGATGAGGGAGGCCGTTCAGCTACTAAATAGGATGTTTTCTATTTATGAAAGACAACTACAGATGAGAGCATACGCTAGGAAGGATCAAACAGAAAGCTTAAATGTACGAGAGTTTCTTCACTTGGCCCCTCCAGTGTTTATAGGATCCAGTCCCGCTGAGGATCCCCAAGACTTTATAGACCATATGTTTAGAGTATTGAGGGTGATGCATGCCTTCGTCACCGAAGTTGTAGAGGTGGCTTCTTTTGACTACGTGATGTCACCATCTTGTGGTACGAGGCATGGGAAAGCTCCAGAGGGTCTGATGCGCCATTAGTAGAGTGAGAGAATTTCTTTGAGGCATTTCTAGCCCATTACTTGCCACAAGAAGTTTGGGAGGCTCGTCTTGACTAGTTTATCAGTCTGAGGCAGGGGGATATGAGCGTAAAGGAGTATAGCCGTAGGTTCAATTCTTTGGATAGATATGCACCAGATAGTGTACGTACCATGAGCACTAGAGTTCATCGTTATGTGGGTGGTTTAGGGGATCATTTGTTTAGAAACTATAGGATAGCATCATTATAGGACAATGTAAATTTCCCGCATACAGGCTTTTGCTCAGACTACAGAGGACCTTTCTTTGAGTCATTTTCGGGTGAGTTGAAAAGTCAAATTTCAAAATCTTGTAAAAAGTTGGTATTTTGCTAAAGAAAGAGTTTTTAAAGGCTTTAATCATGGGATTTTGAATTGAGTAATTGTAAATATCATGAATCTTTGACTTGTGAAATTTGTGAACTTTTGGACTATCTGATATCCTTTTGATTGATTAGGTATTGATTGAAGAAAGCGAACTCTAAACCTTTGTTGAGTTATTTTGCAAGTCGAATCATAAGTAGAAGCAGGCACTTTTTCTAGTTCTCTTCTCTCTTCATTTAGTAAGAAAGTCGATTTAGAAAGCGAAAGGCCCAAAGAGCTTAGCCATGTGTAGACCTAAATTGTCTCGCGAAGCCGGTCACATTGAACTTAGTATTTTCTTATAATGTGAAACTTGGAGGTTAGTGAACTATTCTAATCGGTATGATTTAGGTAATGGGAAAGAGGAAATGATGACATGTTGTAATGACCCATAATATTATTTCTGGAATTAATCCACTTGATTTCATAAAAATATCTCCCTCGTAAAATTTTAGTGGGTACTTTGGACTATTCGATAACTAAGACTATTTAATTTATGGGTAAGTTTGAATAATTAATAAGTAATGGGCTAAATATTAATTTGTTTAAAACCCTATATCCACTTGATCTATGTATTAAATTAGGTTAGTGAGATTTATCAGTTTTAAAAGAAAATAAAATAAAAAAGAAGAAAAGGGTGTGTACCTGTACGACGAAGGACGGCCGACTTATCCAGGTAACTCTCAAATTGCTTCTACGCGTTGAAGTGTTAATGTCTAAGGAAATATCGAATTAAAACACCCTAATATTGATAAGTTGTTAGCTAGTGGGACAAACAATTGTATAGGTGATTAAAATATGAAAGTAATCAGTAGTTATTAATTGCATACAATTGTTTATTGTAAAAAAAAACCCTACAATTGCCATTGTTTAGCACGTGGGCCATGGCACATTATTGGTGTAGTTACTGAAAAGTTTGAACCTTGGAGAATTTGCATCAGTTGATATGGTTACTGTCATATTATTATAAGCCCAAATTACGTGTTATTCAATGGAGGTTATAGGAATATGTTACAGACACGTTACGGTGCTTTATGTTTGTTTAGTAGTTATACTTATTCTTGGACATATTTTGGGGTTTTGAGTATAGAAATTTCGTATATTATTTTGAGGAATTAAGATTTAAACCTAGACTTGATTATAAAAATTAGATGAGTTTTTGGGTCTAGGTTAGACATAGTATAGGTGTTGTTAGTTTCGAAATCTTATTGTGATTATTATTTGACTAGATTGTGGCGCTACGGATTCTATTCGAAAGGAAAAGGCTCGGGTGTTTGATTGACCGTGATTTGACTAAGGCAAGTGAACTTTCAAAACTTTGTAATTCTTGTAGAATTCTCAAATTATCCTTTCTTCTATCTGTGATTCGTGAAATGTTTTTAATATTATAACAATTGAGGTGATTAGATGTAAATGTGAGTTGGTATGGTGTTGTGACACTTGAATTTAAAAATGTGGCTAAGTGATGAGGATTCTATTTTTGAGATGTATGGTTGTGGTTAATGATTATGAGTGGATTTGTTTGTGGACTTCATCTTATGTTCATTCATTCTATGTCACACATTTTTGCATTGGTTCTGAATATTGATATGAATTAAGATGGTAAAAGTTGGGGCTGAGGTCTTTACCAGTCGAGATGTAATGCCGAGGTCTTTGCCGGCGAGATTATGATGTTGAGATCTTTACTAGTGATTTTGTGATGCCGAGGTCTTTGTCGGTGATGATATTATGTCGAGGTCTTTATCGGCGATGTTGAGGTATTTTTCAGTGATGTTATGATACCGAGGTCATTACCGAAGATTATTGCATAAGCATTGCATCTCATCCTTGCATATTCTTGCGTGGTATGATGTTGTCATGTGATTGATTGTGTTATCGCTTGTGAGTTGTGACTTGTGATTTGATAATTGTGATATACTGAAAAACTACCTCTATTATGTATTATGTGTTGCTGGGCTGGGCTGATTTACTGTGTAGGTTGTAGTAGTGGAAGTCGGTTGGAATGAAAGGAGTTTGTGTATTCTATTGGACTTCTTCTGTTTTGTTAGTTGACTTGTTGGGTACCGTGTTGTTTTGGTACTCACCCTTGTTTCTACACTTTGTAGGTTTTGAGCCCGAACATTGAGTAGTAATTTTTCCTTGATCATCCGAGGCTTCCCACGAGATTTAGAGGTAGCTATTGTCATCTAGCTAACTCTCTTGTTCCTGTTTCTTTTCTGCTTTGTTCTATTTGAGAAGAAAGACAGTTTCAAACTTGTAATCCTTTGATTTCTGTATGACTAGTGGCTTGTACACGTGACAACCAATCCTTGGGTGGTATTTAAGTTTGTGAAGATTTCTCTTTTTAGTTATCTATTTTATTTAGTACTTCCGCACGTCATTTCTTTTTCTTGTTGGATTTAGGTTGACTTGTTCTGGTGGGTTTGAGCAAGTGTCATCACGTCCATTTTTGGGATCGTGACACATGTATGACTTGAATTATGAGATGATACCATTGTTGTTGACTTAGACTTGGGTGATAATATTGTGAAATGAGCTTGTGATTCCATTGTTGATAATGTGAAAGTGTTCACAAAATCTCAATTGTTGAACTTTGAATTATATTACATGGAACTATCTATTGAATCTCTCTATGAGAAATGTTGTACTAAATGCTTATGTTGAGATGTTGTGGGAGATTCTGGAAATAATTGTCTGTGAAGTAAGAACTCAAATGATGAATTGTCTTAACCTATGATGACTAAGGGTAAATGAAAAAATTGAACCATGTTATATTGTGATTAGTACGTGATGTAATAAAGATGACTCAATTGTTGTAAGACAATGAAATAATTGAAAAATTATGAATACATAATTCATGTAGATATTTTGCATATTTCTATACTTGTGAAAGTGCTAGTAAGAGATTGATACTTGTTGACTTGTGACTTGATATTGAGAATCTCTTGTGATATGAATATGTGGATTGTGAATCTTGTTATATTTTGTTCATAGTAGACATTGGAGATATTATTGTTCAGTTTCACTTGTGGACTAGAGAATTGACTATAAGCTTGGAATCAGACCCATCATCACACCTTGTATATTTTCATATTGACTTGAATTGATGTATATGTTGTATTGTGGGCTCTTGTATGCACTTCTTGTTATTGTATTGTCACGCCTCGGGAGGGTACCCTTGGCGTGGTTGGCACTTGAAGAACCATTGCAGATTCTCCAAGAGAATCACCTGGCCTCATCGTCACATCAACTCAACAGTAGAAGAAAATACTCAAATAAAATAAAATATCATATGAATAAGGACAACTCTCCTAAAACATGGTTTTCAATGAAATAGTTTGGAAAAATTAATAATACTCAACAAATCCTCCACTCAATGTTTATGAAGCCTTTATCTGACAAATCTAGATGATATCATGATAGGCCATGGATGCCCCAATCAAGAAATAAAATACACCATAAAAGTAAGAAGAATGAAAGGGCTCCTTCGAAAAGCAAGGAGGGTTACTCAACTCTGAGAATGAACTGGTTTATACTTCAACAGTGTGCTGGCTGAAGTCCTCTATCACTTGTATCTGCATCATGAAATGATGCAGGTCCAAATAGACATCAGTATATGGGATATATTGTTATGCAAAATAGCTGAAGAAAGTAAAGCTCAACTTACTCACCTCAACTCAAACAACTCACGAATCATCTCAATAAATATGCGAGTTTAAAGTAAATCATGCTTTTTAAAAGAATAGACTCGGTAGTGAAAGGGCATGTGAACGAACATAGTTCAACACTTTAGGAAGCCTTACGTACCTGAAAAAAATAGAAAAAGCAATCAAACCTCAGTCGATCCTCGCGTTTGAATTTGAAACCCTCACTTTTCTCCTTCCTATGGTGCTCTCAAGAATTTCTAAGTGTGAATGAAAGGTGAAAATACACTTAGGATTTTGTTTTAGCACTTTAATTAAGTCTGAAACGTCCAAGGATTGGATTAAAGGGGGATAGAAAAAGATGAAAATACCCTTCTTAAAAACTGTCGACTGGATCTATGAAACCACGTCTATGGGTCGTGGATCTTTTTACGGGCCATAGATGGCGTCTCGTAGGTAAGGTGTCCAAAAGTTTGAGTTACTGGAATTTGGCCTAGGATCTACGAAACTTCTTCTACGATACGTAAGTACTTTTATAGGTAGTCTGATAACTCGTAACTCAATATACTGAAAAGTTGATTTTGGGATCACCAACTCATGAAACCTAATCTACGGGTTGTGGATTATTATATGGGTCGTATGTTGTCACGTACATGGGCCTCAGACTTAGAAAACTTCACCAAGTCACTTGGGGATTTATGAGGCTTCTTGTACGGGCCGTAGATCATTATATGGGATATAGATGGCCTTTGTGGTTTCTCTCCCAGTGATTTTTCTCAGCCATCTTCTCAATTTTCTTTGTGCATCTACTCAGACTAGGTGAAAAAAATTAGGGAGTGTTACATTATCTCCCCCTTGGAATCATTCGTTCTCGAATGAAGAGAAATCATGGAAACCTAATCAAGGCAGGAATCTCCTTATGGACTCTAACAATCAAACAACTCTCATATTCACTCATGCAATCAATTAGTCAAGAAACTCAGCAAGTAAAACAAATAAACAGTCAACACATCCAAACAATCCTCACTTAAACTCTAGAGCTCTATTGTCTATCAAACTCAGAATTAAAGGAGAACTCAAGGGATAGGAATTCAAGAATTCAGAAGAAAATCATTACCGTCAACTCTCTCATCATCAGTAGGCAGGAATAAAAAAGGGTACTTGGCCTTCATATCCTCCTCTGCCTCCCAAATAGCTTCTTCTACAAATTGGTTTCTCCACAACAACTCGATAGATGCAATCTCATTGGTTATTAACTTGCGAATGTGATGATCAAGGATTTGGATGGGAATCTCCTCGTAGCTCTCAAGTTATCTTTTACTCCAATACTCTCAACAGGCACAACTAACTGTGGGTCTTCCAAACACTTTTTAAGCATGGAAATGTGGAAGACTGGGTGGATGGCCACTAACTCTGGTGGTAGCTCTAACTCATAAGCCATGTTGCCCACTCTCTTTATGATCTGATAAGGGCCAATATACCTCAGACACAACTTTCCCTTCTTCCTAAATTGCATCACACCCTTCATAGGTGACACTTTCAAATATACCCAATCGTTGACCTCAAACTCTAAGTATGTCCTTCTAACATCGGTGTAGGATTTCTATCCACCCTGTGCAGTCTTCAACCTTTCTCGAATGATCTTTACTTTTTTCATGTCTTGGTGAACCAAGTATGGTCCAATCAATTTTGCTTCACCTACCTCGAATCATCCAATCAGTGATCTACATCTTCTCCATAGAGAGCCTCATAAAAAGCCATCTGAATACTCAAATTAAGCTGCTATTGTAGGCAACCTCAATCAGAGGAAAGTGGTCATCCCAATTACCTTTGAAATCAATGACGTAAGCCCTCAACATATCCTCCAAGTTTTGAATTATGTGTTTTGCCTGACCATTAGTTTGTGGATGGAACGCAATACTGAGATTCACCTTCGAACCTAAGCCTTTCTAAAAGGATCTCAAAAGCTGAGTCGTGAATTAGGCTCTTTTATCTGAGATGATAGAAAAGGGGACTCCATGCAGTTCAACAATCTCTTTTATGTACATTCGGACATAATCCACCGCAATGTAAGTCGTCTTCACTGCCAAGAAGTGAGCAGATTTTGTCATTCTTTCAACTATCAACCAAATCGGATCGTGTTGTCTATGAGACCTCGGTAGACCTGTGATGAAGTCCATATTAATCATCTCCCATTTCCATTCTGGAATCTCAAAGTTCTGAGCTATTTCACATGGCGTTTTACGCTCAACTTTCACTTGTTGGCAATTCGGGCACTTAGAGACAAACTTGGTAATATTTCTTTTCATTCTATTACACCAATAAACCTCCCTCAAATCATGGTACATCTTAGTTGATCCTAGGTGAATAGAATATATGGAATTCCGGGCCTCTGCCGTGATCCTTTTGTGAACACCATCATCATCTGGAACACACAATCTATATTGGTACCTCAATACTCCATCTCCCCCTTTGGCGAAAGTCATCACCTTCTATTTGTGCACATTTGCCTTCAACTGAAATGACATAAGATCTTGATCTTGTTTCTCCTTCACCTCTACTACTAGACACGATGTAGATCCATTATGCACAAAAACTCCTCCTTTGCCCGATTCATCTAACTAAACTTCCAATCGTGCCAGCTTGTGAACCTCTTTAGCCAACTCCTTTTTCTCTTCCTCGACATGGGAGGTACTTTCCATAGACAACTTGCTAAGAGCATCAACAACCACATTATATTTACTTGGATGGTAGAGGATGCTCATATCATAATCCTTGAGTAACCCAAGTCGTCTCCTCTACCTCAAGTTAAGCTCTTTCTGGGTGAAGACATATTGCATGTTTTTATGGTCTGTACATCAACATGTACTCCATATAAGTAGTCGCGCCATAGTTTGAGAGCAAATACCACCACTGCCAACTCTAAGTCATGAGTGAGATAATTTTTCTCATGCACTTTAAGTTGTCTAAAAGCATAGGCAACAACTTTACCTCTCTATATCAACACACATCCGAATCCCAATCTCGAAGCATCGCAGTAGATGACAAATCCATTTGTTCCATCAGACAAGGTCAACACTGGGGCAGTAGTCAACCTTGTATTCAACTCTTGGAAACTCCTCTCACACTCATTGTACCATTGAAACTTGGCATATTTCTAAGTTAGTCTAGTAAATAGTACAGATAAGAAGAAAATCCTCAACAAATTTGCGATAGTAGCAGGCTAATTCCCGAAAACTCTTTATATTTTTCGGAGAGGTAGGTCTAGACCAGTTCTTAACCACCTCAATCTTTTAAGTATCCACTCAAATGTCGTCGCCCGAAACTACATGGCCCAAGACTGCCACAGATTTAAGCCAAAACTCACACTTCAAAAACTTTGCCTGTAATTCATTATCCTTGAGCTTCTGCAAAGTGATTCTGAGGTGATTGGCGTGCTCATCCTCATCCCTGGAATATATACTAGAATACAGTTAATAAACACGATTACGAACATGTCAAGATATTGGCTAAATACTCTGTTCATCAAGTCCATGAACGTTGCAGATGCATTTGTCAACCCAAAGGACATCACTAGAAACTCGATGACCATATAAAGTCCGAAAAGTCATCTTTTGAATGTCACATTCTCGCACTTTTAAGTGGTGATAGCCTGATCAGAGGTCTATCTTGGAGAAAATAGTGGTACTCTGAAGTTGGTCAAATAAGTCATCGATCCTCGAAAGGGAATATTTATTCTTGACTGTCACCTTATTTAATTGGCGGTAATCAATACATGTTCTAAGGGAACCATCCTTCTTTTGCACGAATAGGACAGGAGCACCCAACAGAGAGAAATTCGGCCTAATAAGTCCTTTCTCTAGCAAATCTCTCAACTGATCCTTCAACACTTTCAGCTCCACATGGGCCATTGTATATGGCAGAATAGAGTTAGGCTGGGTATCATAGAGAACATCAACTTTGAAGTCAATCTCCCTATCATGAGGGACTCCAGGCAGATCCTCAGAAAATACATTAGGAAACTTGCTCACGATTGGGACGGACTCGTCAAAGGCTCAACATCATCAGAATTGACTCGCACAAGGTGATAGATACATCCCTTAGAGATTAGTCTTTGGACCTTGAGGTGGGAAACAAACCTGCCCTTTGGTGCAACAGCATCTCCCTTCCACTCAATAACAAACTCATTCGAAAACTGAAAAATGACAGTCCAGGTTCTACAATCAATGAAAGCATAACAGGCGTGAAGATAGTCCATGCCAAGTATCACATCGAAATCAACCATCTCTAAACCAATCAAATCAACAAGAGTATCCTTATGATAGATGGATACCACACAATCTCCATAGACTCTATTGGCTCGAATGGACTCACCAACAGGAGTGGAAATAGAAAATGGCTCAAGCAAGCACTCAGGAAGGAGCTCAAATCTACTAGCCATGTATGGTATCACAAAGGAACAAGTCGCACCCCAATCAAGTAATATAACAATGAAAGTAAAAACTTGAAGCATACCTAACACAACATCTGGTGCAACCTCTTGGTCCTGTCGGTTTCCCATCGTATATAGATGGTTTGTCCCACCGCCTGTCCTTGGTGCAACACCTCTCTGGTTACCCCTCTCTAATGGTGCTGTGGTAGAAGACTATGCTTTGTTTCCCCACATCGTACACTCCCTTTGAAAATTTCCTAGCTGGCCATACTTATAGTAGTCGTTCCCTCCATATCTACACTCTCCCAGGTATATCGTGCCACATTCCTCTCAAGGTAGCTTCCCTTTTGAGCCAAGGCAACACTGCTTTGAGACTTTGAACCCTGTTCTCTAAAGTTCTGCTGACCTTGGGACTTTTGATCATACTTGTGGCTTGGAGATGCTGCACTGGCTGATGATGGGGCATAGCTAGTAGACCTCTTCTGGAAGTAAGACTTATCTCCCTTACTCTGCTTAGTCTGATTGGGCTTAGCCCTACTGACTTGGCTTTCTTACCCAGATGTTCCTCTCTATCTCTCTTCTTATCCTCCTCAATTTGCTGTGCATAGACCATAACTCTGGAAATATCATACCTGAGATCAGCAAAACTGATTTGCGCTCTTTCTTTACATGTCTACCCAACCACATATAAATTTCCTCATCCTTGCTTTCATACCTTGGACCATCTCGAGGGCATACTTGGATAACTAGATGAATTTCAGGTTGTACTTCTTAACAGTCAGCCCCTCCTGTTTTAGATTCACGAACTCCTTAATCTTAGCCTCCCTCAACTCCTAGGGAAAGAAATGATCAAGGAAGGCACTCTCAAACCCATCCCAAACAGCAGGCTCAACATCATCACCTCGACTTTCCTCCTACTGATTATACCAAACATTAGCCACATCCTTGAGCTGATAGGTACAAGCTCAACTCCCCCAGTCTTAGTTGCATGCATGGATTCCAAAACTTTCCATATCTCATCAACGAAGTTTTTAAGAGTCTTCCTCAACCTTTAATCCACTAAAAACTGATGGGTTCTTCCTCAGAAAGGCCCTAAGACTGGTGGCAGCTGTAGGATCATGGGAGCTAGAACTAGGAGCCGGTGAACTCCTATTCCCACTCTGAGAAGCTACCAGTTGAGTAAGCATTGTGATAGCTCCTTTAAAGTCAGCCTCTATGGTAGGATCAAGTAGAGCAGTGGTGTTTGTGGAGCACCGGTGGCTCTAGCTAGTCGACCTCGACCCCTCATTTCCATCAAAGCAGGCACCGCTGGGGTTGGGTTCTCAATATTGTCAACTGGGGTACTTTTTTGAGTGGCGGTACGCTTAGGAGGCATGATCAGCAAACGGTAACGCATGAGTTAGAAAGGAGCTTTATAGAGTTTTGACTCTAGCGCACGAACTTAGAATACAAGAAAGTGTAACAATTTCTAATGTCATATAGCCTCGTTCTTATTAAGTGTGGTGCACAACACACCTATAAACAAGAATCTACTAGACACGGCTTCATAGATTCCCTAGGACTCTTGAACTCTGTGCTCTGACATCAAGTTTACACGCCTCGAGAGGGTACCCTTGGCATGGGTGACACTTGAAAAACCATTGTTGATTCCCCAAGAAAACCACCTAGCCTTATCGTCACATCGACTCAACAGCGGAAGAAAATACTCAAATAAAATAAAACATCATATGAATGGATACAACTCTGCTTAAACATGGTTTCTAATGAAATAGTTTGGAAAATAAATAATACTCAACAAATCTTTTACTTAATGTCTATGAAGCCTTTATCTAAAAAATCTAGATGGTACTATGACAAGCCATGGATGCCCCAATCAAGAAATAAAATACTCCATAAAGGTAAGAAGAATGAAAGGGCTTCTTCGAAAAGTAAAGAGGGCTCACTAACTCTGAGAATGAACTGGTCTAGACTTCAACAGTGTGCTAGTTGAAGTCCTCTATCACCTGTATTTGCATCATGAAACTATGCATGTCCCAATGGACGTTACTACATGGAATATACTAGTATATAAAAGAGCTCAAGAAAGTAAATCTCAACTCACTCACCTCAGCTCAAACGACTCATGACTCATCTCAATAAATATGCAAGTTTAAAATAAATCATGTTTTTTTAAAAGAATAGACTCAGTAGTGTTAAACTCGTTTTAAAATATCATGCTCAATTAGTGTTTGCTTAGGAGTTTCTCTTAACCGACATCCAATCCCACCACCTTTAGTTTGGTGATGCACAACGAAGGCAATGTCGTTGCTACGCTCGTCCCAAACTTGCCAAGGTAAAGGACGATCAACTCTTTCATGGATCCATAATAAATGTCCATCTTTTGGGATAAGATACGCCAGAACGTACTGCACATCTATCATATGTTGGCGAGTAGTTCTGTGGGTTAGAGTAGTTGTTTACTCGCTCCCAGCTCGATGATTGATACTCCTCCTAAGACTAAAACATGTCCAACTCATCAAACAGCACAAATCTCAATAATACTTAATCAATCAACTCAAATCTCAACCTCATTAGGTTATCTCAACTCAGCTCATCTCAGTTTCTCGTCAACTCAGTCAATCAGGGAAATCAATAGACTCAACCCAGACTCAAACGGTCATTTAGACTCACTCGATTGGACTCGTCATGTAATGCAAACAAAGTACATAAATATATATGTGATTAAAATGCAGCATGCCCCTCCTGCTCGTTAATGCTCAAGTTACTCAACTCAGGTAATCAAACTCAAACCTCAACTCAATCCATATACAAAATTTCATAAAAGTCATGTAGTTTAGAGTTCATGTTATCAAGTATAGAATTATATCTCAACTTCATATCAATAGTGGTGGAATGCAGCAAGTACCTCATACATCATTATAAGAATTCTTAATAAGTGCAGTAAATTTAGTATTAGGATGATAGGCTTCTCTTATCTCAACTCTTATTCTAAATTTAGACTCAAGTAGGTGAAAGGGCGTGTGAACAGACATAGTTCAACACTTAGGAAGCCTTACATACCTAATAATAGAAGAGGCAATCAAACCTCCGTCGATCATCGCGTTTGAACTTGAAACCGTCGATCCTCGCGTTTGAACTTGAAACCCTTGCTTTCCTCCCTCCTCTGGTGCTCTCAAGAATTCCTAAGCGTGAACGAAAGGTGAAAATACGCTTAGGATTTTATTTTAGGACTTTAATTAAGTCCAAAACGTCTAAGAATTAGATTAAAAGGGGATAGGAAAAGACGAAAATATCCTTCTTAAAAACTGCCTCCAAGATTTACGAGACCATATCTACGGGCCGTGGATCCTTTTACGGGTTGTAGATGGCCTCTCGTAGGTAAGGTGTCCAAAAGTTTGAGTTACTGGAATTTGGCATAGGATCTACGAAACCTCTTCTATGGGTCGTCTGATAACTCGTAACTCAATATATAAAAAGTTGGTTTTTGGTTCACCAACTCATGAGACCTAATCTATTGATTGTGGATTATTATACGATTCATATGTTGTCTCGTACATGAGCCTCAGACTTATAAAATTCCACCAAGTCACCTGGGGATTTACGTGGCCTCTTCTACGGGTCGTATATGGCCTTTGTGGTTTCTCTCCCAGTGATTTTTCTCATCCATCTTCTCAGTTTTCTCTGTGCATCTACTCAGACTATATGTAAAAAATTAGGGGGTGTTACATGTATCATATGATTATGTTCTTGATGTACATTCTTGATTGAGTTCCACTGATGAAACAGTGATGAGAAATACGGGACGGGCCATACGACCCATGACATGTAACACTGATGAGAAATAGGGGATGGACCACACGAGCCATGGCATACGGGCCACACAAGTCATGGCATGTGACACTGATTATATTTAGGACGAGCCTTATGCTCTGAGGCTGGTACATTGACAAATATGTCCCTATGGGTCCTAGCTTTACTATATCAGCGAATTTCTATCATAGGACAAACATATATCATGATTATTTGACATTGCAACGCATTGTTTACATTCCTAACATTCACTCTATTTCATATCATTCCTTTCTAGAAGTTGTTATATGTATCAGTGTGATGTGTTGAATGTTTTGAACCTTGTACATTGTTGAGATTGAACTATTACAAGATTGTGATATATGTTGGTAACTTGAGCCTTGTACATTGCGGAGACTGGACTTTGGGGATACTATGTTTTGACATTGTAACTGTTTATATTACTGACAAACTATTGTACTACTTGACTGTGAGGATCAATTGATTACTCTGAGATGTATTCTATAATGTGTATACCTTTGTATATTGTTATTGTGATGGGACTTTTCTGATTGCAGGTGCATAGTTAGGCGGTGTTGAGTGGATAGGAGTACTTGTGTTCTTCATTGCTTTACTTTAGGTCTAGTTTTCATTTGATGAGTACCCGGGTTGTTTGGTGCTCACTTCCTTGCTATATTTTTATAGATTGTGAGTCGACTCCTCCTAATTTGATTTTCCATTGTCGGACCGAGCTTCTGGATTCTTGAGAGGTAGCAGCTTGTCTCTTCAGCAAACTCTATATTTATGTTATGTTCTATTCGAGAACTAAACATTGAGACTTGTGCTATTGTCTAATGGTTTGTATATGTGACACCAGTCTTGGGATGGTTTGTAGACTTGATTACCCTGTGTATATGTGACACCAGTCTTGACACCAGTTTTTTTTTTAATTTATTTAATAATTATTTTTAAAAAAAAATTCTTATTTCAATCCTCCCCTCTTCCCCTCAAAACTGCCCTCTCCTTCTGAGAAAATTAGATATTATTTTTATTTTATAAAAATCTACTCAATCCCATCTAACCCTCCGCTCTTATTTTTTTTAAGTAACATTTTTCTCATTTTATCTTAGATATATATACATATGTTTTTACAAAAGTATTGTTTTACTTACCTACCGAATATAACATAAATGAAAATTTTATTTTATAAAAAATCTTGTGGCAAGTAGAAAATAGTTTCTTGAAAACATATGTATATATTTAACACAAGTGGAAAAAAAAATTGGTATGGAGAGTTAGGTGGAGTGAAATAGATATTTTTTTTAAAAAAAAAATGGGGGAGGATGAAGTAAGAGCTTTTTCTTTAAAAAAAAACTTTATAAAATATTTTTTTTGAAAAATGGAGAGCAGATGTTGGGTGGGGAAGGGAGTACGGTCGGAAAAGGTGGTGGAGTGGGGTGATTAAGAAAATATTTTAAATTTTATTTTTTATAAAAAAAATTGATTTTCTCTTTTTTCATGGACAGTGATATTTAATTTTTAATTTTTTACTAATATTAATAATTTATTTAATTCTTCTTCATGTGGGGGAGTCATGTGATAATTTTTTAAAAATAAAAGAGGAGAGGGTAGTACACGCACCATCAACAAAATGAGATTAAAAAAAATGTGTTTCTCAAATTAATGCGTGATTATTTTGGTGTAAATTCAAACTCCTAATAGTATAGGCGTATGAAACCACAATAAAAAAGTATTTTAGGTGTGTGACACTTCACTCATAATATTATCAAATATAATATTGATAGAAGATGTATTTACAATACATAATGTTCGGATTGCAATTATCAGACTTTCAACAAAATGATAAGTTATTATTTTGAATCAAAAGAAATTATATGCTTACGGCAATCAAAAATTCATATGAAATACAAAATAAAAAAGAATCGCATAATAAGTTGCAACAATAAATAAAGAAGGAAAATAATGTCCCTCCGTTTCTCGTTTTCTTTTCCGTTTCCTTCTTTTGTTTGTGTATTATTATTTATATATTTGTACCATCTTTCTTAAAAAGAAATGAAGTTGATCTAGAATTGGTTTTAATAGGGTAATACTTCTAAATTTAAATATTTTAATTCAAATTTAATTATTTATTTATTAGCTTTGTCTTAAAAATTGCTAAATAATTTTTTCATAGTTTACCACTTGATTTAATTACATTGCGAACTATTTTTTTTATTATATATATAGATTAGGGATGTTGCTTGTTAATTAGATAGAAATAGTAGAAATAAAGAGAACTTGTGATAAGATTCAAGAGTTGTTAAATTATAGTTTCCTTCTAACGGAATATCTAAATGTTAAGTAGAATCTTATGGTAAAAAATCATTCAGTGTTTTAGTACCTATATTGGTGTTAGATTAATTTAGATTTGCATCGCATAAGACTCATTCGAGAAATACACTTTCTATTAAGAATTTTTTTATACACAAAATTTAAAATCGAGATATTTGATTAAAAAAAGAATAACTCATTCGCTATACTATATTATTTGATGATTAATTTTACAATATCTAATGCTCAAGAAGAGTGAATTCTTTTTTTTCTAAAAAGGCTAAAGATGGTACCATATTGACGGTATTCATAAGCATCAAATACTTACCAACTTAAAATGTTAATATAATTATTTTTAGGAAGTCTTACAATGCGTCTCTTTCTAACAATAAAATATTTAATAATAATACCATGAACATGACTATATATTAATTATTTTGGGATTATGCTGATAAAATAGAAAAAAAAATTAGAAAATAGAAAAAGAAAAAATCATTTTAAAAGATTAATCAATTTCTGTCTATGCTATCAAACTGCTTGAAAATCTTACTCTATGCTGCATATTGATTACAGAAAAAGTTAAGACATTATAAGTCAACTCATAATAAGTTTGAACTTAGCAAAAAGAAGTGTATAAACAAGAAACAATCTATAAACCTAAACCAACATTGAGAGATACACTAGTTGAAAAAAAGAAAAATGTTTCATGAGAGAAAAAAAAAATCTTATTGACCAATTACATAATAATTATGATAGGGGAAAGAAACCAAAGCAGTTGATCAAGTGTCTCGGAAATCCATATTGAAGTCTTGCATTTTTTTTTCCCCTAGTACTATCACTGTTGGTAAATTAAAGATTTTTTTTTATCAAATTGTAAAAATGAATTAATAAGATGAGTTTTTCAAAAAGTTACTGCTAGACTTTCTAGAAATTACTTTTACCTCTGCTTAAACTACTTGTGTAATGACCTGGAAGATTATTTTTGAGAATTTAGCTAAATTATTGTTTCGCTCCTTCTGGAAATTGTTTTAAGACATTTTTGGTTGAGTTGAAAAGCTGGATTACGAAAATCTTGAAAAGAGTTGGAGTTTTGCGAAAGAAAGAGTTCTTCAAGACTTAAGTTTGAAAATTTTGAGTTTTAGAGTCATTTCGAGTGTCGAAATTTGATTTTGTCGATTCCATCAGCTATGGAATGTCGAAACTGGTCTATGAGAACTTAGAGAACTGAATTTGGAGTTAAAATGAGATTTTTGGACCCCAAAGTTGTGTTTATAGTTGTTTTCGGAGCCAAAGTTTGACTTTGGTCAACATTCAGAGCTCGGAAGCTCGGATTGGAATTCCAACAATTCCAGTAGTTCTGGATGGCCAAACTAACACTAGAAATGGTCTCGTTTTAATTTTTGGAGTTTTCAAAGACAGTTTTGGTATTTCAAGTTTCAAACTAATTTATTTGAGTCGCATTGGTAACCATGTCGTAGAGGCCTCGAAATCAAATTTTGATTATTCCATTGAGTTTAGATTGTTGTTACTGATATGAATACATAATTGATTTGTGAAATTCCGATTTCAAACGAATTCCGAGGGGCCGAGTTGGGATGTATTTGCTTTGATTTTTGCTGTTGTTGAACAATTCTGGTGCATGCATATTTGTCTTCCGCGTTCGCGGGGATGGGCCTGCATTTGCCGAGCTCACGTGCACCTAGACCTCCGCGTTCGTGGAGCAACGGCAGCCCCTTATCTGCGTTCACGGATGGGCACTCCGCGTTCGTGGAGTGTGTGGTGTGGCCAGGCTTTCGCGTTAGCGAATTCCACTCCGCATTTTCCAAGCTATTTTGGTGACCGGACAGTTTCAGTTTTTCAAAGACAAATTTTAACATTTTTCCACCATTTTTACTAATTCAAGCTTCGTTTTTGGGAGGTTCTTCAAGATTTTTCAAGGCAAAATAAGTGGGGAACTATTTTCTGACCTATTTCATTGATTAATTAGTGTTTTAACTTATAATTTTTTAATCGGAGTAAGACTTGAATCAAACACATAAAAAAAATTTAAAGCACTCAAAATACACTTCAGTTTGTCCCTCCATCTCGTAAAATTTACACCATCGAAACAATCAAGATGAACAAAATCTTGATTTATAAGTTTGATAGTATCAAAATTCTATGATAAAAAATTTAAATATCAAACCAAATAGAATAATTTTTCAACTTCAGAAAAGTGTTGAACGCCCTCAAACCAAAAGGAAAATATTATGTTTAGATTTTTAAAAAATATCCGGGATACAAAATTTTATATAAAGAAGAACACCAGATAAAGGTTTGATAATATGAATTAAAAACTCAAAATTGAACGCTTGAAACAAGCGTAAAAACACTTTCTTAAAAATGATATTTGCTCCCTCCCTCTTCGAGATTGCTATGGGATTCCGCAAATAGTTTTAGTGAATATGACAAACTTATAAATTTCTACGCTAAGAAAATGATAAAGAACTCCTATTGGGAAGCGAAACTTGAATTTGATCTTTTGGAGAAGAAAAAAAATCTTTGGAGAATATTAATGACAAAATATTTTATAAATTTATGTCAACATCTACAGAAGTTGAACTTAAATAAAAGACACATTCATTCAGTTAAAATGCTAAATAATAATTTTATTTAAACAAAACCCTAACCCATTGTTCTAGAAAGCCAACTGTGAACTAGAACATCATATTCTTCCCAAGTGCTGAACTTGGGGTTCTCCTTTAATGATTTCATTGATCTATAGGATTTGTATTAGTCGAAGATTGCTTCCTTCAAATTAAGATGTCACGTAAAATGGAATGAAGAGAGTACTAAAAATGAGGCCATGTCTATTGTTTAGGGCAGAATATTTTTAGGATGATGTTAATGAAACGTAGACTTTGATACCATAGAGTAAAAGAAATGTTTGAATTCTTACTCAATGAGAGAATCTAATTTATCTCTACCTCCTAGTAATTGTACATATCTATTATATTTATTTATGTACCTCCAAAGTCCATGTGACGTGGTTCTCTACCACTTCCCATATAAACAGAAGTTTAGAAAAAGCCGTTAAAACAGTCATGATATTAAAGTCATTTCTAATCAGAAGGGTGGCTATTGACCACAATCATTTTATATATTTAATTAGCCTTTTGAGTTGTCCATTATTGACCACAATAATTGAGAGATTTCATTTTATATTTTAGCTAGCCGTTTGAGTTTTTCCATTATTAGATATTTCGTTTTTATAATTAGAGAAAAGGCCAAAACAATGAGGGAAAAAACAAAAGATAAATGATCTTCTAGGTCATAGTGATACTATATCACCTTATCTATAATATATTTTTTGTTAATAGAATATTATTTCGACCGACCCATCTGAACTAGTGGTCCTTTGCAGGTTTACATCAGAAGCCGTGAAAGCATTGTTGTGTTGTGTCCACTTGACTCTTGGAGAATCTGAAATAGTATGTGTGTTTTCTCATTAATTCAATATGGTATTCAGATTTTTTTAATAAAATGATTTATTTTTATTTTTTTTTTGTCTAAAGAGTAATGACGCACAATTTCATGAACCAATTTAAATTACACGATTACTTTGTATAATAAATTTTACAACTTTATGTTTCGTGAGACATGATTAGAGAAATGACAAAAATCGTCCATTACTTAGGATCACTTGAGCATTTTAATACTTCAAATTTATCAAAAGTGAACAATTTTGATCAAGGATACCTTTTTTTTTTCAATTTTATAGCGCTATAGCGATTTTTTATTAAAATAAAATTCCTCAATAGGTAAAAGTACAAGCAAGGGGTGCTAGACCTTACCTTACCAATCCTAATAAGGTAATAAACCTCTGCTACTTAACAAACATGAAGAAAATAAGAACTAGAGAGAATTAGGTATTCTACGACCATTATCGAGTTTGTAATATATACACTCAATAATGATATTACAAATGAGGATGCTTAAATAATGATAAAATATAAAAGTCAGGAAGAAAGTTGAGTTATCAACATCCATCTTCCTTTTACAAATATATAGATTGAAAAATACAGATAGCCCATCTAAAGTAACCTGAAGTGTTTTCCTCTTGTCTTTTTCTTCAAATTTGCCTAAAACAACTTGATAGTTCATCACTTCTTCTTGGATTTATTGGTTCTTGTTGAATCAATCGACACTGTCATATGATTTTATTTTGCCAGACGCATTGGCAGATGCCTTAGAATAAACTCTCCGGTCATTTTGCCATCCCAACTATATTGCCTACCATGTTTCTTCTTTTTGCTTTTGTTGCTTCAACTTCTTTGATGCCAAGGTGAGATATCCCTAGCCACTTTATCAAAGCATTCATCCAACATATTATATCTTCCTCATCCTCATCAAAAGATTCATTTTCCGTATCAATAGCATTATTATTAGTGGAACTAAATTGCAATGTTAAAGTCTCTGATTCATTCTTCTTTGCAATCACACTTTTAGGCGCAAAATCTAGAGCTTGTGGGCTTAATTGACATTCACCAAAGGAGGTGAAACCTTCTCTTCTTCATCAACCAAATCAGCCCACCTAGCTAGGTCAACAAAAGATAAATGTTTAGACGAAACATTTGGTACATTGAATTTGCGGTTAATGTTACCGATTCGAGTACATTGATTTCGTTTTCAATATTAGTCTCTGATTATCCAGAGAGAAAAAGAATTAAAAATTTAAAGAAATAATAATTTTATTATTATTATTTAATAAAAATTTAAATTAAAAAAGAAAAAAAATCATACATCAATATAATTAAATTTTAACATGATGATTTAAACATAATTAAAAATTAATCCAAATAAATAACAAATTATTCCACAAAAAAATAGTGTATAAAACACAAAACAAAATTAAAAAAATTATTGCGTAAAATGAAGAATAAGATTTTTATTGTGTTATTTGAAGAATAAGAATAAGAATTTTATTGTTTTTAATAAGAAGAATTAAAATTTTGACTCTTTTATTCTTTATTTTTACGCAATAAATTTTTTGTTTTATTTTTAGACTTATAAATATAGACTTAAATATTTTACATATTTTGAAATGGGCTAATATTAAGAATTGGAGTAAATAAAAAATTATCTTTTAGAATAAATAAGTAACTAATTAGTAAAAGAATTCAAGTTAATCATATTTATTATTTTCCCAATACAATCACATAGATTAAAATAGACAGAAGACTAATTTTAATTTCCAATATTTCCCTTATATTATATATACACACCAACCTAAACATAATTCATGTATCTCTAAGTGTATGTACATGTTTTCTTTTCCTTCCAACATGGAGTATCAATACTTTCCCTTCAGCATCTTTATCTCACTTGTGTTCTTCCTCTCCTCTCTCTTCCTTCTAACTCAAAAATGGAACAAATCAAAATCTCCAAACAAAAAATTGCCTCCTGGACCATGGAGCCTACCTTTTATAGGAAACTTGCATCAATTAATGAGCGACCTACCACATCGTTCACTCACAAATCTATCCAAAAAATATGGCCCTATCATGCACTTACGTCTTGGAGAGATTTCAACAATTGTTGTATCTTCGTCAGAAATGGCCAAAGAAGTCCTGAAAACTCAAGACCTCCATTTTGTAGATAGGCCAAAAATTATGTCCGCAAGTGTAATATTTTATGATTGCACGGACATAGGATTTAGTTCCTATGGAGATTATTGGAGAAATATGCGGAAAGTTTGTATTCTAGAACTTCTCAGCACAAAAATGGTCAAATCATTCGCTTCTATTCGACAAGAAGAGATATCAAATCTCATTTCATCCCTCCGTTCTACTACACCTGGCTCGGTGATCAACTTATCCAATAAAATTTTTTGGTTTACCAATACTGTAACTTGTAGGGCAGTATCTGGAAAAATCTTACTTGATCGAAATAAGTTGATAATGTTGGTCAAAGACATTTACTATTTAATTAGAGGATTCGACTTAACTGATTTGTTCCCTTCCCAAAAGTGGCTTCATAATATCAGTGGAATGAAATCCAAATTGTCAAAGGCACACTCAAAGGTTGATGAAATTTTGGAGAAAATCGTTAATGATCACCGAGATAATCGAGCAAAAGGTAGTAAATGTAATGGTGATTCTGGAAGTGAAGATTTGGTTGATGCTTTACTTAGAGCAATGGAGAGTGGAGAATTTGGATCTCCTATCACAAATCAGAACATTAAAGCTGTCATTCTTGTAAGTCTAGCGCATCTCTAAAAGGTCATTTCTTTTATGGTATGAATTGAAAATCACTCTTTATATCTTTAATTTTATATGCAGGACATGTTTTTAGCAGGAACTGAAACAGCTTCTACAACAATAGTTTGGGCATTTTTAGAAATGATGAAAAATCCACATGTCATGGCAAAAGCACAACTCGAAGTGAGAGAACAACTTAATGGGAACAAAACACTTGAAGATATTGATCTGGAAAAGTTGAGCTACTTGCAATTAGTTATCAAAGAAACATTACGGCTACACCCTCCGGCTCCTCTCTTAGTCCCAAGGGAATGCAGAGAAGAGACAAAGATCGATGGATACACAATACCAGTAAAAACCAAAGTCTTGGTGAATGCATGGTCCATTGGTAGAGATTCCAAATATTGGCATGATTCAGAAAGTTTTATACCTGAAAGGTTTGAGAATAGTACTGTTGACTTCAGAGGAAATCACTTTGAGTTTATTCCATTTGGTGCAGGAAGAAGAATTTGTCCTGGAATGTTATTTGGTTTAGTTAATGTTGCACATCCTTTATCCCAATTACTTTATCACTTTGATTGGAAGATTCCTCATGGAGCTAATCCGAATGATTTGGACACCATTGAAACTGAAGGATTAACCGCCAGAAGAAAAAATGATCTTTATTTAGTTGCTACTCCTTATGGTATGTCGTAATAAAGACAAACTTAAAAAACTTTGGTCTTTATTTAAGGTAATTGCATACTTCACTGATTATTATTACATGTTTATAATTCAGTGATGAATGATTAGGTAATAATATCTTTTGTACATTAGAATATTTTTTTTTACATGTATCTGTATTATTCATATTTGGGAATGGTAAACAATGATCCATATATATGTGGAATAAATATAATATTTAGCAACATCCTTAATATTTATATTTATATTTTTCTAATCATTTCATAAAACTTAAATACAAGCATAAGTTTCTACCTTGATACAGGAATGTGTTTGATGATGTCATATCATATGGATAGATAACAGTGAATATTCATTTATGTTGAAACTGATCTATGGGATGAAGTGTTCCAAAATTAGTTGAAATAATAATTCTAACGCACACTTAATTAAAGCATTGTGAGATTGAATGTTGATTGGGACCTTTTGTGCATTGTGAGAGCACAAAATATTTTACCCCTCACCTAAAATTGACTGATAATTGCAGGGTTTTTTTTTTTAAGTTTTTTTAAAAATTTTAATTTTTTAAATAAAATAACTTCCATAAATTTATTTAAGCTAAATTATCAGCCAAAACTTTCTCTACAGGTTATCTTTCTTTACTTGTTTTTTTAACCCTCTATTCATCTCTTTTTAATGTGATAATTGAATTTTAAGATTTTTGACGTAGATTTTTATGTGATATTTGCACTTCAAATGTTTCTTCAAATTCTTTTTCTAAAAAAAAGCAAAAAAAAACTAATATCATTTGCAAAGTTTTCACGAATTTATATAATATGTATACTTTAAATGTTTCTTCAAATTCGTTTTATTTTTCTCCAAGATTAACAGTTTTAATATTTTTTTCGTCTAAATTTTAATTATAAAAACTGATGATAATTATTTAATTTAAGTGAAATATTTTGTAAGCGCACGTAATTTAAATTCCCAGCAATGCAAACACGCATACAACTGGATACTAGGTTTCTATGCTACTCTACCTTATTCAATTCACCATACTAAGCTAAACTTGCAAACAATTGAACAACATGTACAAATACAAACTTGACAGAATGTTGGATACCCAGCAAAACTTCTGAACACATGCAATGAGCTTGACCTCCAAAACCCAACAACTTGTGGCTCTTCTCAACTCTTGTGTTTCTCTGAAACATGTTTTCCAGATACATACTCAAATCATCATCTCTGGACTATCACAACAACATTCCATCGTCCTCAAAATTGTCAAATTTTTTGCTTGTCATACCCCCGTAAACTCGTCTTCTTACATCGCTCTTATAATCAAACATTCCCACAATTCGTCTAATTCGTGGTGGAATTTCCTCATTAGGAATTATGCTACAGCCCACAATTGTTCACATGTTGAAGCCATTCGGATTTTTGTTGAAATGCGCCGTTCTGGAGCTGCTTCTGATGAATTCACCTACCCTTTTCTCTTCAAGGCTTGTTCGTCCTTTTTGGGTCTGAAAGAAGGGAAACAGATTCATTGTGATGTTATCAAGATTGGCATTTGTAACAACGTCTATGTCCAGAATACTTTGATTCATTTTTACGGGTCTTGCAAGAAGATTGTTGATGCATACAATGTGTTTGATGCAATGTCGCTTAGAACTCTTGTTTCTTGGAATTCGATGATTTCAGCTTGTGTTGAAAGCTGTTGCTATTATGATGCGATTGAGATTTTTCGTGTAATGAGAAAATGTGGAATTGGACCGGATGAGACAACCATGGTGGTTTTGCTTTCTGCTTGTGCTGAGTTGGGTGACTTGAGTTTAGGAAAATGGATCCACTGTCAAGTGATTGAGCAAGGGATATATGTGAATTGTGAATTGGGAACTTCCCTTGTTGACATGTATGCTAAATGTGGAGCAGTTGATTATGCTCGTTTGATCTTCGAAGGGATTGGTGAAAGAAATGTGTGGACATGGAGTGCGATGATTCTTGGATTAGCTCAACATGGATTTGCCACACAAGCCTTGGAACTCTTTTGGAAAATGAAGGATTGTTCTGTGAAGCCTAATTATGTGACCTTTCTTGGTGTGCTTTGTGCTTGTAGCCATGTTGGAATGGTGGAAGAAGGGCATCGTTTGTTTCAAGAGATGGAACGTCTCCATAGTATCAAGCCTATGATGGCACATTATGGTGCCATGGTAGATATCCTGAGTCGTGCTGGTCGTCTGGAAGAAGCGTATAGATTCATAGTTGACATGCCCATTGAGGCTGATGCAGTCATATGGAGGACATTGCTCAGTGCGTGTCACATTCATGATATTAGCGACTATACTGGAGTGGGAGAGAAGGTCAGAAGGAGGTTGCTTGGATTGGAGCCTAAAAGGAGTGGGAATTTGGTCATGGTAGCAAATAAGTATGCTGAAATTGGATTATGGGAGAAAGCAGCAAAATTGAGAAGAGGTATGAAAGAGAGACGACTAAAGAAGATTGCTGGAGAAAGCTGTATATCAGTTTTCCAGAATCCATAGAGATAGTTATTGAGTTGCTAAGTAATAGGAAGTTTTCTTGTTCCTAAACAGCCACTGTTCAGATCACATTAACAGGGTTAAAGAGGACGACTGTCCCAACGTGCAGGATATTGGTGAATGTCTGTCATCTTAATGAGATATTATTGGAAGATACCATCTTTCCTTTGGTTCAGTTGGCTCAACTGTGAGATACTTGAGCAATCACCATGACACTATCAAACTGAAATTGGATAAAAGGTATCATAACTTTACATTTTCTACTTGGAGGCAGTCGCATCACCTTGTTTTCAGAATTGGTTTTGGATCTACCTGCAAAACATATAAAGACACGAACCAAAACCCCTAACCATTACAGCTTGTTTGGATGTGGTTTTTCATGGTATGGTATGGTTACTAAGAGGACGTTTGTTTTGATTGTTTCATTAATTATATGGTATGGTATGGTTTAGTTTCATGGTTCTGTAACCATAAAATCCCTCACTTTTTGAAACCACCAATAGTTTCCTTAATTTTTTTCCAATTATACCCTTATTCTTAGCACAAAAATGGTCAAGTCATTAGCTTCAATTCGACACGAAGAGATATCAAATCTCACTTCATCTATCCATTCTACTACACCTGGCTCATTGATCAACTTATCTAATAAAATTTTTTGGCTTACCAATGTTGTAACTTGTAGAGCAGTATCTGGAAAAATCTTACTTGATATAAATAAGTTGATAATGTTGGTCAAAGATGTTTATTATTTAATTGGAGGATTCGACTTAACTGATTTATTCCCTTCCCAAAAATGGCTTCATAATATCAGTGCAGTGAAGTCCAAATTGTCAAAGGCACACTCAAAAATTGATGAAATTTTGGAGAATATCGTTAATGATCATCGAGATAATCGAGCAAAAGGTAAGAAATGTAATGGTGATTCTGGAAGTGAAGATTTGGTTGATGCTTTACTTAGAGTAATGGAGAGTGGAGAATTTGGATCTCCCATCACAAATCAGAACATTAACGTCGTCATTCTGGTAAGTATAGAGCATCTTTATTTTGAAAGGTCATTTTCTTTAGTGTTATGAATCGAAAATTCACTCTTTATACTTTTAATTTTATATGCAGGACATGTTTCTAATAGGAACTAAAATAGCTTCCGCAACAGTAGTTTAAGCATTTTTAGAAATGATGAAAAATCCACATGTCATGGCGAAAGCACAACTTAAAGTGAGAGAACGATTGAGTAGGAGAAAAACATTTGATGATAATGATTTGGAAGACTTGAACTACTTGCGATTAGTTATCAAAGAAACCATACGGCTACACCCTCCGACTCCTCTCTTAGTCCCAAGGAAATGAAGAGAAGAGACAAAGATCGACCAATACATGATACCTATAAAATCTATTTGATCCCGAGTATCTGGCCCCCAGGATTAAAGTTGAGTATGACTACCGAATGGGGAAGACCAGGGACAGGGTTTTGATGAGACAACGGCCCGAAAGTCCGCACTTATGAGATGGATCGCTGACCACATTGCAGAGCAGGGCTTGGACCCTGAATGCATTTCTACATCAGCAGCGATCGTGAAAGGCATTGCTCAACTTCACCGGTAAGTTTTGGTAGGCTATAGTTCGTTCACAGATTCGACTGAACCATGCTAATAATACCTTGATACCGGATCGCGCAATGTTGGTTGCTAGCATCATTGTTGCTATGATATTGACTGGCCCACCTGATAGCAGATTAGATACATGAGGGGGCCCTGAAGAGGTCTATCTCCATCCTTTTCCCGTGTTTGATTTATCGCCTATACATAGAGGCAAGGGTGGAGATACTACATCAGGTGGACACATTGATCGAGGTTCAGAGGATACTAGACACTAGCCTAATAAAGGTTGATGAGAATCCTATGGCACTCTAGCGAGCATCGCATCTACCAGTTCACCTACCAGAGATGTTCACCACAGTCTGAGCCTCCTCCTCCTTCTTCTTCTTTTACTGCTACTCCATCGACTGAGGGCCCCCCTTAGACTGAATCAGAGAGAGAGATGGGGCCTCCTACTACTTCTACTCCTGCACCAAAGGCCATGCCCATACAGCCTTCCACCGATGGCATAATATACGTGTCTACGATATATATCTGGACTCTGGCATAGTGACAGGCTTGTACGAATCCCAGTTATCTTTGTTGCTAGAGCAGATCGGGCCTTGGGTTCTCCAGGCCATTTCAGAAGCTGAGGCTCATGTACAGTCACACTTTGCAACTACACTTTATGGGAGACTTGCACTAATACATGGCCGCATTGATGCGTTTGAGAGGCAAGTGGAGCAGAGCCTCAGTTCAGCCCAGCCTGCTGACTTGACAGCCATTCAGAAAGAGATCCAGCAGCTTCATACCAAGATGAGGGCATCAACATCAACATCGCTTGTGCTTTCTTCGCTCGACACTACTGAGGCGGTTGTTGATTTATTTGCTCCCCAGGAGATACCACTTTGTGCCCTTGGGAAGAGGACTCATTTGGAGGGTAATGATCTAAGTGCTTTGAGGGAGAGACGGAGTTGATAGAGATGGAACAGGTTAAGATTGTGAGACTACGGTCTATTACAGATAAGAGAGAGTGATAGTCACATGAGCTTGAGAGGATGAGGGGTGTTGGACCCTCCAGACATGTTGTTGACAGTGAGGAGACGACCAAGCAAGTTGAGGGTGGTCATACATAGCCAGAGACTGGCGTTTAGGCGCCCAAATATGTTCTTTTTGACCCCTATGCTTTGCTTCAGTCATATTTTGTTGCATTGAGGACAATGCAAAACTTTTTCTATGAGGTGCGGATAGATATGGGCCTTGGTGAAGTTTGAGTAACCATGACCTATAACTATTCCAAATTTTGAGTCCGAGGGGTTTTATTGCACGTGTTTTTCCTTAAAGACATTTATTTTCTGTTTAACCGGCATGTTTAGGATGTGTAAGTAGTATTAGTAGCATATTTTACTAAAGTCTCTGGCATATGCTAGTTTTTTTGAAAAATGATACCCATCAGAATTTTTGTGTTAGGTAATTTTGATAACAACCATGTGAAATCAGTAATTGATAGTGTTTGTTCTGATAAGTTGAGGTTTAATTGTGATGAAAAGCATGATCTGAGAGTCTGTGTTGATAGTCTACTTAATGCCAAGTGTGTGTGAGCTTCTTTACAAAATTCTTATACTGTGCTTCATTTCAGAACTTGGCATATTACTCTGATTAAGATTGTAGGTTAGTTGGTTAGAAAAGGATTTTAGGCCATTGTTCATATTAACCCGCTTAGCCTAAATAACCAACCAAATGTTTGATGTATTCCTTGGTCCTTATATTTGAGTTTTATATGTACCCTTTTCTTTGTAAACATCTAAGTAATCAAGCCTTTTTGAATGTGAAATCCCGAATTTCACCTTGGTCCTTCCTTAAAAAGTGTGCAACTTGACTCAGGCAAAAAGCCTAAGTTCAGGATGGCTACTAAAAGTGGCCCAGTTCATAGGTTAGATATTGTGCACCTCAACTCAGCCTAAAAGCCTAAGTTAAGAGTGGTTAGTGTAAGGAAAATCACATTAAATGGGGATGGAAACTAGTGATACATGAAAAAAGGGAAAATATGCCATGAGTGTGAGAAAAAATAAATAAATGCCTAAATAATGAGCTGAGAAGAATAAGAATGTGAAAAACAAAATGCAATGAGCTTAAAATTTTGCAAAAGGCATTCAGAAAGGTTTGAAATAGGAGGTGGGAGAAATAATTTGAAAATAACAGTGTTGGTAGGACAAAAGTGTAGAATAACACAGAGTCAAGGAGGGCCATTAGTCACTATGTTCCTAAAATATCATGCTAAAGTCCCCTAAGCCTACATTACAAGCCAAAAAAATCCTATAATGATCTTAGTCCAAGTAGTCAACGATCGTGGTTCATGAGTATAGGGACAAACATATAATATTGAGCGTAGTGTTTGAATATTTATTGTGAGTGTGAGCAATTTTGTTAGTCCCAAGCATCGAATTTGAAAATACTATCATGAGGGAAATATGAGACTTCTTGTTGTGAGGGCACTTGAGTTACACTGTTGATTCTAGGCTATTTTAATGATTGTGGCTTATCTATGGTTACCTTGCTTGTCATAGTTCTACTGTCACATATATTGATCTGCATTGGTTTGCTTGATGACTATCTGATATATGTTGATGTGTTAGTTTGAGTATCTATGATTGATTTATAGATGATGTATGCCATAGATGTAGATCTATATATTACTATACTGCTTATGTAGATCGAGTTCGTCGCTTGAGGATAAATAATAATTTTAAGTTGAGGGTGTTGATGTGCTACTACAATACAATACTTTTGATGCTTAAAACTTGAAATTTTGTGTATTCTCAAAGCGATGTTAGTTTGATGTGTTTTTATGTTGATTTTGCAGGATTACAAGATTCAGTATGATTTTGGGCAAAGTTCTGCAGAACTAAAGCTTTTGGGGATTTACGGACAACTCTACGGGTCGTGGTTTACTCCACAAGTTGTAGGTTGGTTTCGTGAGTCAGATCCAGTGAAGGGCCAAGTTTCAAATGTTGCATCCACAAATTGTCAGACAAGTCGTAGATTTTTTCATGAGTCGTGGATAAGATCGTGCCTGGAGGATCAAGATTTTGAAGATTTTCAGAGAAGTTAGCAGACAAAACCCTCTACGGACTATAATTCAAAGGACGGCCCATAAGAAGGTTTCGTAAGTTAAAGTCTATTTTAGAAATTGCAGAGCACGAAGCCTAGGCATGGGTCGTGGTTTCACATACGGCCTGTAACCTCGTACATAGAAGTTGTCGAATCTAGTTTTACTATTTTGTTTTGGATTTGTATTTTACTTATCATAAATAGGTTTTATTAGGTCATTTTAGTGGAGAGACACACGAGAGAGGACAAAAACACTTTAAGAACTCATATTTTGTGATTTTTACATTGAGATTATTACATTGTGATTTTTTGTGGAGAATTTTGAATTTCTTGTTATTAAATTCATCATTGTAAGTGTTTAATTATTCTATTCCGTAACATGATTTTCTCATCTACAATGATCATGCATAGTTAAATCCACAACTAGGATTGTGGGAACCATGAAGAACTAACAAGGTAAAACCGAATAATCCATAATTCTTGGAAAGTGTGCATGCATGTATTAATTAATCACTTCATTTAGAATGCTTTTTAACGGTGACCAATGTTAGAACCGCCTAATTCTTACTTTCTGGATCAAGGTGATAATGAATGGGATAAGGGAACAATTAACATATTAAAAGTATCTTTAATGTATTTATATAAGCACGTAAATTGGAAAAAAAAAATTAAAAATGATATCAAAATTGAGATGGATTAATGACATGAGAGTTTCAATGAGCGGTTTAAATATCCAAAAGAAAAAATCTTCAAGGCTTATGAAAATTATGATTTATGAGGTGTACATACTCTATAGCCCATAAACACGATGTCAAAGCGAAGAATCTGATGAATAGAAGCAAAAGAGAACAGAAAGATAGTTAATGTCATAAAATAAATAAAAATGATTGGGTAGTGATGTTGTTTTGTAGTTAGAAATTAGATGCAATATGAGTTATCAAGAAACACAGCACCTAAATTTTCTATTTTGAAGGTAGTCAGATTTCCCAATTTTAGTCTGAATCATGCTTTGCTTCTTGTTTGGTATAAAAATAAATAACGCAGAGATTAGTAACGCAGAGATTATTTTTTATCAAGTGTTTAATTTATTGCTTCCCATCTAATCTTGTGCTTGTTTTAAAACTCTACAAAAAAGCTTCTTTCAATTATACCCTTGAATTATTATGAAATTTTCTATTTTTTGTAATTAGATCAAAGTATATTTTTTTGTGGCTTCTAATTAGTTAGGAGAATAATAATTGTGTCATCATGTTTGCTATTTTCTCACTTGAATTATTTAAGAATAAATAATTGTGATCGTATTAAATTCATCATTAATAAAATATCAATTTTGATAGACCATCTATTAGTAAAATCGAAAAGATGTTAAACAATTGTAAAATAAACAATCTATATTTACACATAAAAATTTGGAAGTTGTAGTTTCAATATAGTGTTTATATCTTACAAGGTCACTCAACTTTGAGAATATATCTAGCGAACTTTATTTTGTATCAATAAAATCACTCAACTAAATTAATTATATACAAAAAATTGACATGGCAAAATATTTTTTTGTCTATTATGTAAATATGAAACCACAAATAAATAAAATTTAAAATTTTGACATGGTGTTAGCAACTATACTGGAGTGGGAGAGAAGGTTAGATGGAGTTTGCTTGGATTAGAGCCTAAAAGGAGTAGGAATTTGGGAGAAAGCAGCAATTGACAAGAGGTATGAAAGAGAGACGCCTTAAGAATGCTGGAGAAAGCTGTGTCAGTTTTTCAGAATCCACAAGAGATTGTCATCAAGTTGCTAATTATTATCAGTTTTCTTGTTCCTTAACAGACACTGTAAAGATCACATTAACATGGTTAAACAGGACGACTATTCCAACATGCAGGATATTGGTGAATGTATGTCATCATTGGAAGATACCATCTTTCCTCTGGTTCAGTTGGCTCAACAATGAATATAGTGTGAGATACTTGAGCAACCACCATGACACTATCAAACTGAAATTGGATAAAAGTTATCATAACTTTACATTTTCTACTTGGAGGAACACGCATCACATTGTTCCACCTTGTTTTCAGAACTGATTTTGGAACTACCTGCAAAACATATAAAAACACGAACCAACAAAAAAAAAAAAAATCATAGACGATTCTTTCCCTGCTATTTGAGAGATCCTAGAACCCCAGTATTTTTAGGACTACAAATCAGTTGAAACAACTAAAAAGGAAAAAAAACAGCATTATCAACCCCTTATATGATTCAAGATATAAATGCCATGTCAGCTACACTATCACTCACCTAAAGGCTGAAAGCCAAACTGTATATGAAGCAGCAGCTCCAGTAATCCATAAACTCAGTCCTCTGTAATCTTTATTGCTACAAGATGTAAAAGTAGATATACACCACCACAAATTATTCATATTCATTGAAATCACTTAAAATGATCTATTGGATTGGTTTGAAATGACGACGACTTGGCTTTTGCAAAATCAACAAGATCTTTGAAGAGTGCGTCCTCAGGTTTCTCTGGTTTGGATGGTGAAGAAGAATTAATCGAGAGTTTCTTTGTTTGTCCAATTATGCTGTCATAAGAACTCGATCCAGTTCTTGCGGGAGGGGAACCACCAGAAACATGTTTCTCAAAATACTGCTGTCTCTGATCATATCTGGCTGGTGGTGGAGGGAGTGTGGCAGGAGGAGCAGCATCCCAAGGTGCTGGAGGCAAGTGATCAGCAGATTTGGCTTTTGAATCAGATTCATCGTGGTTGCTTTTTCCAGAAAACATAGATGCAGTGGGGTTCAAGAAGTCATCATCAGCAGTTGGATTTAGCAAATCATCCGGAGGAGGTGCAGAAGAAGATGGCTTGGGACTTGACCGTAGGATTGAGCTAGCATTGTTTGAATTAGCTGAAGCGGCAATAGGTGAGGATCCTTCTGTTCCCAATGATCTATCAGATTCAAACCTGTCACCACTGAGATAATCAACCATTTTCCCATCTGTAAAAACTGGTCTCCTTGATGAAGGTGGGGGAGGAAGAGTCGGGGTAATTCGCGTAGGCTCGCTTTTCACATCAATAGTCTTCCTTCCCTGTCCCTGTGATGGATCTCTTGAAGTTCTGCAAATTGAGTGACAAAAACAATCAAGAAAAGGAAACAGAAAAGACAAGGACCACCCCGTCAAATATTATTAGTAGAGATTTTCTAAACAAAAAAAAATTCCTATGCTATTTGGAATCCTAGATCAAATTAAAGCACAAATGTACACTTTACAATGGCTATAAAGATATTGACATTTATGATTTATAATCTCTTTTTATCGTTAAATGTGCCCCTAAGGGAAAAATTATTGGCAATTAAATCTACTCAAGGAAGTATAGATCATATGCAAGGTTCCATACTCGTTGCTCAAGAATCTCACTTGAAGATTCTTAATCAAGAAACAGAATTGTGTCATGCCAGCACACAGATGAATTAAGTAAATTCACAGAGGCAATAGATTGTGATGCAGGTCATAATTCTTAATCGAATTGAAAGCCACAAGAGAGAACATAAAGAGTAAATATGCAGAATTACTCTTGATAGTTGCACTCAAGAACCCTAATTGAAAGTTCAGATTCATAAGAAGAAATAGAGAAGATATTATTTCCTTTAGAAATATTCTCTGCCTCCTACAACTATCGGCTTATATGGAGTGCAGCTCCTTTGGCATGAAAGTTAGTTGCAACTAACTAATGGACAGTTGTCCCCCCATGTGGCGTGCAGGTGCCATCTAACTGCTAAATACTGATTATTATGGCAAATGAATCACAAATAAATTAACTATGGGAATTGGGATATATGTGAAATAGGGAACAGGATCATATCAACACACCCCTCCTAGAGAAGATCCTTGACCTCAAGGATCAAATTGTGGAAAAGTCTGAGTGAAAGAGTGAAATCCTCCAATGTACTGTCTTCAGGAGGCGAATTAAGCCACTGGATCAGAAGTTGAGAAACAGCTTTACAATTCTACTGAATGATCCTTCTGTCCAAAAACCTTTTCAGGCTACAACAACATCGGGCCAGCATCAGACTGAACTACAGCAAGCTGACAGAAGCAGGTTGGCAACCTATCTTCCTTTCAGCTGTGAGACGTGGAAGGTGGGATAAAGTTCAGCAGTAGTGGGGAGGGTGGGCTACGGTGTAAGCATCAGCACCCAACATGGCAATGATTTCAAAAGGTTCAAAAAATTTGCTAGAGAATTTTGACGAGAATGGGGTTTCAAGGACATTTGTATAGACCTAGTCCCAGCATATGATCTATCTGTTCTACCTTTGTCGTCTCGGGACTTCATCTTGTTCTGAGCTCTAAGCAAGTTGGATTTAAGAGCCCTCAGAGTAGCTTCACTGGCCTAAAGACTTCTATCCACCAAGTCCAATTGTGAGGCAAAAGGCAAGTAGGGTAAATGGGGAGGGGGTTTCTGACCATACACAGCTTCATATGGGAACATTTTGATGGAAGAGTGGTGAGATGTATTGTACCATCATTCAGCAAGAGCCCACCATTGAGGCCACTCCATTGGCTTCTCATATGTCATACACCTTAAGTAACACTCCGAGCACCAATTAACAACGTCAGTTTGCCCATCAGTTTGAGGGTGATATCCAGTAGGAGCAGAGGTGGACCCAAGTTTTAGGGAAGGGGTGCACGTTCACCCACTAACTTCGGAAAATTTATGTATATAGACATGAATATACCTCATTAAGGATCATATATTTAATTGTGCTCCCTCAAACGCAAAAGTTGATTTGGTGCACTAGCCCAGCGCTTACCATTTGCCTTCATCTCAAGTAATGTGTCATGGGTTCGATTCTTGGTTGCAGCATTTTTTGTTGTCATCTTTCAAAAAAAATAACAATGCATATGAAAAATTCAAGCCAGATTTGAATTAACGACCTCAAAGTGTACACTGAGGGTAAAGACCATCAAACCACACAGCAAACTATGTTAAATGTTCGTTTAGTTTATATTTAATGACACCTTCGATTTTATACTTGTTTGACAGCTTTTTCCAACGAAGTATCAGTGCTTCAACTAACACGCATCTGCCTCTACTGGTGCCCCCATCGTCTTTAAATCCTGGTTCACCACTGAGTACAAGTCAATAGAGAAACTTTCTACAATTTAAACAGCTCCTTCCAAAATCTGCTAGTGAACACTGTGTCACTATAGACACAATGGTCTTGGGCATATCATGCAATCGAAAAACTTCACTCATGAATATCTGAACCACATCTAGATCAGTGTAGGGGTGTTTGAGGGGAAATGAAATGAGCTTCTTTACTCAGTCTGTCAACCACCACAAAAATGACTTCTTTACCAGCAGCCACCAGCAGTCCCTCCATAAAGTCATAGATATGTCCAGCCCAGCCAAATATAGGCAAGGGTTGGAACAAACTAGGATAAGCCACATTTTTGTTCTTACACCTTTGGCAAACATCACAGTTCCTCACATAGGAATAGACATGTTGTTTCATCTTTTTCCAGTAAAAATCTTGGCCTAACCTGTTTGGTGTTGTTGCAATGACTGAATGGTCTACTATTGGACTGTCATGGTAAAAAACAGTCAGCTTTTTTCTCAATTCATAATTGACCCCCGTCAGCATCTTACCCCCTTCAGCTTACAGTTCCGGACTGGTAGTGATAGTGAGGTTTGTGAATCACCCCAGATTGTATCTGATGGATGATTCCTCGCAATGTTGGATCCTAAGTCCAAGATGCCCTAACTGCATCAAACATATCAGCCTGCACACTTGAAATGCTCAGGAGATAGATAGCATCCTCCCTCCTAGAAAGGGCATCAGCCACAACATTGTCTTTACCCTCTTATAGTTGTATGGAGTAATCATAGCTTCAGCATTGTCCTTAATGCTGGAGACCTTGAGAAAATCAGAAAAGAACAAAAAGATAAAATACTTACAAGGATCCTAAGAATTCTAAAAGTTGATCTGAATCCTCTAAGCCTATCTGTTAACACCAAAAATATAGAGATACAATGCAATTCCATTTAACCTTATGAATGGAATTGGATTCATCTTTAAAATTCCTACTATTCCTCTCATTTCACACTGTCCACCAAATGCAATGTGGAATTAAATCCCATCAGGTCTTCTGTCTCTTGCTACCTCCTCTCCTGATTCGGCAGCTTAGTAAATCGGTTCTGGCATAGTCCATTTCACTTCTAAAAAGTTAAGAAACATGGACCAGATTTGTGTTGTGAAAGCACAATGTTAGAATGGGTGGCTGTTAGTTTACCCTGTCTTCCCACGTAAAGAGCACCAGATATGTATGATCTTTCCTTTCCTCCTCAAACCTTCATGTGTCAACAAGCATGCCTTTCTGATAACCAACCAAGTAAAACACATAACTTTTGCTGGTGCTGAAATCCTCCAAATCTTTCTCCATGAACTCTGGTATCTGCTCCTTTGCAGGTTGCACTCGTTGTATGCCCTGTGAACTGTGTAGATCCCTTACTGTGATACCATCTTGCTGCATCTTTGACAGTATTGGTGCCTGCAAAATCCTCCACTTCCTCCAACAATTTGGCTACTCTCTCTATTTCTCAATCATTTAGAAGCCTTCTAAATAAAGGTTCCAACCTTGTTCTGTCCAGCAATCACCAGAATCTAGTTCTCCTTCCATCCCCCGCCTTGATGTGTAAATTTGGTTCTAGCTTGAGCCATAATTTTCTAAAAGCTCTCCAAACTCCCACTGCATATGCATCTATGCTCACCTTACTCACCAGAATCCATCCTCCCCATATTTACATTTAATCAAATCTTTCCACAAAGCTTGCCTCTCCTCAGTATATCTCCATAGCCATTTCATCAAAAGGATGTTGTTATGCTTCCTCAAATCTCTGATGCCCAAACCACCTTTATCTTTTCTATGCAGAATTGTCTCCCATTTGACCAGATTGTATCATGTGTTCCTCTTTGCAGCCATGCCAAAGGAAGTCTCTCCTAAGTTTGTCCAATTTCTGAACCACCTTTGCAGGTAGATTGAAAAGAGAATAACATATGTCGGGAGAGAATCTAGGACTGTGTTGATAAGGATGTGTCTACCACAAGGGAAACGTATTGTGCCTTCCATCTGGCTAGTGTCTTTTCAATCTTCTCCACTATGCTGTCCCATATCTCCATGTGTTTATTGCCTGGAGGCAATCTCTCCGCTTTGCAACCCAAAATGCCAGCTAGCCTCTGGATGTTTGTCACCTCCCTAATAGGATATAAATTGCTCTTTCCCCAATTAACTTTCAAACCTGCAGAAGCTTCAAAAAACAACAAAATCAGTTTCAAGAATCTAAGTTGCTCCTCCGGTGGCTCGCAGAAGATCACTGTGTCATCAGCGTAGAGTAGATGGCAGATCTCTTTAATATCAACATTATTGCAATCTGAAAACCTCTGATCCACCTGTTTTGAGTAGCAATCCTCATCAAACTATCAAGTCCCACCATTACCGGGATAAATAAAAAGGGTGATAGAGGATCACCCTGTCTGATAGAGGCATACCAACCATTTTTGTTGGTGGCTAGGTGTAGTGATCCTTTGCTCCAGAAAAAATTTAAGACTCTGACGGTTAGTTTTAGTCACAAAATGCATGTGCAAGAGATAGAGTCTCCACTTTTGAACAACAGCTATCACTGCCAACAGCTCCCTTTCATACACAGAGAGAGTGCTTTGCTCCTGTCAGATAGTCCCTAACTGAAGATTATTGTCTTGAGATAGTACAGCTCCAATTCCTTCCCCTTCCCCAAAGGCATCAGTCTCGATGATGAACACCTTTTGAGAAATCTGGAAGGGCTAGAACAGGAATAGATGTAATAGCCTGTTTCAGTTGAAAAAATGCTTCATTAGCTGCCTGATTCCATATGAAATTGCCCTTCTTCAAGAGGTTATTTAAAGGTCTTGCAATAGCACCATACCCCCTAATAAACCTCCTGTAGTATCCTGTTAAGCCAAGGAGCCCTCTCAATCCTTTGAGGGTAGTAGGTTGTGACCAGTTGAGTCCAGATTCTACCTTCTGCATCTCCATACACACCCCCTTGTGCTGAGATAACATGGCCCAAGTAATCTATCTGTAAAACCCCAAATCCACAGTTTCCCTTTCAACAAACATCAAGTGTATTCTTAGCACCTCAAAAGCCACAAACATCTGTCCAATTCTCGCGGTAGATAAGAATATCATCAAAGAATACAAAAAAAATCCTAAGGTAAGCATGGAAGGTTTGATATCAAGCTTTGAAAGGTTGAAGGGGCATTAGTAAGGCCAAATGGCGTTACTAAGAATTCATAGCGTCCGTGGTGAGTCCTAAAAGCTGCTTTAGGTATATCACCCTCAATCATTCTAATTTGGCAATACCCTGACCTGAGGTCCAACTTAGAAAACTATTTAGGTACGTGTAATTCATCCAGTAACTCCTCAATGACAGGTATAGGGAACTTATCTTGATGGTGCATTTGTTCAATTCCATGTAGTCAACAAACATTCTCCATGAACCATCATATTCTTCACTGTGACAATGGATGAGGAGTAAGGACTCATGCTTTGCTTGATCACACCAGATCCTAGCATTTCATCCACTAACTTTTCAATTTCATCCTTCTATACTGCTAGATACATATAAGGCCTGATGTTGATAGGTGAAGTCCCTTCCTTCAAAGTGATCTTATGATTATGGAGTCTCGAAGGTGGCAGGTTTGTTGGAATAACAAGTCATGATACTCTTGCAAGATGATTGCAGGTGTTCATCAATAGCAACCCCAACCCCCAAACCAATCACCTTCCATAGTAAGTAGATTCCCACAGAGATCATGCATAACTCAACTGACTTGGCTAACAACTACTCCATTTTCTCTTGTTGTACTGTGGTTCAATCCCCTCAATGTCAATTCCTTATGACCCATAACAATGAATTCCATCCTCAACTTCCTACAATTCCACATGACATCCCCCAGTGCAGCCAACCACTCGATAGTACCATATTCCATTCCCTATAGGCAGTATCAACATATCTGATTCAAAGGAGATACCCTGCATTTTCCACACCACGGCTTTGCAAGTATAATGACTCTGAATCTTCTTTCCATCAGCTATAGAGATAGAGAAGAGTGAGATAGCAGTCAAGACACACCCTAACCTCTTGGCAGTATAATGTGTACACCCAGTATCAATCAACACATGGCTGCTCTCCCTTCAACAGAAATAGTAACCATCAGAGTCCTGAAATCATGTAAGCCATTCACGGTATGGACAGATATATTAGGTAAGATGGAGCACTCAAGGTCAGTTTCGCAACCATGCCCAAGCATAACCAAGCATTCAGCAGGATCCCCCATTGCATCGTCTAATTTTGTAATCTCCTCATCTTCATCCACCTCCCTAGAGAATAATGACCTGTTTTTGCACACATGACCACAAGTGTATTTCTCATCATAATTGAAACATTAGCCCTTACACCTCTCATCCATCTCAGCGGGAGACTGAGTAGTTTTGGCATTTCTGTAAGGTGATTTGGGACCAACAGTAGTGTTGGTGGGTGGTTCAGGTAGGGCTTGAGTAGGGCTGAAATTAAGAATGGGGTTCTAGAAATGAGCAGGAGCAGCATTTGATAATCTCATTATCTTTTGAGAATGGGAAGAACCCCACTGAACCTGTTTCTGCACCACCAGAGTTTGTTCCCAGATCTTTGCCAAGCTGATGGCTTTGGCCAATGTCTTGGGCCCCAACATCACGGATAAGCCAATTTCAGGCTTTAAGCCCATCACAGAATGGCCAACTACATAACCTTCAGGTTATTCTACTCTAGTCAACAATTCATCAAATAGATCAACGCGCTCTTGGATGGAAAACCTGCAAGGTCTTTAAAATCTCCCATAGGATCATCAAACAGTTCTTCAACAAACCTGGCATATCAACATACAACATATTCTCCTCATCTAGGCCCCTCTCTTGTCAATCTCTGTTTCATAGGACTGGTGCCACTCTCTTGTCAATCTATGTTTCACAGGGTTGGTGCCACTGCAGGGCTTTTTCTTCCAGATTGCATGAAGCCATTTTCACCAAATAGATCACACTCTTGGACGGAAGATACTTGCGAGGATTGGTGCCACTGCAGTCAACAATTCATCAAATAGATTTAACACACTCTTCGATGGAAGATACCTGCTAGGTCTTTATAATCTCCCATAGGATCATCCAAATAGTTCTTCCCCAAACCTGGCATATAGACACCCAACATACTCCCCATTTAGGCTCCTCTCTTATCAATCTATGTTTCATAGCACTGGCGCCACTGCAGGGCTTTTTCTTCCAGATTGCATGAAGCCATTTTCACCTTTGAGCCTTCAGCTATCTCTTCCACATCGGAAAACTAATCACATCTATTCAACCAGTCCTTTAAACCTTGGCCATCAAATAATGGGATTCCAGTTGATATATGTGGTTGTGTATCTGGTAGACCTCCTGTCTCTCACGTCTATCGTGCCCTGCATCATGTCCCTCATTCTTCTCCGGAGTTCCAACTGGAGTCTCCCCCGCTGTCCCTCCATTGCCAATCAACATACATTTGATTTCATTCATGGCCTGCCCACTATTCGACCACTACAGATCGAATCTCTGCTACCGACCCCACTACTCCATCCATGGAGTTCCGAGACAGTCAACTTCTTTTCACAATTCTGAGAGTCTAACTTCTTTTCATTATTCTTGCATCTAATGTTATGATCAACCATTTGCAGAGGTCAGAGGATCAGATGTCTCTGATACCAATGATGCAGCTAAGAATTCTTATCAAATTGAAAGCCAGAAGAGAGAACCTAAAGAGTGAATATACATAATTACTCTTGAACAGTTGCACTCAAGAATCCTAATTTAGAGTTCAGATTCGTAAGTAAAAAGAGAGAAGATATTATTTCCTTCAGAATTATGCCATGCCTTTTTACAACCAACAATTGGCTTATATGGAGTGCAGCTCCTTTGGCGGGAAGTTAGTTGCAACTAACTAATGGACAGCTCCCCTCCATGTGCCAACAATCTGGGCACTGTTCCAAAGAAAGTGCTTGGTGAAATAGGCATGTCAAGGTGCGTGTGCCATCTAACTGCTAACTATTGATTACAGATTTAACTATGGGGATTGGGATACAATTGAAATAGGAAATAGGATCATCTCAGATTGCACAATTTCATAAGCATCCTGGACAGTGGACACCAATATCAATCTGCAAAAGTCTTTCCCTTGGGAACCCAGGTAGTAACAGTATATTCTCCTTGAATTTTGACAACACTGTGAAGTTATGGTCATGCCACCAGAGGCAGCAGTAGCAAAAGTTGGTCCAGAAAAGAAATTCAAAAATCAAGAATTGGACATCACAGACTCTTTTATCCCAAACTTTCCACTCCAAAACTTTCTGGACACTGCCCCCTGAACTTCTTATGGTAATATAACCAGCCCAATATTCTGTTAAAAATTTTTAAAAGGAAATGAAACTCTACCAATTCCTCTTCTTTATCCTCAAAAATTCCTATGAAGTAACTGGACATATATTTTATGGCTTTATGCTGGTGGAAAATTAAAAATCAGAAGCTAATTACTACTAACACGAGAGCTTGGTAATGCACGATCGCCTGGTATATGTTGAGAAAGCTTCATCAACTCTTTTATGAAGTAATCAATGAGAGCATGGTAATGAATGATGGCCTGGTTTATGTAGAGAAAGCTTCATCAACTCTTTTATGAAGAACTATGGATGTTCTAAACCTTGGTAAAACCCAAATTTTGAAACAATATCACAATTCTAGTCTCTTTTCAATAGCTCACAGAATTAACAACCGACTGTTTTTCAGTCAAAAAATCTAAAAGTAGGATACCTGGATGCATGTCAACTAGGCTAAATGTCGAAGTGTTCTAAACCTAAATAGCTCAGAGAACTAAAGTGAAAATGATATCTAGGATCCATTAGATATACAATTCTTCCCCACAAATGAAATACAACTTCCCTTGATGGAGAATAAAGGGAGTTAATTTATATTCTCATAATTAATGACCATCTAAGGATCTGCATCACTTATGCCAAAGTGGCAATATTTGCAGTAAGAACAGCAAATGCCAGGCAAAACTAAAAGTAAAAAACTGCACAAAACTACTGTGACGGTGGGAGGAGAAGAAACAGCATAGCAGCAAAATGACAACATTACCTCCGTGATAAGTGAGAGAAATCATCCTCTGACTCATCATCCTCATGATTCACATTCATAAGGGGTGCAACAGGAGTTTCTCTGGGCGGTACAGCAATTGTTGAGATTCCTTTGGCAATATCATCATGTCTACGAAGAACTCGCTGCAGATTGTCATTGAGTGCCAATCCTTTACCCAGCAGATCCTCATCTCTGGATTTGCAAAGGAAAACAGATGTTAAGAGCTATTAGAAATGAAATAAAACCACAAAAACTACAGGTTCTTACACAGTGTTGTTCACAAGAATCATCACACGCTTTTGGTAAGAACGACACTGTTCAACAAGATCGACTATCACCTCCTCCTTCACGGACTGCATAGATGTCACATAATAAATTAAAACATGAACGATGATTCATCTTGGATTTAACAAGTATTTCCAAACATAAATTGGATATAACAATGTTGACGAACAGGTATGTACTTTAACACTAATGAACAAAACATCACTTATCCAGAAATTGGAATACCACATTATAGTTCCTTGTATTGCAGCAACCACATTATACCTAGAGTGCAAATTCAATATTCCGATCGATGAAGCAGCATGGAAGAGAGGCTTGTCGCTCAGCCTATTTCCAAGAGAGAGATTATCTTGAGTCTGTCATCCAGAGTAGTGGGACATCAACAATGATGTCATGTATTGAATTGGGGCAGCATGGATGAAATGGAGGCTTTCCTTTGGAGTACTTGTGCTAAGAAGGTACCATGTAAACTTAAAGGTAAATTCTACAGAGTGGTGGTTAGACAGTCCTTGTTATATGGAGTGGAATACTGGTTAGTCAAGAATTCACATGTTTATAAGATGCATTTTTTTTATTTGCACCGGGTGTCCGAGACTCTTTGAGCCTCAACTAATCCCGAGGGTACACGGGCCTTCGACAAGGAGTTTTCCGCAAGTGCACCACGGTTAATTCAGGTTTTACCCAGTCCGATGGCCCTCAGAAATTGTTTGCACCCAGTGGGTTTCAAACTTGAGACCTTGAAAGGGAGCAAACCCCAAGGCTCAAGTCAATTGTCACCAGGCCAACCCCTGAGGTCAATTTAGAAGACGCATTTTGCCAAGATGAGGATTTTGAGATGGATATGTGAGCATACTAGGATGAAAAGATTAGGAACGAGGTTATTTTGGAGGTGAGAGTGGACTTTGTCGCGGAAAAGATGATTGAAACGAGACTGAGATGATTTCAACATATGCAGAGGATGTACGTCGATGTCCCAAATAGGAAGTGCGAGAGGATAGGTTTAGGGGTTACGCAAAGGGGTCAAGGTAGACCAAAAAAATATTGGGGAGAGGTAATTAGACAAAATATAGCGCAACTTCATATTACCGAAGCACGACCCTAGATAAAAAAGAGTGGAGGTCACGTATTAGGTTAGAAAGCTAGTAGGGGCAAAATATTGTCTTGCCTTGTGACAGTTTAAGGTTTATCATAAGGCTAGCTGTGCCATTATAATTGTGTTGTTGCTTTCGACTATCACATTATTTTGCTCTTTCGACTATCACATTATAGTGCACCATTATTTTGTAGTACTTACATTGCTCTTCATTTTAGCCGCTATGTTACATCTATTGTTTTTTCTTCTTTATTTGGGACTGATACATTTGAATCAAGGATCTTTCGGAAATAGCCTCTCTATCTCCATGAGGTAGTGGTAAACTCTACATATACTCTATCCTCCCTAAACCCCACTAATGGGATTTCATTGGGTATTATGTTGTTGTCGTCGTCGTATTTCAGCAATAAAAGCACTGAAAGGAAGAATAGGATTTCTATAATTTATTAACCCTATGAATTTAACCTACCGATTAAACAAAATATCAATAGTTGTAATACATAAAAGTATCTCAATCACCATTAAAATGACGAATTCCTTTCTCCGTTGATTTCTATATGGTTCCTTCATTATTGTATTGCCTTTTCTTACTGGTTTTGATATGCTTTACCTACAAGAAGTGTCTATCGGGAGCAATCTCTCTACCTTCACAAGGTAGGAGTAAGGTTGCTTACACACCACCCTCACCAGGCCATATTTGTGGGATTACAGTGGGTATGTTGTTGTATTACCAATTTCATGTCCACAACTACCTCAGCATATTGGTTTTCACAAAAACAAAATGTTTGATGTCTTCTACTTCAACATTCAATGTTTCAAACTGAAACTAGTCATTCAACCTTATGTGCAATATTTTCTCTTAAAAACCTTAACGTAGCAACATGCCCCCATCCAGAAGGGAGAAAAAAGCATGCCAGATATTTTACATTAAAGGACTTTTGAAGGTACTATTTTTTTCCTCTATTAATTTTTGTTTCGCTAGGGAGTAGATAGTTAATCATTTTACCTAAATTCTCATTTCGATTAGTGAAGGGGAGGAAGGGAGCATTCAGAGAAGTGTAGCTCTGAAATTTTCCACTTCATAGAATAAAGTAGCCAAAGACTACCTTAAAAAGGAAACTCATTTGCCTATGAATAATTCATACTACCCCCTTCCAGTTTTCAACTTTTAAGGTAGCAAATGGGGACAAGCAACCACTATGAACCTGAGAAACAAGAGCGCAAAACAAGTTCTGACCTGAGGATTCTTTGGATCCAAGGCACCGAGCATCTCCGACAGGACGTCTGCTAGCCCCTCGGCACTTTTAATCTCTGCAACACTGAAAAACAGGATAACAAAAATGTCACTTATGTGAAACTACCAGTTCTTTAGAAATGTTGTTTACTTGAAATTACCAGCTCTTTGTTTGTCTTTCTACATTTCTTTTGTACATGATGTCTCATTAAACAGCAGACAAGGAACAAAAGGCATTGTAGACAGTTGCAATAAAGTTCGACATAAGTCGGATAAAAAAATCCTCAGCAATTAGAGTGCATAGTAATTGAATAAAAAGATAAGCTCCAAAGGTCACAAGTCACTTTAACGCCAATAATAACTAAATTCAAAAGAAAGAAGCAGTGGAACATAGCTGAAATTCAGGGCTTTTCATATCATAACACCTCGGCTAAGATGGGAGGATTTAATACCTACGAAACGGTTACCAATGAAGGGTGTAAGCAGCATCAAAACTGACAAAATTGGAACTGTGTTTTGATAGAAGTTGCTCTATTTGACCAAAAATTCTAATGGTTTACTACATTCCTCCAGTTTCAATGCATCAGCTATGAATGGGTCAAAACTGCTAGCTCACCATATAATAGAAAACGATAAATGGATCTTAAGCTTAACTCAACCCAAAAAATAGCTCAAGAGGGGAGGATTGTCCAAAACCATATAAGGGGACCACCACCCATCGCTTTTTCACCCGCCAATGCATTGATTAAATAGAAACTTACACTTGAACAAGGCTGCCAAAGATGCTGGATACCACAAGTACTGCCTCAAATTTTCACTTCTAGATAGTTAAGAGTCTAATCACGGAACATTTATTGACCTTTAAACCACACAGGTGGTGCATATAAACAATAGTGAAGCACTTTCAGAAAAGAGAGAGGTGCACATAAACAATAAACAATATCCATAAATCTTAATAAATAAAATTCTAACACTTCTAGCAGGAACCATACCAAACAGAAAAGAATAAGTTAAATACCTGAGTCCAGAGGGATCAGACTCAAGAGAGGCCTCAACTGCAGCCTCCTCATAAGCTGAAGGCATGTGGACTATCGGATGGGTTTGTGGTGGTGTAAATAAAGGTACACTATTTTCCGCTCGAGGTGGAAACTCTACACCTGCAGCCTGCAATTTTCATTTTTAAAGAAAATATATGAAGATTTGAATGAATCTATGATTGGTGATCAATTAAATAGGTAAAAACTACTATTATCTAAGGATAAAGGTGGGAAGCCAGAATGACCAATATAACCTTTACATGTTGATTTGACGTCAATATCGTTAAAATGCATTATTTTTTTAACATTAATGTTAAAAATGTAAAAATATTCTAAATATAAAACAATCAAGTCATTCAAAACCTTTTAAAATATTCTATTAAATATGCACATAGAATGTATAATCATCACATATCTTGTTTCTGTAATTTGTGGTAACTTTTAAATTCCCAACCAAATTCAATTAATGCTAAATAGTCTTCGAGTAAACTTGGAAACATCCCTTGATCATCAGCAATGACTTGGAATAGATGTCAAAGTTTACTCTATAGTACAAAAAGAAGTCAGAAATGTTCAACTTCAAGTTAGCCAATTTGTCTCACACATTTATAAACACCAACATTAGATAACACGATATCATAGCCATGTGTACTCCCTCTTCCTGCGGGCCAGGGAACTCGGATGGAGGCCCGCAATAAAACCACAGTAACACTGGTTACTGCTGTATTGATAGCATTTGTTAATTAAAAGATCTTTCTTTAATTAAACTGGTAACATTTAAAAGATTTTTTTATGAAGTTGTTAACTTCTAACTATGAGTAGATAACATTTGTTACTTAAAAGATCTTTTATTTTAAAATGGTATCTGTTTAAAAGATCTTTCTTTTATAAATTTCTTAATTAAAAGTTTTTACTATGAGTACGTATGCATGCACCAATGTTCATTTATTTCATTTAGGGAAAAGGAGCAAATATACCCTTCAATTTTGTGATTTAGAACGGATAAACTCCTTGTTAAAATAGTGGCTCATATATACACTCACTGTCAAACAAATGGTGCATATTTATCTTTTTTGTTAACCGGCCTATATTACTGAATTTAAGAAATCTAAAACTGATTTTTTTAATTCCAAAAACGCTGCATGGATTTAATACCTCAGCCATTTTTCTACCCCTCTTTGATTCAATCATCATCCCAATGACTTAGAAACTTGAGATTTTTCGCGGGATTGGATTTTTTAGTTGAATCGGGTTCGGAGGGCTTAAAAATGGCTGAGGTAATTTTTAAAGCCACTTGATAATTTTGGAATTAAAAAACCAATTTTAGAAGTTTCTAAAATCTGGTAAAATATACATTTGTCAATGAATAGGGTACGAACGATTATTAGACGGCATGGATAAACATGCACCATTTGTAGATGGCAATGGTATATATGCACCACTTAAGGGGTATGTCTTCTCTAAATCGCAAATTTGAGGGGCAAATTTGCCCCTTTTCATTTTCATATATTAATCATTTTTTCCTTCCCTATTTTTCCTTGATAATGTTATAGATTGATGTAGTAGCCAAGAGAAAGATGGAAGGAAATATTGGTATGAAGCGAAGAGTCTCAGAAACAAAACATAGAACACGACTTAAATTGATGCATATGCAAAGATCATATCAACGAAATAACAATATATCTTGACATGGCACTAGGACACAAAGATAAAGAGCTAGAAATTTGGGATGGCATAATTGAAAAAACAGAAAAAATTGACCAATTGGAAAGCTCAATATATCTCTCTAAGGGGGAGAGTCACTTTGATAAACTGAGTTTTTGGACACTCTTCCAACTTACGTTATGTCTTTATTCCCTATAATGCCAAAGTGGAAAAAAGACTTGACAAACTGAGAAGAGATTTCTTGTGATTAGGGAATAAAGAAGGGAAGGGCTTTCATTTAGTCAAATGGTAGACTGCACTGTTACATAAACAATCTGGTGAACTTGGAATCAGAAACTTGGGGCTGCAGAATAGATGCCTCTTGTCAAAATGGCTATGGAGGTTCAACACTGAGGAACCGGCCTTATAGAGGGAGGTGATAGTCAACAAGTATGGGTTGAATGGAAATTGGGTCTCCAACATGGTGAATAGCACTTATTGGGTATCAGCTTAGAGAAAATAAAGAACTTGTGGCTTGATCTAAAAGAAACATAGCCTAAAAGGTGGGAAATGGTACTAAAATCCTATTCTGGAAGGAGAATTGGAATGGAAAGGAGACACTAATGGTCTTATTTCCAGACATATTTTCTTTGTGCACCAATCAGGAAGAAACAGTGGCTGAGGTATGGAATATTGTGTTCAGAAGGCATTTAAATGACTGGGAGATTGGGAGAGTGGCTGAGCTATTACAAGTTCTGAATGGGTTCAATGGGTTATCAGCAGAAAAAGATTCTAGCAGATGGGAACACTCTAGAGATGGAAGGCTTATGTTAACAAGCTATATATTAAGGAGGTTGAAGGAGTATCTAGGTTGTAAGCTTGGACCCTGGAAGCGGATTTGGAGGAACAAGGTGCCAACCAAGATAAAGTGTCTCTTGGAGGGTTGCCAGAAGAACATGCTCCACACATGAGAGATTGAAAAGGCCACACAGCCTCTTGGGCTCTCTATAATGAGGCTGAGGAAACCAACCACCTGTTCCTCCATTCCAGAGTGACAACACAATTGTGGAACCTTTTTCTAGGAATAACACATATAGAATGGGTTATGCCTGAGCACACAGCAGATCTGCTTAGTGGCTGGATCAGTAGAGAGGGGAGAAAATGTAAGAAAAAATGGTGCAGTTTGATACCATCATGCATTTGGTGGTCTATCTGAAAAGAAAGAAATAGCAAATGCTATGGAAACAAGGCTAATTCAATCAAGAAAGTCAAATGGAACTGCTTGACTACTTCTTTTTTTGGTGTAAAGAAGAAGGGATAGAAGAAGCAGCATAAATTTTAGATTTTATAGGCTCTTTGTAATCCATTGCCTACTTTTTTCTCTTGTTCGAACCAATTTTGGAGTCCTCCGGCATATCCTTAATGCTGAGGAATACAACATTATCTTTCTCACACATCAACAATAACAACATACCTAGTGGAATCCCACAAACAACATGATCGTTCTCAAAAAAAAAAATAACAAAAAGAAGTTAACATTAATGTTTAGGTGAGGACTAAAGTATAAATCTAATTAAAGCCAGAAGGTATGGTTGTCGATTCAACTAATCTTTTACTTTAAATGTTAGTTAATTAATAATAAATTAGAAAACACATGTGTGTTACTGAACATTGACAGACAATCCACAATGGATGAGCCAATGAGCAAGTTTTTTTGTGTAGCATTTTACAATAGCCTCTACGAAATCTTATATGCTTTTGTTCAAAATTATTTTAACTTTGATATCAATTTCTTGGAAAAATTATTTCACCACCATATTGTTTCTTTGTTTTAAAATGTAATAAAGTCTCCATATGTAAAGTGTGATCGAAAGATACAAAATTTTAATATAACACACTGTGACAGCATAGCAGTTAATATACTTCACATTTTGCAAATGGAGTTTGCACCTTTTTCCCTTTGAATTTTGTTTTTTTATACAACAGACACATGTTTTAATAAAATTCATGTGATATTAAAAAAATTGTACTAACTGACATGGGCCTACTCAGAAGCTAGTCTACATAAAAAGATGAAGGCTTTAGGTGATGCACTGTAAAATCTAAAGCAACTCATTTTCCTCTTGATTTCCAAATTGGAAGGTAAATGGGTACAAAAGAAACAAATGCAAAACGATGAAGCAACTGTGATAATGAATTAAAGCAAACATAATGATACAAAATGCAATCCTCCCTTTGTCAGAGAAGTTTTACAAATCATGAGCAATCAACTTATTTAGGAAACTTATCAAAGATAACTTAAGAAAAGAATTGTGAATTATAAAATATACTCAATGTTACCCTAAGATTATATCCAGAATCACCACTGCATGATTAAACAGTGCAGCCATTAACAGTGTACTTTTCTTTTATTCAACAGTGCAGCCAATAATATTGTACATTTGAAAAGCCCAAAAAGATAAAAAAGAAAAGAAAGATGCATATTAATCAAATACAACCAGAGAATCAAAAGAACCCACAAAAAGAACAAAAACTGTTGGTGAACAGTAAAGCTTGAGGTGATAAGAAAACATAACAACTCAGGACAAAGGTAACACGTAGATAAAGAACTTTCTAGTTACAAAACCATGTCAGAAGCTACAAAGGGTTATACAACTAAAACAATGATGATGTCAAATCATTTGTAGTGTATTCTAAAGGAATAAAAGGTATTTTGGAAATTTTATTATAGGATGCACTTTTAGGACACACTAGTTAGTTTTATAGATTTGTTTGGTTCTTGTGTTATATGTAACATTTAGCAGTATTTTCAACTAAATTGGGTATCATTTCTATGAATGGAGAGGAATGAGGTGTTTGATATAGAAGATAGGATCCATCAGCTCTAATCTCTATGCTGCACTTAATAATGGTTAACTATATCTTAAATCATGGATCTTTGGTGATGACTTGGGGGTTCTTCTAACAAATTGTAGGCACTTCTTTATGTATCAGAAATAAAGAAAATGATGTTTATGAACCCGGAATAATGTGCAAGTTAGACATTGAAAAGGCTTATGATCATGTCAATTGGTCTTTTCTTCTTGATGTTCTGAAGCAAATGGGGTTTGGAGAGAGATGGCTGAGGTGGATTGAAGCATGTATTAAAACGGTTAGGTTCTCCATTCTGATAAATGGAGAACCTACTGGTTTTTTCCCATCAGAAAGAGGCCTCAGGCAAGGTGACCCTCTTTCTCCTTTTCTGTTCATCCTAGTCATGGAAGGTTTGGATAGCATGGTTAGAGTAGCAACCCAAAACTCTTGGCTGAAGGGTTTTAAGCTTGGAAGATCTTCTGGTGCAGAAACTCAGGTCTGCCATCTTCTTTATGCTGATGACACTGTCCTTTTCTGTGAAGCTAAAGAAGAGGAGCTGAGAGTAGTCAGACTAATCCTGATAGTTTTTGAGGCAGTATCAGGTTTGGCTGTCAACTGGAGAAAGAGTTGCATCTTCCCCATCAAAGAAGTTACCTCAATTCTGGCCCTGGCAGACATTCTAGGTTGCAGAGTTGAAAGCTTTCCAACTGTCTACCTAGGCATGCCACTTGGTAGACATCACAAAGAGTTAGGGATATGGGATGGAATAATTGAAAAGATTGAGAGGAGGCTGTCTAACTGGAAATCTCAGTATCTTTCTTTAGGTGGAAGATACACCCTGATTAACTCGGTCCTGGACTCTCTGCCTACCTATATCATGTCCCTCTTTCCTATGCCAACTAAAGTGGAAGCTAGAATTGACAAGCTGAGAAAGAATTTTCTTTGGGCTGGGAACAAAGAAGGTAAGAGAATACATTTGGTTAACTGGCAATCAGTGATTCTCAGCAGAAACTCAGGGGGGATGGGGATCAAAAATCTAAGGCTACAAAACAAATGCCTATTGTCAAAATGGCTTTGGAGATATGGCAGTGAGGAGCAGTCACTATGGAAGGAGGTTATTAAAAGTAAGTATGGGCAAAGCAGATCTTGGTACTCAAATATGGTTAACAACTCTTATGGTGTCTCTGTTTGGAGAACCATTAGAAACTTATGGAGTCAGCTTCAGATGAACATTAAATACAGAGTGAGGAATGGGACAATGATTCTGTTCTGGAAGGATTTTTGGATTGGTCAAGAACCACTGGTAGCTTCTCACCCAGATTTATATAACCTCAGTACTATGCCTGAGGCTATGGTGAAGGATATCTGGTCTGAACAGGGGTGGAATCTAAGTTTTAGAAGGCCACTAAATGACTGGGAAATAGGGAGAGTTGCTGAGCTGCTGCAAATTTTGAATGACTTCAAAGGCACAAATCTGGAAGCTGATACACTGGCTTGGAAACACAATCAGGATGGCCTGCTGTCAGTTGGTAGGCTGTACAAAAAAAGGGTGCAGGAACTTCCAGGGGCCATAACTGGTCCATGGAAAAGGATTTGGAAATACAAAGTCCCAACCAAAGTGAAATGTTTCACATGGCTGGTGACTAGAAAAGCTTGTTTGACTCATGAGAACCTACAAAGAAGGGGTTTCAATATAGTTTCCTGGTGCTGTCTTTGTAATGAGGCACTTGAGACCAACAATCATTTGTTTCTTCACTGCAAGTTCACTTCTAAAATGTGGGACATGTTCCTAAGGAGATCAAACACTAGCTGGACAATGCCAGAACATACAGTTGATCTCCTCAGCTGCTGGAGGAGGAAAGGAGGAACCAAGATTCAGAAGCAATGGTGGGACATGATTCCTTCCTGCATATGGTGGAGTGTATGGAGAGAAAGAAACAACAGATGCATGGAAAACTCTGCAAATTCTCTTCACAAGGTTAAATGGATGTGCATGAAAACTTTCTGCTTTTGGTGTAAAGAGGAAGATATAGAAGAAGTTGGACAGATCTTAGATTTTTTGTCTTTTTTGTAGGACTAGTGGGACTGGTAGTAGCATGTTTATATAGCTACACTGAGTCACTGATGTAAATTTTTGATGGTTGCCAGCAGTCCCTCATTGCTGATGAATATAACTTTACCTTGTTCAAAAAAAAAAAGAAAATGATGTTTGGCTACTTACTTTTTTCTTGGGAAACAGGATCATGCTGCCTTCAACTTATGTTGTTCTTTTTCTATTCTAATACTTGTTGTACCAATGTCCTAACAGATTAAGGTTTGTTTTTCTTAATCTCACCATTGAATCTGTTATACTCAAACGATAAAAGCGCATTTTGATTTATTTCTGCTAGCATTACACATGACATGCTTTATGGCATAAGTTGGTAAAAGTTAAGAGTTATCATTTTACTGTGCAGTGTGCCCTGAACTCTAATCAACCAAACAACCCCAAGAAACAAATTAACAACAAGGGAAAGAAAGAAAGAAAGAAAGAAAGAAAGAAAGAAAGAAAGAAAGAAAGAAAGAAAGAAAGAAAGAAAGGGAGGGAGGGAGGGAGGGAGGGAGGGAGGGAAAGAAAGGGAAGGAGGGAGGGAGGGAGGAAGGAAGGAAGGAAGAAAGAAAGAAAGAAAGAAAGAAAGAAAGAGAGAGGGTGAAGAGGCCCTAATAATAATGTACTAAGCAACAAGATGGACCTTCTGAAAGCCCTGTAAAAGCAGCTTGACCACTCAAAAAATTGTAATAACCCATTTGAAAATACACACATTAATTGGCATGGCGTTCTTCTAAAAGAGCTATTGAAAAATAAAAACCTCTGACATACGAAAGTGTAATAAGCAATTTCAACTACATATGAAGAGAAATTTGAAAAAACTAAAATAAAAGGTGCACACAGCACAATAGAAAAAGAGTAGCAAATAAGAAGATATAAATTGCATAGAAAAGTTAATCCTAGATCAACAGGCTTTCACTTTCTGTCCACTTGCCATGTTATTAGAACAAATCTGTCTTTTACCAGCATAATGTGTACTTCTCAAAATGATCTTTAAAAAAGGAGATAGCAGGCACTTATATATAGTCCATGTTTAACCTACTAAGCTAAAAGTGGCTCTTACTCTCTATAACTTGCATGATGTATGTCTGAACATTCACAGAACTAATGCTCTTGGTGCTGTGAAGATAACCTTTCCTCTTTATTTTCCTTTAGATAGGAGCTAGCTATATAAGGGCAAGCCCGGTGCACAGATAGGAGCTATATGTTTTTTTGTTAATGCTTCACGTAGAAATACATACTTCCAAACAGGGTTTCTATGATGATCCACATTAGCTAGACCCCCATAATTGTAAGTACAGGTATTGAGGATTTATTTGTTCAAAAAACTGATTATATCTAACATGTTTCGAGGACTCAAACGTTAATGCTCTTAAACATATTTTGCAATTATACTGTTGATAACAGAAAGAAAACATAACTATTATCTTAGGAAATCTTTTCCAAAACTTTTGAGCTGAAGCTAGTAAGGAGGTCAATAGCACTAGCTGCCAGCATCAGTTAACTAATTTACAGACAAAATGAGATTGTAGGGAAGTCCTCTCCATTTGGAAAATAAAGAGCAAGTTGAGTAATTTTGCAAAGGAATGGGAAAGCACACTGAAGACGAAGGCAACATCGTATTGATAATATGAGGTTGAATCCATCAGTTAGCGTATAGCAGTCTCATGAACAGAAGTTCTGCAGAATTCCGCGATCAATAGTTGTTTTGTGCTTCTTTTGTTGCATTCCTTTAACTTGTTTGGTTTGGATAGAGAAGAGGGAAACAAGTTGAAATTGGAGAAATTATTTTCCACAAAGGAACACTTAATTATTTAAATGGGGCAATGTAGAGGTAAAAATTATTCTTCTCCGGTTTTGCTCGGCACCTTAAAGGAAGTAAACTATCTTCTTTCAGTTTTCTTTTATCTTTCTTTGGATTATTTTCCATTCCCTTCAGTTCAATTTATCCTGTTCAAAAGACATCTAAATAGAGGTCAATGTGAAACGATATCTGGGAAACCATATTCACTTTCTTATTTAACAGTTGACAGATCAGTTCTGACTAGACTTGCTTAGCCACTTTTGGATACACTCATAATTCTTTTTATTGAGAAAGTAAGTGAAAGGAATTGATTCAGCTATATTGAGGAATCTATTTCTTTTATGTGATAAAATATCTAATTAATTATTACCAACTGCAACTGAAAACATGAACTTATACTACAGTAAGGGAAAAAACCAAGAACGACATTGCACAGGCTTTCACCCAAAGATTGATAGATGCTTGAACATAATAATAGGAATACAAATGAATCACCTTCAGCTCATTATATGCAGCATAATACTGGGGAAATCTCCCCCCTGGCCCTCCCAAAGCTTCTTGCCATGAATCTATCAAAATCAAAATCTTCTCCCTCACATTTAAATCAGGCTGTGATCAAAAACAATAATCCTAGTTATTAGAGATCTCAAATAGGTTTAACAAGTTGAGGAAACCATGTATATTAGGAAGTTGTTTACCTTCTTCTTCACAATTTTGACCATGTCTCGTAAAACATCACGCTCCACAATTTGCTGAAACACATTCTCTCCACAATTTTTGCTCAGGGTCTCAAGAACCTGAATGAATAGTTCGGAGAAAGAAAGAATCAGTTAATAATCTTCAATTCAAGTTTCTCTTTACAAGCTCTTTTGCAACTTCAAAAGGCAAATCACATGAAGAGAGCCACACATTAAGGTTATATGCATATGAAAATCTACTCTTGGGATATTCGTTGTATTACTCATAACTTATATGTGTCTTGGGACACAAGCAGTCAAACCATGACGTGTTGATGAAGTGAATTTCTATTGCCAATAGTTATTGAACCCAATGAAGAAATGCCAACACTACGGATATGCTGAAACACAGGAGATATTTTGATGTAGTACACCAGCAAGCTAATGTTTGATAACTATATTCACCTCCTAACTGTTATACCGGTTTCACAGACAATATGTCAGGAACGCATAGTTGAGATCAGCCACATGTCCTATTTGTTTGTTAAACTAATGGTAAGTGGATTACTAATATATGAGATGTTCAAATTTTAGACCTGTATCTTTAAACATAATAGCAAACTAACTCTATGTAGCCTAAACAAAAAGATGAAATCTGGTAATGGTTCGGGCAAGTGAATGGTACTTACGAATAGAGTAAGGAGCTGTATTTTTGGATTTTTACTCCCCAAGCGTTTCTTGATAATCTTAAGAGCATCCTTTGCTTGTCTGTATTAGAATTTAATCAGTAAGCTGGTACAAAATATACAATAGAAAAGCTCAACCTGGCAAGACAAACTAGGACAATTTAATATTTTACTACAAGACCACGAACAATTAAAGAAGATCATAACATGTAACATGAACTACAGCGAAGAATACCATTCAAGTAAAAGAAAATGCAGCAGAAGTGCATCTAATAATCTTGGGTCTATAACCCAGGGGCCAGGGTAGCGGGGACATCGACGATGATGTCCCAAATTGCATCAAGGCAGCATGGATAAAATGGAGGTGGGCCTCCAGAATCTTTCGTGATAAGAAAGTACCATATAAACTTACAGGGGAGTTCTATAGAGTGGTGGTTAGACTTTCTATTTTTATGAGATGGAGTGTTGGCCAGTCAAAAACTCACATGGTCAGCAAATGCATGTTGCAAAGATAAAGATGTCGAGATAGATGTACAAGCATCAAGCGACAAGATCAGGAATGAAGTTATCCGAGAGAAAGTAGGAGTGACCTACGTGGCAGATAAGAGGAGGGAAGTGAGACTGAGATGGTTTGGGCATGTGAAAAAGAGGAGGGAGAGACTAGTTGTAAGGGGTATGTAGAAGGATAGAGGTAGATCGAAGAAATATTGAGAAGAAGTGATTAGACAGAACATGGCGCAACATCATATAACCGAGGACATGACTTTAGATAGGAAGGAGTAGAGGTCATGTATTAAGGTAGAATGTTAGTAGGGTAGAGTGTTTGTAATACCCCGAAAGTAAGAAAATCGAGTGGAGAGAAAAATGCAGAAAAGCGAACTAATGCAGGGTCTACAAGACCCATCTACAAGTTGTAGAAAGGTTACGAGCCGTAGGTGGTCCCCCGTGGATGAGATCCAGATAGATTGGGAAGTGATCGTAAACATGACAAAGGATGTTTACGGGTCGTACAAATTTCTACGGGTCAATGGATGAATAAGACAGGTCACGGTTCTATTTATGGGGGTCGTGATTCAAGATTCAGTTTCCCAAAAATATAAAGATCAACTTCTACAAAGGGATTCCACGGTCCGTAAATGGGACTATGAATCATAAGTAGGGGTCATGGTCCCTAACGGCAGTTTAATTTAAGGAATACTTTGGACATTTCTCATTCTTTTAATTTTAAAGCTAAGTCATTTCTAGACTATTCCTAAGCTCTATAACTAATTTTATACTCCTCAAACTCATTCCCTCTCATCCACTCAAAACCTCAAAAGTTCTCTCAAGGATTTCTCTCCCAAGGTCATCTTGTTCTTCGAGCAAGAATTTCAAGAAGTCAAGTCTCCTCAAGTTTCAAGGCCAAAATTCACTCCAAGTATGTGGGTATTCATTCATGGATCTTTTCATCCATGGAGTCCAAGGAATTTTAACATTCTTCAATTCAATTTTCTAAGTTTCATCTAGGGTTTGTTTAATTCTTTATGGGTTCCTTCAATTATGATTCAACTGACATTTTTTTACTTGATCATGCATAATTTTACTAAAATACATGATTTAAAGTTGTTTTCTTATGAACCCATGCATTATGCATATTCCCTAATTTCTCATCATGAATAATGAGCGTGTGTGATGAATATTTTATGCATGTTTTATGAAGATGATGAATTATGTTCAAAGGATGTTTTTAAGAAAATATGAATGATTCTGAAAAGATTTCTCACAAACAAATGACGGTGAAAAGTTTTCTCACCAATGTATGGATTCATAATGTTGAAAAGTTCTCACATTATAATCATGATTTAATGAGCTACTACATGATTATGACTTTTATGAAATAGATTGGTAGTTAATTATTACCATTTTCACATGTTATGATTTGATGATTTACTTTACCTATTTCGTTGAGATTTGATTTAGCACCCAGGGGGCTCTGAGTTTCTGCTTTTGGGATGATATTATTTAGATGAGGGTCTTTCAGAAATAGCCTCTCTATCTCTATGAGGTAGTGGTAAGGTCTGCGTATTTTACCCTCCCCAGATCCCACTGGTGAGATTTCACTGGGTACGTTGTTATTGTACCCAGAGGGCCACCTTGGTAAGGGTGTCGCTAGTAGTAACCTTAGCCCCATAACAACATGCCACTATAGGTTGTCTTAAATGACTTAGCTAGTGGGTCCACAAATAGCACATGATATGAAATGATACGAGGTCTACCTTGGCAAATGGCCTCTCCTTTTACGATGTAAGAGTTACACCAGATTTTATGTTATAGCTCGCATAATCTTACCGTCGGTTACAGTTGATATCCCATATATGAGTATGTTTTCTTACGACTTATGCTTCCTCAAGGTTCTCATTATGTTTTCTTAAAACACATGTTGACCTTACTCATGCTTTACTACTATGCTTTTAATGAAATGTTTATCATATTTCCTAACTTGGTCAATTGCATATCATGATATATTGTACATTGCATCTCTCACGTACTCTATACATTCCATCATACTAACCAGATACTTTTGCCTATATTATTTCATAATATAATAATATAGGTGCAAACAATCCATCACGCACTTGTGGCTAGTAACAGCTACTCGATCTTAGAGTTAGTGAGTCAAGGACATGCTTTTACGCCTATATGTAAACTTTCTTCAATTTCAGCTTCAGTATATCGTGAGTTAGGACCAGTCCTAGTCACATCTATGCAGTAGAGGCTTTCGGATATATGTTTAATATTGAGCCTATGTTGTCATTTTCTTAATTTGCCTTATATTCCATGGCATGAGATTGTCTAGATTATCCTTGTTATAATTCCATATTATAATTTTCTTTAATTCAGTATGCTTAGGTATGCCATGTGATTAGCTTGGGCGGAGTACCGAGTTACAACTGGGGGGTAGGCTCGGGTTGTGACAATGTTGCAAGGTTCGGTGCGTAGTACAATATTATTCTTTCTTGTGGAATTTACACTGTATTTTCTTATTAACTCTTATGCTTTCGTCATTATTTTTTTCTTGTACTTGGAATGATACATTTGAGTGGAGTGTCTTTAGGAAACAACCTCTCTACCTCCACGAGGTAGCGGTAAGATCTGCACACGCTCTATCTTCCCCAGACCTCACTTAATGGGATTTCACTGGATATGTTGTTGTACCTACTTTACTACCTATCATGCCCTAGATTTCCTTCAAGAGACTAAAAAAAGATGTGCCACCCAGACTATAATTGAAATCGCACTCCATGTTGGTCATTTGTCCTTGCAATGACCTTCTGCAAAATGTGGGTTATAAGGAACACAAGTCTAGTTTTTCCTTGATGCGATGTTGTACGACCAAGTTGGAAAATCCTTCTTACATAGATATATAGAAAACCAAAAACATGTTAGACTTCAACAAAAAATGTCTACTCGAGATCCTTCTTTTTGTGTTATGGCAAGAGCTCACTATTCACCATATTTTGTATAATATAAAAAGGGTAGAATTTCAGCACCCACTATACATCAAATCTTAAACTAACTTAAGATTTTTGCTCAAGCACTATAAACACATGGATAGAATTGGATTTCCTTCATCTCCACTGAGTAGTATAAGTCGACGAGCCTTCCAAGGTTATAAAATGCCAAATGGCCTAGCTGTAACATTGACTTGGACTTCGTCAAGGATGAATTTATATCCCTTAACCCCAACTAGTAAACATTGAGAACTGCAGCAGTCAAAGTAGAAGAATACAACAACAGTAGATAGACTTAGGTTCATATCGCTGCACAGAAATGAGCCAAGTGGCAAGCCGGACATATACTACGTTACTTAATAAGGAGATCACAGGCATTTGTGCACAACACAAAATCTTCTTAAAAAAGGCAGAAAACAGATGAACCATGTCCACAAAAGTTCTAACATCGGAAAGGCAAAGCTCTAAAACATTACAAGTAAATGAAATTTTATGATCAGTGCAGCAATCATAACCACATTGCAGAACGCCTCTACAGAAGAATGTGGTTAACTAATGGTGGAACATTTTCTAGGAGCAAGAAACTCAACTGTACAAATTAGAGGAACCTTTTTCTTTTCTTTTTTGTATTTTGGAGTACTTCTGATATACCTAGTCATTAGTGCTGACTGGATAGTCTTTGAGAAAATCACATTTTTCAAGAAGGTTCAACTTTGGTATTAAGTCTTCTTCTAGGAGGCATGAACATGCTCACAGTTTCAGTCCCCGATAAAACAATTTGGTGTCCATTCATAAATAACACTTCTGCATATTCACAGTAATAGTTTGACTGCCTCTAAGCTAATCCAAACAAACTCTAAAGCACCTCATGAAGTTGCTTGTTTTGAATGAGCAGCAGGCTAGCACCTAAGGGGCTAAGGTGCTGGTTTGACTCATTTACAAACTTCAAAGAAGAGACTTCTTTTGTGAAAACTCCTTGGAGAGCATCAATAAGTTGTTCCTCCACTGCAACCAAGTCCAGAAAGTATGGTCACTTTTTCTAATCTGTTTGGAGTATGTAGGGCCAGTATTTTGGACGACAAAAAGCAACAAGGTTCTGCCTCGCCACAAAGCGAGGTGAGCGGCGAGGCGATTTCTTTTGTGAAAACTCCTTGGAACGCATCAATAACTTGCTCCTCCACTGCAACCAAGTACAGAAAGTATGGTCACTTTTTCTAAATTTGGAGCATGTAGGGCCAGTGTTTGGATGGCGAAAGGCGACAAGGGTTGCCACAAAGCGAGGTGAGTGGCGAGGCAATCGCCTTTTTGAAGTACGGCAGCAATTACTACCAAAAAAATATAAAATATTTAATTGCATATATAAATAATCAAAATCTCAACCTCAATAACATAGCAAATATTTCAATTCAAAAACTAAAAATAGATAGTAGATACTACAAGTCTAGAACTTAAAGGAAAAAAACAAAACAAAAATCTAAACAGTGAGAAAAATAATAGAGGTAGAAGTAACTCCGTAGTCTGAAGAAGAAGAAGTAAAAAAAACAAGAAGAAATTTCAAGAAGAAAAAAAGGAAAAAAGAAATACGTATTGGTTGGACTTTGAAGTCCCGGGAACAGTTTGGCCGGTCATCAGAGAAGTCTAGTCGAGTCATTTGGTTGGAGTTGAAATCTAAGTGTAAGAGTGCAATTGTGCAAATTTGGAAAGAAAACCCTAAAATCATCTTTTAACTTTTAAAATCCTAAATTGACCCCTTTTTTAATGAAAATACAAAAGGCGACGCCTTTCTTGCCTCTCATTGTCACTATGGCGTCACCTTTTAAGATCGCTTGTCATAAAGCTAAAAGACGATGAAGGGTCACCTCGCCTCTCGCCATTGGCGACAAGGCAACTGCCTTTCACAACACTGTGTAGGGCTATGCCAAGGGAAGTGAGAGTTTGTTGACCTTATCAGGATTAGAAAACTTGTAGAAAACTGAAGATGCTATGAAAGACAATCCCAGTACGCATTTTATACATAGATTACTAGAGAGAAACAAAAAATGTTTTGAGGGAAAGAAAGAGCATGTTTCTTCTCTATTGATCTTAGAAAATTTATACTTCACTTTTTTGGATGACATGAGATGTAATGGAGATATTGTTACAATTTCTTTGTTTTTGTAACTCATACGTTACCATCCTGGTACTAATTTTGATAAAATTCAACTTTACCTGATCAAAAGAAACTCCATAAAGCAATATCCAACTCAAAGGATCTCATTCAGCATCAAAAGAAAAATCCATCAAGCACTATTAAATTAACTTTTAACTATCCCATGGCACTTCAAACACAACATAACAGATTGATGAAGTAACTTTAGTTTCTTGATAAGGAATGCTTATTCAAGTTTTATGCTTATTCAAGTTCTATGATTGGGTTTTCCTATGACCAATTTCCTCCGTTCCACCTATATCCTTATCTTATGGTCATTATCCAATCTTCTCTTACTTTCTCTACTTCTAGTAAGATTTTAAAAAACAAATTAAGCCATAAAATAAAAACGAGCCTAGTGACTGTATAACTGCTTCTTCAGCTTTCCCCATTGGCAAAATCATAATGAAGATGTTTCCCTAGGAAGCTTTAGCTTTTAGGATTTCTCCAATAGATTTGAAACAACTCTTCTCGCGCTTGCCGAGAATCGCGAATGATTGTCACAGGAGGATTGTATCAACCTAATGAATTGACGGGGTAGGTCTTCACCATTGTATATTCTGACTGTGTTATGCAACTAGTTCACCCTAACTGCCAGCTAGGAGTATAACTACAGATGCTTCTATCCCAATTCTGTCGATTTTTCTCATGGTGGGAAACTGAGCATGCAGAATACATTAATACCTCTTGTTTGTGCGGGGGAGGATAAAATAGATACATCAATTATTGTCAATTCATCATTCAACTTGGAAGACGAAATCTTAAATGATAGCTTGAGAAATTCATCACATGATACTAATGCATACATAGCGGAGTAATCATTCCCGTTTACGGGGCTTGATGAATATAAACGATTGATGCATCTAATTTTAATGATTTTAGTTCATTTTTGTTGGATACTCCTTATGAGAATGGCATGATTAATAAGAATGTATCTAAAGTTTCAAAAGCCCCGGATCAACAGCTTCACATTCCTGATTGCGGCCGTCCCAAAGAGTTGAGTGACAAGTGGATGAACCAATATGTTGACCTTTCTTTTCCTATAATGTGTGATAGAGTTATCTGTTGAACCTAAATACAGAGATTCTAGAGATTCCGAACAATGACAACATTTGAAAGAAATTTCATTCATCATCAGCCTTCTTAAAAATGTTGTCCTTGTTAGGAACCTCTAGGACCTCGGTGTTTAGAGTGCATCAGATAACTTCACCACACATTGCAGAAAACCAGGATCAACATAATGGATTCACACACTTTTAATTCACTTAACTCTGTGGAACAAGCACCATCAGGATCGTAAATATGTTGATCTGGAGCTATTGGACTTTCAGATACACCCTTATCAGCCATTTTACTCTCATTAGTAAATATCCAACAAAAATGAGTTGAAATCATCAAAATAAGACACATCAATCGTCTCATACCCATAAAGTCCCGTAAAAGGCAATGATAACTCATCTAAGTATGCATCAGTATCACTAGAGATTTGTCTTCTAAGCTGGATGATTCGTTGACAATTGTATCTGTGCTAAATGAGATCCTTGGCTATTGCTTTATGAAGATTCTTTTTTGAAATTTTATCAAAATAAGTTTCAGGATAATGCTGCAAGAGTTACAAAAACAGAAAAAGCTCCAAGAGTCATTTCAACGCAATCTTTACCAGGATTGCAAAGTACCGAATGAGACATATAGGCAAGAAAGTTACCCAGGATTCATGTTGATAATATCACAAAGCTCAATGTTTATAGCCCAGTCTGGACCAATCAGCATATCACTAGTCGCCCTTTCTGCACAAGCCGCTGCATTATTAGCCATCTTTTCTAGTTTCCACCGTTTCTTAAAACTGTTCCGTCTTTGATCTCCTTAAAAAAGAAGAAAAAAAATCAAAATTTTGATTAATTGGAAAGTAAGAACATAAAACAGTCCCTTCAAACACAACAAAAATCAAAGTAGAAATCAAACTAGCGATAGAACAAAAACTCACCAAGAATCAAAAAAGAACTCAGATCACCAAAATTCCCAATTCCCACCCAAGAAATTTTCTAGAATGAAGAAAAACAACACCCAAATAAAAGCAAAGCATCAAGGTCAAAAATAGACCAGATCAATAATGAAACAAACCCAAATAAAACTATTTTCAAGATCATGATTATAAACAGCTGAAATGAAGAAAAAAAAAAGGAACTCAAAGCAAGATCAAAATCATGAAGAAGTCAAGATCTTTGCTGTAATTTACCTCTAGGAAAAGAAACAGAGAGAGAGAGATCGTATAAAAGTGTGTGGGTTTTTTATGTGAGGTTTTTTGGTGTTACTTTAAGGAGGCTATCGTAAGCGCGTATTGAACCAGTAGAAATGGACCGGAACATACTCTACAATTTGACCACTACAACTTTGTTCGTGTTTTCTTTTGTTGAATAGAAATGATAAAAGATGGGTGGTCTGAAATGAAATTTCTTAATTTTTAATCCTTTTTATAGGCTTGAGTTTCAAGTTTTTAGGGAAATAAAGTTAAAATATTATGATATATAATGTTTGAATAGATTTTCTTATCAAATTTTATTCTTTTATGGAATAAAACTTAAAATGTTATTATAATCTATCAAATAAGATTTTTGTTCTGGTTTTTCTTACTTATAAAATATTTGAGTTTGACTTTTTCCATTTATGGAAGAAAAGTTAAAAAAAAATCTTATTTTTACCAAATGTTTACTTTTTTATGAATTTTTTGTTTTCATATTTTAATTTATTTTTTTATAGAAGGAGAGTTAAAGTATTATCATAATTGACATATTATAAATTTTTTTCTTATTTTCTTACCAAGTTTTTACTTTTTTATGGATGAAAAGTTAATATGTTATCATAACTGATATGTTAGAATTTTTTTCTAAATTCTGTTTTCATATTTGAATTTTTTTTAAAATTATTGGAAGTAGATTAAAAGTATTATCATAATTAACATACTATGATATTTTTTATTTTCTTACCAAGCTTTACTTTTTTTACAGAATAAAAGTTAAAGTATTGATTATAATTAACATGTTAAAACTTTTGTCATAATTTTCTTATCATATTTAAGAATTTTTTTTAAAGAAAGTAAGTAAAATATTATCATACTTGATGTTTTAGAATATTTATCCTTATTTTCAATCATATTTGATGTTTGTTTTTTTTTAAAATGGAAGAAAATCAAAATATTGTCATAGTTGACATGTTATCATTTTTTGTAATTATTTTTTTAACAAGTTTTACTTTCTTATGGAATGAAAGTTAAAGTATTATCATAATTGATATGATATTATAATGTTTGAATAAATTTTTTTATTAAATTTTATTTTTTTAAATGAAAGTTAAAAGTATTATTATAATTGAAATGTTAAGATTTTTGTTCTGATTTTCTTACTTATATTTGAGTTTGACTTTTTTTATGGAAGAAAAGTTAAAGTATTATAATAATTGGCATATTAGGTTTTTTTTTTTTTCTAATTTTTTATCATGTTTGAATTTTACTCTTTTTATGGAAGAAAGGTTAAAAATTCTCATAATTGACATGTTATGATTTTTTTTCTTTTATTTTCTTATCAAATTTTTTACTTTTTTATGGATGAAAAGTTAACATGTTATCATAACTGACATGTTAGAATTTTTTTTCTAATTTTGTTGTCACATTTGAAATTTATTTATTTATTTTATTTTATAGAAAAAAGGGTTAAGTATTATCATAATTGACATACTATGATTTTTTTTCTTATTTCCTTACCAAGTTTTACATTTTTATAGAATTAAAGTTAAAGTATTGATTATAATTGACATGTTAAAACTTTTGTCATAATTTTCTTATCATATTTGATATTTTTTTCTTAAAGAAAGGTAAATTAAAATATTAACATAATTGATGTACTAGAATATTTGTCCTTATTTTCATTTTCGTTCATAATTGATGTTTATTTGTTTTTTTCTAAATGGAAGAAAATTAAAATATTCATAATTGACATGTTATCATTTTTTTAATAATTTTTTAATGAGCTTTACTTTTTTATGGAATGAAAGCTACAGTATTATCATAATTGATATGATATTATAATGTTTGAATAGATGTTTTATTATATTTCTTTTTTTTTTATGGAATGAAAGTTAAAGTATTATTATAATTGAAATATTAAAAATTTTGTTCTGGTTTCCTTACTTATATTTGAGTTTGACTTTTTTATGGAAAAAAGTTAAAATTTTATTATAATTTTGTGTTCTAACTTTTTATCATGTTTGAATTTTACTCTTTTTTAGAAGAAAAGTTAAAAATTCTCATAATTGTCATGTTATGATTTTTTTTCTTTTTATTTTCTTATCAAATTTTTACTTTATTTGGATGAAAAGTTAACAGGTTATCATAACTGACATGTTAGAATTTTTTTCTAATTTTGTTTTTACATTTGAAATTTATTTATTTATTTTATTTTATGGAAAAAGGGTTAAAGTATTATCATAATTAACATACTATGATTTTTTTTCCTTATTTTCTTACCAAGTTTTAGTTTTTTATAGAACAAAAGTTAAAGTATTGATTATAAATAACATTTTAAAACTTTTGTTATAATTCTCTTATCATATTTGAGAATTTTATTTAAAGACAGATAAATTAAATATTATCATAATTGATGTTTCAGAATATTTGTCCTTATTTTCGATCATATTTGATGTTTGTTTGTTTTTTTAATGGAAGAAAATTAAAATATTATCATAATTGACATGTTATCATTTTTTGTAATGATCTTTTTAACAGTTTTGTTTTTTTATGGAATAAAAGTTAAAGTATTATCATAATTAACATGCTAAGATTTTGTCCTAATTTTCTATCATATTTGAGTTTGACTTTTTTATGAAAGAAACGTTAAAGTATTATCACAATTGACATGTTAGAATATTTGTCATTGTTGTAAAACATAAGCAATACAAAATAAGAAATATGGAAGATAAAAGTGTAGAAATCATCCTATTCAAATGTCTTTTTTCCTCACGATGGTGAATGATAACTTTATTTATAGGTTGAGAAATCACTCCTAAAGTCACTATATCAAATGTCATACTTAATAGATACATTCTTATCCAAAATGGTTCATAGAACCTAGAGAACATGTATGCATGAATGTAAGTAGTTCATATATTAACTAAATGTACAATCTACTCATTCAATGTATTTATAACACTTCCCCTTGGATGTCCATAAATTATGTGCCTCATTAAAATCTATACTAGAAAAACCCAGTGGGAAAAAGCCTAGTGAAGGAAAAAGAGTACACATATCTTGTAATACGTTCTGAGTGTTGCCTCATTAAAAATCTCACCAGGAAAATCCAATGGGACAAAACCCTGGTTAAGGAAAAAAGAGTACAACATGTATTATACTCCTTGTGATGAAAGCTTCACTTGATATCTCGAAGACGACGTATTTCAATTTTATACCTTAACTTCTCAAATGTTGATATTAGCAATGCCTTAGTGAATAATTCGGCAAGATTATCACTTGAATGGATATGTTGAACTTGTATCTCACCATTTGTTAAAGATCAACGAATATGATTTGTCCGGTCTCTTTTGATACATCCTCCCTTCAATTGAGTTATACATGCAACATTATTTTTGTATATGGTGGTTGAAAAAACCACACATGTTCTTGTTTTATGGATGTCTAATATTTCTACATGATTTGAAGAAGTGGTTGGTAGTGTTTGGTTCATTAGATGTCAAAATATTGTTGTGCCTCCATATGTAAACAAATAGTCCATTTGAGATCGTGCTTTATGTAGATCGAAAAATGCCTAATATATGCATAATTCATAATTTTTTACTCAAAGATTGATCATTCCAATTTTGTTGAAGTTTGTCTCTTCTGATCAAAGAAAATCACACATCTTCTATTTGTTGAGTCACTTGCATAACTTGAATGATAATATGACAATTGTCACGCCCCGGGAGGCTATCCTAAACGTGGCCAGCACTCAGAGACTATTGTTAGTCTTCAAGCGAACCACTTGGTCACATCACATTCATTCATTCAGTATAACTCAGAAAACATAGCGGAAGACTAAAGATTTGAATGGGCAATCTAAATCTTAAAATAATAATAAATAAATAAACTAGTAAAAAAGAAACTAGCTCAACAAGTCTCAATATCAAATACTCAACTCTAGTTTATGAAGACTCTATCACTATCCAGTGGTGCCAATGACAGACCCATGGCTACCTCAAAATAAAATAAAGCTAACTCAAGTCTAACTCTAGTAATAAGCAAGATGAAAATAAATGCAATGAGCGTCTGAAGTAAGGGAGGCTCACCAACTCAGTTGAAATGCTCAGATTCTCAACGATGCGCCTATTGACAATCTCTAGTAACTACCTCTATATCATAAAATGATGTAGTCTAAAAGGGAACGTTAGTACGTGGAATGTACTGGTATGTAAAATGGTTGAATGAAACAGAAAGAGGTAGAATAATATAGAAACAACATCAACTCAGAATATACTCAATTAAAAATGTCAAATGTCTATCTAAAGCAAGAATAAAGAGTAGACAAGTGACCTTTCAACCAATCAAACCTCATCAATCAACTCAACTCAACTTAACTCAACTCATCTCGACTCAGAATACTCAAGGTGAGAACTTGATGGGAGTTTCTCTTATCTGACAACAATCACTTATGAGTCAGTGATTGTAAAACAATCCCGCTGATGGGTCACTTGTCTACTCTTTATTCTTGCATAGATAGACATTTGACGATTTGATGTTATTTGAGTTGATATTGTTTCCATATTATTCTACCTTTTTCCATTTCACTCAGCCATTTACATACCAGTACATTCCAAATACTGATGCCTCTTTTGGACTGCATCATTTTATGATGTAGAGGCAGGTACTAGAGCTCGTCAACAGGCGCTCCCTTGAAGATCTGAGATTCGCAGCTGATTTGGTGAGCCTCCCCTATTCCGGAGGATCCACTATGATTATTTCATCTTGCTTTAGAGTTAGATTTTGGACTATTCTTTTATTTTGATTTGGGTAGCCATTGGTCTGTCATTGGCACCACATGATTAGTGATAGAGGCCTCATAGACGATGGTTGAACATTGATATTGAGATTGTGAGCTAGTTTCTTTCTACTAATCTATATATTGTGAGACCTTAGATGAGATGTGCGCATTCACGTATTTTAAATTTCGTTATTCAGTAGAGTTATATGATTGAATAAATACGATGAGACTAAGTAATTCGCTTGGGAACTAACAATAGTCTATACGTACTGGCCACGCCAAGGGTACCCTCCCGGGGCGTGACAATACACCTAGCATGTCACACATTTTTCGCGTTCTGTGTCTTTGAAGCATGTTTGTTTAAGAGGCATATGTGAAAACTTATGTGTTAAATGCTCGTCGTTTGTGTTTTGTTGTGACACAGAGTCTACTAGGAAACCTAAATTTCATTTTAGTCTAGAACTCACCAAAATAGAAGTCCAGTGCCTCTTGGACATTAGGATGGACGTTAGGCACTTTAGGAAATCGTAGACTTTTTTATTTTCTTTAGTGCATTTTTAGGTTAATAATAAAATCAACTTAGGAGAGGTAGGAGTAAATAGGACCCTCAGACATGATGTAAAGTAACTCGAGCTTAAATCAGATAAAACCTTGGTTTTTGTCATTTGGCTTAAATAAGCGAAGCGAGCTAAAAATGACAAATTTGATTTCGTCTTACGGAAATAAAAGCCGAGTAACTGATCCGAGTGGTATAAAATTGCTTAGCTCATTTTTCTTTCTTTCTTTTCTTATTATGCTTCCATAAATATTTGGGGTAGTTTGATCTTTAATTGTTTATTTTTGTCTATATTTATTTGATCATTTAGATTAATTAGGATAACATGTTTAATAAAGAGACTTACGAGATACGGCTGGGATCCGCATTTGCGGACCTCGAAGGGTGCCTAACACCTTCCCTTCGAGGTAAGTTGAACCCTTACCCGTTCTTTGGTAGTTTTGACCTTTGGTGTAGATTTAGTTTGTAGGTTAGAATGGTGTCCTAATGTACGTTTAAAACATTAGGTGGCGACTCTTCATTAATTTCAAAGCCCAAAAGAGTTGTTCGTCATGACGTCGTACATGTTCCCATTTTTCGCGAGGAAAATGGGGTGCGACAGATATTCAATCACAGTCAAAATATAATTAGGATTTATGAAATAAAAGACTTAAATCATTTGTTCAAGGATAAATTCATGGAAATCATCAACTATTTAATGCCATGTGACACATACTAGGTATTAGGAAAATTCACAAGAAATCATTCATGAAAGGCTCAAATCATTTACTATTTGACCAATCGCATATGTGGGGCACATGGAAGTACTTAATCCATGTTTTAGTTAGCCTAATATACCTGAAATGAAAACTGAAAAATCAAACAATGAAGAGTTGGCTTAAATTTCTTGAACCCTAACTTCCTCTTCTCTCCTTAGCCCTAGTTCTTGAATTAGAATAGCATAAAGTGATAACGAATATGCTTTGGAAGTGTTCTAAGGCTGAAAACGTCCTTAGAAAGTTGTGAGTTAATTATAGAAAGGGTGGAAAAAGATCAAAATGCCCCTCACTTAAAGCTGAAAATCGGGTACTCTGATGACGCAAGTTCGCAAAGCAGACTGATTCCGTTTTAGTTTATTTTCCTCTGAAATACATAAATGCATTCATAACATGTGTTTTATGAAATAAAGCATAAATTGCACTCAAGGAGTGCATTTTATGAAGAAAAACGTAAATCACATTATTTGGGTGAGTTTTATGAATAAAAGTGTAAATGAACTTTTTTGTGATAAGTCTGCGTCGCGAACATGTCAGGCACTCTTCTGGTTAAAAAAATTTTGCCCTGAAAAATCACTTTTTGATCTAGCTGGTCTAAAATTCAATCGAGATCATTTTTCCACACAATTTTTCTTCCTGATTAATATTCCGACCTCCCATTTGCCAAAATAGTTTGGGATGATGCCTTATGCGAACAATTTGTCATTTAGGGGTGATTTGGTAATTTTTAGGGTGTAAAATTATGTATGCTTTATAATTTAAATGAATTCTACAATACTTATGAGTTGGAGTTGGGGTAAAAATATAATAGTACAACATATTTTTGCCATTTCACTATTTGAATATAATTTAAACATTTGAACATAAAAACATGCATCTAACATAATTTTTTTCAATAAACGCACTATACACGTGCAATGCACGTATGCTAAACTAGTCAAGAGTAAGGGTGTCAAAATGAGTCCAACTGTAGGTAAACCCGCCCAAAATTTTATGGATTGGGCTAAAAATAATTTTGGTTATGTTCAATCCCAACTCATTCAAGTCTTACCCCTTTTCAAAAGAATTCTCAATTGACCAATTTAATCTCCGATTTCAACTCATTCTAAGACCCTTTATTTGTATTGATGTAATGTATGTTTTCTATCCATTTTATATTTTCTATCATTTATCTATTAATTTTGACAGATATACATAGTCAATTCGACTGATATACAAATACAATTTGTCTCTCTCCTCCCTCTCCCAATCTTGCTTGCCATATATACAAATATATATGTATATTAATTACACATATACAATTATTTGACAAATATACACATACAATTTAACAAATATACATATACAATTCGCCTCTTTCCTCCCTCTCTCGATCTCACTCGCCTCTCTCCTCCCCTCCAGGTTACATAGCCGAGGTTATATTATGTAATTATATAAAATATAGCTATATGACCATATTAAGTTTCAAGCCTAGTCTATTTATGAAAATTCTCCTAAAAAATTATGATCATTTTTGGTAAAATCAAAACATATGTTAAAATTGATAATTAATATTATATAACATATTATTTATGTAAATGACCTTTTTATAAACCAGTAAGTTTTTGATACATAATTAATGGTGGTTATAAGTGACATGGATATCCCTCGCCCTATCGGGTCAAATAAATTGACCTCGTGGGGGGGCCCTCTTGTTTTTAGGCTATACTTTTTCCAAAATACTTATGGGCTATTTACTGCCAATTTATTCATGTCAATTTCTCGTAGTCTTTCCTTCAGGCCCAATTCTATGAAACCCTAGCCTTATAAACCAATCCCGCATTCTGCATCTTCACACTCTCTGCTCACACACTTTCTCTGTAAACCCTAGCTGTTAACTTACCCCTGAAAGAGACAAACATGGCGGAGAGAGGAGGATTCGGTCGTGGCTTCGGAGGACGCGGTGGAAGAGGAGACCGCGGTGGACGGGGCCGTGGCGGCCGTCGTCCTCGCCGTGAAACAGAGGAGGAGAAATGGGTTCCCGTCACAAAGCTAGGAAGGCTCGTGAAAGATGGCAAAATCCGCTCACTGGAGCAAATCTACCTTCACTCTCTCCCAATCAAGGAGTATCAAATCATCGACACCCTCATCGGACCATCTCTCAAGGACGAGGTGATGAAAATTATGCCCGTTCAGAAGCAGACCCGTGCCGGTCAGAGAACCAGGTTCAAGGCGTTTGTCGTCGTCGGTGACGGAAATGGTCACGTTGGACTGGGTGTCAAGTGCTCGAAGGAAGTCGCCACTGCTATTCGTGGAGCAATTATATTGGCTAAGCTGTCAGTTATTCCAGTGAGGAGAGGTTACTGGGGTAACAAGATTGGGAAGCCACACACTGTGCCTTGCAAGGTTACCGGGAAATGTGGTTCTGTTACTGTGAGGATGGTGCCTGCTCCTCGTGGTGCTGGTATTGTGGCTGCTCGTGTCCCCAAGAAGGTCCTTCAGTTTGCTGGTATTGAAGATGTCTTCACATCTTCTCGCGGATCCACCAAAACCCTTGGCAACTTCGTCAAGGTTTGATCTTTTAACATATCTTGCATCTATAATGTGTGATGATTATAAGTTTAGTACATCTACTGATTCTATAGGATAAGAATTGATGTGTTTAACATTGACTAATTATAAATAAACATGATCTTGTATTTTGATTAAATTAAAAAATGATTATTCCTATATGCAACCAGCACAATCCGTTCCATGCTTTTGTGTCCTTATTGGTGGTCAATATTTGGCTACAAAGTTTACAAATTTTAGGAAAACTTTGTATGTTATGTCAGGGATCATAACAATTATTCATTTATAGTTCTAAATTTTGTCATTCTCCAGAATTAGATTGTTCAGTTTAGCTAAAGGATGGGTGTGTTAAAAGTATTGGTTAAGCTGGGACAGTGTGTGTTTGTGATTGAATGCATTAGTCAAATTGTGGGATAAGAGCTGTACCATTATCAATTTTTACCATTTCCTGCAATACTTGTGTTTTTCCATTCTAGTTAGTTTAAGTCTATTTCATGAAAGTGGGCATGCTGCAATGTGTTATATAAGCTTTTTGTTCTTAAAAAGCTATGAAGTGACTCTAATTAGACCTTGTTTTAAAGAAGGCAGTGCAATATAACTCAACTTCTTGCTGTAACCAGCTAAGTAATATTTTTGTCCATAACAGGGGTGATGATATTTGTATAGCATAAAAAATATTAGCTTTCATCTCTTATTCTTTGATATGCTGGTTGTGTATGCAGGCTACCTTTGATTGTCTAATGAAGACTTATGGGTTCCTTACCCCCGACTTGTGGAAAGAAACTCGCTTCACCAAATCTCCATTCCAAGAGTACTTTGATATCTTGGCAAAACCTGCCAATAAGGTTATTGTGTACGCCACTGAGGAGGCAGTGCCTGAGAGAGTTGAGGCTTGATTCATTAGATGTTTTGTGCTCGTTTTGTTCTTGTAGTTTTTCTTATTATGAAATGTTAGTATTCTAAACTTTGCTTTTTGTACTTGAGGGATATTTTCTGCAGACTTGCCAAAGATAATGTTTCCTTTTTTATTCTTTTCTTTTCATCAATATATATGAAGTTTCTGCCATCTTTTGCTTGAACAGCTTTCATGAGCTGCATGGCACTAGCTTATCTTCTACCTTCATTTAGTTTGCCTTTGATGGAAACAGAGATGTTATTTCTTGTGGAAATCATGCTTCTGTTTGTCTTAGATTTTGATGTTGAATTTCAGAACTTGAAAATTTGAGTTTCTGAACGTACATTTTATTTGGAGAAATGTATTAGTTTTTAGAACTCTTATCATTCATGGCTTAACAGATGTTTGTATATACATTTTAAAAATTTACTTCAAAAATCGACCTGTGTTGTTTTTGCAATGTGATAATATAACCTTTCTTGTTTTGTTTTTCTTTGTATGTAATGCTTGTTTAGTTGTACTGATGTTTTTTTGAAAAGTGTTTTCGTGATTTGTTGGATTTTTTTCCTACTTTGTATCTATTTTATTTTTCTGACATTTTACCAGAAGTATGAATTATATTTCTTTTTTTTGGTTAAAAAGAAACATGTTAGTAAACTACTACATAGTTCATTCCACCGTGATTACTTACTAGAAAGCTGATATTCTTATTATATAAGCTTAGGACCCTCGTATTGAGGTGATTAATGCTTCTATTTCTTCATCAACTTTAATTATGAAATTACAATAACATGTCTATCTAATTTTGCGGTGAGCATTTCAGCTGCCTAATTTGAAGCAGACAGGTGACTACAACACCAATATTTTTACGTTATTTTTATTAATTATTATTTAATTATTTTTTTATCAACTTCAAGTATGAAATTACATTTCTTCAGCTTCAATTATGAAATTACAATAACGTGTCTATTTAATTTTTCGATGGCTATTAAAGTATTCACCTAATTTTACTATGTCATTTTTTTTAAATTAATAAGAAAGAAAAATAGCATTTATTGGCTTGTGCAACCCACGGTATTTAGAAACTACTAATATAGATAACATCTATGAGTTTGTGCAACGCACGATATTAAGATACTAGTAATATAGATGTTTGAAAAGCTATAACCGTACTGAAAAGTCCTAATATATATGCCAGAGGTATTATGAGAATTAGTCATTAACAAGTCTTAAAATATATGGAAAGAAAAAAAAGTATATTTTAGAATTAAGTTATCTTGAACTTATTGTAATAAGTAATTCTAATTTTTTTTTAAATAAAATAAAAAGATAACCAAGTGGCAACAGTGTCGTAAGAAAAATACTCCCCCCAAAACCTATAAAACATAGGTTGGTTTAAGCCCATTCCTATTCGTAATTAATGAAATAAACAATATCCTACTTAAAATAGAATTTTTTTCATATGAAAAATCCTCAATACAAAAATAAAAATAAATAAACCAATTAAGCTATTCAGCCTTAGTGAAAAAAGAAAATAATTCCAGAAAATCCTGTAAAATAGGTTGAATAATATGAAGAGAAGAATTAGAAAAAGATTTCTAATCATTATTTCCTTAAATTATTATTTAATTTTATTAGATTAATGTAATTTTATTTTTTCTTAACCTAAGTACACTAATAATCTTGGATAGTAACGTGCATTAATACGGGAAAAAAATCGTCTCCAAGTAACTATGATTTTAATAAGATTCAAACTATCATAAAAATTCTCTTATATAATAAGTGTGAGTTAGGACGGTAAGCAGACAACTCTCCGTTGACGTGTCTGTTTGAACTTTCTGTTTCTTCCTATACATTATATAGGGTACATAAAATATTTCGTGAATTTTTTTTATTCAATTTCTCTAAAGCATCTACTTACTTCAACTATGATTTTACAATATTATTCCCAATAAATAATTTTCCCAATTGCTTCAATTACGACTTCGCTAGATCACCCCGATTAATTATTTTAAGTTGAGTAAATACTGAAATTATGACAAAATAAATTTCTCTTTAAACTGGACAAATAAAATTAAATAAATATATTAATATCTTTCCGTAATTATATTTGTGTCAAAAAAGAAGTATTACAAATATACATATACAAATTTAAAATCCTTTAATCATTAAATTTAAAATTTAACTTATTAAGTGCGAGTTGGGGCAGCCAAGCAAACATCTCTCCATCGACGTGCCTGCTTCCAGTCTTATACATTACATGGGGTCCATAAAAATATTTTGTGGATTTTTTTTATTTAATCTTTTTAAAGCAGCTGTTAACTTCAATTATGATTTTACAATATTAACCCTAATAAATAATTTTCCAGTTGCTTCAACTATGAGTTCGCTATGTCACCCTCATCAATTATTTTAAGTAATAAGTAAATACTGAAATTAGGATATAACAAATTCCTCCTTAAACTGGACAAATAAAATTAAATAACTATTTTAATATCTTCCCATGATTATATTTGTACTAGTCTTGCTTACGCGCTTTGAGCGTGATCAAAGCGTGTGTCTCGTTTGGTAACAAACATTACAAAGAAAAATTGAATTTAATTATGAACTTATAAAAAGATAAATAATTCACTAATTTTGATAAATTATTTTATTTATAAACGTCCTACATATAGAGATTCTATTACTAATTAGAACCCATGGTAAATTAGAATCTGCCTTAGCGACTTCAGGGTATTTTCTTTATTCAAATGAGAAAGAAGTAGAATAAGGAAGGTTTTAGGAGTCTTTCCATGGCTAGAAGTCTTAATTTTATCATTTCTTTTTATATATTTTAAAAATCAATATTATGAATATAATTAAATAAAAATTTAAAGAAAAATGGTGAAAATACGATTTTATTTAAAAAAGAGATTTTTAATGAAGGACAAAAAATTCAAACAACATTTCAAGGGCTTTCACACTTTTAATATAGTATAAATAAATTAAAAAGAAAGTACTACAAATATACATATAAAAATTTAAAATCGCTTAATCATTAAATTTAAAATTTAATCAATATTAATAATATTTATTGGATATTAATTTTACACTTAATGAAAAATTTATAGCGTTTAATTATATCATTAAAAAACAAATTTATGAATAACTATTAAGCCCGTGCAATTGCACGGGATCCCTTAAATTTAATATAGAGTTTATACTACACAAAATAGTAATTTAATTATTCTTTTAATATATAGACATATAGTCATTCAATTACTTCTCTAATATTTAGGCTTTGATTTTTTAGTACAATTTAATAAATTACAGTTATATATAGTTGAGTCCAAATTAAAGTTTAGCACATAAACAATTATATATGTATTACAAGTAAAACTTGGTAGCCTCCGATCAAATTATGGATGTTCATGGTCATGAGGTTTGTAAAATTTTGAGGAGAAACACCTAAACTTGTCCTCATTTTTCACTTAGACATCTAAACTAAGACAAGTTTCTAATAGACACTGCTCAGATTTGATCCCATTAAACACTTTTATCCTACTTGGCACTCTCCGATACTGTTTTTTTAATTTTTCAGCCAAAAATAAATAGTTGCAGTCCGAAATTTTTTTTTCCATAAAAGTAGGTTCTCAAATTCTCAGTTATCCAAAAAAATTTTTTTTTCCATAAAAGTAGGTTCTCAAAATTCTCCGTTAACCATATGCGATAAAAGTGTTTAATGGGATCAAATCTGAGCAGTTGAGGTGTCGATTAAGAACTTGTCTTAGTTTAGGTGTCTAAGTGGAAAATGAGGACAAGTTTAGGTGTCTGTATTTGGCCAAATTTTAATCTTTATTATATGTTTATTTTTTATTCTTCTTTATTGAAGTTTGAAACATTTTAATCTTTATTTTATGCTTATTTTTTATTCTTCTTTATTGATATGATTTAAAAATTGATTTTAAGAAATGATCATCTTACCTATCTTACGTATCATATGTGAACACGTGTTCGAATTATGTTTTCAAGTTATCAAGTCAAATTTGTTGATGTGTTGATTTTTCATACAATTATAGAAAAACATATTTTCAAGTGGGTTATGCATAATAGGGATACAAAAATAAGAAGTTACTTTTGTATATATTTTTATTGATTAATGTAAAACACACGTGCAAATTACGTGCACTAAATTAGTTTCTTTTTAAAAATATAAAATATCCTAATTTATTTGTCAGTAATTGTTTAATAGAAATTAAAAATTGACAATCGATGTCGATGGCTTAATATGAAATAAATACAAATATAATTTGGTACTCTCTATTTCAAAACAAGTGCATTATTGAGGTAATATTTAGTTATTCTAAAAGAGTAATTTGATAAGTAATAATAAAAAAGGTTCAAGTCAAGACAAAATATGTTTTATTCAGTTTAAAATGTTCACAAAAATTAGTTTATTCCATGAGACAATATTGTTATTAAAATGAAAAATGGACCTGAAAAGGTTTTTATCGTTGAAACTCAAAAAGTGATTAATTATAGGAAAACTTACGCAATTAAGCAAAGGTAAGATGTAAACAAATTATCATTTGTCATTACAGTTTAATCCTAATAGCTAGAGACTCATTTTTTGATTTGTATATTATACCTAAATTGTTTATTTATTACTTTTTCTCCCCATTATACAAAATGTGTTTTCTCTCGCATTTAAAATAATTTATTAAATTTATCTCCTTAATTCACTCAATTACAATCAAATTTGAATTTCAAAAATTCCTCAATTTTAGTTAACATCCATCTGTTTTCAATTTATTTTTTTAAATTTTCGTTTGTATATGTTTCACTGGGGGTAATTAATGCTCTTGTTTGAATAGTATCCCAATAACTTTAGAATGTTTAGATACCTAATATTTTCAAGAGTTTGAATTGCTTCTGCAAAAGAATGTACTGGTTTCTCATCTTTCTTTGTTTTCCAAAGCTTCTTCATTACAACACCTCATCGTTAGGTATTTCTTCTTTGTATACAACATCGGGATATTCTTTTTCGATGATGTTTTCATCTTTCAAGCAATAAAAGATATTGTCGATGGTAAAATTTTAAACTTTTGAAATGGGATGGAAGTTCAAGGGTAGAAGAAATCTTCTGTCCCTATCGAAGAGGTATTTGTATAACCATTAACCATTGAAGAAACAACAAAGAGTATAGATCTATAAATTTGAGATATTTGATATTTTAATATTGTATATATTTTATTGTGATATGTATTTGTGTTTATAAATTCGATATTTTGTTGTATATGACTCTATAAATTGACTTTTATCCACGTTTATTGCTATGAATATAATTCTATACAGTTTGATTTGTATATTTTCATAATTTTTAAAGTAGATGTGAATTTTTAGGATTCATATTTGTATGTTAACAACAATTATATATTTATATATTATTTGTATAACTTCAGCATTTGTATAATTTATCCGTTTGTATATTTCAATCAATTGTACACATACACAATTTGTAAGCAACTTCTAATTGATATAATTGTACATGTTAATGATATTTATTTAAGGAGTTGAATTATCATCAAACGACTAGGGAAAACATTGCTATATACAATTCAACAATGTAATAATTTTACAGGTCATTTCCTTCGCTCTTCAATCTTTTCAACATTTAGAGATATTCTGTAGTGATCTCAAGTCATTTATAACTTGCTGGCATTAATAGTTCGGTCGTCTGATTGTTCGTTTAGTTTTGATATCCTCTTTTGTATTTTGGAGCTCTTAAAGTTTGAACAATTGACGTCGATCAAAACTCTAGGAAGACGACCTCAAAATAGAATTCTGACGGTTCTATCAGCTCCGAAATGATTATCTCAGGCTAAGATCAAACTCTAACAGACGTGAGCTTTGCATTTCAAAATAATAAAGGTGAAAGTGACTCTTAATTGGACTATGCGAGAGTGTTGAGAAGTTTGATGTATATCATGAATTGTACATGATCAGATATAGTATGTGCTGCATCAGTAAGTTGAGTCGGTACACGAGCAATATCAGTCAAACTCATTGGATGGCAATAAAGAGAGTTTAGAGTACTTAAAACATACTCAAAACTATGTTTTTGCATTATGACAAATATCCAGCAGTAATTAAAGGATATAGTGATGCAAATTGAATCATCGAATCAGATGAAGTACAATCCACAAGTGGATATGTATTTATCCTTGCTAGTGGAGCAGTCTCTTGAAAATCATCTAAACAAGCATATATTGCCCGCTCCACTATGAAATATGAATCTATCGCTTTAGATAAAGCTAGTAAAGAAGCTGAATGACTTTGAAATATTTTGAAAGATATTTTTTATTGGCCTAAACCATTGGCACCTGTATGCATATATTGTGATAGTCAGACTGCAATAGGAAGAGCAAGGAGCATGATGTATAACGGTAAATCTTGTCACGTAAGATAGAAGTATAACATTGTTACAGAACTATTCTCTAGTGGAATTATCACAATTGACTATATAAGGTCAAAAGATAATGTATCAAATTCACTTACAAAAGGCTTAACTAGAGAAGGAGTTGAAAAGTTATCTAAGAGGATGAGTTTAAGGCCTAGGACAAGTCAAGCATCATGGTAACTCTACCTAGCAGATTGAGAATCCCAAGAGCTAGGTTCAAGGAGATCAAACAAATTTGTACTTGACGGTCCAATGTTATCAAATAGTCTAACCCATTCTCATGATGAAGATAATGTTCCGTGACCAAGGATCAGGGTCGTCTCAACAAGTTTAGGGGCCTAAAGCCAAACTTCTTAGAGGGACCTCATATATAAATAAAATAATTATAACATACTAAGAGTAATCCTACAAATGAGATCCAGAAGTAGGATATACGCGGACATTATGAAGTTAGAATATAAATAATATAAATTTTTAATGAAAAAAAACATATAACAGAGTTAGAATAATAAACCTAACTCAAAAATTTGGAAAGTTTATATTATGATACTGAAATAATGTTGTACAGAATAAGTTAATTTAGCAATTTTAAAGTAGTGTTGATTAATTTTACTGATTGAAATTTGAAGAAGATACCAAAAAAAAAAACACATAAAAATAGATTTTCTATAATGTAGAAAGTTTGACTGTTTGAAATACTTAAGAATATTCAATAATGAAATAATAAAAATAGTGAAAGGAAAATTAAAAAAATTGGAAAAATAAACAATTTCTAAGTCTTTTATTCACAATATATAAACTATTATTTTCCTTAAAATGTATATATATGTTCCTTTCCTTTTAAAAAAATAAATATAAGAATAATAATATTGGTTTATGATAACCGTCATAATATAAATGAGGCAACAAAATAGATAGTTACATAAGAAATTATGCTACAATTTACTAAACACTATTTCATTTCTCAATTATTAAAACGATCTTTGTATTATATTTTCTATTAATTTTTTTTAAAAAAATTATCAATACATGAAATTCTTTTAATAGTATCACACATATATACATCTTTGGGAGAAAGTGGGGGCCCCAAAAAAAATTGGGGCCCCAAGCAATTGCTTTAGTGACCTTATGGTCGAGACGACCCTGCCAAGGATAAAACTTATATTGAAGCTCTATAATGGTATCTAAGTTTAGCAAGGCATGATCAAATAGTTTTTCTATGGGTGTAAACATTTAGAAATCACCTAGGTGGGAGTGAAGCTTGAAGCCGCTTGAAGGTGAATGTTAGTAAAGGTTGATCCTCTAGGCTCTCATAAAATCAGAAAGTGTTTATGGATGAAACAATAAAATCGCGAGAACTATAGATGTGTGACTTATCTTGTCTAGGTGTACACTCAAGTTTGACAGTTTAAAGATATCACATCTACTGGTTGCTCGAATGCATTCAATAAAGTTCACTATGAAAAGTTCAAAGGAAAACTCACTTAATGCAATTTAATCTTTGTTTGTAATCACACACTAGTCCGGATATATCTATCTTTCGTGTTATAGCCATTTCCATTCATTTGGGGGATTGTTAGGTTCATTATATAATGTATGAATGGATAATGATACATAGAATAAAGATTGGTGTACTAAAAATATGAAAGTGATGCATTTATGAATGAAGTTATACTAACGTCATATGAATGCAACTTTTAGTATTTTCATATAACCTTTCAAATTTCTAAGCTATATTTTCACATATCATGCATGCACCTATAGGCTATAAATATTTGAATCTTTTTAAGATGTTTAGAAGAACCTTTGAGAAGTTTTTGAAACAAGTTTACAAAAAGAAAACATTACATAGACCATAGTAAAATATTTTTTTTATTTTTTCAAAAATTCAAGTGTAATTACAAGGCATTGAGTGTTTTGCTGGACAATGAATTTGACGTACCGTTATTTGTTTGTCGTGAGCCATTTTATCCTACAAGGATATATTTTATAACCTCAGATACTTGAGGAGAATAATTTCCTTGATGGAACTTTGTGAATCTAGAGGACTTGACTTTTCTTCCTCTTCATTTTATTGATTATATGATTTTTGTTTTCAGAATTTATTCAGCTTCATATTGTATATTTCATTATTTGCATGAAATTTGTTTAAAGCTATTTTGCAGAAAAAATAAATTTTGCACTATGCAGAAATTTGACAATACACTGACTATAGGTGGTTTGGAATTGAAGTTTCGGCGGGTTAATATTAGCTCAACCCATCTTAACCCAACTCACTTCAACCCATTTAAAATTGGGTTGTTATGCAACCCGAATTGACTCGAGAGAGATCTTGTCAAAATATTTTTAAAATACCTTTTTTTTAATTTGATATATTTATATAATCATAAAAAGAAAAATGTAATTTAATTAAGTATATTAAAATATTAAAAAATAATAAATAAAATAAGTAAAACTTAGTAAAAGTTTGGTCGGGTTGGGTCTTGACCCGCTCCCTAACCCATTACTCAACCCGTTTTGACCCAACCCATTTTGATCCAAACAAATTCGGGTTGGATTTTGACCTGTTTATTATTTTGACCCATTGTAATCCGCTCAAATTTGACCTAACCCGCTCAATTGTCACCCTAGTTGTATACCAGCAGGTATAAGGTTTGTAATAATTCCTTAAATTCTATGTTTGTTGTTTTTTAATACAATTTTATACTAACATTCACCTGGAAGTAATTTCTATCATGGTCTTTTTAGGTTAGAGAAGAATGAGAAAAACAAGAGACAATGAAAAGTCATTATAAGTATAATGATTAAATTAAAAAAAGCAAGATTTATTACTTTTGTTTGGCAGGTAAAAAGGTTAGCACACCAAAAGGAAAATTATGGCCTATTTTCTATCTTAATCGTTTATGTAGATAAAAACGTTTTTTTCTCCTTATATACAACTACTTTCAACCAGATTCGTGTCTCACGAGATTCATTAAAGGTGAAAATGTTATTAACTAAGATTATGTCTCAACGTGTAGTTTCTGATTAAGAATGAAGAGATCTTATTCATTTTATCATGACGGTAGAAATTAAGTTTGTAGCATGAGACTTTTATTCCCAATCACTTTCTAGACAAATGCATGTGGATACTTATACATTGCAGAAAAATAAAATAGTACTTCACTTGAACTAATACAAGGAGCTGCAAAATGTTTTGAATTTAGAACTTTATTGTATAAATTCACACCTCTTTTTGAAGTTTGACTTTAACTACTAATGTTATGGATCTGCCTCTATTCAAGCTGATTTTGCAACTAATACAAAAGAGTTCAAAGAAACCAGAGTATTACGCTATCTCTACCTCTATGTGGTAGTAGTAAGGTCTGCGTACATCTTATACCTAGACGCCACTTGTGAGATTCTACTGGGTATGTTGTTGTTGTATTTGGTTAGTCCTATAGAGCTGCTACATACATATTCTGCTCTTATTTGTGTCAACTGCTGTTTGAGTAACAACAATAACATATTTAGTGTAGTCCCACAACTGGGGTTTGGAGAGGGTAGAGAGTAACTGTGTATATAGACCTTATCTCTTCCTCGAGAGGTAGAGAGTATTTTTCTAATAGACTTGGCAGAACAAGATCAAGTTATTACAGAGGTGACGAAAAAAAACGTTAAGACCACCAAATATTCTGCATTTTAAATAAAGAAAAAAAGTTCACCTAAACCAACCAAGAAACTGTCATGTTGGCTTATTAGTAGTTTTAACACATTTATCCCAACATGTAATTAGTTATCCGTTTCAATATTTAGCAGCTACTTCTGATCAAAAGCCATACCGGTGACCCTATTCACAAAGAGCTTCACGTGTGTTCCTCAGATAATCAGAGAGGCTGATAAGATAACCATCTCCTCAGCATGGCTAGACATTCAACAGGCTTGTACTCTGGAGCTGTATGTCCTGCTCCTTGCACAAGAGTTCAACAACAATAAAAACTGTCAACTTGCTAAAGAAACAGGAGAATGAAACTAGTTGATAGAAGTCAAATAGTTGCTTTCCTTCATTGTGGCAAATGCCATTTTATTTGAATATGTCCTTGTATACCTGCATGTTCCAGGTTGAGGTATATTTCAAACATAAATCAAAGAACATTCAGTTAGTTTGGAACTTACCTAGCAACTTGACCATCAACAGTCCATGCTCGCCAATCATCGACAATAGAGTAGTTAAGAGATCTTATCCAAGCTTGGGTTGATGTGTAAGGGACTAAGGGACCATCATGTCGTGATCTCCACTGTTTTATGAAATACTGGAAATTTAGTAAAATCACATAGAGAATATATTTATGGAACAAATTTCACAACATATAAGACACAAGATCTAATAATTACTTAACCTGTATATTAAGGACCTAATAACCTTTCTCACTGAGATTTGCATCATATTGAATGCTGTTCTGTACTACCTTTTGGAAAGGCGAATCATCACCAGCGCATCGCTTCCATTTCCCAATACTACCCTGCATGGGATAAAAATTATGTTTTTGTTTTTATTGCTTCCAAACTTCAGATGTAGAAAAGAAAAAAAAGATACACTCTCTTCGAACATGGAGGGCCTCTCTGACTTTGTCATCATCAACCCAATGGTAAGAGAGCTTTTCCCAGTCGAACTAGCATGCCTGAAAAAGAAATACATGAAAGTATGAAGTTTATGTATTCTCGTATAATCACATCGTTTGTAATTTTGGGTAGGGTATAATTTACAAGATTTGGTTTAGCATATTTTCTGAAAGTACAGCTAAAATTTCACTAGTTATTCTCACAATGAAGTGCATAAAGCATAATAGATACATTTTTCCGTGTTCCAGCTATGATCAGCACTGGATAGAGGAAAAAAACTTAAGCATGCTCGGTGTTTACATCAAATTGATATATGGAAGTTTTGTATTCTGTGTATAAGCTTTTGTCAATGAACTATACTTCAGTGATCTGTATTCTGTAACTCTTAACTGATATGATTAAGATATCAAAGTTTGATTTGTGGAAAACACCGTGAGGATTAGGTATTTCCCCAAAGAGTAGATGACTTTCAAGGGAATGGGAACCAGTTATTCTTACTCGTCATCTTAGTCGTCCAGCAAATAGCATCTCATCTAAAGACCTTCTTTCGCCAAACCATTTTTGTGGCCTCGCTGAAACAAACTCACAGTTGGGCTCCAAAATTTGCTCAGGTTCAATTCCGTCTAGCATCTATAAAAATAACAGCACACCAATATTAAGTTTAGGCGAAAAAACAACGACAAGATAAATGAATTACTAGACACAAACCTGATCATAAGTCTGACGACATTCAAACATTCAAACATTGTGTGTTGCTAAGATGTACATTAAAATACTCTCCTTTACAATTTCTCTTCAAGGACTAGTACAAGAGTAATAAGCCATTCAATCAGTGTAATATATGAAGCAAATGCTTTAAAAAAACATTCAACTTCTATAACCTAAAAGTGTAAATCTTTTTTACATTATCATGCCATTTACAAGATAATTACATGTAATTACTAATTACTCATGATAAGTTGAAACAGTAACTTGAAAAATAAGGCAGGTAACCTTTTCTAACATGTTGGATTGCATTTACAGTGTAATTGTTAGCGTATAAAAGTTGAATAAAAAAGGTTTCTATTAGATAATGCAGACATCAAAAAGTTCATCAGAGATAAGTCCCATTACATGAGCATATGGAATCCTGTAGTTGAATTCACCTTTAGAAGTCAATGATTTCCGAGAAAATATCCCTGAAACCATTTGAAGATACTCAATGTTAGGAGCGCCTATAGCTATATCCTTTCATCAGTTCATGGATATAAAACAAAAGAACTTACTATGTAAAAACACAACAAAAAAGAAAGACGAACCTCAAGATTAATAAATGGCTCAAGTCCCTTCTCATTTCCTGCATTACCACATCATCACAAATGGTGAATGATTAGCCAAGGGGAGAACAAGCAAATGATGTTCTTGGAGGCAAACAAAGGGTGCACCTCATTTGAAGTCCTACCATTTGCTACGAGTTGAGAAATGATTGGCACGCCTATTCCAGAATAGGAGTCCCCAGCCAGATAAAACGGATTTCTTAAGAATTCTAGGTTATCATTGAACCACTGAATAGAAATAAATGAAACAGCAAAGCCACTTGAACATGGAAATTTGATTCCATATTTGTTTGACATCGAAAGTATGAGGTTTGTTTTAGGGATTTAATTACCTTACGAAAAAATTGATATGCATTATCACTAGCTTGCAGATCATCTGATTGGCCAGCCATTGAAGTTCTTGCATAAGAAAATTCAATACCAACTGGAAGATCTAAAAATATAAAGCTTGCTACCTGATTAAACAACATTTAAGTTAATCTGCAAGCTTATGATTTTTCCAAGAGTAATCACTGACAGATATTCACCTTTGTCCACGTGTGAGGATTCAAGACCAGTGATGGAAAGCTCCCATTATATTCCGCTGGTTTGGAAGCACCATACTCAACTGGCTCAAATGTTGTTGGTCCTTAACAGGTTACAGTTAAGAAGTACGCAAATTACCTTGTGGAAACTTTGGCGGCATAATTTAACAGGCTTAGTCATGTCCTATGTAAACCTCCAAATACACCAATCCATAGGTATGACACATGTAAGGTATTATGTACACTGTCTTATCTAATTTGTTATAAGCATATTACAAAAAGTACAAGAAGATGTGATTAATTTTGCTTTACAAGAATGTGTTCATCTACTTTGATGCATCAGTTGTGGGGGTGATCGCGGATGCCTCCCCATTTCATTTCGAAGTGAAATGAGTCGAAATAGAATCATTTACCTATCTCAAAGAGAAGACCAGATAAAGCAGAGCAGCCAGGGCCTCCTGTAAGCCACAGGATAAGAGGGTCTGATTTTGGATTAGACTCAGACTTAATGAAGTAGTAGAATAGTTGCACATCATCTGAGTCACCCACTCCTATGTAACTGAAAAACACCACCCCATGCATTAATTTTATCTTTAGTATTGACTGCTGAACTTTAGTATTTGTACATACTTGTTTGGCTACGAGCGTTTTCACTTTAAGCTAAACATTGAAATACTGGTTAATGTAGCTCCGTGGAGCTTAATACTGATTTTCACTTACAAATCATCAAATTTCAGAAATACGACTACCAACATGCACAAACTTTTTTTAACTTAATTTCAAATTCTTCCTTTCTTCAATTTCATCTTAAACTTGTCGAGACCTACTGTAGTAGCTATAGACAAAGTTAATTCCCTACTACATCCAATACAAGCCAATTTTGTATAAATGTATATTTTTCTAGAAGTGTTCAATCATATATACTTTGAGAAACAAAAACAAACTGAACACCGAAGCACCTTTCACACTTACCCAGTTTCAAGTTCAAAAGGCAGTGGCCCTTGGAATCCTGGACGAAACTTAACAAGTAAACCAGCAGCCTCAACACACTCTGGCAGATGTATTACTTCTGCAAGAAGAAGAAGAACTGAAAACAGATTGCAGCAAAGCACAAGACTTTTCTTTCTTTTGGCCATTGCTTTTTTTCATAAACAACTTTCTTGACAATCTCTCTGGAAAATATATAACAATGAGTCAACATTAAATATGAGAGACAACAGCAATAAAATAAGGAAAAAAAAAACAATCATATCTTCTTGTCCTGATGGACTAGGCAATGTCTTTCCACGTTGTAATTTAAAATTGTTAATTAAACATGCAAATGAAGTTCATAGAGATCCAGCAACTCCGGCATTTCTTTATACGAGTCAACTTCCCGATATGAATCTAAATGAACTTTTCTGCTATGTCTGATGTTTGGACTTGGCAAAAGTGTCTCCATATAACATAAAAAACAGACAATTTTAGATTTTGGCTATCCCATAAATCACTAATTTCTTTTTTTTCCTATTGTTATCAATCATTATGTACAAGAAGAAAATTCTGATAACACAAGGGATTTGACCTTGAACTCTTGTAGAATGTTCTGAGACTTTCTAATCAGTTCTGTGCACTGTGTGTATGCATATGGTTTGGTGTTGAGACACGACAGAGAATCGTGCTGCCCGGAATTCGCCGGCAAGGCTTTACATATACGAGATTGATTAAATGGTATATACGGAGTAACTTTTTTTATGAGAACTGTATATTCCATTTCTCTGAAAGAACTTGAATGAAACTTGGCAAGGAAGAAAAGTTAATTTGCTGCCTTGTTCAATAAACTCAGATGGAACTGCAATTTGAGCTTATTATTGGTTCTAACAATTTTTTTTCTAAATACATAACCACCTAATTACAAAATCAATTTCAATATTTGATACTTCACAAAGAGGTTGCAATGTATTCCCATATTAATCACAAAGGCTGATAAGATAACTATCTCCTCAGCATGGCTAGACATTCAACAGGCTTGTCCTCTGGAGCTGTTTATCCTCCTCCCTGAACAAGAGTTCAACAACAAAAAAAAAATGTTAACTTGCTAAAGAAAAAGGAGAGTGAAACTAGTTGATAGAAGTCAAATACTCCCTCCGTCCATCTGTTCACTATATTATTTTGAGATATCCAACAATACTTGTCCAGTTTATGAAATTAAGAAATAATTTTACACTTAGTTTCTAATCTACCCTTATCATTATTTATAACCATTTTCCTGCTACATTTTTCAAGACGTTATATTTATTATATTCAAAGGGTGATTCGGCAAAATTACTCCTATCATACATTTACTATTTCTTAATCCTGTGCCAAGTCAATAAGGGACAAGTAAAGATGGACGGAAGGAGTAGTTGCTTTCCTTCACTGTGGCAAGTGTCATTTTAGTTGAATACGTCCTTGTATACCTGCACGTTTTACTAGAACGAAACAAAAGGGGAAGATTATGAAAAATTTAGGTTGAGGCATGTTTCAAACATAAATCAAAGAACATTCATTTAGTTTGGAACTTAGCCGTCAACTTGACCATCAACATTCTATGGTCACAATCATCAACAATAGAGTAGTTAAGAGATCTTATCCGAGCTTTGGTTGATGTGTAAGGGACCACCATGTCGTGATCTCCACTGTTTTGCGAAATACTGGAAATTTAGTAAATTCAAATGAAGAATCTATTGTTCATGTGAAAAATTTACAACTTTATAGACACAAGATATAATTACTCAACCTGCATATTAAGGACCTATAGCCTTTGACACTGAGATTAGCATGATATGGTGTATGCTTTTTCCTACTATCGTTTGAAAAGGCAAAGCATAACGAGCACATCGCTTCCATTTTCCAATACTGTCCTGCATTAGAGACCAATGTCTTACTGGTTCCCCAAAACTTTAGAATTCTCCTTTTATGGAAAACAAAAAGAAAAAGGAAACACACTCTTTGAACATGGAAGGCCTTACTAACTTTGTCATCATCAGCCCAATAGTAGAGATCTTTTCCCAGTCAAACTTTCATGACAAAAAAAGAAAGAGGGTAAAATATGAATAACAATGAAGTGCAAAGGTCAGAATAGAGGTCCATGTTTTTCCTTATTCAAGCTATGATGCTGGATAGAGGAAAAAAGACTTACCCTCACCCGGTTTTACACCAAGTTGGTCAATGCAAGATAAACTATTATGTTAATTAATATATGTATAATCACTTAAATTTGTACTAACTCGTAAATGATATGGTCAAAATACTAAAATTTGAGTTGTTGAAAACATGGGGAGCAAGCAAGTATTTCTGTAAGAATCAGTTATTCTTACTCGAAATTTTAGTCATCCAAGATATAGCATTTCATCAAGGAACCTTCTTTCGCCTATCCATTTTTATGGCCTTGGTGAAGCAAACTCACTCTTGTGCTCCAAAATGTGTGCATTGGTAATTCAAATAAGCATCTATAAAAATCATAGAACTTATATAAAGTTAGTCAAATAAACCAAGCAGTAAGATGGAAGCAGCACAAGAGAAATGACTTAATAGACACAAACCTCATCATAACTCTGCATATCCTTCCAACATTTTGTAGAATGTATATCAAAATACTTTCCTTTACAGTTTCTCTTCAAGGACTGCTCAAGAATAGTAATCCATTTAGTCAGTGTAATTTGAAGGAAATACTTATAAAAACATTTGACTTCTATGCCTTAACAGTTTTCAAATATTTTTTACACTAAGTTACTACAAAAGATAATGACATGTACACATAATAAATTGAATTAGCAACATAAGAGATAAGACATTTAACTTTTTCAACATGTTGAATTGCATTTTCAGTGTAAAATCTGTATTACATTGTTAGTGTACATAAGTGAAATAAAAAAGGGTTTCTATTGAACAATCCCACTCCAGGAGCGTATGGGATCCTGTAATTTAATTCATCATGAAATGTCCAGTAAATATCCTTGAAACCATTTGAAGGATGCAAAATGTTAAGAGCCTAATCATGCTTTTAAATACAAGATCCAAAAAGTTTATTCATTTATTTATTCTAGTCATTATGACTTATGAAAAGTATATTTTAAAAATTCAATATTAACTACATGGATCAACATAAACTTGCTAATGGTATTCTAAAAAAATCATTACTCAAATGAGATGCAAAGAAAGTTACAAATTTTGTTTATGTTTTTTTAAAAAAAAGAAAAAGTGACCACAATTTTATTAGAAACACAAAATATATTTTCATACAAATTTTATACCTGTAACACTAGTATGAATATGTTAAGAATTATGACTAATCTTTTCTTTTCTTTATTTTAGTCATTAAAATGGAAAAAATATATATATATTAATTGAAACAAATAATGATTCAGTCATTGATCATTTCCATCATTTATGTTTACTAAATCGTAAGATACACACAACACCATAAAAAAAAATTGACTATGAAAAAAAAAAGTAAGGCTTGGACAATAGATTTACTCAACATGAAATAAACAATCTAACAACTTTGCACTAAATTTAACAATAAAAAAATTATCTAAACAAAAAGTTGATATGCAAGATTTGAACACAATGTCAAAGAATATTAATGGGTCGTACACATACAAAATTTAACAACTTTAATGTATTGTGATCATATTAAATTGGACAAGAGAGATAAGTGTTACCTCGTGTGATGAATAATTTACAAAGAGTAGACTACAATAGGAACCACGAACCTGAAATTCCAAAAGCAAACCTTGAACTCAACTTTTGTTTATCTCTAATTGTTTTTTTTGAGAGGTTTTTTTTTTGGTATGTTTCTTGTGCAAATTTTTGCTAAGGTTTTTTCTAAATGTGTATATAATGTGGGTGTAAAAAAAGAAAGTAGTAGATGATTTTTTGTTCTGTTTTTGTGTGTGTTGTCTTTTTTTTTTTTTTGTGCTCTTTTATGTAGAATGTGAAGAAAGAAAAAGATCAATGTGTTGTGTGTGTGGTGTATATGGAAGAAAATGTGAGGGAGTATTGGGTTTTGGGGAGGGGGGGGGGGGGGCGAATTTTGGGATAGTTTAGGTGAGCGGGGGAGGAGTTGGAATTAATGAGTAGTTTTTTTAAGTTTATTTATTTTATTTTGTTTTGTTTTTATTTTGAAAGAAAAATATATAAAAATAAGAAAACTATTTTAAATTAATAAGATATAAAAACTTAACTAGTTAAAACTAAAAATATTATTAAGAAAGTAATAACAATACTGGATTATTTATTAGAATAAAAAATTAAAAGAAAAAATATATATTTTTATAAATTTTCTCTTCTTTAGAACAAAACTTATATTAAAATGTGACTCTATTTTTGTTATTTTCAAATTATTCTGAATAAGATAAAAATAAAAATATTTAATTTAAATTTAAAAATAAATATTTAAATACTAAAAAATAAATAACTTAAATTTGATGAAAAAAATAGGTGAGAATTGTTGGTTTTAGAAGCATTTTAATATTATAAAATATTATTTGAGGGGGACTACATTAAGTGGCATTTTGACTTAAGCTGCATTGTATGCCTTTTCTCATTTTATGGCATTAAAGTTCAATTGTGTAATGGTCCATTTTTTACGTTTGGAGCATCTGCATTTCCTCTACATTGAAGTGCATTAGTGCAACATATGGTTTTGTCCCTTGATGATTTTTGATGGCCCTCTCTTTATTTTCCTCTTAATTCCTCCATTATACCTTATAATTTATGTAACCTTAAGACTGTTTATCTACTCTATTTACTTCTTATTCTTTGCATGAAGGATTTCCACAACTATAAATAGTGATGGTCTTCATTTATTTTGTGTAAAATATAGAGTGCATAAAGTTTGTCAAAAGAAAGTTCTTATTAGTTGAAGAGAGATGTTCTTCTTGTGGAGCTTGAGACTCAACTCTTCTCCAGAGTTTGTACGTTGAGTTATACTTTTGTGAAAGACTGTTGTATCCTGGAGGGGACAAGTCAAGAAGAATATTGCTGGATCGGTGAAAACATATGCTACAGTGGGCTTGAATCTCCTTTAAGAGAGCGAGATATTCGCGCCTTAGCCTGAAGGATTTTGTTCTTCATTTTTTACTTTTTCAATTGTTATTTATAATCTTTTTTAATTTTCACCAACATGACTGGAAAAGGATTTTGATGATATGGATGCAAAGACCTTCTTATTTAAAACGAAAAAAGAATTTAGTTTTTTAATTTGATCGTTTTTTTAATTGGCAGGTGCAATTACACTTTCCAATTTGTAGAGAGGAGACTATGAATTACATGGTGTAATTACAAGATGGTCACTTTTTATATTTCTGTTTGTATTTGTTTGTTTGTATTTTTTTTATTACAGGAAATAGTCTCTCTACTTCTATTACGAGGTAGTGGTTACATTTCTACCCTCCTCAGACCTCACTTGTGGGACTAAACTGGGTATGTTGTTGTTGTTGTAAATTATTTTTTAATTTATTTTTTAAAAAACATATATATTTTATAATATTTGTTCATTTCTTTCTCATTCTCAACCTTTACTTCATGTGATTCCATGAATTTTTTTATTTTTTATTTACTTATTTTGTATTTATTTTTTTCATTAGCATAATTTTATTAGTATTCTAATTTTTAATTTGAACTCATTGCTGAATAAAGTTATAAACTTATATTTCTTTTCTTTTGAATCATATTTATGTATGTTATGTTGAAATTTGACATAATAATATTATCTTAAAAAATTTATTTTGAATTCAGAATTTATATTATAGTTTAAATTTTATTCATTTTAGTAGTATTAACTTGATATTTCACATTACAGGCCATTTATTTTTTAGTTACATTTGATAGATTATCTTTTTGTCAAATATTTTAATAATTTTACTATGATATTTAATATTTTTGTCAAACATGCATTTTACCATGTTCGTCTAAATCTTGTATTTTAGTTTCTATGATTAATTTAATTTAATTAAAATATACTAATTTGAAAAATATAAATTGACTTTTTTATAATATTAGTTAAGAATTTATGTTATAAGAAATTGTAGGTTTAAAATAGAATTATTAAATAAATAAATTAAGTCAAAAATGAGAAGAAGATATTAAAGTAATGACACAACCACATCAAATTGGCCGTTCTTTTTATCGTTACCTAACGATAAAATTACGAAGTAACAATCAAAACAATCATTCTATTTAATGACTGGTAAATGTTGTTGAGAGAGTTTGTATTGTTGATTAACTTTCATTCCCCAAGCATGTAATGAATCAGTGGTCAGGAGCCTATGTTGAAGCTGTAGCCAAAGAGTGAATGTGGCTTTTGGTCTAGCTTTGTTGAGGGATGATCTCCTAGCAACTTTTGATAAATGGCCTTGATGCTAATTGAATTTTGATGTCCTATTCGAGTTTGGCTCACCATACTTGTAGCTCTATTATTACTATCAATGAAGCTTGGGAGGGGATAGGTCCAGAAAAGATGGAGTTGGCCTTGATATGAATCCACAGCTTGTTGGCTAAATCCCAAACAAGTCACAGTAATTACACCATTCATCGTCTTTGCTGAATCGCTTTATAAAATTATCCATTTTTCATTACACTTGAGGTTTGAAAGAGGATAAGGATCCAGTTGTCTAAAAAATTAATGATGATTTTCAATAGTGATAAAACAAGGGTTTACATGTTGAGAGACGGCAAAATTTGCATTAAGAATATAAATGAGCAACCAGCATTATGAATACTTTGTTTAATTACAAGAGTACTTATTACAACAGAAATTTCGACTATAAAGAAGACAGAATCAAGAATCACATTCTGAAAATTTCAAATAAGCAAACGAATTATAATTAATGTAACAGTAAGATCCAAATGTCATGAAAATATTTAGCAAGAGCGCAAAACGGCATAACCAAATACCAGTGAATTTGAGTTTCCAAAATTCTTCCACGTATAGATTGACAAAGCACACAATGACATCTTATCATTCAGCTGTAAGACAACTGTTCCAGCAAAATATGAGATCAATTAAGCAGACAGAAACTTCATATATTTTGTTGAGAGCAAAACAAAACAACATTATCTTTTGCAACTCTGCAGTAAAAATCCCTCAGAACAGAAAACAAAATTTAGAATACTAACATATCAGGGAAGAGAACTACTAGAACAAAACAACAGAGCAGCATAACATCTAATGAATCAAGCCTCAACCCTCTCAGGCACTGCCTCCTCAGTGGCATACACAATAACCTTATTGGCAGGTTTTGCCAAGATATCAAAGTACTCTTGGAATGGGGATTTGGTGAAGCGAGTCTCTTTCCATAAGTCGGGGGTCAGGAAACCGTAAGTCTTCATTAAACAATCAAAGGTCGCCTGCATACACAACCAGCAGATGTTTGTAAATGAGCGCCAACCAATAAGAAATGAAAGCTAATGATTTTAAAGCTATACCATCACCCCTGTTTTGGACAAAAATAATACTTAGCTGGTTACAGCAAAAAGTTGAGTTATATTGCAGTACCTTCTTTAAAAGGTCTAATTAGAGTCATTTTATAGCTTTTTAAGAACAAAGTGCTTATACAACACATTGCAGCTGTCCACATTAATGAAATAAACTTAACCTTAACTAGAATGAAAAAACACAAGTATAACAGGAAATGGTAAGAATCAATAACGGTACAGCTCCTATCCCACCGTTTGACTTGCTCAACACTGCATTGAATCACAAACACACTGTCCCAATTTAACCAATACTCTTGATACATCCATCCTTTCGGGACTAAACTAAACAATCTTGTTCTGGAGAATGACAAGATTTGGAACTATAAATTAACAATTATTACTCTGCCATGATCTACAAAGTTTTCCTAAAATTTGTAGCCAAATTGACTACCAATATAGACACGAAACCATGGAACACATTTTACTGGTTCAAAACACAAGATAAACATTTCTTTCGCATATGATATTGATATAACTTTCTAATAGAAATGATCATTTTTATCAACATACAAGATAATGGCTATTTACAACTAGTCATCTCCACATTACTTCTGCTAAATTATAATGTTACACATCAATTCTTATCGTATAGTAACAGTAAATATACTACACATATAACCATCACACAGTTAAATATATATAAAGATAGATGCAAGATCTGGATAACAATCAAACCTTAACGAAGTTGCCAAGGGTTTTGGTGGATCCGCGAGAAGATGTGAAGACATCTTCAATACCAGCAAACTGAAGGACCTTCTTGGGGACACGAGCAGCCACAATACCAGCACCACGAGGAGCAGGCACCATCCTCACAGTAACAGAACCACATTTCCCTGTAACCTTGCAAGGCACAGTGTGTGGCTTCCCAATCTTGTTACCCCAGTAACCTCTCCTCACTGGAATCACTGACAGCTTAGCTAATATAATTGCTCCACGAATAGCAGTGGCGACTTCCTTCGAGCATTTGACGCCCAGTCCAACATGACCATTTCCGTCACCGACGACGACAAACGCCTTGAACCTGGTTCTCTGACCGGCACGGGTCTGCTTCTGGACCGGCATAATTTTCATCACCTCGTCCTTGAGAGATGGTCCGATGAGGGTATCGATGATTTGATACTCCTTGATTGGGAGTGAGTGAAGGTAGATTTGCTCCAGTGAGCGGATTTTACCATCTTTCACGAGCCTTCCTAGCTTTGTGACGGGAACCCATTTCTCCTCCTCTGTTTCACGGCGAGGACGACGGCCTCCACGGCCCCGTCCACCGCGATCTCCTCTTCCACCGCGTCCTCCGAAACCACGGCCAAATCCTCCTCTCTCCGCCATGGTTGCTTTCAGGGGTTTAGGTTAACGGCTAGGGTTTGGAGAGAAAGTGTGTGAGCAGGAAGTGTGACGATGGAGAATGAATGGTTGGCTTATAAGAGCTAGGGTTTCGTAGAATTGGGCTTCTGGGAAGTCCATATAGCACTACAAGTTTGGCCCATAAGTTCCGATTGAGTCTGGCCCCTTATTGAAATTTATATTTATATTTGTACTATCGTAGAGACTAAAATGGTACTCCATCTGTCTTTATGTTGTGTTTTTTAAAAATTAATTTGACTAATTTTTTAAATTAATTTAATTTTTAAAATAAGATTTAGATATTCAAAAATTACACGGAAAGTATTATTCAATGCAACTTTTTCATATCAATATGATAAAAAATATATATGAAAATGTAAGTCAAAAGTTACATAGTTTAACTTTAAAATAAAAATCATGACAACTAAATAAGACGGAGAAAATATCTGCATGGCTGCTTATGGTCAAAACTCCTAATCGTCTGTTTGGAAAACTACTTGGTAATTAGAATTGGTGTAATTACTAGGATAGGTATTATTCAACCTAGTAATTGCGCAGCCCTGTAATTACTCTGTCTTATTTGTCTGCCACAATATAATTACATTGTGATTACATGTGTGATGTTTGGTTGCACAAGTATAATTATAAGGTTATATTAATTTTAAAAATAAAAATTAATTATCTAAAATTTAAGATTTATATTTTAAAAAATAAGGATATTTATAACTAATATTAAATTAACTATTTAAGTTATATATTATCTTTTGAAAATATATTAATTAGTAAATATGTATTTTTTACAAATATTATAAAAAAATATTAATATTTAGTATATTTTAATTGAATTAACATAGAACTAAAAGTACAAAATTTCGGTGAATATCAGAAAATGCATTTTTGACAAAAATGTTAATAATATTAAAGAAAAAAAAATGTAATGCTATAACTTTATTCGATAATGAATTCTACTCTAGTTTAACAATTAGAATGTTAACAACATTATGCTAACGAAAAAATAAACTAGAATACATAAAAATAATAATATAAAAATTATATGGAATCACCTGAAGGAGTAAAAAATTGAGCACGAGAAGAAAATAGAATATAAATAATAAAAAAAACTATTTTAGTTAGAATAATAAAAATAAAAAATTTAAAAGAATAAAAATAAAAGAAAGAAAAGAATTTTAAAAAGTCTCATGTAATTACACCAATTCTTTACCCTCACTTGGGAATTGAAGAGTGTAATTACACCTTTTTAATACACTTAGATCATGTCTTGTCAAGTAATTACTTGGCTTGCCAAACAGGTCAAAAAGTGTAATTATATACGACTACACCAAATTTCAATTACGTGGTAGCTTTCCCAACAAGCTCTAAAGAACCATTCGGTAGGATGTATGAGGAGATTTAATCCATGAATTTATGGTATTGTTTAATGAGAAAAATACTGAAAACACTCTCAAACTTGACACGAATTATTAGTTCCTTCCTAAACTATTGATATGCTTAAAAACACCTTTCAACTTGGTGAAATAAGCTTAAATACACCCTTGAATCCGTGTCAAGTTCGAGGATATACTTAAGCTTACTTCGCCAAATTGAGGAGTGTTTTTAAGCCTATTAATAATTTAGGGGTGAAACTAATAATTTGTGCTAAGTTCGAGGGTGATTGATGGATATTGAAAAGTTAAAAACTCTATTGATAAAGTTTGAAGAGCAATAAATGAGTTTTGAAAATTTATGAAATTGATTCAAAATTGTGATTGAGAGACTTGTTGATTTTGTGTTGGTGAATTTGTAATCGAATTTTCAAGTTAAACGGCAAAGATTCATCTACGTGACATAAATTTGGTGCCCACTTTGTAAGCAAATATGAAAAACATGCTTTGAAATTTTTCAAAAATTGTAAAAGTTTGCTAATTGATTTTTATTTTATTCAACATATAAATTCATATGTATCGTTAAAAATGAATCAGATGAAAAAAGGGTTTAAATAGATGAGTTTAAGATTGAGTTAGCTTGAATTAAGGAATGAAACCAAGTGCAGGGACCTGGTAGGTCATTTTTAAATGGACTTTGGTATAAATGGATTTATACTTCAAATAGTTTCATTTAACCTGAGTTCATCAAATGGATGTTGGTTTGTTGTTAGTTTGATGAGATGCAATTACAGTTTGAACCTCTAAAGTGTCCATCAAGAATTCAGCATTCCATGCAAGTTGCATGGGTATAAACGCAGCTTCCGTCCTGAACCATATCATCAATGGCGAACCCACCACTCCCAGCAGCTCCAAAGGGCCATCATCTTCACAAGCCAAAGCCTTAACCACCACAATCATTAACCATCTTCGTTTGGGCAGACTTGGAAAAGCTGTCTCTGTTTTGTTTACAGCTCCTGTACCTTTCCCTTTTCCCCTCTATGCTCATCTCTTCAGACTCTGTGCATCAAAGAAGGCCATTGTTGAAGTTCGTAAAATCGAGTCGCATTTGGTCACTTTTGCTCCAACCCCACCACTATTCTTGCTCAATCGAGCAATTGAAGCGTATGGTAAATGTGGGTGTTTGGTTGATGCAAGAGAGCTGTTTGATGAAATGCCTCAGAGAGATGGTGGGTCTTGGAATGCTATGGTTACTGCTTATTCACAAAATGGGTATGCTGGGAAGGCTTTGCGCGTTTTTTCTGATATGCATAAGTCGGGGGTTTTTGCTGCTGAGGTCACTTTTGCGGGTGTTCTTGCTTCGTGTGCCTCTACCTTGGCACTTTGGCTTTCCAGACAGGTGCATGCCCTTATTTTGAAATATGGTTTTGGCGGCAATGTGATTTTAGGGAGTTCACTTGTGGATGTATTTGGGAAGTGTGGGAGAATGGGTGATGCACGGAGAATGTTTGATGAAATTGAGAGACCAAATGCTGTTACTTGGAATGTGATTGTTAGAAGGTATCTTGAGATGGGTAATGGAAAAGAGTCTGTTTTTCTGTTTTTCAAAATGATTAGTCTTAATGTGAGGCCGCTGACGTTTACAGTCTCAAATGCTCTAGTTGCTTGTTCTAGTTATAGAGGATTTCATGAAGGAATTCAAATTCATGGATTAATTATCAAGATTAATTACGAAGAGAATGAGGTTGTTTCGTGCTCTCTGATTGATGTGTATGCCAAATGTGGGGATTTAGTGTGTGCTCGGATAATTTTTGACCTGCTATCCACTAAAAATTTGATTCATTGGACTTCTATGGTATCAGGATATGCCATGAGTGGGAAAACCAGACAAGCAAGGAAGCTTTTTGATAGTATGCCTGAACGTAGTATAGTTTCATGGAATGCAATGCTGGCAGGATATGCACATAATTCACAGTGGGATGAAGCGATGGAGTTGATCATTTTAATGTGCAATGAGACGAGGGACATTGATCGTGTGACTGTAAGTTTGATCCTGAATGTTTCTGCAGGTCTTTCAGATCTTGAATTGGGGAAGCAGGTTCATGGATACATGTATAGGCATGGTTTCTACTCCGATTTGTGTGTTTCCAATGCGCTTCTCAATATGTATGGGAAATGTGGGAACTTGAGAAAGGCTAGAGCTTGGTTTTACGAAATGAGTCATGTCCGAGATATGGTATCTTGGAATGCTTTGTTGAGTAGCTACGCTCGTCATAGGATGAGTGAAGAAGCTTTAGTAATTTTCTGGGAAATGCTACGAGAGGCAACGCCTAGTAAATTCACTTTTGCTACTCTCTTGGCGGTTTGTGCAAATATTTTTGCTCGCGAACAAGGTAAACAAATTCATGGGTTCATGATTAGAAATGGTTATGATTTGGACATCGTGATCAGAGGAGCTTTGGTTGATATGTATTCCAAATGTCGTCGTCTTGACTATGCACTGAATGTTTTCATTGGGACTCCTGTGAAAGATGTTGTTCTCTGGAATTCTCTGTTGCTGGGATGTTATTATAACAAACAAAGTGAAGCATTATTGAAATTGTTTGAGTCGCTGAAAGAGGATGGAGTGAAGCCAGATAGTACTACCTTCCAAGCTGTACTGCTTGCATGTATTTCTCAGGGTTGTGTGAAATTGGGTGTTCAGTACTTCAATTCACTGAATCATGATTATTTTATTATTCCACAATTGGAGCATTATGAATCCATGATAAAGCTGTATGGCCTGCATGGGTTCTTTGATGAGCTTGAAGATTTTGTTAAGAAGATGCCATTTCCACCCACAGCCCCTATGTTAGCGAGAGTTCTCGACTCTTCCAAAGAATACAATAACACAAGGTTAGAAAAATGGGCTGTCAGACATCTTAATCTTCTGAAGGACTGAAATTTTCTGTTCGGTTTTGCTTCAAAGATACAGACAAGATCTAACTTGTAACAAGGTTGGTCAGAGCAATTGTCACTAGAACATGTAGACACAAGTCTGCTTGTGCACTTCGGAACTTTTTGAGTGTGCCAAATTGCTGAATATTGCTCTGAGGCTAAATATTTTACTGGAGCTAAATATTGCAGAGAAGATCTCCAGAAAGTTCTTGAACTTGTGATTATATGCATAATTTGAGCACAACAATATTTTTGAACTGTAATGCATTGAAGTTGCTGTTTAGGTGGCCGCTACGTAACTCCTTGTGTTATAAAAGATGATCATCATTTGTGGTGCTTTGACATTTTCAACAATGAAGTGGCTGCATGCAGTCCGTCTCTAACGTATGGATAGGTAGCAGATCTTCCTTTTCCTGGTATGCATGTTAACACTCATTTAGCCTTGCCCATTTGTGTACTGCATGTCCGAAAAAATTAATGAAGAAGAAAATGAAGTTTTAAAGACTTCCTTCTGGGCTCTGGCATTTGCCTATAAATTGTGTCGCATGGGATGCTTTCTGAGTAACACACTTGAAGTATGGGAATCGTTTTATATTATTGTTTACTATACTACTAGAAGGATGGGTAGAAATGTTAGTATTTTGATTTAGGTGTTTTAGAGTTCTCCCCTTTCATTATACAAGTTAAACTTTCTTCTGCTTTTGTGCTCTTGTGTATTCACATTTTTCCCAATACATTTTGGTTCTTCTTAAAGCCTCTTCCTTTAATGCTTCAGGGTAATTTGGGAGGAAGAAAATGTGTTGCTTCTTTTTGATGCATATGATGTTGTACCTACGGAATTTAATACATTCTTATTTATGAAATCACTTTTTTTCAGTAAAACTATTTGATTTGCTCGGTTTCCCCTGTGCTCAGCTTCTGGCTTCACTTTACCTCAAAGGTTCTGTTGAAATGTTTACAGTAGATGGTGTAGACGATAAAATTCTCATCAGGAAAATAAGGTATATAATCAATAACAAATAATAATTTCATCATTAACACCACATAAAAAGATATTTAATGTATTAAACATTTTGTAATACCTTTGCAAGTTTGAATATGATGGCTAGGGGTGTGCAAAAATCAAATCGAAAAAATATTATCAGTTATTGGGTTAATGGATTTTTAATGGTTTTACAAAAAGAAAAAAGATTATTGGGTTATCGGTTCGATTTCGGTTTTTGATATTGGGTAAATCGATAACTCTTTAAGACTATAATAATTTACTACTTCATCCCTTTAGAAATATAAAATATTAATAATTTAACATTACTTGATACTAAATCGGTACTCGTAAGTCATGTATTTGCTTGGTTTTCAATGTATAACCCTTTTGTTGGAAAGTAAATTAGAATATGAGATCAAATATTGCATATTATTAAGTTTAGGTGTTTAAGTGATTTGTTTGTTTTCCTCTATCTCATCGTATTATGTCAAATTGTTAGAGAAGTCATATATTTATTTTATGAGTATTTTTTTATCGGGTAAATCGAAAACCGAACCGTTGATGATAAAAAAATATGTTATTAATTTAGCATATTTAAAAATAAAAAATCGATATGAACCGCCCCTAAATTGATGACCATTAAAATATGACCTTTCAAAAATAGATTTGACTTGAAGAGTAATGACTCACTAGTATTTTAAATAATAATCTACTAATATAAATTATGAGTCTAGAATTTCTTTTTGAGATGGTAAACTGAACTCAATTTACAAAAACATTTTAATAAGTATCAAAATGGAGGGAATGTTTACTGTTTCTCTTTCGCCCTATGAATAAACATGGAGGAAGAGTCTGACTAAGAATCCACAAGACTGAATATTCAAAAGATACACTGAATGGGATTTGTGGGTTTGAGCTATCTCTACTTGTACATCCACTTGTGTTTGTATGTACCCTTTTCTACCAAGAGTTCACACATACTACACACAGTCACTTTCATTCTATTCTCGTCTCATAACTCAATCACTCTCATACACTTCTTTGCAAATACTTCATGGGAAATTGATAAAACTTGGTTTCAACAAGAATACTTTTCTGGGTAATTGTTATCTTGATTTGTATACCAGGTTTGGTGCAAAAATTGATGCTTTAAAAGTCTTTAATGAGATACCCTGCAAGAATGTTGTGTCATGGAACATGTGCTTGAAAGTGCTTCTTCAGTCGAGTGATGTGCACAGTGCACGCCAATTGTTCGATGAAATGCCTGAGAGAGATGTTGTGAGTTGGAATTCAATGATTTCGGGGTATGCTTCATGTGGGTTGTTTCGGAATGCTATTGGTGTTTTTTGGGAAATGCAAAAGTGTGGTATTAGGCCTAGTGGATATACTTTCTCGATATTGATTTCGTATGTAGAGTTTGTTTTCCATGCCAAGGAAATACACGGAAATATGCTGAGGAATGGTGTAGATTTGTCTAATGTGGTAGTTGGGAATGCATTAATTGATATGTATGGAAAGCTTGCGCTAATGGACTATGCTACTGGTGTCTTTGTATCCATGGAGACAGTGGATGTTATTTCATGGAACTCATTCATTTCGAGCTGTTGTAAATCAGGGTATGAAGATACAGCTCTGTCTTATTTCTCTTTTATGAGAGATTGCAAATACTCACCGGATGAGTTCACAATGTCATCGGTGCTTATTGGCTGCTCTAACTTGCGCAGTTTGGATAAGGGTAAGCAAATCTTATGTCTTTGCATAAAGATGGGGGTTTTGTGCCACACGATTGTTTCAAGTGCAGCTATTGACTTGTTTTCTAAGTGCAACAGAATCGAGGATTCAGCTCGCATATTCGAGGATTCAAATGTTTGGGATATAGCTCTCTGCAATTCAATGATTTCGAGCTATGCACTGAACAATTTAGAGGAAAACGCGTTGCGTCTATTTGTCCTAACTTTGAGGAAAAATATTAGACTTACTGAGTTTACACTTAGCTGCATTCTGAGCTGTACTACAGCCTTCCCTATGGATCTGGGAATTCAAGCTCATTCTTTGGTCATCAAGTTAGGATTTGTATCCGATCCTGTTGTTTCCACTTCACTTGTAGATATGTACTGTAAATATGGATTGATTGTTTCCGCCTCAAATATTTTCAATGACCTCCTGACAAGAGATTTGATATCATGGAACACCATGATCTTTGGGCTGGCTATCAATGGTGAACCTACCAAATCACTCAGCCTTTATTATGAACTACTTGAAGTCGGTGGTCAACCTGATCGAATAACACTGACTGCTCTTCTGTTAGCTTGCAGTTATGGTGGATTTGTCAATGAAGGTATAGCTATATTTTCTTCAATGGAAGAGGAATATGGAGTTACACCTAGCATTGAGCACTACATTTGTGTTGTGGGCATGATGATCAAGGTTGGTAAACTTAAAGAAGCTGGAGATATATTACAAAATATGCCTCATGAGCCCAACAATGAAATATGGGAATTGATACTTCTTGCTTGTGATGTTTATGGGGACTTGAAAGAAACTGAAAAGGTTGCAGGGAAGTTAATGGAATTAGCACCAGAATCATCTCTCCCTTATTTGGTGCTAGCGCAAGTATACGAGTCTAGGGGAAGATGGGATAGCCTTGTTCGGGTCAGGAAGGGGATGAAAGAGAGAATAGAAAAGAAAGTAGTTAGTTACAGTTGGATTAGAGTACGCAACCGTGTAATCATGTTCCAAGGAAACCAAATTCTTTGTTGTGGCAGTAAGGACACTGGCATTTATTCAATGTTAAGGCTACTGACGGAGGATACATGGGATGAAGGTTTTATGCCTTGCAATTACATCTGGGAGTAACAGTTGCTAAACAGATGAGTATAGTGCACAGATAGAAAAGCTAAATTTGAAATGATTCTTATCAATGGGCAAAGCTTCAATTTTGTATTTGCTATTAATGTGGAGTTCTTTGACATTCAAGGTCTGAATCTGATTCATTGCGTCGAAAGGGATAAAAGCTTTTCCAAAGTTCAAAATTTCCACATGCATACAAAGGAGAACCAGTAAGGGTAAAAGGATACTTGCCTTGTTTCATCCTCTTACTATCATCAGCGACGATTAGTGAATAGTGACCAGTAGATGTGGTATGCCACTTTTCTTCCTATTTCCTTCGTACTGCACCAATCCATCAATATCGCCTCTGCCACCGTTCTGTCAATGAGCCTGCTAAAGGCCTCCATCTCAAACAAGGACTATTACTGGGACAAAGAGGTCTCCTTATATTATATTCCCCTTGAGCTCCTCAAATATCAGAAAGAACTACCATTCAAAATAACATAAAAAGTTTCCATTGAATATGGTAAATGAAGATAGCATCAATTTAACTAAACTTTAGCTGATTCATGTTGTATAAAACTGAGGGCAAGTGCATAAATCAAGAACTGGACCTGTATAAAACCTTGGGCTTTGGTTGATATCACTGCATATAGTGCAAGAAAGAAAATTAGAGATAACTGAATGCATCAATTGACAGGGAACAAAATCTGAGACCTTTAACTACCTCCAGAAAGGAGATAAAACTTTTATGTGTTCAATGAAAAAAAAGATCTATAAGACTGGAAAGTGACTACAAGATTAAGCAAGGGGAAACTAAAAATGACTGAATTAGTTTTAAATGAAAAAGATGTTAAATGTAGAGATTCTCCTCTGACCAGAAAGGTTCTTGATAAGCAGTTTTTCAAGCTCTGTGTTTTTTTATTTCTTCTAAAGGTTATTTATTTCTAGTAGTTCTTGCTGTATTCCTGTGTTTTGTAGGCACACCTTCTTCAACTTTGTGATGCTGAGGAAACGAGTCCTTACTGTCCAGTTATTGACTGGTCGTCCTGGCTTGTGTGTAGCCAGTTTGCAATACAGTATAGTACACCAGCAAAGTGCTTAAATTTTTCAGCACAGCATACTATACTAGCAAATGCCTTACACAGCTTTTCCTGCTATAGTTATCTTCTTTCTCTATGTGAAATTTGCTGTGATTGATTGACACCATCAGTCATGATAAAATTGTTAATGCTAGAAAATATTTTTAACATAGTGAAAACAGAGTTGGAATGTGCCTTGTATCAAATTTTGGTTTTCCTCAGTAATTATTTTTCTGAAATAATTGAGTTAAGAGCACGACAAGCCTGTTCATGGTGTCTTTTCTTGTGTGATTAATTCTTCTCCTATCAATTAGGCACACCTGTCCAGCAGCAAAAGTGCACGAGATACAATCTCGTTGACATGTATTTTATGTCCAATCCCGCGATGCCATGTTATTAAACTTATTCCACCTATTTATAGTTTTTTTTTAAAAAAAATTGTGATTGACCAAAATAAATTTATTTTACAAAAGATTTAAATTTTTTTACTCCATCTCGGGTCCTCATATTGATAGCTTATTTCAACCAACATTGCAAATGTGAAGTTAGCTGGTGTAGATTTGAAAAGAATTCTTGGCAATATTATTTAGGCTTGAAAGCCTAGCATAGATGTTTCTTTAGGGTGAAATGGAGGTGCCAAAATCATATTTGGGAGGCCTTCCTAAGGTACATAGCTTCCCTGGACATACTAACTCATGTTCTTTTACACAAAATTCGGTCTGGAAAAGGTAGCTTAGGTGATGATATATCAGTTGGCACCTGAATGTTTGCTTTGGTGTTGTGAGCATCACTCAAAGCTTTTTGGTAGTCAATTCAAAATCCTCATGGGAAATGGTTAAGGATTTAATGGTTGATGGTGATAAGAGGGAGCTACTTGCTGGACATGAGCAGAATTCAATATAACAAGGTTTGATATGGAATCGCACTAATCACTTTTCCTTTCTTCTCTAAGGAAACAATTTTTTCCATTGAATAAGAGCTCCTCTATATTTGGCTTATTTGAGTGTGAAATGGGTATTTTAGCATAATACTACTTTATTCATCAATTATCTTAAACTTCACATCTTTAGCCCACTCTGATGCTAATGCCTATAATTACCAGCCACTTTTGTAACTACAATCTTAATATTTACTTTATTCCCAACTGTCCTACTTAGTACCTAATTGTTAGTATTTCCTCCATTGTAATAAGTTACACATATTTGTATGGTTGTAAATCATTTCATTAAATGGTCGTTTGGTTGGAAATAACTTACATCAACATAAGTATCCCACCATTTATATGGGATAACTTGTCCCATTACTGAGGTGGGTAAATTTACCTGATACCTCCAACCAAACGTCGATAAAATAATTCTAAGTTTTATTTCAAGATTATTATACCTTATATCTCACATCAAATGTCTCTTAAGGGTATAACGAAAATTTTAAAGTTAATTTATTTCTAGTTACAATGATGTGACGTTCTTTTGGGAGAGATTAAGAAGAAAAGAGTGTTACATAAATGGGATGGCTGGGAACAAGTTATCTCGGAATTCATTGTCCTGGAATAAGTTATCCCATGACTAAGGTATAAATGGGGCTATAAGTAATCCAAAGATTGCCTTATATCTCTAATCAAACACAAGATAAAATAGTCTTACATTTTATCTTTAAAATTGTTGTATCTTATACCTCATACCAAATGACTCTATAAGTCTGGATGATCACTCAACTTTCGATAATTAGCTATCATATGCACTCAATTTTGTTGTATTTTAAAAGTCATTTAACTTTTTCAAATTAGCCTCCATTGCCATTTTAGACTCAAATAATATTCAGTACCTATTTAATAACATGGTAATTCTAGATTTTTAAATTCTTTTTTAAATAAATCAAAGAACAATCACAACAATATGTACGCTTCAACCCCAAACTTTAGTTAGAACACTTAAATTGCTTACACTAGCTTGGCAATTAAAAAAATTAGAACTTGCTAGCCTAAGTACCTGTTTGGAGAAATTTATAAAAAGTATTTATAAGTCAAAGGATAAAAATTAAAAGTAGGGGATATTACTTTTGACTTATTTTAAAATTTTGTTAAAACACTTTTTAACTTGTTCAATTATCTTTAAAAAAAATTAAAAATAAAAGCACCTAAAAATAAACTAATTCATACGAGAAATAACTTGAGAGTCAAAAAAATTTTAATTTAATTTTCATTTTTACTTGTTAATTTGGAGAAACTAAGCTAAAACATTTTTTTTACCTACTTTACTTACCAAGTTAGTTTTTTTGAAAATGTCGATCTTTTTGAAAATATTCAATGACCAAGTCATCCTTAGAATAACTAGGAATTTAGAAAATGACATATTAGCATACCCAATTCAATGAAGTTTATATGAAAAAGAAATTTAAACAATTTTTATACTTTAAGAAATGGATAAAAATATAAAAATTATACTTGAAGCTTCAAAAAATATCAAAGTCGAGGACTCAATTTCATTGGAGGATTTTTTAATAATGAAATACTTTGGTGGGAAATTTGTAATTATTATTAAAAAATTTCTTGAAATAAAAATTTACATTATTCCCTCCAAATTTTTTTACTTGAATGCGACAAAAGAAAAAGTAGTTGCATTATGTTAACAGTATACATTAAATATATAGGAACTTGAATTATGACTTTATGAATATTCCTATAAATTAATAGAGTAAAATGATAATCTTACTATATTAATTGTTGTCTTTTTAATATGTGTGTCATGTCAAAATTTAAATTCTAATAATGAAGGGGGAGTATATTGCAACGTGGAATCGGCTACTTCAATGATTGTTACTCCTAGTTTTCAACAATAGGTTAAGTTTTAGATTAGCTTGGCATGTCTAATTTTAGCCCACATTTTGTTGTTAAAAAAAAATTGAAGGTAGGGAAAGAAAAAATGAGGAAGGACTTATAAGATGGGAAGTCGAATCTTCATCGGTAAGGTGAAAGTTCAGGTCGATCAAGTGAATTATTAAGATTTTCGATTTAGCCCACAAGTTGATTCTCTACATAAGCAACTTATTAATATCATATCATGTAGGATGTATTAACTAATACATGGATTAGTTACACAAAGGCCTACAATTCCTACCAAATATATTATTAAATAATACCATATGTAATACATGAATTATTTCTCCTAATACTTCCTATCAAATACCTTCTTAGTGTTTAAATTGATTTTTTGCTATAAAATTAATAATATAGCTATGATGAGTAATTTTTTAATATTATATATGTATTGCATAAATATATAGTATATGTTCACCTTGTTGTGTATTTTTTTCCAAATTCTTTAGGAATCAAGATATATGATATGATAGGACTTTGTGAGTTCTAAAATTGAACTTTTCCATCGCTCGACATAAATTCTATAGACATGGTTAGGGATGGGTATTTGGTATTTGGTTCAGAATTTTGAAATTTCGGGTTTGATAATTCGGTAATTGGTAGTTATAGATAGATACCAAATATTCAATTTTTAAATTTTGGTTCAATAATCAATAAATCAAACTTCGATTTGGTATGATATTTGGTAATACCATGTTGAAATTCTTGTTGACTGTTTGGCAAAGTTAGTACTATTGCTCCAATTATTTCTATTTTTATATTTGAAGGCATGATATAATAGAAGATCAATAAGTAAGAAAACATCAAGAAAAGCAAATTGACACAACTAAAGACATATATCTTTAGATTATTTATGTTTAGTCTTTAATTTTCTCTTTGGGCTTGTATTAATGAAATATACATGTTGATGACATAGTATTGATTGATGAGACCAGGAATAAAGTTAATGATAGGTTGGAGGTCTGGAGATATACTTTGGAATCTAAAGTGTTCACATTGAGAAGGACCAAGACAGAATACCTGAGTGCAAATTTAGTGTTACGAGGGATGAAGCGGACATTGAAGTGAGGCTTACCCCTCAATCTATCCCTAAGAGAGAAGCTTTAAATATCTTGAGTCCATCATTCAGAGTAGTAGTGACATCGATGATGATACCACACATCGTATTTGGGCAGCATGGATGAAATAGAGGCTTGCCTCTAGAGTATTGTGTGATAAGAAAATACCACCTAGTTTTAAAGGTAAGTTGTACATAATGGTGGTTAGACCCTATTTGTTATACAGGGTGAACAATATTAATGCCAAATTCTATTAATTCTATTAGACCACCTCGACTCTTAAAATTCTATTAATGCCAAATATATTGAGAAAGATGAACAATATATATATATTATTTAAAAATTGTGTAAAAGGTACTATAAGTTATAATAATTAACAACTTAAAATATTTAAATACATTTAAAAAATCCAATTGACTCAAAATTATGTGAGTGCCGCGTAATTTGAGATAAAGAAAATAACATATATTATTTTAAAATGACGTAAAAAAATTAATATAAATCACAATATTTAAAGACATATAAAAAAAATTCATCATTTTCACTTATATGTTTCGATTACCTGTGTTGCCCAAACTAATGTTTGATTTTTTTAGAAAAAATTGTATAAATGTCATATAAATGGAATAAAGAAAGTAACAAGTATTATTTTAAAACAACATAAAAAGTACAAATGGAGTAATATAAATTATAAAAAAATGATATAAAAAGTACTGTCATTACAATAATTACAATTGAAAATATTTAAAAGACATTTGACTCTCGATATTCAATCGACACATATGTTGGGATGTGAAGAGTAACATATTATTTGAAAATTTCATAAAAAGTATAATAAATTACAATAATTATTAATAATTTAAAATATTTAAAAATCATCTTATAATTTAATCAACAATTTAAATTTTAAAAGGATCATATAAAATATGACAAAATGAATAACATTATTGGGTCTGTGCTATGCTGGATCCCATTTCTAGTATCAAACTAACGTACACATTAATTTCATAATTTGATTTATTATTATTTTTTTCGAAAAAAGAACACACTTCAAGTAAGTGAAATTCAATATGGATAAAATATTAATATTGTTATTAAATATTTTTCAAGTAAAAAATATGTAGACTAATTAAAAAGTTAAGTGTTTCATATAAATTAGGACATGAAAAAAAATATAATATTATAAATTTTATAAAAATAAAATAAAATAAGAAAAATACATAAATTTTTCTTCAAACTTGACAGCCAAACTCATTTGAATATCTTAACTTTACGAGCAATTATTTACCCCCTTTAATCTCATTTGGAGTGAAATAAATACCATCTCTAAAGCTGATGTGGCATTCCAAATATTTATTGACGGGTAAATCTTTTTATTTTTTTAAAAAAAGAGATCCCACTATGATATACTATATAATTAATTTTAAAAAGTTACCCTATTCCACCTCCTTTCATCTTCTCCAAATCCCCCCCTCCCCCAGCCCCCAGCCCCTTTCTTCTTCTCCAAATCCCCCCCTCCCCCAGCCCCCAGCCCCTTTCTTCTTCTCCAAATCCCCCCCTCCCCCAGCCCCCAGCCCCTTTCTTCTTCTCCAAACCCACATTCCCTTCCACCCCACCCCCTTCTCCTCTTTCCAATCACTCAACCCACCCATTCTTTTTTTCGAATTCCGCAATCCCACTTCATTTTTTTTTGTTGTATCAATCATCTTCGTCCTCTTTTTTTTTTAAAGATAAATTATTGATGAAAAATGGGTAGAATTAATTAACTGTACTCTATTGACATTAAGATTTTCATCAAAATAAAATAATCACATTAATATATTTTATGATTTTAGAAATTAATTAGTGTCATTTTTGTTTTCTCAAAAGAAATTGATGAAATATTGTTAGAAGAAATTAAGGTTGAAAATATAGACAGATTATTAGTGAAGATTTATGATAATTAAAAAGTAAGAAAACATTAATGGAGGTGGAGGGTGATGCATCATGAAAGAAGGAAAGAAAAAAAATCAAAATTTGAATAATTTTCGACGTGGCAATTAATGACACGACACCAATATGACAATGACATGGCACGTGTGTAATACACTTGCCATTATGAGATTGACGCTAGATTTTCGGGATGGTATTTATTCATTTTCTTTAAGATAAAGGGGTAAATAATTGTTGTAAAGTTAAAATACTAAAGTGAGCTTGTCTGTCAAATTTGAGAGGAAATTCATGTATTTTCTAAGAAAAATAATATATTACTATATCAATTTAGTTCCTTGTTTTAACCAATTATTTATATTTATCAAACTAATGTACACATTAATTTCATAGCTTGATTGTTTTTTCCTTTAAAAAAAAAAAAGAAAGTTAAAGTACGTGAATTTGGACAAATGTACATAGGAATGAATGCTAAAAATTCAATATTTTACGTGTCACTCTTATCTCTCTACCTATATGACTTGAAACCTATCCAAATGGCTTCATATCTTCCATACCAAACTTGCAAGGAGTTGGCCATATTTCCCTTTAAAATTATCATGTTTTGGCACCTAATTTCATTTATTGGAAAATAAACAGAATTAAAACTCTACTTTTCTTAAACTTTATAGCAATTCCATTACCTCTTCTTTAATAATAATAATAAAAATAGACTGTGTTGAAGTATGCATAGGTAGAGTCCACCACACAAATCACAATGGCTTGTTGCGTAGTGAGTATATGATATACATCCCGTCTAAATTAACAGCTTCAAAATAAATAAAAAGATGTGTGTTATAATTACAAAGTTAGGACGATTAAAGTAGAGATATGATACTTAATGATTAAAAAATAAATGATTTTTTTTTTTGGCTGGACATAAGTTTCATAAGAGTGAAGTTATGTATCACGACATAACTTGTTATGTCATTTACAATATAATTATAAAATATTATGTCACAAAAATATAAATTTATGCCCTAAATTTTCAACTGTATAATTCGTCGTATTATATCTTGCTTAGATGTAAGATTATTTTTTTTCAGCAGTGTGTTTTTTTTCTTCCCCATAAAATCTGCTAAAATAGTTGACTCAACTTTTTTTTCAGCAAAATAATTTTTTATTTTGCCTAAAAAGTAAAGTTGTAGCTAAGAGAATGAATTAAAAATTAAAAAATATCACGTGGACAAAAAGTTCATGTGCAGATGAATGTATCCCTCTCTCTTTACTTAATTTGAACTGATATTGTGCAGGGGGAAAAAATAATCAAATAGTCAAATATAGAAGGATAATTAAGGCTATGAATATTTTAATTATGCTATTAATAATTTATATCAAATTTAAGATATTTTTGTGTATCTTTCTATCACATCTTAGATGAATATTAATTGTAATAAATAAATGATGGGTAATTTTTCATAAAAATATAAAATTTGAGATAATTCGTAAATATATAAAACTTTTCAAATACTATTTAAAATTTCAAAATACTAATTTTTCCTAGTATTTGAACGCTTGAGAATTTTTCAAATATATTGTTAAATTTTATGGCTAAACACCATATTTCTAATTATTCTCAAAAAAATTTGGGGCCAAACTGCACCCAATACAATTCAATATGAGTAAAATATCGATAATATCATTAAATATTTTCTAATAAAAAAGGAGTAAATCTTTTCCGAACTAACTAGAACTCAATATATTTCTATATCAATTTACCTTTTCTTTTTTACCTATTATCAAACTAAAGTACACATTAATTTTATAGTTTGATTATTTAGTTTAATTTTTTAGAATAAAAAATTAGAGGAAAAAAACTCTTCAAAGTACGTGAGATACAAAGGTATACAATAATAACATATCTAATGAAATCTTACAAATGAATCAAAAGAGAATAAAATATATACAAACTTTATCACTAACTCATAAAAAAGTGAGACTATTTCGAAAGGTACAAAAGTATGTATACTAAAAATGCAATTTCACGTGTCACTCTTATCTCTCTCTTCTTTACCTATATGACTTGAAACCTATCCAAAAAGTTTCATTAAAATGGCTTCATATCTTCCACCTGGCGATACCTATTTATCATATTCAAGAGGACTTTCTTTTATTTTTTATGTTCTATAATCATATTGAGATTTCATTTAATTAGTGTATTCCAAAGTTTATTTTTATGTTGTGCTCTTAATAGTAGAGACTTTTTCTAAAGTATAAAAGAAGGGTAAATTACATGATTAAATAAATATATATTATTTAATTATTTATTATAGTTTGACTAATTATCATTTGTAACTATAATTTAAATTCGAGTTGCTAGGGACACGTTCAGAATTTTGTATAATCAAGCTTCCAATTGTATATATTTAAAAATTTTCTAATTGAATAAATTTAGAATTTGGATATACTTACCCTAGTTTATATATAATTATCATATAAATACATTTGATTTGTATAAATTTTGAAAATACAAAATATGTATTTATTTACCTTATTTGTATATTGATAAAAAATTATACAAACAACTATTATAAGTATAGTTTCAAAATATAATTACATAAACTAGAGATATTTTGATCTATTAAATTTTAGAACCATACTATTTATTAAAATTCCACATAAAATATTCTCAACTATTTCATCATGGTCCACTCTATTAAAACACAGAAGAAATACTATAAACCACAATCAAAACAAAGCTAGGTGTTAAACTGAATTTTGCCATATATAAAATCAAGACAAATTTACTTTTTTCACCTAAATAAAGGGCGAGAAGATATTTATACGAGGGTTTTAATAAATTTTACAATAGGTTAATTAATCGAATTTTAATACGGATATTAGATATTAATTTAATTTTATTTTTTGGAAAAAAAATTATTTTATTAATAAACAAAACTAAATTTTCAATAAAAAGTCATATTTACCTAGAAAAGATATATATATATAGAGAGAGTATATTAAAAGCATAAAGACCTTTAGAAATGTTGTTTGAACTTTTTGCCCTTCATTAAAATATTTTATTTTAGACAAAATCGTCTTTTCACTATTTTTCTTAATTTATTACTTTATTTTTTATTTATTTAATTTCAAGATTCACTTTTGAATTAGAATTTCTTTATATTTAGAATTCACTCTTTATTTAGGACTATTCTATATAAATTATTGTCTAGGCTATGAAGAAAAAGAGAAAAAATATTATTATTTTTCTAATATTTAAGACTTTGAAATTAACTATAATTTTCATCAAATATTATGTTAATAGAAGTATGTAATATCGCAAATTTAAAAAGAGAAAAAGTAATTAAAATTACATTGAAATATTAAACTATTCATTTTATATCTAGGAGTGTTATTAAAAATTAAATTTTATCTATATAAATATTATATTTATTTTAATAATAAATACTATTTATATAAAAAAATTAAATTAACATGACATATACATGCAAAACATATACACTAAACTAGTAAATACATAAAAAATTGAGAAGGTTAAAGGTTCCAGGGGAAAAAGATTATTAGACGAGGCAGATTTAATTTAGTTGGTTGAGTTGTTTAATGTTATCTTTAAGGGCAATTAAAGACTTGATGATAGAGGTGTACATAGACTGAATTACTTTAAATTTTTTAAATATCAATTCAAACCACTTATGTCAGATTTAATTTTTAAATTTATAAATCAAATTAAATTAATAAAATTTAACTATTTTTCTAATTTTTTTTGGAGTTTTCGAGTTTTTTAAACTTTCTCGGATTTTATGGATTTTTCGATAAAATTCCATACATCCATATAATTAATTTGTATTTCAAATATTTCTCTGGTCCAATCAAAATAAAACTATCTTAGATGTTTTTTAAAAAAACACACACACAAGACGATATAAGTGATGATATTAAAATATTTAATAAAAAATAATAATGAAATTATATAAAATAAGTATTGTAAATTAATAAGTCAATGAAAATGATCATAATTTAAAAGTACTAAATTATGCTAAAATAAAATAATTTCTTAATTTCACAACTAAACAATTACAAAAAACTAAAAATAGATTATGTATTTTAGTTGTCTAAATCAATATAAATTAAAAGAATAAATATTCAATATTATTGTCATTCTTAGTGTTGAATCAATTTTTTTTATTAGCATTAGTATAGATTTGATCCGAACTTTATTAAAACTTAATAAGGGAACTTGCCTAAATATATAATATTTAGAAAATATTTACCATTAATAGCTATATAATCTTAATACATTTATATTGCATGTATGATTCACTTTTAATATATAATACAAAATTTTTTTACTAAAGCAACCCTAATGCATTTAAAACGCTTATAATTCATCTATATTGCACAATGGTGCCATTTTTAATATTTATATTCACGATTTATTTTTAATACGTAGTGATTTTCTTTAATCAAAACAAATATAATACATTTTAATATATTTATAATACACATATATTACATATTATTCTCAGTTACTATAGATGATAAGTATTTCTTAAAATGTGGCACATCTAGGAAATAAATAAAATATTTAAAAGTAGTAAATATTTTATAAAATGAATTTAAAAAGAAATTATCTCTTATTAATAGCTATGTAGTATAACCGTTATTGGACCATTTGAAATTCTTTGTTAAACTTGAATATTACATTTAAAGATAAAAGTTATATAAAGTAAAATATATTTATAAATTATATCAAAGTAAATAATTTTATGTAGAAAAATAAATATATAAAATTATAAATGTAATATCAAATTAGTTTGTTTTTGAATTAACTTTTCAAAGTTATAATTAAATCAATTCAAGTATAATTATATTTTTTACACCAAACTAAATCAAATCAAATTTTTTTCTTAGTTTAATTCGAATTATGATTTGGTGTGATTTTAATTTGATTTTGTTCATACGAATAATGAAGATAGAATTCATCCCTATTATTAAGTCGGAAAAAATGTTTTTTTTTCTGAAGAATTATCAGTAGAATAGAAAAAGTCTAGATGGTCCTCATTGGCTCCTTAAAATTAAAAAATTGTTACATTATTATTATTATTCAAACTTTGACCTTTTTGATCACGTAATTAATGATAAATATAAGAGATATGATAAATCCAAATTTATGACTTTAATCTTTCTACATATTATATTACTTATAAATACACACACCAGAAAGAAAAACAGAGAAGCTCCAACTAAAACCACTACATATCAACTTCTCCCTTTGAGCTCATAAATTCACAATCCATTAATATCCATCAATGGCCAATTTTATTTCAATCTCAAGAAAATTTAACCATTTTTTTCTAACCACAAGGGCTCGTCATCACTTTACAACTTCCGCCACTGCCGCCGCTGGGGGTTTTGTTAAGCCGTCGGCGACTTTTTCAGGCGAGTCTGCCGCCATTTTTCAGCCGGAACGTTACCAGTCCAGTAAAGCTGGAGAGCAGCTAGATACAATCTACTATGAAGAAGATCAGGTAATTAATGATTTTGTAAATATTTATTCCTTCTAATAATTTAGTGACGAAATCACAAATTTATATCGAGGTTAAAAAGACTGTCACGTCAGTCTTTTCTTCTCTGACGAATGGCTAATTCGTTGGTGATTCATCCGCCCACCTGTTTCGCTTTCTCACAAATAAGCACGTTCATCTTTGGTCGCCGTCTCTCACGATGATCTATTCCATCTTCATGGGAATCCATCCCGCTTTTCCAGGGCATAAGGTGAGGAAAAGCCAAATATCTAAAATTTGAATATGTGATCCAAATAATTTTTGATCGACCTAATTCCTTAGGGGTCGTTTGGTTAGGAAGAACTTATCTCAGAATTAGATATTTTGGGAATACTATTCTGAGATAAGTTATCTCACCATATAAATTATCCCACCATGATCACTATGGTATAAATAGTGAGTCTAAACTTGGCAACCAAATAAGTTATTAAAATTTTATCTCTTCACTATTTTTTTATTCCATAACTATTATTTTTATCCCTCACAACAAACGATCCCTTACCGTTCAGGATACAATCATGATATTTAATTCAATTTATATACGTCTTAATTTATTTTATAATATAAATATCGAATATTTATACATGTCCAATAAATTTTGAAAAATGTTAACAAATCACTTAATCACATAGCAGGATTAATATTGTCAATGTTAAAATTTAAACATGAGAACTCAAGATCTTCATTAGAATAAATTAATAATTTATTTAATTTTTAAAAGAATATATATATATATTGAAGAAAGTTTGGTTATAGACGTTTTGGACAAAAGTGACTCAACATTAACGTGTTTCACTTTGAGATATTTGAAAAGAAATTTGGCATTTATCCAAGAAAAACTATACAAAACAAGTACATTTATTAAGGTGTAAACGTGGCAATGTAAACAGCTTTACGTGATACATTATTTTATTTTGCACTTCATAAATACATATTATTTGGTTTGAATTTTTTATATAATTATTTTAATTTTTAATTTAATATTACTTGATTCAATTAGGTATTATTATTAATTTTTAGTCGCATTTTTCTCTCCTTCATATCTTACTTAAATTAAACGTACTGATTTAGAAAAATGATAAAAATCTAAGAGCAAAAAACGCTATTAGTTCTTGTTCTAAATAAATAAAGCATTAACGTTTATTTAAACATTTTATTATCATATTTTTTATATTATTAGGGGTATTTTTTTATTCCTCTTAAGTAAATCATGTGCTGATGATAAATAAAATAACATAAAGTATGGTGGTGTGGGCCATTTAGAATGACATGACAGAGATAGTCCTTTTTCCATCAATTTTGACTGAAAAAACAATTGATTATTGCGAAAGATGGACACTTTTGGTGTGAATTATTATTATAATAAAAAAAATTGATAAGTAAACACAAACCAACCTCACATCAAAATCTCAGAGCTGACTTCTGGGAAAAATATTGGGTTAAAAAAGTACACAGAATTAATTATTATTATTTTTATAAAAGGTTTGGTTAAAAGACTTTAATTCGAAAAAAAAAAAAAAACTCTTTTGGTTTGGTTAGAGTTTATGAAGTCGATTTTAATTGTCTTTACGTATAGAATTAATTCAGTTGTCAGGTTGTTAGGTAAGATGTTATGAAAGCCTTTTGTTTGTCTTTAATTCCGTAAATTTTTAATTATTTATTTATTTAAATTGAGGAAGGGAAGGAGAAAATAGAGAAAATTACAATTAGGGGAATCGAATCATATTAATAAAGCAAAAACTAATAAGATTTTCTTATAATTTCGTAAGAAGTAGTAATTTTTTTATTTCAATTTATTTTTCTAATTTTTGAATTGATATAAATTTTAAAAAAATATATATTTTTTTTTAATTTTCTGATCTTTAATTAAAGCTACATAAAATATCATTTAGTTTGGTGGGGACTAATGGGAGTTCGAAACCTAATTTGGGGCCTAATATTTTCTCTAATATGCTATATAAGTTCCATTGATCATTGAGCATGATCTGTTATTAGAACTTATATAGCACACTAAAAATAAATTATATATAATTTTTATCAGTTTTATTCCAGATAAATATTGAAAACATATTTAAATTTTATACGAATTATTATTTTAATACCAATTATTATCGGCCTTAAAAATACTCCTTACTTGATTAAGTTTAGGTATACTCCTTTTAATGCCACGTGTCATTCACGCATGGTTATATGTGTAGTTTTCTGATGTTGCACCATACACATAAATATACATTTAAAATATTTTTAAAATTAAATCCTAAGAATTTAGCTTTTTTTTTTTAAAAATAATTCTTATTATCTCACTCCCCCATCATTCACCCACCCCAAAAGATTTTTTTTTGAATTTTTTCGAAAGTTGGAGTGGGGTGGACTAGTTCAGGAATTAGAAGCACGAACACTTGTAACTAGTATATGTAGAAGATTGTACATATACAAATGTATGGATAACACATAATATAAGTGGAGTGTTTTTAAAAAACTATTTTTACGAGTGTCAATATTTTAAAAAATATTTTGTGAGTGTCAATACCAAAAAATAATAATTGGTATCAAAGTTTTAGACGTTATTTTTGATGACTTAGTTTTGTCCGTCCACCATTTAGTTCCCTCTAATAGGCCTCGGGTGTGGGGTTTTATTCATGTCTCAGCTACATGATGTCACACTGCACAACAATGGACTCTTGTCACTATTCAATTTTTACTTTATTTAATAAATAATCAAAAATTTAAATCCAATTTACACTTGGATTTCAAATTTGATAAAAGTGACTATTTATAAGAGTAGAGCAGTTTGACTTGGATAAGTATATTGTAAAAATATCTACAGTTGATTTAATATTTTATTCCTAGTTAATAATTATTCGTGTTTCTTTTTTAAATTTCTCTTCTTTAGTTAAATCTTGTAATTTTACTTAAAAGAATTTCTTCCCCTTTCTAGATTCCTCTTCAACTCTTCTTTGGTTAAATCTTCTGATCCTACTTAATGATCTTTCTTGAATCTTCTCATTCTAGTTAAAAATGGAGTTAGTGAAAGATTTTTTTTTTATTATACTTTGCCGCTCTAAATATAGTTCTCAAGTCCATTTTAATTAAAAAAAAAATCCTTAATGCTCCATGTCTGGAAAAAAAAAGAAGTAAATTTCAAGACTCAAATTTGATTTTTATTTTATTTTTCATTTCATCATATTCCTCGATTGACGGTATTCATTTCCCTATTTCCTTTTAATACTTTGGCAATGATCCAAAAAGACAAAATTAGTTTCTGCTTCTACTGTCTCAACTTGATGAGTAGAGTTTCACTTCATATAAAAATAAAAAAACTTAGAATTTCACTTCATTTACATACATATGATGACATTCCTCAAAATCCTCTTCTCCAATTGTAAACAAACTCACAGAATTGCTAGTAAACAAACACTTAGCCAATTACATGCCTCCCCTCTTAAACTTTTTGGTTTTTCATCAACAAGGTTTTTTTCATTGGAAGAACAATCTTCTCTGCTTGCACAAAATGCTGATAATGATGATGATTTTCAGGTTATTATCATTTCAACAAGTTTTATTTGTTAATTTTTTTTCTTGAATTTTTTACCTTATTTAGATCTGTATAAGCAATATAATTAGTTACCTCTAAGTTTTAGTCATACTAGTGTGCGTACATTCTACCCTCACCATACCTCACTTGTGGGATTCCTGTTGTTGTAGTCTGTTTTTATGTAATATTGGAGTGAGATGAGCTTAAATATTCATGTGCAGGCGATGGATTTCCCTGGAGGAAAAGTTCCAATTACTCCACAAATGAAATTTATTTCGGAGACCTCGGAAAAGAGGTTACCTTGTTACAGAGTCCTTGATGATGATGGCTATCCAATTCCAGGCACCATCTTTGAGGAGGTAATTTGCAATTCTTTCACATAACACTGAAATAATGAATTGAAATTTAATGCATTTATTTGGTTAGGTGAGCAAAGAATTGGCAGTAAAGATGTATAGTTCAATGGTGACACTTCAAACTATGGATACCATTTTTTATGAAGCACAAAGGCAGGGGAGGTTGTCTTTTTATCTCACAACAGCTGGAGAAGAAGCTATCAACATAGCATCTGCTGCTGCTCTCACATTAGATGACTTCGTCTTGCCTCAGGTACTCCGGACGTCTTTTTCTTATTCATGCATTACATCTTGTCCATGTTTATTTTTGGTATGTATAAAATTCAACTCAACAAATACTATTTTCAGTTAGCAATTCAGAATCCTGCAATCTGCATTACTACTACTTGCGTAACTCTAACCAACTATCTCTCAATAGTTGGTCTGCTTTGGTATGAGTAGAACACATTTGGTATTAACATAATGCAGATTGAACCATTGAATGCAAAAAGATGTCTTTTTGTTTATGGTTTGGTCCATCAGATTTTAGCAGTAGTTTCATGGTCCTACAACCTGCAAATGATGTAATTCAACATGTTGTTGTACATTGCAGTACAGGGAAGTAGGGGTTATACTATGGCGCGGTTACCCCTTGCAACAGGTTGCCAATCAATTGTTCGGAAACAAGTTTGATTATGGAAAAGGCAGGCAAATGCCATGCCACCATGGTTCTAATGAGCTCGGCTACTTAACTGTTTCGTCGCCAATTGCGTAAGAGTCTCAAAGTTTTTTAGCATTTTCTCTAAAGATTCATGATAATAACATCTGAACTATTTTCTATTCTGAATTCCATTTTCCTCAGAACACAGATCCCTCAGGCCGTGGGTGTCGCTTATTCCCTCAAAATGGAAAAAAAGGAGGCTTGCGCTGTCACTTATTTCGGAGATGGTAGCACCAGTGAGGTAATTCTATTAATCAAAATGGCGCGATCTTCTGGGGGTATTCTACTTTCATGGACTGATTTTCTCTTGAAATAATTTGCAGGGAGACTTCCATGCTGCGTTAAACTTTGCAGCAGTACTGGACGCTCCTGTTGTCTTTATATGCCGCAACAATGGATGGGCCATTAGCACTCCTATAAACCAACAATTCCGAAGTATTTTTCCAAGCTCATCTGATATATAATGCACCTTTTACTAGTAATTTTCTCCTTAATACTCGAGGTAGATTTTCTAATGTCTTGTTATGACAGGTGATGGAATCGCCTCTAGAGGACAAGCATATGGTGTTAGAAGCATTCGTGTAGATGGCAACGATGTCTTAGCAACTTATAGTGCTATTCGTGCAGCTCGCAAAATGGCAATTAAGGAACAAAGGCCAATATTAGTAGAGGTAAAGACTGGTATCAGAGTTCAGGTTTACCACACAATGTTACAAAGTCTGGAGTGAATCTTGAAATTGTTAAACATAAATCACTCTTAAATAGTGCTAGACTTGACATTCTTTTAGGAAATACATATAAAAAATTTAAACTTTTGTGCAACTTTTAGGCCATGACATATAGAGTAGCTCACCATTCAACATCTGATGACTCAACCAAGTATCGACCCGTGGAGGAAATAGAACACTGGAAAACAGCAAAAAGCCCAATATCAAAATTCAGAAAATATATTCAAAGAAATGGCTGGTGGAGTGATGAAAATGAATCCGAACTTCGCGGGGACATCCGAAAACAGGTTCAATATTCAAGAACCATATATGATAGAACAACATTGATCTTCATCTGATATCTGCTAAAAGCTTTGCTTCTTTTGAATTAGGTGTTGCAAGCAATTCAAGAAGCAGAGAAGGTGGAGAAACCTTCATTGACAGATTTGTTTACAGATGTTTATGACAAAATGCCATCAAATCTTCAAGACCAAGAAAAATTTGTCAAGGAGGCTGTGAAAAGATCCCCAAAAGAATATCCTTGTGATGTTCCTGTGTAGGCCTTATAGTGTGTTATGATCCATTTGTGTTTTGGCTTTGGCTCAATTTTTAATTCATTTGTGTTTGGTTAAATATTTAGTTCATATGTATAATTAATTAGTAAAGTGCATTTTCTAGAAGCCAGAACCATAAACTTAAAATCCCAATAGCCTAACTAGCTATAATGCAACTCTGAAATTGGCAGAGTTCCTAAAACTTATAAACAAAAGTTCTGAAAACAGATTCAACTCTCGTCTAGTATATGTAAATGGTATTAATTCCCCTTTTGTTGATGATTTGATTTTGTTTTTTCAAAATCAGAAATACATGCAATGTATCAAGTCTTTCCTTGAAGCCAAATTTGAATTAAACGCCAGCAAATTTCTACCTTACCAACATGTACTTGTTTTATGTTTGTGTTAATATCAGGAAAGGCTTCTAAAGAGAACCTTGATAAATCTTACAAAATTTACCAGCATGTTGATATATTAAGTGATGAATGATATATTGAAATCCTGTCCTTCGTTTAAAATAAAGAAACAAAATCAGTTGTACTAGATGAGCAGTGACGGCTTTCGGGAGTCTTGGTGACCATGCCAAACTCTCGGAATTTCTCGGCCATCTACAAAACAAGAGAAATTAGAAACCATCCCAAACCTGCAAAACAGTGACTTGTTTAAATCACAGATACATCCTTCAAATTAAACACATAATATGATCATTCTTTTAGGCCGAGGGCTACTTTGGACTCAAGGTGAGCTACTAATGAGCCAAATACCCCTCGGATATTGGGTCGATCCAGGCAAATGCTCCTATAAGGTTTTGGTTTAGCTCTACTCTAGGTGGGCTAAGAGTGAGTTTCATTTTCTGAGAGTGAACCGGTGACTCAGGCAGACAACCTGGGCTATAAAAGTTAACGATCATTGACCGCTCGAGGTCAACTCATTTCGTCAGGGTACTCGATAGAAATTTTGGATTAAACGGCTATGACCCGCATAACCGTGATTTGAGTGAAAAAATTAAAAAAATGTCAAGTGGCGGAAAATGCTATGCATGCAATGACAGTTTATAATTCAGAATTAAACACATAAAATGGAGATAAAGAAAATAAAATTACTAATTAATAGTTAATCAAATAAACCTAATCTAATGGTTAAAACCTAATTAAATTCCCCAACAGAGTCGTCATTTCTGTTAATGGGGAAAAAGCTATTTTCTAAAAATTCAGTTTAAAACTTAATTAATTTAAGAAAAAAATTAATTTTTCAAAAGAATAAGAGAGTCGACACTTAATTTTTTCAAGAAATTAAGAAAACTTAATTTTAAGACTTAACAGGAAAATTTTAAAATTTTAAGAGAAAAGGGTAAGGGTTCTATTTGAGAAATTAATTAACACTCAGACGTGACCACTAACGTGCAATTGTCCGATGATTAGATTTAATTTGACTAATTTTCAAAAAAATACTTGAAATAATAATACTAACAATTATTTAAATAAAATAATTTAATAGAAAAGAAAATAAATAGAAATTGGCTAACTTTGAAAAAAGTTGACTTAGAAAATAAAAAAAAAGTAATTAACCTTCTAAAATTCTAACTAAGGTATTGAAATATTTTTGAAAAGAAGGTAAATTTTGCCAACTAACTAGTTAACTTCATTTAAAGTATAAAGAAATTATTTTTAAAGAAAAGAAGGCTAATAACTTCTTTAAATAATTTAAATGAACAAAATTAACTTAAACCAAATTTACGTAAAATAAGAGAGGCATTTTAAGATTAAATAATTTAAAGCAACCCGAATATTTAGATAAGGAAAGTAATTTTGAAGAGAGATTAACCATTTGATCACTTTAAAGAAATTAATGAACCAAATCTTACCGAAAATGACTAAAACTTACAAAAGATCTTGAAATAATTAAAAAATATATTAACACAAATAATTTATCTTTGGAAATCTAATTAAGTTGAACTAAGCAAATAAATGTTTGAATTCAAATATGCAAATAAAAAAATATAAAAGAAGAGAGTTGAAGGGTTTAAAACATAGTCGAATCAAATTAGTTGATTAGATTGGCCACGAAACAAATTAATATAAGTTAATTAAAGATTTTTTGAAATTAACAAAGTGAAATAACTAACTTGGTTATTAATTTCGAAAATAATTTATAAATTAACTAAGATAATTAACAAAAAATAAAATCGTTTGAAATGATTTTTGAAAAATTATGAAAGAGTAGGAACTAAATATGTAACTAAATATGTGGCTTTAGGATTGAGCCGCCCCTAATAACATATCACTTACATAATACAAAAACAACATACCAAATGAGATCCCACAAGTGAGGCTTGGAGAAGATAAAATGTACGCAAATTTTATCACTATCTCATAGAGATAGAGAGCAAATTTATAAATTGTGTAAGTTGATTTCAACAGACTTGATTAGACTGATAATGAATTATTGTCTCTATGCACCAAGAAAAAAAAAGATTTTTTTGATAATTTTCTGAAATGAAAAAAGATTATTTCTTACTCGTCATTCAAGTGATTTGCAATTGCATTTTTTATATCAAGAGAAGAAGGATTTTTTTGGTATTTCAGGTTTGAAGCTTTAATTTATTAATTACTTCCTCCATTTAGAAAAAGAATGACCTGATTTCATTTGATACGAAGTTCTATAAAATAAAATAAAATAAATTATTTTTGTAATCCTAAATTAAAGCTATGTTAAATGTATCAAAATGAAATTTAATCTTGTAGTCTTAAATATGTCACGTGAAGAGCTGAAATTAAAATGTTGTCGAAAAAAATGAATCATTTCTTTTTAAACAAATTTAAAAAAAGAAAGAGAGGAGATAATTCTTTTTTAAACAGAGGGTATAATATTTTTCCACAAAATCTAATATTTATAAAAACTAAATCCAGTTATGAATCTTACTAGTTAAGTGTCACGCCTCGGAAGAATACTCTAGACGTGGTCGGCACCCAGTGACTATTGCTAGTCCCTAATCGAACCACATGATCTCATCACATTCATTCAATAAACTCTATCAATCAGTGGAAAACAAAAAGGAAGTAATTGGCACATCTCATTCAATCTCAAAGTAAGGTTTTAAGTAAAAAGGTTAGTAGAAAGAAACTATCTCAACAAGTCTCAACATCAACATTCGAATCTAGTCAATGAAGTCTCTATCACTATCATATGGTACCAATGACAGACCCATGACTACCTTAAAAATAAGTAAAGCTAATCAAGTCTAACTCTAATAGCAAGATGAAATAAATGCTACGATCCTCCAAAGTAAGGGAGACTCACCAATCTGTTGAACGTGTCAGATCATCAACGATGCGCCTGTTGACGATCTCTAACACCTGTATCTGCATCATGAAATGATGCAACGCTGACTGGCATCGGTACGTGGAATGTATGGTATGTAAAATAAATGAATGAAACAGAAACAGGTAGAATAATATAGAAACAATTTCAACTCAAAATAATACTTAACAGAATGTCAAATGTCTATCTAAAGAAAGAATAAAGAGTAGACAAGTGATCCATCAGCCAAATCAATCCTCATCAATCAACTCAGACTCAACTCAATGGAACTCAACTCAGAGTACTCAATGTGGGAACTTTCTGGGAGTTTCTCCTATTCGACAACAATCACTTATGAGTCGATGATTGTACAACACTCACGCTGATGTTGCCATAACTATTTCGTACTTGCCAGGTAAGGAATGCAGTATGATCTACAAGGAATCTAGCCTCCACAAGTACTCTATTGTTTCAGGGACCTTACCTCCACAAGAGGGGACCATGTGATGTAATGTATCTATCCTTATCCTACGCTTGGCGACGTAGTTAATGAGTGCGAGCGGCACTCACCCTTACCCATTTCGGTGCTCGATACTCCTCCCAAGACTCAATGCTCATAAGACTCCTCCTCATCTCAATTAGCCTCATAGAGACTCTCATCAACTCAGTTAGTCTCATGGAGACTCTCATCAACTCATTAACTCAAACTCTAAAGTCCTATATTGTATTTAGGGACTATAGCTCATCTCAATTAACTCAATTCCCATTTAAGAACTCAAGGACTCAAATCATCATTTAGAAGAAGTCATTTATATAGAACTCAAGAACTCAATTATGAAGACTCATATGATCATCAAACTCAAGTATCTCAACCTCATACTCACATCAAGATCATCATCAAGACACTCAAGTCAAGGCTCTAGACTCCATCCCTAGGTTCATTCATGCATGCTTTCACAAATTAACATATAAGGTTTATACAATATCTCACGAAAAGTATTTGATTCAAGAAAACAAGTTTTATGATTTTCATCAACATATGAAAATACATGAAGTATATATGCAAAATTTCAAGAAAACCATCAAGAATTATGTATGTAGACTCATTAGACTCTCAACTCTTCTATGACCATCTATGGGGCACATGAGAGAACAATCTCATGCATTTATTTAGCCTTATATACCTGGTGTGAAGCTTTGACAATCAACCTTCAAGAATTCTCCCTTGAACTCTCCAATCTCACGTTCCTTTTCTCTTCTCTCAAGCCCTAGTCTTCTTCAATGACTTAGAAAGGACTTAGAATGGGTTAAAACCCTTTTTATGCTTAAAACGACCCATTTTGATCATGCTTTAGGCCTAAGAAGGGTTTGGAAAGGTCTGGAATTCCCCTCACAAAATTCAAAAAAAGTCCGCCTCGGGACATTGGGTCCGCGACGCGGACAGTGTCAATTTTCGGTATTTTTCCCTAAAAATTCTTCGAACGAGCTTTTCAATCCCGTAGAAAAATTTTGGAATAGAACCAAGTGTTGGTCTGCAGTAGGTGTGCGTCGCACACCTGTCGCACCCTCACTGGTTCGCATTTTTGCATCAAAAAATTATCTTTTGATCTGGTTGCTCTAAAAATCAATCGAGATCATTTTTCTACTCATTTTTTCATGTTGATCGCAAATTCGGCCCTCGGATTTACCATCGGAGTATGGGAAGATACGTTATGCACACATCTCTTCACTAGGAGTATTTTAATAATTTTACCGGGCGCTACATTAAGTATACGTGTTTTGCACGTATATGCCGTGTTAATTTAAAAATCATATATAAATAGTACTTGATAAAATAAATACAATATTTATGTAAACAAAATTAAATAAATATTATTAGTTTGATACAATAGTTTAATCTATTGTATACCGACAAGGATGAGCAAATCAATTAATTACTTATAATACAGATATGTTAATAGTTTATGAATACGTAAAGTAATAAAATAAATACAATATTTATGTAAATAAAATAAAAAAGTATTAGTTTGATGCAATAGTTTAATCTATTGTATACCGGCAAGGATGAGAAAATTAATTTAATTACTTATAATATAGATATGTTAATAGTTTATGAATACATAAAGTAATAATTTGGAGTTAAATAGTTAGAAATTAAATAATTAATTGATTAAAATTTGATGTGAAAAAAGACTCCTAAATATAAAAGAAGCAGTTTAATGTTTCCAACGTAATTTTATTAATTTTTTTTAAAAAAAAATTTTGTTACATTACATATTTTTATTAACAAAGAATATTTGATAATCAAAATTTTAATTAATTTTGAAGTCTTAAATAATAGAATAATAATAATAATATTTTTCCTTTCCTTTCCTTTCACGGCATGGATAAATATTTATATAGAATAATCCTATATCAAAAGTGAATTCTAAATATAGAGAAATTCTAAAACTAAATAAATCAAAGATAAAATAACAAACTAAAAAAAATAATGAAAAGATAATTTTATTTAAAGCAGAGTATTTTAATGAAGGGCAAAAAGTTCAAACAACATTTCTAAAGGTCTTCACGCTTTTAATATAGTACTAGCATCTATGAACGTGCTTTGCACGTTACTCCCTATCAATTATAATACAAAAAAAATTTCGATAACTAATCTGGAGTCTCATCCTGTCATTTGACTCGAGGCTTGACACCTATATCCAACCTTGACATCTGATACCTGAACAAGAACTCAACTTATGAACCAAGACTCGATCTTAACTCCCGACCTAGGACTCAATCTAATACTCGATCCAAGATTCGACTTCTGACCCGAGATCTAATCTCGACATTCGACCCTGGACCCGACTCAAAATGCGACACCGACATTTGACCTCGACATCTGACACTAAACACTAATTCAAGACTCGACACCAACTCCTAACCTAGAACTCGATCCGAATCTTGGATCAGGATCCAACTTTCGTAGAGAGATTCAACCCTGCACCTGACTTCAAAATTGAACTTTAATCTCACTCGATCCTAACATCCGACAGGAGACCCGCCTCTAACTTTTGACTCTTGATCTGGACCGAATTTGGACTTGAGACCCAACTCTCACATCATCGGATCTCGAAATTAGGACACCTAGCTACTATTTTTTTATTTTGAATTTCAAACTTCTGGCTAGCCTACTTTGGGGATTGTTGTTTACTTAACACTTTGTTTGGATGGTGGTTATGTATTGCTTCATAATGTATTGTATTATATTGTACTGTATCGTAATGTATTGTTTCAACGAATACAATATTTGGATAGATTATATTGTTATCGTTGTTATGTAATGTCATACACCCATAATTTGAATGATAAATCTCAAAGAAATTCTGGAGTATATGGTACAACGCAATCACACTATTTCAGTCATTACAAAAAATGGGTCTTTTCGTTGTTACCTAGCGATGGATTTAAACGTCACAATGCAGTTAAATTTAAGTAGCAATCAAAACAAACATTGTATTTAAATTACCAATACAAACAATATAATGGATAACAACCATCCAAACAAGGGGTAAGTGTTTTTTCTTGCTATTGTTCGTCTAACAATGATGAGAGCAATAACTGACTATATATTATTGTCTTCTATAGAGAAAACAATTATAGAACTCTATATTATTTACTTAAGAGGTATCAGCGTTGGTACGCACATATTCTAAAACTAAACAAAATAAGTCATAAATAGTGGCAAAACTTTTTTATAAGTTTTAACGTTAATTTGTAGCTTTTGTTGAGCTTAAAAAAAAAGTTATATTAGTGTATATATGGCATATTGCACATAGAAGTATTATAAAACATGTAGAAATTTCATACTCATAGTTTTCTTGAAATAAATTTAATGTTTAGCTCCTAATATTAATAGGAAAATATGTATCTTGCAATAAATTTAGTTCTAATAGAAATATGTTTTGTTTAGTCCTAATATAAAATTATATTTTTATCCATTAGTAATTTTTTAGATGGAGAAAATTTTAACTTAAAAGGGCAAATAAGTCAATTAACTTTTAGTGGATATTTTGGTCAACCAACATTTATATTCATACTAGATGGTAGGGCCCGTGCGATGCACGGGCTGGAACCAATTTGGGGAGACGGTGTTGATTTTGCGAGCAGTAAACCAGGAAATAGAAGAACAGCTAGCTTAATATTAGCAAAGCAGTAAAAGAGGAAATAGAAGAACAGCTAGCTTAATATTAGCAGGGCGTGTTCGAAATATGACAGTACAGCATAGTACATGGTGGAGTTAATGTACAATTTGTTGGGGGGGGGGGGTTTCCATGGGTAGGACTGGTGAACGTTGACTTGCAGATGGTAGTTGTAGGTACGCTGGTTGATGGAGTAGTGATGGTTCCTTGGTGTATGCCCCTCCTTCATTGATGCATGAGGCGTTCGACCAGTGAAGTGAAGCCTCAACTCATTCCATGATTTTCTTATCTTGTTTACAGCACGTGGGGAACGGAGAGTACGCACCTGTCCATACCAGTGTTTTGCTTATCCTGTGGGTGATGGCAGTTTCCATTCCTGGGGGACGAATATATACAGGAAATCCAAAAAGGGGGGAGCTGTACTTGATATTGTCTGTCTGTCCGGATGCCTGCCAACAACAGCGTAAGGTCTTAGTGGTTCGGTGTTGGAAGAAGTACTATCGCATTTACCTGGCCCAATACCTCAAATAGTTCAGACATTGCGAACTGAAAACTAAGTGTCCTTACAATTACAGTGTGTTAGTGAGCAACGTTATTTGGAAATGATAAATTAGCAGAGAGGAGCATAATCAATTAAGCAAGCTATTTCAGCTATTGCATAACCATATGTTCAACTATTGCATAACCATATGTGAGAAGGATACAGTGCTTTCAGAAAGAACTGAAAGTAAAATTAAAGAAGCTGTCAATTTTTTTGCCATTGGAATGGTTAGAATGTTGTAATTCAGCATGCGGCACTACCATATAAGCTAAAGTTGCAAGGCAATTAGTATTAAGGTAAACATCCTGTTAAATGCATCAGAAAACACATGGTTGAAGTCAGCTTTTATGGTTTGATGCACTTCATTACGCAACATGTCAACAAATTACGAATCACAAGAGAAACTTTATTGATAAAGAGGAGGAGCTTTAATTATGCACCCCATGCTAGAACAAGGATCCATTCCATGTAGTTGTATTGGTCATACCCAAATTGCACATTACAGCATTCAAGTTGATGAATCAGTAGATCACTAAAAATAATGCCTCATGACAGTACATTCTGATGAGGATATACGTAATAGTTAAAGTGTGTAAAATACATATATGGTTGGAACTGGCAAAAATATTAAGGAAACATGTATACACTGTTATCAATCCGCTTTCAGTAACCTAGCCCCAAGGCGAAATACAGGTGATTATTGCGCAGATGACACAGCACTTAGGGGATTACATGAAACATGCAGTAGAAATGTGAAGTTAAATACGTATGTAGTTGATGTAACTGAATAACGGAATTGTCTGGAGGAATGCCTCATCGTAAGAACGTAGTTATCACTATTTTCAATTGGTAAGCAACTAAAACTTTCTTTTATTTTTGCTTTTATTATTTTGTTGTAATTTACATTTTATTTATTATTCTAATATTTTAAGAAATTATTATTTATATTTTATTTCCTTCTCATTCTCAGGTTTTACTTCTTCACGTGATTTGTTTTCAATTGGGAAGCAACTTTCTACGTATTCTGTGACCTACACTTCGGCAAGTTGAAGGCTGAGATCGTAATCTTCCCAGGATTTTCAGCAGGAAACTAAAGTTGATGCTAGGTCGCAACCCCCTTTTTTTAATAAACAAAAGCATTACAGAAGCACAAGATAGCGAGAATGTACCTTAGAGGAGTAAAAGTGTAGTGACGTGTCCTTTCCTTCTGTCGTAGCAAATTCAGTTACCTTTTGTACACCTGCGCAGAAGTCAATGAAGAGGTGAGTCCCAGGCTATTGAATGTTCTTGTTGAAGCACATGTTTGGAATTAAACGGAATGTAAAGAAGCATTTAACACAAAATACAGTTCATTATTTCTAAGATGATAGGACATTTCCGCAGCTAAATGCAATGCACATAAGAAATGAAAAAGCAAATATGTCCAAGGTCACTGCAAGTTATTGACCAAACATGCATATTTCACAATTAAACCCAAACAAATACATATCTCACAATACAATGATAGCTGAATCTTGATCCACTTCATTCTAACCAAAGTTGTTATTCAAGGATATCTGAAGCTTTTGCTAGCTATATTTAGGAACAGAAACAACAATTCAAATGTTGAAGATGGCAGTCACCTGATTAAGCATCCACTTCAGACCCACTACAGTTGTACATTCATTCTTGGAAACACTGGTTAAAAAGTCGAGGTCACATATTTAGATCTATAAATATACAGCCTTCCAAGTACTCCATAATGTAAAATGGAGTACCAATAATACTTGAATCTGTACACAAACAGAATATTTTGGGGACAAGAACACGGGTATGAGTACGTAGTGCATGTATAACCTGAAATATCAAAAATCAAAATGTCAAAGATAAACACAATCAAATATTAACTAACAGAATAAAATAAAAGCGAAGGTAATAATTATAGACATATACCCGTGTGAGTACAGACTAAAGGGCAGTTCACTTTTGCTTGAAACCCTTGTAGCAAACGAAAATTAATACAATCCCATCTGATACTTTTGATGATGAATTTTTCTCCATGCTTTTCTACACTGCAGCTGTAAAGAGAAGTAGAGTAATCATTACGTTGTTTTGAAATGCTGGTTTAAGCAAAATATAAATATCATTAACCATGATACAATGACTAAGTTTATGCTAATATACAACATGTTGTGTATCATGTATCATATGCAGGCTACAAAGAAGCTATAGTAAATTCAACTCAATATAATGAAATATGCGATGATACTTAGATACAATAAGGCAATACAGTAAAATCAATAAATGACGAAGAATGATATAATTTGTACCAGTACAGTAAATTTGTGCTACCCAACCTATGAACAAGGACAGATCCTTAAACAGAAGTTTTTGCTTCCAAGCTGCGATGAAACTCAAAACACCCTCTTAAAGGAGTTTCTGGAAATAAAATATTGTATCAGATGTCACCTTGTATGGGAACAATCACATACTTGGAGAAGATTATTGAATATCAGGGAAAAGGCTGAGCCTCACATTTTTTGAAAAATTGATAATGGAGAAGCATGATAACTGGTCTAGGTTAGATGACCTTGCTAAAGTTGTTAATCTGGCTACAACTTCTAAACCAACCAATACAACCCATTTTGGATGCCAAATAAAACTGGAATATTCACATGCAAATCATCTTGGCACATAGTGAGATAGAAGAAAGAAGGCACCCAAGAACATCCCCTTTAAAATCTCTTTCTTTATGTAGAGACTTATTAAAAATAAGATAACTACTGATGTGGTCCTTAAATCATCTGCCCTTGTCATTACAAAGGAACATCTCTTTGAAATCTGGGCATATTTTGGCAAAACCAATAATATTTTCTATAATCAACATCATTTGAAGCAAAGACTAAAGAACTGGTGGATATCCAAGACCAACAATGAGGATGGAAACATGTCTAGATGGTTGATCATTTAGCAATTTATCAAATATGTATTGTCAATTTCTCAGTCTACATGTCTCCAACAGTTGGAGTATCAAGTGTGATTATGATTGAGAAATTATTAATGACCATAATGGCAATTTGATAAGAGCCTTCCCTAGCTTCTATGGACAAGGCAACAACAACTTTGATGAATCCAAAATTATTCTACAGGGTATGCCTATTTCCTTGTCCATATCTCTCACTAATACCTTTTCATTCTAAATATCATCAACAAGACAATAAATACTATGCCTTGCAATACTTTCAACCAACACAAGTTAGAGCTTCTTTGAAATTGGATCAACATGGGATGTGAAACTTCAGATTCAGAAGCCTTTTTCCTTTGTAATTTATTTTTCTACAACAATTCAAAGTGAGTACATGACAATTTCTCCTGTACAAGATGCTCTCTGCAAGGAACTATACATCCGAAACCTGATTATTGACGGAGGCAGCTGTATATATACCTCTACTATTGGGATCAGCCCCGAAATCGAGTAGAAGAACCACACAGTTCTCAATCCCTTTAGACGCAGCGATATGCTGATGAGAGAGAAACAATAAGAAAGGGGGAAAATGAGAAATGTAGTTGCCTAGAGTCCAAGCTGTGGGTAACAGAAGATCGTAAAGGTACTAACCAACGCAGATCTTCCGTTGTTATCTGATTCATTTGGATCAAGACCGCGCTTCAACAAATGATGCAACAATAAGTCATCACCTCTAAGTGTTGCAAAGCAAAGGGTGAGAGGCAAGTCCATTCTACCGCGAGCTAGCATATGCTCAGTCTCCAGTAGTACACCTTCTATAATTGGATTCTTCATTTCCTTCAAATGCTGCTCAGCGAAAAGAGAAAAACATAACAGCCATGTTTAGGCAAATCATTTTATTCGAAATCATCAAAATTTGTAAATGTTTTGAGGCGTTTATACCTGAAGGAGATTATTCATGATAATTGTCCCGTCCCCAACATTGGCCTGGACGATATTCAGAAATGTGGTATGATTCATACGTAGTAGCTGGCACAGCCTCTTCGTTCGTACTGTAAATAGTTGAGGCCTATAACAAAGAACGCCGATTTCACCGCAAAGATCACCAGCCTGACCTCCCCGATAACCTGAAACATCAGTTTTGGTATCATTACCACTTGTAGTTTCGGAAAATCAAGATTCATGTGTGATACAGCAAAAAGAATCGAGTGAACGTATTGAAAATACGAAGGGTTTTGCGCATGTTTGATGAAACTTACTTGTTCAACTCCATTTTTAAGCACCAGTAGATCCTGTCAGGTAGATTCAACATTAGATTCGTACTAACAAGTAAAATATCACGATACATCAAACTTTCCGCATTCAGATAACAAAAGGAGGTTGAAGATTACCACAGCTCCTGTTACAAGAATATAGAAGTCGGTTGGTGCTTCATTCTGCAAAATGACATCCTTTTTGGGAGGAAAATACTCTGCCTTCATCTCGGAGACCTTAAATCACGGAGAAAATGTCAAATATTATAGAAAAACATACTTCGTAGATTTAGGACAACGATTAAATTTCTGATTCATAAAGTTACCAGCTGGAAGAGTAGATCATTTGACACTGCACGAAACAAGTAAACCTTATCTACTAAAAAGTAGAAAAGAAAATGTGAAACGCTTGAACGGATGGCTTTAGGAAGACACTCGAGGGTCTCTTGCTGCTGCAGCCCTTCCGAGTCTGTTCTGAACTTCAAGCACAGGTGTGCAAGCATCTGATCTTGGAGGCGAGCGGGCAATTGGTTCCTCTGTGCAAAGCTCGAAGCAGCTTGAATTGTGTCTCTCTGTAGCAGCAATTAAACAGATACATTTTAGAACCTATACAAAATTTGGGAACTACTGATAAAACAATCGCGCATAAGACAATTTTAATCACAAATTTTCTTGTCCTACTCGTCCCATGTACTACCAAGTTAGTCATATTTCCTATTAAATATGCTGTCAATCCCAAGTTAAAAAGCATGTAGAAAATATCAAAGATCATTTCCCGCATATTCACTGGGTGGAGATCACCATAACCGACTGTTGTAAGAGTAGTAATCAACCAATAAATAGAAGTGACATAATGAATCCATAGGCTCTGATGGAGGAAGTCATCCATAGAGGTTCCAATCCATGTCTTGTTTGGATTGGGATAATGAGCCGCGATGAGATAATAAAAGCATCCGGCACAATGAACAGCAAAAAGAGTGACCTGTAGAAAAGGAAAAATGAAGCCATACATTGATTAAAACAACATCAATCAACGCTTAATTATAGAAGGGCAAAATGTACTTGCACAAACAAGCTTTGCACATCGAACCCAAAAGTAATTGAAGTTCCTATCTTTCTCCAATCTGTTTCAAAACAACATTTCATTTTAACGGCCAAGTTTTCTTTAGAATCAACTTCTACATTTACGTTGTATATATCAACATGACGTTGTTATAGAGAGATCTTAGAAGGTCAAGTAGTTTTTACCTGGCAAACAATGCACTAACTCTTTGTAGACGCCACAAACGAAGCATGTTGAACAATCCATACTTGCGTAAAGGTTTAGGAGAAATCTTCACAGTAAGTTCTGAAGGGATTGTTGATATGAGATCGAATAAGAACCAAGTACGCATGTACTTCCAAGCAATCTTTTTGTGTTCATCGACAAGTAGATAAGTGGTTCTATCCAAGTAAGTTACAAAGAGGGTAAGAATGATATCAATCGCGAAGAATCCATTGACAACATTGTCCGTCGTGGCGAGCATTCATAGCATCCAAAGCAAATTTGTCAATCTATAGTAACAATGGCAGTTTATATCACACAAACAAAAGAATATACTTTCCATCAGGAAAAAGCAAATCCCAATCTATAAAAAGAGGGCCATATTTTCTTACTCTTTCTAGTTGTAACTTGCTATGGTGCTCTGGAAACTTCTTTGATAGTAAAATACAGATTTTTGGATGACTTGGAAACACACCGGACTTCCAAAATGCTTCAGAGAATGCATGTATAGTGACATCAGGGTATATCGGACCTATAAAGGTTTTCAGATATGTCAACACATGCAGTGGATTAACAATAAGCCAATCTACATGCATAACACCAGAGAACAACTCAATTTACCTGAAGATTGCTAAAATCAACCTCTCCACATGACGGCCAATTAGGATCTGGTCTATTAGACTCTATTACAAGAGGAGGTTCACTTGGAAGACCAGTATACTGAAATATTCTTTCTACGGAAATAATTTTATTTTCAACCAGACAAAGATTCCATACGACCCAAGCTTGCAGTATGTTCAGAGTAAGTCCGTATGTAACAGCTAAGCCAGCAACACCTATAAAGCAAGAACAATGAGAAAATGTCCGTGGTATGTAGTCTTTAGCACAGTAGCCAAAAACCCAAAATACACACCGATGGAGCACATAATAAAAGCGGAATTCTAGATACCGTATATTTCCACTCATTCACTGTCTTCCTAGCACTCCTACGCAGGAGAGATCCGTAGGTTATCCATTGGCAAAAAACCCAAAATACAGACCGATGGAGCAACATGCAACACCGAAATTGGAGACAATCAGAAGCATAGAACATTCAGGCAAATGGTGGCCATGCATGGCAAACTCTGGATTTAGAATCAAAACAGAATCCCCCGTTAAGCGCTTTGAGAAGAGGTTGCATTCACAACTCAACGGGAGAAAACCCAAAGTACGCCGTAAGTCCCCAAAAGCAAGTAATAAGTTGAAAGATGTAGTTACCTGAAAAGAGTTTCTGGCGAAGACGCTAAGCCCGTGGTTCTCTTCTCCGGCGACCTGAGCTACACGCGAAAAGGGGAGAGCAAGAAGAAATGGGGCTATTTATAGCTCCCACAAGGACTTAACCTAATACCCCTGGAATTCGCAATAATTACGGGATTGCCATTAGTGCGTATGCTTCAGAAAGGGACCCGCCCAATGCAATATTTACGGGAATGCCCTTGGGCGGACGACCAAAAGCCACACTTATTAATGAAGAGAATATACTATATCAAAAACGTGAAAATTCTTAGAAATATTGTTTGAATTTTTTGCCCTTCATTCTTTAGACAAAATCATCTTTTTACTATTTTTCTTAATTTATTATTTTATCCTTTTTTTTTTTGTTTCAAGATTCACTTTTGAATTAAAATTTCTTTATATTTAGAATTCACTCTTGATTTAAGATTTTTCTATATAAATAATTGTCTAGGATATGAAGAAAAAGGAAAAGTACTATTATGTTTCTAATATTTAAGACTTTTAAATTAACTAAAACTTTAATTATCAAGTATTTTGTTAATAAAAGTATGTAATATAGCAAATTTAAAAAGAAAAGGAGTAATTAAAATTATGTCAGAAATATTAAACTGTTCTTCTATATTTAGGAGTCATTTTTAAAATTACATGTTAATCAATTAATTATTTAACTCCGAACTATTCGACTCAACAAGTAATTGAATCGACTTTCTCGTCTTTGCCCGTTTATAATAGATTAAATTATTGCATTAAATTAATAATATTTATTTAATTTTGTTTATACGAATATTGTATATATTTTAATGGCAAGTACTATTTATATATAATTTTTAGAATGACATGATATATACGTTTAAAAGCACGTACACTAAACTAATGTTTTTATAATAGTATATAGAAGATAGATATTGATAGATTTTATTATTGATAACTAGACGTGGCAGCGCACACGAGCCTTTATATTATTGCAATATTAGTTTATACATTTGTGCAGAAAAGGATAATTATTACAATAGGTTATACATGTATATTTGTTGTTGTACAAAAGGAAAATTATCATACACTACCTATGCATAGCGTACGTATTTACATCAAAAAGCTCGTCTTGGTGTGTGAAGTTGGCAAAATACCTATAGCTGCAAAAAAATGTGTATTAGATTGTGGAGGTACAACATAGTAAGAATTGGATTAATGTTTTGTTGAGGCATACCTTATTGAAATAGTAGGTGTCATGATATAAGGCAGTGTGTGAGCAAAATAATAGCAAGCTAATATTTGCTTCACTGCAAAAACTTTCTTAAAAAAACTCTCTAATTATGCCTAGTATGTGTGTGACTATGTATAATTGTGTGCAAAAAAATATTTCTGTACAATTTGTATATTTCTCTTATTTATATATGATTATTACATGTCAAGTATCGGCCAGAGATCATAGAATAGAGGTCATATCGCATAAAAAAGAGAGCAATATTTCTTCGAACAGAAAGCTTATGCAGAGGAAGTATGGTGTGATGTATAAATGTGTTGAAGATAAGAAGATCACTAGATAAATAATGCCACTGAAATATGATGGAAGAAGCAGGTTCCAAGGCTGCAAGGTTTATGGGTTTTGGCACAATATGAATAATCATTGTGCCTACATTGTTTTCGAGACATTTAGTGGGAGTTTGTTGGGGAAGATGAGTGTGTTAAAGAATGCAGTTGTTGAGAAAAATGTTGCAGAAAAGATCCATAATGTCGCTAAGTTCATGATAGTTGGTTTGAATATATGGCAAACGATGAATGATTTGTATATAAGATGATTGGTTCCAGGTTTTGGGGGGGCTTTCTTGTTTTGGTTTTGACAAATATGGCGTGTTAATATTGATATATTTGTGAAGTTTTGGCAACAGGAAGGAGAGTTTGCAAGAGACTCACAGATGTTGTTGTTGGAAAGAGGGGAACGGCTAGGTAAGGTTTAGTGGTGAGATTAAAAACTATCATGGTGGAAGATTGTGTTTTTGTCAATCCAGAGGTATTCTTTGAGTTGTCGAAACTGGGTGGCATTGTAATAGATTTAGGTAGCTCAAGGCATCATGTTAGATATTTTATCTGTCAATCAATAAGGTTAGTAAGCAATCGCCAAGGTGCCTTGATGATACTTTGTGGTAGAAAATGCAAACACAGAGAAGGCTGATGGGGTTGAAAATTTCAAGGCTAATAAGGATGTTATTGAGGGTCTTTCTTGTGATCAAGTGAAATGCATTGATCTAAAAAAGCATCATAATTTACGAAGGTTGTGAATTATTTTCTTTCAACTTTAGTTAATATAGAGTTACAATAAAGACATTATACTCCTGGATCTTAACTGGCAATATAAATTTTCAATTAGTATAGACCCACTTTGAGGTTATCAGATGAAGAAGAAAGAAGTAGCAAAAGAATACGATGAAGAGGAAACAAGTAGCAAAAGAATAAAAAGAATTATCTAATGAAGAATTAGATGAAGAAGAAACAAGTAGCAGGAAAAGACCAGTGAAAGAAAAAAGAAGAAACGAAGAAGAACAAGTTGCCATGGTCATTTTTTTGGCAAAAAATTAAAGTCGAATGATCATTTTAGGTAAATTAAATAATTGGATTAAAAAGATGGTAAATAGATGTTAATGTATTAATCTTGAATGTAATTTGTCAATTTGTACACAAATGGTTGTGTACTAATCATAAAACCTCTTCCATATACTTTCTGTTAGCTTCCCTTTTGTCTACAAGTGAGATTCATGTTCCTAATTATGGAAATCCTGAAAATAAATTAGACTAATCTATTATATGCTAAGTCAAAACCTTGGTCTTGTAGTGGTAAGATGCTAACTGAGAGATCAAAAGTTAACTTGGAGAGCTCTATGTATAGTTGAGTTCGTCTTCTTGACATGACAATTTTTTGAGACTCGTTAAACATTTCGTGGAACTGTAAAGAAAAGAGAATGAAATTCGATCTTGAGACTAATTAATCATAATTATTTATCCACTTAATCAGAAAGTTGTCTTTATGTGCCTTGGCGTTCCTGATCTTGAGCTTGTTCTCATAAATCAAATTCTTATAGTATTCTCATTTTTCACGAACTTCAAGTTCCCTAATGCACCTGGTGCTATGATTTACCCCATCTATAATCAAGGGGAACTTCAACAGGCTTTTTGTCATCATGTTGCAATCATAGAATGCATTTATGTATGTCTTCTAACATCTTTTTTCTTGCATACTCCAGCGAAGCAATACATTTCATACTTAAACAATAACAACAAAAGGGATAACACTTCATGGGATTCTATTTAACCTATGGCATGTGCATATCTTTATCTCGCCCACATAAAAGTAAAAGCAAGGTGCATTCAACAATTAAGAGATAAGGAGAAGTGAAGAAACTAAGCACGAAGAAGCAACAAGCAACTGTCATATAATTAAGAAGCAGGAAGAACGGTCAAGCTAAACAGCTAAGCAGGGTAAACTATTGAGAAAGATAGACCAAAACTTACAGAGGTGCAACAACAGGAATTCGAGCAAAAGTAGGAGCAACAGTCAGACAACAAAAAACAAAGCTGGAATTAATAATCTAGTGCAAAACAATTATAAAGGACTTTAATAGTTCTAAGCTGAAAAACATTAGATATTTCCTCTTGAAGAGTTCTCGGTTCGTATTTCCTCATTTTGCCTATTTCTATAGAGTTTGTGTGATTTAGGCTATACTTGTCTAACTCATGGTGTGTACTATTTTAATTCTTTTAGAAGTGTCTTAGCATTGAGTTTTAGTATTTAAAAAAAAAATTCAAAAAAATAATTAAAATAAACTTGTTCTTGATCACAATTTTTGATTGAGTATAATTACTATCCGAAGAAAATGGAAATCGGCTACCGATTATCGTAGATTATGGACTATTTACTCTTTGTAGTAATTTTTTGAGTTGTCACTATTTCAAGGTGCCAACGCACTTTGCACCTCAATCTCAAACTATTTCATGTCATCTGTTGTTTTATTGATATGTCTCTACAGCCTGAGATGGAGATGGTGGCTCGTGGACTCGAGAAACACTTAAAATAGACCAAAGGGAGTTCCTAATGAACAACCTACTACATGTGTGTGGTGATGAGACCAGGAAATGTGTGGCTGAAGTTTTATGTCTATTATGTTTAGTTTATTACTCCCTTTTCCTATCTAGTAGATCTAGAATTTGTTTTTCAATGTTTTTTTTTGAGTGACATTTCCACTTGGAAGTGGTGTGTCCTGCCAATTTCTTTTATGGTTACTTTCATTTCTATTTGTTCTGTTTTAGCTCAATACACATAGAACAAGAGCTTGTGAAGGTTTCAAATTCTTAAATCAACACAAATTAGATTTTGTTTTCAAGAAAAAAAGCACAAAGACTTCAACTTAGATGTTGATCTGCTAAGTTGGCCAGTTCTATTTTTTAATGTTACTAGAACTTTATGAGCTGTTGTGAATTATTTTCTTTCAACTTTAGTTAGTATAAGTTAAAATAAGGAAATTATACTCCTAGATCTTTACCGACAATATAAGTTTTCAAGGGCATTAGCCCTGTTATCTAAGAGCCAAGACAATGATCAGTTAAAGGGGTTTCAGACATTCAATACAGAGGTACTCAATTTCCAACATCGATTACACTATCGCTTAGTAATTTTAAAGGTTTTATACTAAGTGAATAGATATAAATTGGTATCTGAACAAAATAATTAAGAACACCACAAAGAGCAGCAACAATACTCCTTTATTTAATCAAAATCTTAACAACTACTCCAATAATATCAAAAGTCAATTTCTTGCCTTCTAACACCAAATTCCTTCTGGTTTTCCAGCAGAAGTTTACATAACCAAAATTATAATCCTAGCAATTAAAGTAGTAGGTAAAGCCATAGAACAAAATAAGCAAGAACACTACAATGAGCAGCAATAATATTCCCTTATTTATTCAAGATTTAACAACTGTTCCAATAATAATAAAAGTCAATTTCTTGCCTTCTAAAATCAAATCCCTTCTGTGTTTTCTAAATTGTAATCCAAGCAACTAAAGTAGTAGACAAATTCATACAAAGAAGGCCACCCAGAAGAAACTGAGATTGTGCGGTTTCAGGAATTTGCTGAAATAGTCAATTCGTACAAAGACAGTACTGATTTCAAGAAATTTCAAGAAATCGATAGCAAGACTACGTATTAGGAACATAGAAGAGATTATTGATGTCATGGCCCAGGAGGGTACCTTTGGCGTGGCTGGCACTCAGAGACAATTGCTGATCCACAAGCGAACCACTTGGCCTCATCGTCACCTCATACTCAATAGTGGAAGGAACATTCTCAAGGAAAAGACTGTAATGTAATTAAGGTAATCAAGTCTTTATATAAAAAGTTAATTTCCAATAAAGAAGAGTTGGAAAAGAAGCAATACTCAACATCCTCTACTCAATGTCTATGAAGCCTCTACCTCTAACATCTAGATGGTACCATGATAGGCCATGGTTACCCAACTCATGAAAAATAAAGTAATAACTCAAGCTAGATGATACTAATATGGAAATCCTCCGAAAACAAGGAGGTCTCACCGATCAGCTGAACGCGAATAGATCCTCAACGAAATACCTGTTAATGATCTCTAATCTCTGCATCACAAAACGATGCAGTTCAAAAGGGGACATCGGTACGTGGAATGTACTGGTATGTAAAATAGTTGAATGAAACAGAAACAAGTAGAATAATATAGGCATAACATCAACTCAACATCATACTCCATCAGAATATGAATTGTCTATCTAAAGAAAGAATAAAGAGTAGACAAATGACCCATCAACATCTCATCTCAATGTCATCAATACATCAGACTCATCTCAAGGAAACTCGACTCAACTCAACTCGAAGGATCAATGCCCGTCTAGGACAAGTATAAAGAGTAGACAACATTTCATCAACATCCATCAAGACTCATACTATCACATCAACATCAGAGTACTATCAGTGTGGAACCTAACTAGGAGTTTCTCTAACCAACAACCATCACCTATGAGCCGGTGATGATACAACGAAGCGATATCGTTGCCACATCCATCCAGTACCCTACTCGTGGTAAAGGACATCACCATCCGTAATAACATCAGTCCTCTTTTGGGATAAAGAAAACATATGTATTTCAGTTCGATCCTCTCCTACGCAGGCCACGTAGTTAATGAGTTCGAGTGGGAGTCACTCTCACCCATTTTGGTGCTCAATACTCCTCCCAAAACTCGACATGCTCATAAAACATCATCATCATTTGTCCCATAAAGACATAGTACATTAATATCATCATCAACATCAACTCATCTCATCAACATCAACATCATCTCATCAACATCAACATCATGGACTCGAAATATTCTTTTAGAATTTAGTTTCAAGTTTTAAGACCCACGAACATCACTCTCGTCAACATCATCATCAAGACTCTCAACAATTTGGACCCCAATCACAACATCATCATCGTCAAGGCTCTAGACTCATCCCCTAAGTTCATTCTTTTATTCTTGAGTAAAATAGACATAGAGTTTTGTAAAATCATTCATGAAAACAACTTATGTAGTAAATCAAGTTTATGATGATCGTCAATTTAAGAAAAATACATGAATTAAGAAGAATCTCAGTAAAATACTCAAGGATTTTCACATATAACTCACCATCTTCAACCATAGACTCAATTTACTCAAAGGGGCACATGGAAGAATAATCTCATGCTTTAGGTTAGGCTTACATACCTGGAAAGTTGAGATTGCAATCGAAATTTGATGAATACTCATTTTCTTGGAGAAAATCCTTGATCTCGTAGTTCTTTTAGAGTGAAAAAACTTGGAAACACATTGTTTGAAGGGCTTCTCTTTGATTCTTGAATTCTTGACTTAGAATCTTTAGAGCTCTTTATGAAGAACCCTAATTCTTGAAAAGAAGAATCAAGAAATCCTTTCTTGGGATTCTTGAATTCGTTTTCTTGAAACCCTAGGTTATAATTTAAGATTCTATTAGGGATTCATGAATAGATAAAGAAATTTAGGTTAGATAGCTTAAAATTTATGAAAAATAACTCACCTTGATGATGAATCTTGAAAGTTAATCCTAACTTGATGACTTTCTTGATGATTCTTAAGTGTTTATGTTTAGGAGTGAAGGAGAGGGTTTTACTTATGAAAACTGACGTTTTATGTGTTTTGGGACTTTAAATAGACCCCCAAAGGTTTTAGGATAAAAGCATCCTCAAAATTAAAAAAACAAGTTCATTTAGCTTATCCAGAAAGGGTTCGCGATAGGTCCGCAACACGGAGCTATCGCGAATCTTCAGACAGCTGTGCAAGTCTTCAGTAAAATGGTCATAACTTTCTATTCCGAACTCTGATTAAGGCAAAATAAGATGCGTTGGAAAGCTTATTGAAAGATCTTTAATTTGATATATTATGACCCACCTAACTCATTATACTTTAGTAGATATGGTCATTTGAATTTGACCCTTTGATCAACTTATACAAAAATTTAGTCGATAGAAATTCTTTGGACTTAACTTGATGTAAAAGATCATTTATAACTCTAAATCACATCTAATATACTTTAAATACTTAGGAATTGATCCTAACATGTATATACAACCTAAAAGTCACTGGTCCATCTAACTTTTATAAAATCTTACATTAGCACTGCGACCTTTTATCATCTTTGATTCTATTCCTACACTAAGAAATTAATTTTAACATGTAATGCTTGTAACACCCCAATTTTGTTTTTTAAGATTCAGTCATCTTTCATATGATATATGATTTTCATTGATAATTCTTAATTGAGCATAGATGTCATAATTACTTTCTTAGTGTGGGGATATAATTGGAGATGATAAAAGGTCGCAGTTCTAATGTAAGATTTTATAAAAGTTAGATGGACCAATAACTTTTAGGTTGTGTATACAAGCTAGGATCAATTCCTAAGTATTTAAAGTATATTAGATGTTATTTAAAGTTATAAAGGATGTTTTACATCAAGTCAAGTCCACAGAATTTCTAGCGACTAGGTTTTCGTAGGAGTTGATAGAAGGGTCAAATTCAAATGTCCATATCTCCTAAAGTATAATGAGTTATGTGACTTATAATATATCAAATTAAAAATCTTTGAATTAGCTTTCCAACGCATCTTATTTCTCCTTAATCAGAGTTTAGATTAGAAAGTTAGGACTATTTTGCTGAAGGTCTACAGAAATGTCTGAAGATCCGCGACAGCTCCACGTCGTGGACCTATTGCGAACCCTTTCTGGATAAGATAAACGACGTCCTTTTATTTTATTTTGAGGGTAATTTTATCCTTAAAGCTTTTGGGGTCTATTTAAGGTCCCAAAACGTATAAAACACCAGTTTTCATAATTAAAATCCTCTCCTTCACTCCTAAACATAAACACTCAAAAATCATCAAAGTTATCAAGTTAGGATTAACTTTCAAGATTCATCATCAAAATGAGTTGTTATTCATAAACTTTAAGCTATTCATGAATCCCTAATAAAATCTTAAATCATAACCTAGGGTTTCAAGAAAACAAATTCAAGAATCCCAAGAAAGGATTTCTTGATTCTTCCTTTCACGAATTAGAGTTCTTCATCAAGAACTCTAAAGATTCTAAGTCAAGAATTCAAGAATCAAAGAAAAACCCTTCAAAGAATGTCTTTTCAAGTTCTTCCACTCTAAAAAAAACTATCGAGATCTAGTATATTCTCCAAGAAAATGAGTATTCATCAAATTTCAATTGTAATATCAACTTTCCAGGTATGTAAGGCTAACCTAAAGCATGAGATTGTTCTTCCATGTGCCCCTTTTGAGTTAGTTGAGTCTATGGTTGAAGATGATGAGTTATATATGAAAATCTCTGAGTATTTTACTGAGATTCTTCTTAATTCATGTATTTTTCTTAAATTGATGATCGTCATAAATTTGATTTACTACATAAATGGTTTTCATGAATGATTTCACAAAAACTCTATGTTTAATTTACTAAAGAATAAAAGAATGAGCTTAGGGGGCTGAGTCTAGAGCCTTGACGATGATGATGTTTGTGATGTTGTGATTGTGGTCCAAATTGTTGAGATTCTTGATGATGATGTTGATGGGAGTAATGTTCATGAGTGTTAAAACTTGAAAATAAATTCTAAAAGAATGTTTCAAGTCCACGATGTTGATATTGATGTTGATGTCGATGATGATGTTGACGTTGATGTAATATGTACCTATGGGACCGCTGATGATGATGTTGATGTTGATGTACTATGTCCCTATGGGACTGATGGTGATGACGTTTTATGAGCATGTCGAGTTCTGGGAGGAGTATAGGGACATAATGGTGATGACATTTTATGAGCATGTCAAGTTCTGGGAAGAGTATTGAGCACTGAAAATGGGTAAGAGTGAGTCCCACTCGAACTCATTAACTACGTCTCCATCATAGGAAAGGATTGAACCGCAAGACGAATGTTTCCTTTGTCTCAAAAGAGGACTTGAGGTTATTATTTTAGATCCCTGATGTCACGTCCTTTACCCTAGCAAGGTACTGGACGGATGCTACAATGACATCGCTTCGTTGTATCATCACCGGCTCATAGGTGATGGTGGTAGGTCAGAGAAGCTCCCAGTTAGGTTCCTCACTAATAGAACTCTGATGTTGATTTGATGATATGAGTCCTTATTGATGTTGATGATTTATTGTCTACTCTTTATCCTTGTCCTAGACGAGCATTGGTTATTCGAGTTGAGTTGAGTCGAGTTTCTTTGAGATAAGATGTTGATGGGTCATTTGTCTACTATTTGTTCTTGCTTTAGATAGACATTTGACATTCTGATGGAGTATGATGTTGAGTTGATATTATTCATATATTATTCTACTTGTTTCTGTTTCATTCAGCTATTTTACATACTAATACATTCCACGTACTGATGTCCCCTTCTGGGACTGCATCATTTTATGCTGTAGAGGCAGATATTAGAGACTATCAACAGACGCTTCGTTGAAGATCTATTCACAATCAGCTGATCAGTGAGACTCATTGTTTTCGAAGAATTTCCATATTATTATCATCTAGCTTGAGTCAGTACTTTATTTTCCTTAAGTTGGGTAACCATGGCCTGTCATAGTACCATCTAGATGTTAGAGGTAGAGGCTTCATAGACATTGGGTATTGCTTCTTTTGCAACTCTTCTTTATTGGAAATTAACTTTTTATATAAGGACTTCATTACTTTAATTACATTACAGTCTTTTCATTGAGAATGTTCCTTCCGCTGTTGAGTATGAGGTGACAATAAGGCCAAGTGGTATGCTCGGGGACTAGCAATAGTCTCTGTGCTCCAGCCACGCCAAGGGTACCCTCTTGGGGCGTGACAAACTTGGTATCAGAGCACAGAGTTCAAGTGTCCTAGGGAGTCTATGAAGCCGTGTCTAGTAGAGTCCTTATTATTGGTATGAAGCGTGCCACATCCACAATAAGGAGGCTATAGGACATTAGGAAAAGTTTCTCTTCTTTCAGATTCTGAATCGTGCGATAGAGCTATTTCCTAGGAAATCTATGATGATTCGTGCGTTGCTCTAAACTTTTCGACTATGCCTTGTCCATGAGGCGATAGAGACAATAATGTTCAAACTCTTGCAGATGAGATTCTCTTAGATAAAGTAATCAGAATGGTAGAGAGATTGCACCAAGCTTGAGAGAAGTCGACTAGCGTCCGAAGTTGATTGACTAGAAAGAGTGCATTATTACTCGTATGAATCGTACATTTGAGTTAGCCCTAGATGTGTCCAGACCTCTTTTTTCAAAACTTGCTTCCGACATGACCTATGAGAGAGGAACTTATGTCTCTAAAGAGTTTAATGTTACCACCGAAGAGTGAGATGTGAGAGCTTATAGCCCCGAGTAGAATTGAATCATCTCAAAGTTAGAAAGATAATGATGGAAAGAGAGGGACGAGATAGCAAGAGTGATGGTTGATTGAGACTTGTAATTAGAGTTATGTATTTATTAGGTAAGTAATGAGGTGGTGAGTCGATTTCCATAAGTTTGATAAAAGAGTCGTAAGAACCCTATGATTTTCATAATGAAGTATAGAGAAAAAGTTGTAGTTAGAATATAGCAGAGCGTGCTCAAACTAGAAGGAAGTTATGTTGATATGTTGTAGTATTCATACTATTGAGGGTGAAGTGTGGATGTTAAATAGGGGAAAATAGTGCTTTCAATGTGATAGATCTAAATTAGGCTTATGATTTTTAATTGAGAGTTCATGAGACTCATCGAGTTATAAGCTTAGTGAGATAAGGAGATATGATTGAATAGATAAGTGGTATTGAGTTATGAGGAAGTGATATGTTGATTGGATACTCGCTATGAGATTTTAGTGGGATTTTGTTCCCTAAATTTCTACCTAGTAGTTGTAAGTTATCATTAGAGAGGCGTGTGATAGGTGCACATGTTAGTGCTAGACCCTAAGCTTGAATTTTGAGGAGTAGTGTTAAAGAGGAGATAGCATCATGAGAGTGATAGTGTTGAAAAGAGTCTGAGTGGCTAGTTATATGTATGCGACTATAGCATACCGGAAGAGTTTCAAATATTCTTGTGGATAGTGATTCCTTGACCATATGGAGGTATATGCTTATAGTCTAGTAGAGGAAATCAACTTACAAGCTTAGAGTAATGACCTTGAAAGCTAAGGGAGAGATGAGGTAACGCTCGGTAAAATTACCAAAATACCCCTAGAGGAGGGGTATGAACATAACACATCTTTCAATACTCATATGGCAAATTTGAGGTCGGATTTGTGATCAGCATGAAAAATTGAGTGGGAAAATGGTCTCGGTCGATTTTTAGAGTGACCAAATCAAAAGATAATTTTCGATATGAACACCATAACAGTAACGGTGCGCGATAGAGGCGCGTCGCACACCTGTAGTGGAGTGACAGTTACATTTTTTTCGACGGGATTAAAAAAAACTCGTTCAAAAAAATTTTGGAGAAAAATACACTAGTGTGCGATCAATCCGCAACGCGGACTGGGTTATTCTGATCCTGAAAATTTTCTAAACTTTGTGAGGGGCATTCCAGTCAATTTTCAACCCCTCCTAAACTCAATACATGATCAAATTGGGTCGTTTGAATGTAAAAAAGGTCTAAAACCCCATTCTAAGTCCTTTTCTAACGATTGAATAAGACTAGGGCTTGAGAGAAAAGGAGAAGAGCTTGAGATGGAAGAATTCACGAGAAAATGAGAGTTCTTGATTCAGATGTCATCTTACACGTGCACATGCATTGACCTTCGACTTTTTACGCCATTGTTGATGGTAGTATGTGAAGTGCCAAGTTTTAGAGGTATAATCGTGCTTATTTTGCATGGAGAGGTAATAATTTGGGGGTTTCGTCAAAGGGGGAGATGATGAGTTCCTCCACGTCCAAATAGTGATGCTGATAATAGTAGATTGAGAGTGAGGGTAGATGAGAAGGAGTAAATGTATCCTCATTTTGATATTGTTGTTAACGACATCTTTTTATTTTATTTTGAGAGTAATTTTATACTTAAACCTTTGGGGGTCTATTTAAGGTTCCAAAACGCATAAAACGTCAGTTTTCATAAGTAAAACCCTCTCCTTCACTCCTAAACATAAACACTCAAGAATCATCAAGAAAGTCATCAAGTTAGGATTAACTTTCAAAATTCATCATCAAGGTGAGTTATTCTTCATAAACTTTAAGCTATCCAACCTAAATTTCTTTATCTATTCATGAATCCCTAATAAAATCTTAAATCATAACCTAGGGTTTCAAGAAAACGAATTCAAGAATCCCAAGAAAGGATTTCTTGATTCTTCCTTTCACGAATTAGGGTTCTTCATCAAGAACTCTAAAGATCCTAAGTCAAGAATTCAAGAATCAAAGAGAAGCCCTTCAAAGAATATCTTTCCAAGTTCTTCCACTCTAAAAGAACTACCGAGATCAAGGATTTTTTCCAAGAAAACGAGTATTTATCGAATTTCAATTGTAATATTAACTTTCAAGGTATGTAAGGCTAACCTAAATCATGAGATTGTTCTTCCATGTGCCTCTTTTGAGTCAGTTGAGTCTATGGTTGAAGATGATGAGTTATATATAAAAATCCCTGAGTATTTTACTGAGATTCTTCTTAATTCATGTATTTTTCTTAAATTGATGATCATCATAAACTTGATTTAGTGCATAAATTATTTTCATGAATGATTTCACAAAAACTCTATGTTTAATTTACTAAAGAATAAAAGAATGAGCTTAGGGGGCTAAGTCTAGAGCCTTGACGATGATGATGTTTGTGATGTTGTGATTGTGGTCCAAATTATTGAGATTCTTGATGATGATGTTGATGAGAGTTATGTTTATAAGTAATAAAACTTGAAACTAAATTCTAAAAGAATGTTTCGAGTCCACGATGTTGACGTTGATGATGATGTTGACGTTGATGTACTATGTCTCTATGGAATCGATGATGTTGATGTTGATGTACTATGTCCCTATGGGACTGATGGTGATGACGTTTTATGAGCATGTCGAGTTCTAGGAGGAGCATTGAGTACCGAAAATGGGTAGGAGTAAGTCCCGCTCGAACTCATTAACTACGTCGCCATCGTAGGAAAGGATTGAACCACAAGATGGATGTTTCCTTTGTCTCAAAAGAGGACTTGAGGTTATTATTTTGGATCCCTGATGTCACGTCCTTTACCCTGGCAAGGTACTGGATGGATGCTGCAATGACATTGCTTTGTTGTATCATCACCAGCTCATAGGTGATGGTTGTAGGTCAGAGAAACTCCCAGTTAGGTTCCTCACTAATAGAACTCTGATGTTGATGTGATGGTATGAGTCCTTATGGATGTTGATGGTTTATTGTCTACTCTTTATCCTTTTCCTAGACGAGCATTGGTTCTTTAAGTTGAGTTGAGTCGAGTTTCTTTGAGATAAGATGTTGATGGGTCATTTGTCTACTATTTATTCTTGCTTTAGATAGACATTTGACATTCTAATGGAGTATGATGTTGAGTTGATGTTATTCATATATTATTCTACCTGTTTCTGTTTCATTCAGCTATTTTACATACCAGTACATTCCACGTACTGATGTCCCCTTCTGGGACTGCATTATTTTATGCTGTAGAGGCAGATATTAGAGACCATCGACAGATGCTTCGTTGAAGATCTATTCACATTCAGTTGATCGGTGAGACCTCCTTGTTTTTGGAGGATTTCTATATTATTATCATCTAGCTTGAGTCAGTACTTTATTTTCCTTGAGTTGGGTAACCATGACTTGTCATGGTACCATCTAGATATTAGAGGTAGAGGCTTCATAGACATTGAGTAGAGGATATTGAATATTGCTTCTTTTGCAACCCTTCTTTATTGGAAATTAACTTTTTATATAAAGACTTGATTAATTTAATTACATTACAGTCTTTTCACTTAGAATGTTCCTTCTGCTGTTGAGTATGAGGTGACGATGAGGCCAAGTGGTATGCTCAGGGACTAGCAATAGTCTCTGAGTGTCGGCCACACCATACCCCCAATTAAGAATTATCAATTAAAATCGTATATCATATGAAGGATGGCTCAATCTTAGTAAAAAAACATTGGGGTGTTACAATTGATTCATTTTCTTGTTGTTTTGGTGATGTTTGGAGGGACTTCTTGTTCTTTGGTTCTCTAAAAATTTACGTTATTTTTCTATCCCCAATTTGAATTCCGCTCAGATTCAAGAAGACAAATTAGAGGGGTAGAAAACATGCAAAGATGGAAATTGAAAAATTAAATTCAAGATTAAAGACAAAAACAACGAATTACCTATGAAAAGAAGAGCTGTAGTAGCAGTTGAAGGAGATGGAGGAGAAAGAGTTAAAGAGCGTATTTTTTTTCTTCAATAGACGAAAGTGATCGGTGAAATCTGCCATTGCACGCCACCTACATAACCACTTAGAGGAAGATAACAATAGGATTGTTAATGAAATGATGGAAAAACCCTAATCAATAATAAAAATACCCAAAAACAGGCATGTTGATACCATACAACTCTTATTCTTTCTTCTATAATCGGTGGCGGAGCTAACATTTTTGTCAAGGGTGTTCATACTTTTAGAACATAGGTGGGTGATTTTTGTATCAAGGATGTTCAACAATTGATGTATATCAAAATATCTATATTTAATCTATATATTCAAAAGAAAATTTTGACGAAGGGTGTTCATCTGACCACCCTTGAGTGAATATAGCTCTGCCCCTGTCTATAATAGTAATAAAGTGGAAAAATAAGAATTTGAGCTTATTTACAAGCTTTACTATATTAATGTCATCTATTGTTTTATTGGTATGTCTTTATAGCCTGAGATGGAGATGGTGGCTCGTGGACTCGAGAAACACTTAAAATAGACCAAAGGGAATTCCTAATGAACAACCTACTACATGTGTGTGGTGATGAGACCAGGAGAAGTGTGACTGAAGTTTTAGGTCTGTTATGTTTAGTTTATTGCTCCCCTTTTCTATCTAGTAGATCTAGAAGTTGTTTTTCAATGCTTCTGAAATGCTTCTGTACTTCTATATGAGTGACATTTCCACTTGGAAGTGGTGTGTCCTGCCAATTTCTTTTATGCTTAATCTCATTTCTATTTGTTATTTTCAAGCTCAACACACACACACACAACACGAGTTTGTGAAGGTTTCTAAATCCTTAAATCAACACAGATTAGATTTTGTTTTCAAGAAAAGAAGCACAAAGACTTCAACTTGGACTCTGATTCGCTAAGTTGTTCAGTTTTTTTTTTTATGTTATTAGCACTTTATGAGCAGTTGTGAATTATTTTCTTTCAACTTTAGTTAGTATAGAGTTAAAATAAAGACATTATATTCCTAGATCTTTACCGGTAACATAAGTTTTCAAGGCATTAGCCCTGTTATCTAAGAGCCAAGAGAGTGATCAGTTAAAGGGGTTTCAAACATTCAATATAGAGGTACTCAATTTTCAACATCGATTACACTATCACTTAGTAATTTTAGAGGTTTTATACTAAGTGATTAGATATAAATTGGTATCTAAACAAAATAAATAAGAACACCAAAAAGAGCAGCAACAATATCCTTTATTTAATCAAGATCTTAACAACTGCTCCAGAAATATCAAAAGTCAATTTCTTGCCTTCTAACACCAAATTCCTTTTGGTTTTCCAACAGAATTTAACATAACCAAAATTATAATCCTAGCAATCAAAGTAGTAGGTAAAACCACAGAACAAAATAAGCAAGAACACCACAAAGAGCAGCAACAATATTCCCTTATTTAATCAAGATCTTAACAACTACTAAATCCCTTCTGCGTTTTCTAGCAAAAGTTAACAAAACCAAAATTGTAATCCAAGCGACTAAAGTAGTAGACAGATGCATACAAAGAAGGCCACCCAAAAGAAACTAAGATTGTGCGGTTTCATGAATTTGCTGAAATAGTCAACTCGTACAAAGAGAGTACTGATTTCAAGAAATTCCAAGAAATCGATAGCAAGACTGCGTATTAGGAACATAGAAGAGATTATTGATTCATTTTCTTGTTGTTTTGGTGATGTTCGGAGAATTGGGGCTTCTTGTTCTCCGATTCTCTAAAATGTATGTTATTTTTCAATCCCCAATTTGAATTCTGCTCAGATTCAAGACGACAAATTAAAGGGGTAGAAAACATGCAAAGATGAAAATTGAAAAATTAAATTCAAGAATAAAGACAAAAACTATGAATTACCTATGGAAAGAAAGAGCTGTAGTAGTAGTTGAACGAGATGGAGGAGAAAGAGTTGAAGAGCATATTTTTTTCTTCAATAGATGAAAGTGATCGGTGAAATCTGCCAATGCACGCCACCTACATAACCACTCGGAGGAAGATAAGAATAGGATTGTTAATGAAATGATGGAAAAGCCCTAATCAATAATAAAAAATACCCCAAAACAGGCATGTTGATACCACACAACTCTTACTCTCTCTTCTATAATAAGTGGCGGAGCCAACATTTTTATCAAGGGTGTTCATACTTTTAGAACATAGGTGGGTGATTTTTGTATCAAGGATGTTTAACAATTGATAAATATCAAAATATCTATATTTAATTTATACATTCGAATTTTTTTTCCGACGAAAGGTGTTCATCTGACCACCCTTGGGTAAATGTAGCTCCGCCCTTATCTTATAAAATAGTAGTAAAGTGGAATAAATGAGTTTGAGCTTATTTACAAGCTTTAATATATTAATTGATTCATCAAAAAACGAATAATTTTTGTTACAATATTGATCTCCCCATCAAAATTCAATTTGAAGAATAAAATTTCTTTCCATCCAATTAATACAGTTAAAAACAAGGCGTCAAACGATATATAATTATAAATATTCGAAAAGATGATTATAATTATCTTTTGAATTATAATGAGGATGCCGTCCCCAAAACTATAATACATGTTGGAGTAAGAGGAATAAAAGATAAGAGAAGAAAGAGGTAATCGAAGAAGAAGATGACATCCAATATTCACTTGCTAAAACCCTCTTTCCCTCCTCCTAAAACCCTACTCGGATACTCTCCATCTCCATTTACCGCTTTCAATTTGCACCGCCAGAATTCAATCTCTATTCGCTCCAAGCCCCTCAAAGCTTTTACTGCCTCCACTTCCAATTCTAACTCACCCGATGATGATACTGAATCAGCTCAGCACCTGTTTGAGGTTAGTTTTTTTTTCTTTTGGAATAACTTGAGTTTGCGCCTGCTTGCATTGACATAGATGGGAAGAATTTGTATTTGTTTTTGCTTTTTTCCTGCTAATTGGTATGCTCATTAAGTGTACTAGCTTGGATTTGAAGGTTAAAATTAAGGAATTTGACTATCGAATGATTAATACTACAATTTACTCCTTTTTTCTTTGCTGCCGAAACATGGTACTTATCACAATTCGTCAACTTAAGTGTGAAGTAGAACTGCGTGACTTGTTCTGTTGAAAGAATTCCATGATACTTGATACAAAGTTGTTCCGTTTGGTTTCCTAATACTATAATATTTTGCAGAATATATCTGTTTATCATAATTTGAGGGAACAAAGAATTTCTTGTTGCAATTTGGTTGTATATTGAACAATTTCAAGGACGATTATGATTCCTGAGATAACCGTATTGACATGAAATTTTACGCTATTTGCATTAAAACATAAAAGTATGTGGTAAAACAGTTAAAGGTTAACAATTAAAAAACAAAAATGACTTGTTACCTCAGATTATTCAGGGAACTAGTTTTAATGCTATGTTTTGTTTAATGGAATCTCAGAAACTGAAGGAGGCAGAGCGTGAACGGATAAATAATTTAGAGGAGTTTGAAAGAAAGGCAAATGTTCAATTAGAGAGGCAGCTCGTGCTGGCTTCAGAATGGAGTAGGAAATTGCTGGCCATGCAGGGAAAGCTGAAGGGGACAGAATGGGATCCTGAAAATTCTCATAGAATAGACTACAGTGAATTCCAAAACCTTCTGAATGCAAACAATGTGCAGTTTATGGAGTATTCAAACTATGGGCAGACAGTTTCAGGTTAACTATTCTCTACGTGTTTCTTATTTTCATTTTGTTATGATGCTTGATTGAGCTTTGTACACCATATGCTAAGAAATAGAAGGTCTTCATATGATTGAGCATTAGAACAAATTAAAAGAATTTATTTCTAGGTAGAAGACAACTTTCCGTCCAATACACATGGGAAAGTTGCGCAAGTGTGTGTGGTTGGAGCGCCTCTTGTATGGTTGCAGCTCCCAACAAAATTAACAAATCATCCAACTAAACTATTGCGCATGCATTTGGGTAGCAGGTGTACAAATTAAAAGAATATGATTCTAGGTATTAGTACTATTGGGGATCTCCAATAAAATTCTAGGTACTGAAGGTGTGGAAGTCATTGTTACTATCTATTGTTAATTCCTGAGAGTATCTAACCTTATCAGCTTAGTTATCACTTGTCAATATTTTTTTTCTCTAAGAATCAGTTGTGCAATATCTAATAGCTAATATATTACAGCATTCCCAAGTTCGCTTATTTGGTTTCGGGTCTATTTGTAGTGATTCTGCCATATTACAAGGACGGAAAAACAAATCATTCAGGAGGGGACACTAAAAAGGATATTGTTTTCAAGCGTCATGTTGTTGACCGGATGCCAATAGATAGCTGGAATGATGTTTGGAGGAAGTTGCATCAACAGCTTGTAAATGTCGATGTGTATAATGTGAACAACATCCCTGCTGAAGTTTACTCTACTGTCGCGGTAGCAGTTGTGTGGTCTATGCGGCTGGCCCTTTCAGTTCTATTATACACTTGGATTGATAATAAGATGAGACCAATCTATTCAAAATTAATACCTTGCGATTTGGGCAGTCCTCCCAAAAAGATAAGAGAGCCACTCAAGCAGCGCGCCCTTGGTTCATTAGGAAAGAGCCGGTAATTGGAAACTTTCACTGCTTATTATCTGTTTATTGTCCGTGAACTTCTTTTCAGTTTTGTACGTTCTGGTGTAGTTGATTTATACCTTTCCTTGCATTTTATCAAGTTTCATCTTTGTCAATTTAAGGCTTGAACCTATGTATTTCTTGAATCGGATCAATTTTACTGTTAGTATTGATAGGTAACAGTTGTCCTTTAGGACCAATTTCCCTGATAACTTTGGACTTTCCTATGAAAGTAACCCCCCCCCCCCCCCCCCCCCCCCCCCCCCCCCCCCCCCCCCCCCCCGCATAATGTGGCACAAATTCAAAGTTCATATGCATGCCTAGTGTTCACATGGGTTGAATTCAGCGAGAATGTGGCATTTAGAGTAGGGGACTGGAGGAGAGTAAGATTTTGGAGGTACAAGTGATGCGGGGATAATGCTTTGTACATTACATTCCCCAACTTATGTAACATTCAAGCTGAAAGGAGATGACAATCTAGCGAGTTTGGAGATTTCAAGATGGGGAAGCTATTGGGATTTGCAGTACAGGAGAAATTTTTGGAAATAGGGGGAGGTGGAGTTCCTAAGTTTGTTAGATTTGTTATATAAATATGGATGCTCACCGAAGGCACATGATGTATGGGGATGGGATGTGGGAACAATAGAGACTTTTGTGTCAAATCATTTTATGAGAAGGATCCCTACAGCGGGGGCCGGCAGATTGTCAGATCTGGAGTTCTCGTAAGGCCAGGAAACAGGTCTAGGGCTGAAGGGGACTCACTCCGACTTTTCAAAGGGTGACAACCACTCTTGTTTGCTGGGCGACTGAAATGGAAGTGGTTCTAGGGCTGGTTCTCGCTGGGGTTGGAAATGTCTTCGTTCAGGTTGGAAATGCTCAGACCATGAATTTAAACCTGTTTTTACAGGTTCCAACTCTAATTTTGCTTTTGCCAAGGGAGAAGGGTTTACTAGTCATGTTTTTGGCAACTGTCAACTCCTTTTGTGCACTAAATATATATGGCGGTTATGGAGTTCAAGGAGATGACTCTAGATTGCTGGGCGACCGGAATGGATGTAGTTCTAGGGATGGTTCTCGTTCGAGCTGGAAAATGCTTGGGTTAGGCTGGAAATGCTCAGATTTTGTATTTCTAACCTGTTTTTACTGGTTCCAACTCCAATTTTGCTTCTGCTAAGGGCGAAGGGGCTGCTAGTAATGTTTTTGGTAACCGTCAACTCCTTGCGGGTACTAAATATGACTGTTATGATGTTCAAGGAGATAAAGTGTTGCCATCAGTCTAAGTTGAGGAAGATAGACGCATGATTAGTTGGGAGGGAGAGAAATACTTGCAGTTGGGGGAATCTTTGGGAGTGTTTTTTAAAGGGAAGGAGGGTAGGGTGTGAGAGCTCCTCAAAGACATTGAAAAGAGGCAAAAGGGGTTAGAGAAAAGGAGATTGGTGGCATGAGGACGGGTAGGGAAAGGAGTTTGTGCAACGGTAAAGAGGGAGAAGGTAACTTGCTAGTGTGCAAAAGGAGAGGTAGGAGGAGGATTAAGAGTGGGGTATAGGAGATTAGAGGACTGCGGTTGAGGGTAAAGTAGTTGATTATGGAAGTAAAAAATTATTTCTTGAAATGTGAGGGGATGAATGAAAATAAGAGGGTTATTATCAAGTTTATGGGATGATAGAAAATTGGAGTGGTGGAGGTAAGTAGGGGGATTTATGATTGCAGTGCGAGTAAAATCGTTGGGAAGTGGTGAAGAGTTGGCCTTTTGGGAGGGTGTGGGTGTGGGTTGTACGACCCAATGGAGTAGGGAAGTACAGAGAATTCGTGGGACGAGATGTCCATTGTTATGGCACGGTTGGAGGTCCCTTATTTTTTAGGAGGAGATTTTAACACTATAAGATTTTTGGAATAGAAAGTGGATTGTAGGGTGATCTCTAGGGTAATGGAGGAGTTCTCAGAGTTTGTTGATAATCAACGCCTTATTGATCTTCCAATAACAAGGGCAAATTTTACTTGGGCCAAAGCAGGTGACCACATTGAAATCTAGACTTGATAGATTCTTGGTATCCACTAATTGAGAGGAGCTGGTCCATGATGTGTTGCAAGTTCCATTACCTAGATATTTATCTCAGATCGTCATCTTATCTTTACTAGATATAAGTAGGAAGAGTTTGCACATTCCGTTCATATTCAAGAATATATAGTATAAAGAACCAAATTTTGTGGATATAGCAAATGCATGGTGGAACGAGCATGAAGTCTTTGGGATACCTTCTTCCCAACTTGCTAGCAAGCTTAAAAGGAGATATAAGGAGGTGGAACAAGGACGTTTTTGTGAGGGAGGAAGTAAAAATGAGGAAGTTCATAAATGAGGTGGGGAAACTATAACATGTCGAAGGGTTGAGGGGGTTAGAAGAAAAGGATAAAATTAAGAAGGAGGCAAAGGGTGAGATTGCCTTTTCAGCGGTTGCTCAAGAAACTAGTTGGAGACATTAATCAAGGGTATTGTGGTTGAAAAAGGGGGATTCTAATACAAAATTCTTGCATAGGGTGGCGGAAACAAATAGGAAGAGAAATTTCATTGAGTCTATAAATGTGAACGGAGTGGCATATGAGGGGGAGGAGGATGTGAAAGGGGACCATTATGGCGTATTATGAACTTTTGTTAAGAGAGATGTCAGCTGGAGCACAAAATTTGTGGGGCTAGCTTTCAGTTAGACAGGGGAGATAACAGGGGAGGAGATAAGAGAGTGGTTGGAAAGGGCTATAGGGGAAGAAGTAGTGCGGAAAGCAGTTCAGGGTTGTACGGGTGATAAGACTCCAGGACAAATGGTTTCCCTTTAGCTTTTTTCGGTAGGAGGATAGTCAAAGGTGAGTTAATGGAGGCACTATTGTAGAATTCCAAGAAACCAAAGAGCTTTAGAAAAGTTTGAATGCTTCTTTTATCACCCTTGTGCCAAAGAAAGGAGCAAAGAATATAAAGGATTATAGACCTATTAGTTTATTAGGAAGCATTTCATGATTATATCTAAGCTAGGTTCTTGAGAAAGCTTAGGATCATATAAACTGGGATTTCTTGGATTACATTATGTTGAAGACGGGCTTTGGAGATAAGTGTAGGTGATGGATTAAGTTTTGTATTTCTACTGCCAAATTCTCTGTTTTAGTAAATGGAAGTCCTTGTGGCTCCTTGGGAGTTCGAGAGGCTTGAGACAAGGGGATCTTTTATCTCCTATGTGATTCATTTTGGTGATGGAAGCTTTGAGCAAATTGATAGATAGGGCAGTCAATGAAGATCTTTTGAAGGGCTTTGATGCTTCATTTAGAGGGCAAAGTAACGTGGTGGTTACATATCTATTGTTCGCAGATGATACTTTGGTCTTCTGTTATGCAAAGGTATTCCAGTTAGATCATTTGAGACAAATCCTTATTTGGTTTCAGGTGGTGTCAGGCTTAAAGATCAGCCTCTACAAATGTTAGTACACACCAGTAGGTGCATTAGATAATATTGAGGAGATTGCGCAGGTGTTGAATTGCAAGGTGGGTAACTTACCTACCACATATTTGGGACTACCTTTGGGAGCCTCTAGTAAAGATCTCTCAGTGTAGAATTCGGTGGTCGAGAGAGTTGAGAAGCAGTTAGCAAGATGTAAAAAGAGGAATCTGTCAAAAGGGGGAAAGGAAGTTTTGATCAAAAGCACTCTTTCTAGTATTCCTACATATTTCATGTCACTCTTGTAGTCCTTTGACAAAGTGAGTGAAATATTGGAAAGACTAAAACATAACTTCCTATAGGATTCGATGGAAGTCATTAGGAAGTTCCGTCTTGTATATTGGAGGATTATTCATATCTCCAAAGAAATGGGGAGGGCTTGGAGTAAAAATCTCAAGGTGTTCAATTAAACTTTGTTAGGGAAATGGATATGAAGATGTAGGATGGAGGATGATGCTTTTTGTAGGGGACGGTGTCTGATAAATATGGTATAATGGATGGTGGATGGAGGTCTAGAAACATTGTAACGCCGTTTGAGTATAGTTTGTGGAGTATCATGAAAGGGTGAAAACTTTTTTGTGGACATATCTTTTTTAAGGTTGGGAATGGAAGTAGGATTAGTTTGTGGACACATAAGTGGTGCACGGAGATTGAGTTGAAGGAAGCCTTTCCTAATTTATATGACGACTCTGGCCAAAGAGAGATGACAATCCAACAAATTTGTAGGTCTCATAAGGGTGTGTCTAGCCTATACAAAAGCTCTATCAAATTACGAAATTCTTCCATCTCCTAATTATTTAGGTTTCGTTAGTCCATGAACTGCATCGGTCAAAGAACTCAAAAGTGATGTATCAAATTTGATTCAAACCATGAGCTCAACCCTCTTTAGTATGCGAGTTAGCATATCTTCAATTTGTCCAACAAAATTATAGGTCTCATGAGGGTGTTATCCGCTGTGACTTAATATTCAAAAGGAACCTAAATGATTGGGAGATGGAAGGATTTCATAATTTGATAGAGCTTTTGTGTAGGCTAGACACACCAAACAACTTATTGGAAGTATGGTGATGGCTTATTCACTGTTAGCTCTGTTTATAAGAAGTTGCTAGTGAGAGAGGAAGGTACTTATCGCCAAGGCTCCATTTGGATCCCTAGAGCACCAAGGAAAGTTTGTTTCTTTGTATTGTTGGCGGCAAGGAGTGTGATATTAACAATGGAGAATCTGAGAAAGAGGAGAATCACCTATGTTAGTTGGTATTTCATGTGTAAAAGTAAAAATGAAAGTGAAAGTGTAGATCATCTTCTTTTGGTGTACTTGCAAGGTCCAATTTGTATATAGAATTGGATCTTTTTTCTTTGAGAACCATATTTTGGTGTAGGTTCTCTTCTTTTGATGTATGGCTTGTATACAGGGTCCCCTCCAATATTAGTAAAATTATTTACCTTATCGAAAAAAAAGAGAGAAGATGTTGACTAGGGAGTGACTTCCCTTATAGTTCAATTTGGATTTCTATGATTCCAAGAAATGTGTATTTTTTTCCCACTTGGTTTGTAGCTGGGGGGGGGGGGGGTTGATCTTGACTCCGAGATTTAAGGAAGAGAAAACTCTCTTATGTCAGTTGGTGGTTTATGTGCAAGGGCTCGGGTAAACATGTTAACCATCTTCTTCTTCATTGTTGGTCTGTCTTGACTCTCGAGATTATGGTGGGAAACTCTGGCATGGTTTGGAGTGCAATGGCTGATGCCAGGCACTGTGAGAACAATGTTGACCAGCTGTAATTGTGGCAGACAGAGGAAAAGACATAGGGCTTGGAATGTAGCTCCATTAGCACTTAATGGATAGAAAGAAAAGGAGAGCTTTTGAAGGGATGGTGATGAATTTAATATAGTTGAGTACTAGCCCGCATCCCTTTATTGCTTTTTAGTGCAACCATGAGGTGTGTGTAGGTATCGAAGATTGGATGCCTTTTGTAGAAAAAACATTTGTTTTTGAAGGTTTTGTACTTATTGGCGTATCTCTTGTATATGGGTGTTTGTTTTTGCCCAAACATCAATAAACTCTTACTCACTCTGTCCCATTTTATGTGACACTCTTTCTTTTTTGGTTTGCCCGGAAAAGAATGTCACCTTATTCTAATTGGAAACAATTTAACTCTAAAATTCCACTTTTACCCTTAATGAAATAATTTTCAGCACACAAATATCTTAGAATTGTTTTAGGCCACAAGTTTCAAAAGTTTCCCCTTTTTCTTTAGACACCGTACCAAGTCAAAGGGTGCCACATAAAATGAGATGGAGGGAGTATTACTTTATCAAAAACACTGCAAATTCTAATTTTCTTTTTACCATCTGCCATCAGCGCAAAATTCATATCAGCAGAAGAAAAAACTGGTATAACTTTTGATGATTTTGCTGGCCAAGAATATATTAAGAGAGAACTTCAAGAGATTGTTCGAATACTGAGGAATGAAGAAGAGTTTCAAGACAAAGGGATTTATTGCCCAAAAGGTGTGCTCCTCCATGGCCCTCCTGGAACTGGCAAAACACTTCTGGCAAAAGCTATAGCTGGAGAAGCAGGATTACCTTTTTTTGCTGCTAATGGTACTGATTTTGTTGAGGTGAGAAGTACTTGCAATTGCAACCTTCAAATACAAACTAAAATGGAAGAGTAAATTCTAACAGCTGCAAGATAGTTTTAAGTTTCTTTAATTGATTATTGTTTTGGGTAACAACATCCACTTACAGGGTTAAACACGGCATCTATGACTACTGCTGTAATGGACTCCAAAATGAAAGCTACATTCCCATTATGTTTGGCAAAACCAGATGTGACATTTTCCTGATTTCCCTGCCAATTGGAATAATTGCTTGTTAAATATACCGAGGTTTTTTTTATCTTTCCATTTCAAACAAGAATTAGAAAAGATGACAAGGTTTACATTAGCTTCTGTTTCTTGAAGCTATTTCATTTATTTCTTGTAAACACTTGAAAGTTTTTTCATTTGTTTATTTGTCTTTGCTTATTAACCTATAAACCTTATTTCACTTTTCACTTTTGCTTTAGCTTATTGTCTGTAGGTCCTTTAGATTTGAAAGAAACATTGTGGGATATCTTTTTTGGATGCTATAATTTAGTGCGACTCAATTGAATGTCTTAAATCATTCCTTCTATTAAACTTTTGCTAAACATTTACCTGCCTTCTGCGAATTGAGAGAGGGAAATTAGGTGCCATATAACATGAAATATAGAAAGCAATTGTAAAAATGAGTGTTCTTAGCTCCGATTTCATGATTAAAAGGTGGACCTTGCGCTAAATCATTCTCACAATTCAGCTCTTATGATGTTGTTCAAGACTATACAAGGAGATGATGATGCATTCCCTCCAATTGGTTCTAATACGATTTGTTGTAGACCGAGTATGAGAGCCCAACCCGAAACACTAGTTTAAGATGATTATAGAATTCAGCATGATATCAAAGCAGCTAAGACATCATGGAGAGTTTTCTGCCACTCAAAAAGTGCTTTTATCCGTACATGGCTCTTGAAAAAAATTTAGCACAATGTGAGGAGGCGTGGTGGACATGATGATAGAGTAACTTGAAGATGAGATGGTCACACAATTTACTTAGTTGGGAATTGTAAAAAGAAGATTTTTGAGGAGTGGAAGTAAATGTGAAGGGGAAGGATCACTTCCCTCGAATATAAAAAGGAGGTGGTTAAATTAGATGAATTGGGTAGTGGATCTGTTGTCTTCTGTTCTGAAGAGCTTGTTTACTAGAATATTGTGTACAACTTCCTTGCTATCTCTAGGAGAGTGTTGCATTCTATTTTATAATAAATACACCTAGTCTCATTCATGTGGAAGTTCAAGGCTTTGATATTATCGAAAGTGGTAATATATCAGAGCACTGAATTGCCGACTTCAAAGTCCACGTGGGTCTGGAAATGGTGATAGAATTTTCCAGTCTTTATATCCCTTGCCACTATGTATAGGTAGCAGTTCTCTTTGCTTCTCCTTTATGCGGTGGAGTTCGGGTGTGTTCTGTTAGTCGGAATTCCTTATTTGTCTGCATGTAATAGAGGTGCTGCATGTCATAAAAAAAATGTACCCATTCTCTTAAAATTAGGATCTTTTGCTCTCCTTATCAAACTGATGGTGACTTCAGGAAATATGCTCTTAACAGTCTAACCTTCAACTGTGTCTAACCGAAGATGCGAAAAATAAGTGGGAGGAAGTTGAAAAGTAACAGAAGCATGTTTCTTAAGGCCCTTAGCCTAAGCTTCTATACTTCCATCATATGTGGATACTATCTGTGCTCGTACTCAAATATTTGATTCAGGAATTTCTCCTTTTAGTTTGGCAGCATTTCTAGCTTCTAACCTTTCACATCTATGCAGATGTTTGTTGGTGTGGCTGCTTCACGTGTGAAGGACCTCTTTTCCAGCGCCAGGTCATTTGCTCCTTCTATTATTTTTATTGACGAGATAGACGCAATAGGCAGCAAACGTGGTGGACCGGATATTGGTGGGGTATGATACACATTTATTCTTTTTCTTTTCTCATTTTGCACATTAGAAATTATTCTCCCAGAAGCATTTCTCGTTTTGAGGTACTACTCTTTGCTGGTAATTATTGTACAGAATGACGTTAAGTTCATATGAGACTTGGATGCATGCAGTCTTAAGTTTTAAACCATTTGCATATGTCTCCATACCCTCTTTCTACCTCTGTTCCTACATGTTATTCTGTATTTTACTTCGAAATCCATACAGCCAACAAACCGAAATGGCAAGAAAATGAGGGTGAGTTTTTTGCGACAAGGGTTTAAATTAAGGGACTTAGATTACCTCAAGCGCATCTAGTGGAGAGTTTGTTTTCAAGTGCTCCTTTGTGAATTTAGTGATCTTCTTTACTTTGACTATTATTCACCATATTTGTATTGACAAATGCAATATTATTAAATAATATGACATTATCACTACTGCAACAACAGTAACTGTACTTCATTCCCAGACTAGTTCGTTTGGAGATAAGTCTGCTCCATGGAGCTGTTTCCTTTCAATTATTTGTCATTACAGATAAATTATGGGTTTCCTGATGCTGGAGATTCTCTGCATTACCAACATACAGTTCTCCTCTAAACAATCTAAAAAAACTTGAGTCTTGACCAACTCTAGACTTGATGTAAGTGTATCAACATAACTAAGCCATAATCCCTATAAGTTGGTATCGCTTATAAAGATCTTTTGCTTTTATTGTAAGTTTCTTCTATAAGTTGTACGGACACTGGGATTGTAGGAAAAAACTACTTCTTTTCACATGCCTTTAGGTATATCTCATCTTGTTCTAAACACTTTCAATAATCATAATGGCATTCTTATGGTCTGTCATATTTGGAAATCTATGTAGAATGTAGCCGAACCATCTCAGACTACCTTCTTCTTTTAGCTTTTGTATTTGCTACTTGTAGCTTCTATTGACTGTAATCTTTTCTAGTCATGTCTAATCTACAATCGTACATTTATGTAACATCTGCATTTCTGCAATACTCATCTTTTGAATGTGTTGGGCCTTCTAGACTCAACACTCACCTCAAATAACATTGCAGGTCTCACAAATGTTTTATAAAATTTGCCTTTTCACCCTGATAAATACCATCTTGTTGCACTCTTCTATTTCAGCCTTTCTATCTTATCTGTTATCTCTTGATCTTACTACCATTCCGCCAGAATACCTAGTTATCTGTGTCTAAATTTAGGTACCAATCCCATCTAATCTCATTTCAATGTTATTCTTGTTTTGGGTAGCTAAATCTAGAATGCATATATTCTGTATTACGTCTAATGCTAAAATCCTTCTTCTCTAGATTGCTTCTCCAATGTTTCAGTTGGTTCACTCACTAATTTCATTATTAAGCATATATCTGGGCTGTATTGGAGTAATTTCATACAGTAAATGACATGCATTTTCTTTCTTAGGGTGGTGCAGAGAGGGAACAAGGGCTTCTTCAGATTCTGACTGAAATGGATGGATTTAAAGTGTCAACATCACAGGTACATTATAGTTAGGATGATGGTTTCCCATAATGAAGTAATGAGAGCTTCTCAAGTTTGCTGTTAAATGCTGGGTTATCAGGTCTTAGTTATTGGTGCAACCAATAGATTGGATATTCTTGATCCTGCCCTCTTACGAAAGGGTCGTTTTGACAAGATTATTAGGGTTGGTTTGCCCTCAAAAGATGGTAGATTGGCCATATTGAAGGTATATGTCGCTGCACGCTAGTGATTGACATCTATTAATCTTTTGAAGATTGTCTGGATTTCTTGTGTCGGTATGTTTTGTTTTCTCATTTCAATTATCTCAGGTGCATGCTCGCAACAAATTTTTCCGGTCAGAAGAGGAAAAGGACACTCTATTGCAGGAAATTGCAGAGCAAACAGAAGATTTTACTGGAGCTGAACTTCAAAATATATTGTACTTAATCCTCAATTGCAATTCCTTGTAATTCTGCACTTGGAGGAATTGCTCACACCTCCTTCTGTGCAGGAATGAAGCTGGAATTTTGACTGCAAGGAAAGACTTGGACTATATAGGACGAGATGAACTTCTTGAGGCATTAAAGAGGGTAGGTGCTAAAAATTGAGATATGCAGCATCTGTTATATGTTTGATTTAGTAAAGTGTGTTCGTGTTATATCATTTAATATTACAGCAAAAAGGCACATTTGAAACGGGTCAAGAAGATAGTACTGAGGTCCCTGAGGAGTTAACACTAAGACTAGCTTACAGAGAAGCTGCTGTTGCTGTTCTTGCATGTTACCTTCCAGATCCCTACCGACCATTCAGTGAGGTTATATTCATATAAATATCATATTAGTCAATTTTAGTTTTTATTAAATTTGTGACGTGCTACCATTTCTGCCAATTTGGTTTCTATATAATGACAGACGGATATCAAATCCATTCGTAGTCAGCCCAATATGCAATTTGTGGAGATTGGAGGCAGAGTGTTTAAAAGGAAAGCAGATTATGTGAACTCAATAGTCCGTGCATGTGCTCGTAAGTTGGAAAATAAAATAGTATTTCAGTGCAATCTTTCTGTTTGATAAATCGATCTTATGTTTGAAATCTCTGTTTCTCGTCTTCACTGTTCATATCCAACCATGATATTTACTATAAGACAGTTAAGTGACTTTCTTAGGTTCTTTACAACTTTATTATTTAGATAAGGGGAATATCAACAGAGAAATCTGCTAAGCTTCTTTTTGAGAAGAGGACAGGCCATAAACAATGATGGGTCTTTATGTTGATGGGAGATGCTTAAATTGATGTAGCAGCTTTAAAATTGGGAGTAAAAAATGAGGGAAAAAAATTATAGTTTGCGTTGGACATAACTTTTATGTTCAGGAGCCTTCTTTTACATCTAAAGTTGGCTGACTATTTTCCTGAATCTAATTTTCAATTCCTGTTCATTTTACATCGTAAGAATAATGTCTATCCCTGATAACCGCTCCAAATAGTGATCTCCACCAATGTTAATCTTCAAGCATATCAGCTGTGATGTTGTCAATAGTTAAGTTTCGGAACAAGTTTACCCGTCGAACGAACACGTTTGCTGGATTGGGTAGGAGTGCCTTAACCCCCGTCCTTCTATGTTGACTCCAGGAGCTTAGTGGCAGAAAAATCTGACTGTAATTTTATATGGAACTTGAAAATTGGAAGCTTTTAAAACTTCTTGGTTAGGTTACTGGTGCTGCAAGTAATTTAAATCAAACCTAAATGTAGACAATTTAGAGATACTAAAAGTGGTTGCAATCATGAGATGAAAATATTGAGAATTTATGCCTATAATTGATCAATCTTTGGCGCTTCTACCCTAAACTAGTTAGGGTTGGATATATCTATTCTCTAGATGCATTTCACTTAAATCGAGTGTAAATCATTCTAATACAGGTAACTAGTTTGTTTTCAAGACAACTTGAATTTTTTTCTGGAACTAGGGGTCCTCTAAAGATCGTTACTCGTTCCTATATTGAAATCCAAGTGTCTGATTAGACAAAAAGGAAACTCATGGGAAGCACCAACTTAATGTATTTGCAACTCCAATGATATGCCTTAAATCCCTACTAATTGTTATTGTCTATACAGATTTTTTGCTTCTAGTGTGTTATGTTTGTAGCTAAATCTGTATTGGTTTGGATAATTTGTTAAATCTTTAAAGACCAGCCTTTGTATCTCTGTCTTTGTTTTCTTTTATATGTTCAATCATTATAGTATCTCTGTCTTTGTTTTCTTTTATATGTTCAATCATTATAGTATCTCATTTATGGATCTCCAATAAGATGGTTCAGTGGTGAAAAAACAACAGTTATTTGGAGATCCCAGGTGCAAACCCAACTACAACACTTGGGGTCATTTGGTTCATGTACAATTATACTAAAATTATAATACAAGGATTTTGACACTGGATTAATAATCCTTGTATTATTTAATACTCGGTGCTTTGTTTGCTTCATTGAATTAAAAATAAGTTATATCGAAAACATATGTTTTGTTTGAAGCTTTGGATAAACTTTTAATTTCAATTTTAACCTAGGCCTTCTCACAAAACTTTAGGAGAAGAGCTTTGAGAGAAGAACATCTTTGTCATTTGGTTATCCCGGTATTGTTTCCCACACTGAATGTTTTACAAAATACGACCTAAGATTATGGCATAAAATAATTCCAGGATTACTTATCTCGGAAACAAATATTTCAACTAAACATGAGATAAAATAATCCCAAATGTTATTTTGAAATTATTTTCTTTATCTTGACACCAGTCCTTTAACGTTAGTCCGTCTTCTCCAAATGTAGTGGATAGGATTACTCAGCATATATTCGTGTGTGTTATTGTAGGTTGTTCCATTAATTGATTGACGTGTGCATAATTTAGTCTAGTTACCACTGTCATAAGAAATAGTAGTATTACTCCTCATAGAATGGTATATTTGAAGGTGTACATCGGTCGTTATCAAACTATCTCATCAACACTTCCTCATTTTATCTCCTGTTTGCTACTTGCATCCTGTTACGGAAGTGATCATTTCTAATGTTTCCAATTGGCATAATACGTGGATTATAGATAGACCCCTTAACTTGGCCTCAATTGGTAACTAAATACTCCAATTTTGAAGATGCACATAAGCTCAACTCGTCTCCACTGTGTTAGTTGAGCACTCCAACTTTCGAAATGATCATTTTAACACCTCCAAATTTATTTGTCACGTTGGGTGTTCACAAGGCACAGTGGGGACTAGTTGAGATGTTTTCATGTGTATTTTCAAAGTTGGAGTATTAAGCTGTCAATTGAGGCCAAGTTAAGGTTTCTATCTATGTATTATGCCTTTCCAATATCATAAGATTGTACATTCGCATTTCAACCACACTCTTGCACGATCATCATCTATCATGCATATTCTTTGACTAATTTTAGTCATCTAAGAATCATTATTATCTATAGTTCCTTTTAGTAGTTTGGGATGTCTTGCTTGCTGGTTATAAAGTGAATTATTCATGTATTAAAATCAACATAACTCATACTATGTTTAATTGTATTTTAGTTGCTATTTATAAAAATTAGCACAGCAAACAGTGTTTGATTACTTGTTTTCAATTCCGCATAACTAATACATATAAAAGTTATGAGGGAATCTATGTGTTCTTTATGCAGAGCGAAACATCGAATAACTAAATCCTGTGTAGCTTCGCTAGTAATCAAACGACCCTTTTATAACTTTTGGTCAACTCTCTTAGTTTCATCAATTAACTTAATATCATCTACAAATGACATGTGTTATGGTACCTCATTCAGTATACTATGGAAAACTTCCATATCTACTTCTAATGTTCACACTTGTTACATAGAGAAATAGATACAGAGAAGCTTCCCGTAAGTATAACCTATGCTTATTGGAAACTTCTCTATGTCTACTTGTAATGTTTTTCACACTTCTGGTTGATCCTTTGTCTATATCTTTTATAGTGTTTATATACTTGATATATAGGAGGGATCAACCATTATCTACACTATCCCTCGTATACATGTTTTTTTATAGTGTTTATGTTTATATATAGTGATTAATGTTTACACCGCCATCATTAACCACTACCATTATCTACACTATCATCCACCACAAGTTTTAGTTGTCTCCCCAACTACCACGATCAACAATCATTGTTAATACTACTGTCAACCACATCACCACTAGCTTCTACCCAGAACCAACACTATCACCCGACACAATCCCTAATTGGCACCCCACGACTACCATTGCTAGCAATCATCACTTTCAACTGTAATATAGTTTTATAATTTTCGTATTGACATAATGTTTAGAGTAGTTTAATATTTATTAATTTTTAAATAAAGACAAGTTTCATGTATAGATGTTGAGAAAACAAACAAGCTTAATTATTAGTATTCAAATCTTAATGCAACATCTTAATATTCATGTATGTATTCATATTCAGACATCTAAATCTTAATATACATCTTAAAATTAAATGTGCTTTCACATTTGCCTTCTGGGTCGATGCGGGTTCTCTCCTGTGTGGTTTGTGAGCTATTGCATAGGAGTGAGGGTTTTACCTTGTGCACCCAAAGGGTAGCGGCTGCAGGTTTCCCTTGTCATAAAAAAAAAGACGTGCATTTAGATTCAGATATCTTAATGTGAACGAAAACAAATGAGAGCTAAGACTCCTTCACAAATTTGAATGAATCAGGTGTCTTCAGACCCAATATGTGGTAGAATCTTTTAAAAATCAAATGCGCTTAATGGGCTGAGATCTGAATAATTCAAATTCAGACTCTTGTTAGGTGCAAACAAATGAGTCCCAAGTTTATGCTTTATTGCATCTTTTTCAAAATTGCATAATGTGATCCATAAGTCTAATACGCCGATAGTTCACACAAAATTATCTCCCTTGTTTTATACTAGACTAGACTTGTACGTTTCAATATAGTGAAATGATGTCTTTCCAATGTATGTGTTTCAAATCGGTGGGTCACTAATTCAAAGGAGACATCTGAATATTAGACTGCAGTTTTAGCTGTACTTGTTTCTCTTGTTTATTCATGATCGCCTTGAGTTCGGCATTTGCTTTGAGAGAATATGCTCCGTTAGATGATGTAAATTTAATACAATGATATGAACATAATGCCAAGGCAAACCCATGGAAATACCCTTATGTGTCACAATATCAACCTGTTTAATAGGCCACTCATCTTTGTACCTTTGTTTTTCCCCTTTTTCTTGGTGTGATTCTCTCATATGGGACACTGATAGATTGAATCTGTAGCCAGAGTAATTGAGGAAGAAATGTTTGGAGTTGACAATGTATGCTGGATCTCTGCAAAAGCAACTTTAGAAGCTTCCAGGCTTGCAGAATTTTTGATACTGCAGACAGGGTTCACTGCCTTGGGAAAGGCTTATTACAGATATCAGAGGGATCTCTTATCAAATGTCAGTATATACTAGATCTTATAAATGTTAAATATATTGAAGGTCTGATTTTTACTTCAAGTTATTGTGTTTTGCAGCTCCCTGCTAAAATTGAAGCTCTAAGAGATGAGTACATGCGATATGCTGTGGAGAAATGTTTATCTATTCTAAGGGAGAACCACGATGCTGTAGAGACAATTACAGGTAAAGTTAGTTAACCTTGATTGTCTAGTCACTTTAAGGGAGTGTTTGGATTGGCTTTTTAAAAGTAAGTTCTAAGCTAAAAACCAAAAGCCATAAGTTGGGGACACCCAGCTTTTGGCTTTTGGCTTTTTTCTTTACTTTTTCAGCCTAAATAAAATGCTTTTAAGCACTTTGTGTTGTTCCCAAATACGTCCAAAACTGAAAAATAACTTAAAAGCCAAAAGCCACTTAAAATAAGCCAATTCAAACACCTACTAAAAATTATCCTCTCTGAAATGTCGCCGAGTCCTTGAGTAAGACTTGTAAAATTGTGCAACTGGCATTGGATACTTACTGTTGATTGGCTTATGCTTGTGTGTCTGTTGATTAGATGTGTTGCTTGAGAAAGGAGAGATCAAAGCCGATGAAATTTGGAGCATTTACAAAAGTTCACCTAAAAGTCTTCAGGTGATTCTTTACTTCTTTTTCCAGTGATTATTGTTGACATAATTGAGGAAAACTAATGCCGTTTTCTTCTTTTCTCCCCTTCCAAAGAATAAGGAAAAAAATAAATAAAAGAATGAGCCCGCTTTTATCATTAATAAAATATTTTGGAGGATTACAGTTTGGTGGTCTTTGGAGTAGATTTGGCATATAGGCAAACTGTTCTTGTATCCAAACTCTTGGGAAACGTGTTGCTTGTTTAGAGATCTTGAACACTTGTTCACTCAGAAAATGCCATTCTGTTTTCTGTCCAAGGCTTACAGGAAACCACTTCTTGCCTCTTTTTTTTTCCTCATGAAGAGAGTACGGGTTTTGCTTCTTGCCTTTTCCCCTCTCTAGATTGACTAGTCTGATTTAACCTTCACGAACCACTTCACTAGAGCGGAGATAAAGCTGGTAATTCTGTTGATCGAAGAGTAGAACTTTAGGGCTGAATCCTACCCGCTGTCCCCCCTGTTTGGCTCCCGATCTATTAACAACAAGTAGATCTACGCCAGGAGAATTAGTAATGTGTATCCCCATTCTTGATGGATTGCCTTTGCTCATCTGCAGCTTTGATGCATGCATCTAGAGGTTATCCTTCTCTCTATGTGCTTCTTACTGTTATGAGATGGCTTAACATTCAGGTAAGTCACTTTACCTGGGTGTGTATCCAGACTCTTGGGTTACATGTTGCATCATTTTAGAGAACTAGCACACTTGTTCATTTGGAAAATTCAATGTGGCACAGCACAACCTGACCTGCCTTATCATGATTAATCATAGCTATTTTGTCCTATTCCACCATTATGCTGCTGTCAGCATCCTATATATTTGTCCAGATATAACTAGATCCATTGCCACAACCACCTCCCTTTTTTGGGTAGCTTATTTATGGGCTTTTTCCTTGCCTTTGCCAGTAGATTTAAATTGCAATTGATGTCAGGTGAGGATTAGCACAGTGATAGGAACAGAGGGAGGAGGCTCAAAGGGGGATGGGGGAATGTGGTGATTCAGGTAAAGTAGGGAGATTAGAAAGTTGAAGGCCTGTAAAGTGGTGGTGAGGGGGAGTGTTGCTGATGTCCTTAGCTAAGGCTGCTTTTTCTTCCCCTTCCCCCATCTAATTTTGATTTTCTTTTCCCATGATATAACTTACTATTATCTTGGCTCTCGGGCTTTGGAAACTATACCTGGGTGTCAAATCCTATTGTTGCACATATGCAAACAATTACTTGATGGAATGTAAACAAAGATTATTCAGGGGGCAAATTGCCAATGAATAAACTACTGTCATTGCCTGCAGTGGGTTACAGCTCGTTCTTACATAGTTCTCTTGTACTTTGCCTGTTGTAGCATAATTTGTCATCAAAAGTTTCTTTCATTTATCAGCCTACTGTGAGTCCCATCGATGAATATGGATCCCTTATATATGCTGGACGGTGGGGAGTCCATGGAGTCTCTCTTCCAGGAAGGGTGACATTTGCACCTGGAAATGTTGGATTTGCAACTTTTGGTGCACCACGACCTATGGAAGTAAGCATGATGGATGCTTTATTTATTGATCTTTATGATGACTCTATCTGATGCCATTTCATGCTTTTATGCAGACCCAGATAATTAGTGATGAAACATGGAAGCTAATAGATGGCATATGGGATAAAAGGGTAGAGGAAATGAAAGCTGCTGTATCACTGGAAACTGAAGAAGACGAGGAGAAGCCAAAACTTCTGATGGCCAGTCATTTCCTATAGCATCCAAATACCCGACACAGGTTTTGCCACTAGTCTCTGAACGGCATATTTTGTGCAGCTATGGCTTTATTTTGTCTACTTCAATTCCATGAGGATGTGACATCATTTCCTGATTGCCTGAGTTCGAAGGTCAGATCGGGTTGGCTAGTAAAGCTTGCATTATGCTTGGCCTATTTTTTTAAAAAAATGAGTGAGCATTATTGAATCTGAAAGGGGGTGGGGTGTTAGGTGTAGAGCCCCACATATTTACTAAAAGCAAAGATCGAAATGAAGAAGGTGGGCTATCGCCTTATCATAAGCTAAGAAGAGCGGTGTGCGTGCCTACTGTTGACTTTTTTTCTGAGAAAAGGTAAGGGGCATGCCTACTGCTAAACTTTTAATGGCCTAAAATATTTAGATTATAAATCTCCGCCATACAGATTTTTCCTTGTATCATTCTGATGCATGGAAAGTCAAAATATCACTAATGTGTTTTTCAACAAATAACCAAATATTTCTGTTTCTCTTAATATTTATGCCAAGTCAAAGTGTGGCAAGCAAATTGGATGGAGGGGGTTATTAATCAGTGTTCCTCTTTTTGATTTACATAATTGGTTGCAGGTAGGCTGCTGCACTCTTCAATCATTGTTTGTTCTAGATATAAGGAGCCAAGCACTCACATGTCTTGAAGAAGCATCTTGACATCAGTAGCATATTCAGGTTTTTGGGACCAGAGCTAGACTCTGGTTATGCTGTGCCTATTTTGCTGAGAGGATTGAATGATGATAAATTGTTTCGACGAGGCTAGCCTTGAACATTAGCCATTTATGGAGTGCTTTGGAGAAACATGGAGCTGAAAACTAACATCCCCAGTAGCACAGGGGGCAGGAGCTCAAGAGGGGTGAAGAACCTATTCTATATGGTGGGATACAAGGTGCCTTTTTAAGTCTAATCAACTCATCTGGGGTCCCAAACAGGTTATGGGGGCTGCCTGAGTTAAACTTTGTAAATTATTCCTACATCAGCTCCAACCCCTTCCCCTGTCCATTAAAGTCCTATCCAGAGTTTTGTAATATCTGGAGATTCGACTTCCTCTGTTTCAGAATATTGTTGCAGGGATTATATGGTGATACTGTTGTGATAATTGATTTTTGATCCGTTGAAGTGTCTGTCTTGCTGTATTCTGAACTCAAATTCATTGGCATCTCTCCTCCACTAATTAAATTCGATCATGCTATATGAAGTCATAAACATGATGATTTGAAATCTCAAATTCTCCTCAACACGTGAGTTCAACTTTTTTTTAAAATATAAAACTTAACCCATAAGTTTATATTATATGAAGAATGACCCATTATTTTTAACTTTTGTAAGAAAACAAAAATAATAATTACACTCTCTCAGGTGAAGAGAGTGTTTATTGGAAAAATTACATAAATACATAAGTTATCTTATTATAATTTTTAAAATTTCCTACCATTTGAAAAAATTACAAAATTTTTATTTTTTTACATTCTCTCTCCTTCCATATGAATAATTGTGTGAAAATAATTTTGGAAAGGAGCAAAAATTTGAAAAGAAAAGAAATAATTGTGTTAAAATTAAGGAACTATCTTTTAATTGTCAGATTTTTTTCCTTATTTAACATAACAGATTTAAATTCATATTAAATCGTTAATTTCAGATATCAGTCGACACAGAAAATATTGAAATTTATGATAATTTTTAAAATAAACAGTATAATATTTATGAAACTTGTACTTGTTTATCATATATATTGAAGTCTTTAGCTGCTTCGTTTATTTGAACCCTCGGTGAAAATGGTGGTTTGGTTGAGGGGCAAGCATATTTTTCCGTGTGTAAACTTGCAGAGCTTTTGAATGAAGAAATAGGAGGTACTGATTTCATTTGTCGGAGTTTCATATGAGAATGAAATATTGGTGAGGAGGTGCTACAAGAAATGGCCTGTCCAATTGAATATTTTCTTGTCTTGTTGCTCTTTTGGCATAATTACTTCTTCTTTGCTCCGCCATGGCCGGCCGCTCCATTTCCCGCCAGAAAAATATCCCTTAAGAATATCCCACATATACTCTAATTATTCCCCCCAAAAAATAAATGACGTCTTCAACAAAAACTATCAAACAATCGTGGCATCTCCAAGGCCTTTATATGTGGTTGAGCTTCATCACTTTGAATTCGGAGTTATGGCATCGTCGAAGGGTCACCATACAGATGCTGATAGTCTGCTAACGGGTCGTGTTGTTATTGCTTTAGATGCAACGAGGGATCATCCTGAGCAGGAAGTGAAACGCATTATTGATGAGATCAGATCACAGGGCAACATTCTTCATGCCGGCGATACCATTATTGTGCTCGGGGTTTTGCATAAATACCTTCATCCAAGTGAGTGCTGTTTCTATTTCCAGTTGGGTGGTAATACAATGTGACATCATTATAGTTTTCCTCCTCCCAACTTTGGTCTCAACTCAATGATTCTACTTATCCCTTACAAGTAAATTTTTTACTCTTTCTTGTTGCTTGCTACACCCTTATAAAGAAACATAATTTCTATGGTAAATGTGATAGCTGAATGCCTACTGTCTTAACTGACTTGTTAATTATGTAATTTTTTGGGCAGTGGGTTATCAAATGGAAGCAGAACCACTGTCCATGTTTGGAACTCACAAACGTGAGATCGAGAAAGAGGTAACAAAGAAGGTGGATGCATATGTCAACATGCTCATGCAAAGTGCCCAAGATTGTGAAGCTCAAAGGGTAATATATCCTCACTACACTTTTCTAATGGAAGCAACCATCAATTCACCACGTATCATATCATATCATATATTATTAAAAATGATAAGATATAAAGTGCAAAGTTGGATTACCATTTAACCCTACGCTAAATAAAAATATTATAATGATAAATATATAATGGACTTGTGGGGGAATGAGAGGAAACAAGCAAATGAGCTGGAATATTTCTTAGAAAAGAGCTATTGGAGATGCTTCTTACATCAAGTAATATGTGATTTTAGCATTATGATCCTGTTTAGAAAGCCACCATGTACTTGAGGTTCGGTATAATTAGGTATACTTATATTTTTTTACCTGCTTGGTAGGTTAAGTAATTACTTGGTAAGAGAGGAATCCAGTGTAATTACATTCTTCAATTCCAAGGGAGGGTAAACAATTGGTGTAGTTACACCATGTAACTATATGAAACTTTTAAAAATTCTTTTCTTCCTTTTATTTTTATTTTTGTTTATTTATTTTTTATTTGTACTATTTTAAATTTTTTTATTTTTATTATTCTAATATTTTCTAAAAATATCTTTTTAATATATGTATTTTATTTCCTTTTCGTTCTCAACTTTTACTCTTCATGTGATTCCATGCAATTTTTTTTATGTTTATAATTTGTTTTTTGTTCTAGTTTATTTTTTATTAGCATACTTTTATTAGCATTCTAATTTTTAAACTAAAGTACAATTCATTGTTTGTTTCCCTTTTCTTTAATATTACTAACATTTATAATATTAACATTTTTGTCAAAGATCCATTTTCTGATGTTCATCGAAATTTTGTACTTTTAGTTTATATGATTAATCTAATTAAAATATATGTACCAATTTGAAAAATACAAATGATTTTTTTTATATAATATTAGTTAAGAACGTATATTAGTAATTAATATATTTTCAAAAGACAACATATATCTTAAATACTTAATTTATGTTATTTATAAATACTCTTATTTTTCTACATATAATTTTTTAATTTTAGACAATTAACTTTTAGTTTTAAAATTTAATATAATTTTATAACTATACTTGTGCAGTCAAATAATTACATTGTGGCAAATAAATATGTCAAAATACTTACTAGACTATGTAATTACACTAATTTTAACTACCATGTGACTTTTCAAACATACCCTATATGTTTTCATTATATTTTATAGGACAAATATGACGTAACATAATTTTCTTAGCAAATGTTATCGTATAAGTATGCATATTGAAAAGTGAGGTGTTCTACTTGATAAAAGTTTTTTTTTTATGGTTTAATCAATTTGCTGTGTCTTTTTGAATCTTAATTATGGGTCAAACTCCTCCTACCTACATATTCTATGAATACTTCAAGAGAGCTATCTATAATTGTTAAAAAAATATTATAATAATGTGTCCAACTTAAATTGAAGATTATATAGAAGATAACGATGAACTATGCAATTTGCTCTTAAAAATATTATAGTATATTGCTCTAGAATGAAGTAAGCTTCAAAGTGAAAAGTTTGATGATCATTTTATTTCTATACTAAATTAAAATCTTGTAAGAGAAATTAATTAATTAAATAGTACTATTTATAAATATTGCAGAATAAATTAATTTTTTTTATTACTCCTAACATCTCATAATAAATTGATCTTTTTTTACTACTCTTAACTTATCATTAATTATTAGTCTTTTCTACTATTTAATTTGGGTACTATTGTTCACTGTTTCTTGAATTTTCATCTCAATCATCTTCAATTTCAGTATATGTATCAATTTATTTTTTATGCATAATAATTATTTTTACAACTTTTATTATATGCATACTTATGTACGGTACGCTTGAGTATGTATTTATTTTTAGAAAGTGGTATATATGTCACTAAAGTAAAATCACACTTGTAAGATTGTCTAACCTCAAACTAAGCAGTATATTTGAGAGAATGGTAGCATATTCAATAAAATGTCAATTTTTTTGAGAAAGTAATATTATTACAGGTCCCCCAAAAGATTTGAACTTGGTTTAGAAAATGATATTGTCTTACCTGGAGGGACTAGGATAAATAGTATATTCTTGGCAATTTCGTCTTTGTATATTCAGTTAGTTGAATATAGATGACAAGGTTGATAAATCCTTTTCTACTTGAGGTTTTATGTAGATTGTAGTATTTTTCATGCATCCAGGTAGCTCATGTAAATTTGTTACTGTGTATCTTACTAGGTGGATATTGAAGTCAAAATTACTGCTGGGACTCCCGTCCGGAAGGTGGTTGTACAAGAGGTTACAGCTATCAATACAACATGTGTCGTGTTGGATAGGTAGCTTTGATCCAGTTTGTTTCTATTCTCAGACATGACATTTCTCTAATATTGACATTACAGGCACCTCAGACGGGATTCCACGTATTACCTTAAACACGTACCTTGCAAAGTTGCATTAATTGGTGATAATTTATCCGTCAAGGTTGTCAGACCTTATTCCATCGTCGACGCTGATACCATAGAGCATAAGTTATACTTTTCTGTCTCCAAGCAAGTGCCCTTGGCACCCCCTCCTACTGCAGAAAACACAGGCCACTCTGTTGTTTCAATCAGCTATTCAGGATCCGTGGAAAGCTCCGAAATACCAGAGAATGAACCGGGGATGTTTAATCAACTGGAGAATAGCACTTCACACGAAGATCTTAGTTTCAATCCTGTGCAAGAAAGATCAGGTCAGCTAGCATAATGATAATCTTATAAATAAATCCAGCCACCCTGTTAATCATGTCTTTAGATACCATAGACTGTACATCTATAACCCTGTTTGGTTAGAGTTCTTCTCTTATCTTGTTCATTTCTCATATATCCTTGTACGGACAAGTGAAAGAGCTCCTTCAACAAAAGATACGCATGAATTTATATTTGATTCCAGCGTAGAATTTTGCTGCTCTTACAAACTTCCTAGTAGAATTTATCTGTAGCAATCACTTATTACGGCACACACGTTTACTTTAAACAAATATTACTGTAGTCAAGTAATATTATGTTCATAGATAACAAGTTTGGTTGTAAAATAAGTTGGTACTTCATCTTCTGGGAAAATGTAGTATTGTTCTTGCATATGAACTCCTCATTAAGAATTTAGTAAATCATCATTTTATGGTAACGTCTTTTGTGATTTATTTTCAAGAATTTTTTCCATAAACGGTGGTGCTTCTTGGAATTCATCTGGAATTCTTGGTTGTGTATTTGCTTCATTTTCCTTTTGCTTTGTTCTTGGTATCCTGAAATTCATCTGGATTCTGAATTGTGACTTTGGAAGTAGTTGCTTGATTGCTTTGATAACTATGTACGATTTTTACTTTTGTCTTGTGTGATTCAGCCCCTGTTTCTAGTTCTTGTGCATATTGTTGGCTAGTTTCTTGCTCAATTATGCCCCTGTTTTAGAGTCCTTGTGCATATTGTGTTCTAGTTTCATGTTCAATTCTGCTTCTGTTTTCAGTTCTTGTTCATAACTAGTTTTAGTTATTGTTTGGTTTTTCCACTCTCTGCTAGTTTTCTTTTTCAACTTGCTTATGTTGTTGTCTTAGTGTCAGCCTATGAAACTCTACATTATAGCAGTTTATAGATTAGCGTGGCATTGGTGATGATGGTAGAGTGAGGTCATGTCTGCAGATGTGGGTCAAGAGTAGCAAGGGAGCCACTAGGCCGAGAGTTGGGTCTGGGGAAGTCCATAGAGTTGGTTAAAATTCTCAAGAAGGGGAAGATCAACGTAGCTTGTGTTTTGGAGACCAAATGGGTGGGTACTAAGGCTAGAGATGTAGACAGGTTTTAAATTGTGGTACTCAGGATGCTCGAGGAATAGGAATTATGTAGGCATTTTAGTAGATACTGAACTTAGGGTGCTGGTGGTATAGTCTATGAGGCTGAACAACAGGATGATGGTGATTAAGTTAGTCATTGGAGGACTGACCTTGAATGTAATGTGCACCGCAAGTGGGCTTGGGCGAGGAGGCTAAAAAGCAGTGTTGGTAGGATTTGGATGAGGTTGTGAGGGGTATCCTGCATACCGAGAAGCAATTCATAGGAGGAGACTTCAATGGTCACATCGAGATAGCTTCAAAGAGGTATGTCGATGTACATTGAGGTTTTGGTTTTAGGGATGGAAACAAAGGAGTTTTACTTTTGAACTTTGCAAAAGCTTTGGTGATAGCTAATTCGAGGTTCCTGAAGGAGGAGGATCACTTGATGACTGGACAAAACTATTGTAGATTAGTTACTCCTTAGAAAAGTGTGATAAAAGCCTTTGTTAGGACTGCAAGGCTATCCTGAGTATCTTACAATTCAACATAAGCTCTTGACAACAGATTTAGAGATTAAGAGAAACAGGAAGAAGAGGGCCTTGTGTGAACTGTCGAAGATCAAGTGGGGTGGCCTGATTACTGCCATAGCTCAGGAGATGAGCGAGAAGTTGATGGCAATGGAAGGTTGGGGAAGTAGTGAGGATGCTAGCAGTATGTGCGGTAGGACAACTAATTGCATTAGGGAAGTAACTAGTGAGGTGTTGGGAATGTTGAGGGGTAACACCGGAGGACATCACAGAGATTAGTGGTGGAATATAGCAGTATACATGGAAGCCGAGAAGGCTGCTTATATGGAGGTGGTGGAGAGAAACGTACAGGAGGAGAAAGGGATAAATAGGGAGAGGTATAAGACGGTTTAGAGGGAAGCAAAGTTTAGCAGTTACAATGGCTGAAATGGCAGAATTTGAACACTTCTATGAAGAACTCAGCATAAAAGTGGGGTTAAGAAGTTGTTTAGGCTCGTTAGGCAAGAGATATGAGGGATCGAGACCTGGACCAAGTGCATCAAAGACGAGGAAGTCAAAATATAATTAATTGGAAGAGACACACATTAGACAAAGATGACAAACATACCTTCATGAACTCTCGAGTGAAGAGTGGGGATAAAAATATTATGTTGGGCGATTTAGAGCATTTTGAGAGTTGTCGATTTTTTGGGTATTATAGGGGTAACTGTTTGAGGAGGTTATTTGTAAGATGAGAAGGAGAAGGTGACAAGGCCAGATGAGATTTCGGTGGAATTTTGAAAGAGCTTAGTTAGAACAGGTATGCAGTGGCTAACTGGGTTAATTAAAGCCATTTTCAGCACATTGAAAATACCCAAAGAATAGAGATGGAGTACAATTATGCCGTTGTTCAAGAATATGGGTGATATTCAGTATTACAATAATTATAGAGGTGTCAATTTGCTAATCCACACTATGGATGTTTGGGGGAGGGTGGTGGAGACTAGGATGAAGAGGGTTGTGTCGATTATCGAGAACCAATTTGGATTCATGCCAGAAAGTTCAACTATAAAATTCATGCATCTTATAAGGAGGTTGATGGAGCAATATAAAAAGATAAAGGGGGACTTCATATGGCGTTCATTTACCTAGAAAAAGCTTACAATAAAGTCCGTATGAACATTCTATGGAGATGTTTGGAGGCAAGATATGTACCCTAACTTGCATTAGAATAGAAATGTACAATAGAGCCAAGATCCAAGTGGGGATAATAGGAGGGGACTCAGAGCACTTTTCAGTCGTGATGGGGTTGCGCCAAGGATCAATTTGCCTTGGTGATGGTTGAACAAATGCATCATATCCAAGGAGAGGTGTCATGGTGGATGATATTTGCAGAGATATAGTAATGATTGACGAGACATGCAACAGAGTTACTGATAGGCTAGAGGTAGAACCTTGGTGTATAAAGGGTTCAGGTTTAGCATGACTAAGACAAAATACTTGAAGTGCAAGTTCAGTGGCATTACTCTTATAGCATGTGGAAGTGAGGATTGATACACAAGTCACATCCAAAAAAAGGAGTGTCAAGGATTTGGGTCAATAATCTAAGGAAATGGGGAGATTGATGAGGATGTTATCCATGACATCGGAGTGAGGTGGATGAAATAAAGGCATGCATATTCTGTCTTGTGTGATAAAAATGTATCACCAAGTCTTAAAGGTAAGTGTTATAAAGTGGTGTCAGGCCATCTATATTATATGAAGCGGCACGTTAGCAAGTCGAAAACTCATGTACAAAAGATGAATGTAAGCAGAAACGTGGATGTTGAGATGGATGCGTGGACCATACTTGGAGAGAGAATATTATGAATGAAGATATTCAGAACAAGATGGGAGTGACCTTCGTGATGTACAAGATGAGAAAGGATAGACTGAGATGGTTAGAACATGTGAAACGGAGCATTGACGCCCCCCTGAGGAAGTGTGAGAGGTTGACTATCATGGGTACAAAGAGAGGTAGAGATAAGCCAAAGAAGTATTTGAGAGATGTGATTAGACAAGACATAACACGCTTGTAGCTTATCGAGGACATGACTTTAGCTCGGAAGATTTGGAGGTTGAGGAATAGGATAGAAGGTTAATAGGTAGTTGAGTGTTGCCTAGTTTCCTTATCGTATTGTTTTAATTGCTTTATTATTATCTTATTTTTCGATCTTATTATCTCCTTGGCTTCAGTTTTCATATTATTTATTGTTGCTACTGTTCTCTTCTCAATTGTTTTCAGTATGAATTCTTCATTACCATATTTTCGTTACATACTTGATTATTGATTATTTTTATTTAAGCTAAGGGTCTATTTGATACCACCTCTCTACCTTCTCAAGTAGGGGTGAGGTTGCATACACACTTGTTGTTTGTGTGATACTTTTAAGTTGCGGAAATGCATTGTCATCCAACTTTGAGGGTTTGTGCTCCTTTTCTGGTTTGAATCCTACTCTACATAGTAGGGAGAAGTCAGAGGAGGAATTCTTGACAATATCTTCCCTTTCAGTTTTCATGATTTTAAGAAACTCCTGTTTTTCTGAATTTATGTGGTCCTTTTGTAGTTTGAAGTCCTGCTCAGCATAGGTGAGGAAGAGGTCAGAATAGGACTCATTAGAAATACCTTTCCTTACAGTTTCCATGGTTATAAAACAGGCTTCATCTGTTTTTGGTGTTTTAAACTAGTTCAATTATATAAATCTGTTGCAGTATTGGCCGGAGTGATTTTGGTGAAAGATGTCACAATGTCTAGTTTAAAACTGTAAGGGATTTGGTTCAAAGTGTGGAACAGTTTCCTATTCTTACTGCTTTACATGTTTTGACAATTTAAACAGATAGGTCTGCCGGTGGAGATATAAAGGATCCCATCCCTCCCATTTGCCAGAAAGAACGAAGACCACCTACATCATGGAGATCCTCTAATACACCATTTCTTTGTATTGCTTGTGGAGCAAAGACAGAACTATACATCAAGGATTCCATGAGATTCAGTTTCTCAGAAATAAAGTTGGCAACAGATGATTTTTCAAAGGATAACTTGCTTGGAGAAGGTGGATATGGTCGTGTATACAAAGGTCGGTTAAAGGATGGTCAGGTCATTGCTGCAAAGGTGCGGAAAGAAGCAAGCACACAGGGATTTTCTGAGTTTCATTCTGAAGTTTATGTTTTGAGCTTTGCACGTCACAAAAACATTGTGATGCTTTTGGGCTATTGCTGCAAGGAAAATGTTAACATTTTGGTCTATGAATACATCTGCAATAAGTCTCTTGAGTGGCACTTATTTGGTACGTATAATTATGATAGTCAAACATTTCTCCAACAGCATAAAGCTCAAGATAATAAGTAATTTGGGGCAATATTTTTGACAGAAAATACAGACAACATTCTTGAGTGGCATCGCAGATATGCTATTGCCATTGGCACTGCAAAGGGCTTGCGTTTTCTGCATGAAGAATGCCGTGGAGGTCCAATTATTCATCGCGACCTGAGGCCAAGCAACATACTTCTCACTCATGACTATGTTCCCATGGTAAATCTACACATTTTGATTTAAACACATAGAAAGACTGTTAGAATTGTTGAACTTGAATAGAAGGAACAGATACTACTGAGTTACCACATTTGTCCCCCCTCTCGCCCATCCTTCTGCTTCTGGTTCTCTAAGCTGGACTGTGATCTGAACAAAAACAATTGGGAAGCTAATATTAATTCCATTCTTCCTATGAATGATTCTGTTTGTTTTCGTTTCTCATAGCTAGGTGATTTTGGCCTGGCTAAGTGGAAGACAAATGAGGATAATATATACACAAGGATACTTGGCACATTGGGGTGTGAGCAATTTCTATTATTCATTGGCTATGCGTTAATGTTATATTGTCAATAGATGAAACCTTGGAGTCAGATATTCACCACAAGCTTCTCTTGCTTCGTGCAGATATCTTGCTCCTGAATATGCTGAGAACGGCATTGTGTCTGTCAGAACAGATGTCTATTCATTTGGCATTGTTCTTATACAACTAATGTCAGGACGCAAAGCCATAGATTCAATGAGAAAGGATAGCTATCACTCTCTTAGACAATGGGTGTGTTCTCTAGGCCTTTTTACGTGGAAGTGATTCATTTCAAAGATGTAGCTAGTTTAGGGAACTCTCATTTAAAAAATTTCAGTGCAGTTTTAGTGGAAGTTTCTCTTTTCTATTTTCAGGCAATTCCGCTCATTGAAAAGCTTGCATTTCATGAGCTCATTGATCCTCGCATAGGCGATTCTTATGACACATTTGAAGTGTACCACATGGCTAGAACAGCATTCTTGTGTGTGCAGAATGACCCTGAACTGCGTCCATCAATGGGAGAGGTAAATTTTGTGATTGATGAAGTTAATTTGTTTAGTTAACAGAAGAACACTAAATGTATCATCAGCCTATTAGTCCATATGTCAAAGAGCATTTTCTTATTGTTTTGAAGCTTCATGTACCAGTCCGTCTTTATTCTCTTGATAAATTTCTCTTATGAAAGGTATAAGTTCACAAACTGCAGTTAGGAAGAATGGGGACCTGGAATTTTCATCTGTATTGCTTCCTAGCAATTAGCATTCCATTCTCTGCCTCTTGGCAGTGTGCAGCCTAACATCCTACTGCTCATAACGCATCAGGACGTAGATGGTTTCAAGCTATCGCGTTGGTTTGGTGATAAACTGACTAAGAACTAACATTCAGGCCATTTGTCATGGCCAGTAAAATCCTGTAATCGTAAAACAACTTTGTTAACGAAAAGTAACCTGATGTAACTACATGAATGTTGCTAATTGAATATGGATAGCATATCTTCATTGTCATTTTAATCGAGTGATGAACTAACCAGTTGCAAACATAAATGTAGGTCTTGCGTCTTCTTCGAGGGGAGTTAGACCATCTCCACCAGATTGCGGAGCAGTTTGTGCCTCAATTTGTTCCACATTTTAGTAAATAGAAATGTGAGCAGCCATGTTATGTTTAATTTGTTGCTGAAACTGTCTTGGTATGTTTTACATTTCTCTGCTCAGGGAAATTGAAAAGAGCTGCATAAGCTTTGTTTGGTGTGACACTTTATAATACAAGTAATACTATTAAAAAGTTCATCTAGTATAAACTCCAAAATAAGTTTTTTCCACGTAAATTTAGGGTCTCTTGGATTTGATTTACTTTTACATTGTCATATTCATTTGTCAGTGTGTATATAGTTGTTATCACTCCTTTTTTTAGTGCTTGCGTTTCAAGGTTTCTCTTGGTTCAAATAAAATTGGAATATCTTATGCTGTAAATTTTATCATGCAATTTGTCGTTTGTTCCCCTAACAACTACAAAGGTACCTCAATTACGAGCTATTTTGATCATTTTTCATCTTTCACTCGCTCGAACATTCCAACTTAGAAAAAGTAAAATAAAATAGAAATAACATATAAATACACGCTTTTTAACATGACCCCAGCTGACATTTATATCCTCCAACTTTAGGTATACATAAGTAGACACTTAAATAAAGTTGAACAAATAGACACATGCATCTTACGTGGCATCTTTGTGTTAAATTCCTGTGCATGTATTATGCCACATTGGGCACATGTGTCTACTTGTTCAATTTTATACAAATTTAAGTGTCTACTTGTGCAAACTCTAAATTGGAGAACATTAATGTCAATTAAAATCAAATAAAATGACAAATTTATGTATTTTGCTTCATCACTTAGGTAAGTTTATTGAAGCTTAATTATGTTATCCTCTCCATTTTTAACATGGATGCCGACTAGATTTTCCAATTTCCCCAAATCAATCCATCAGCTTAATAAAGTCCATTTAAGAGTAGAATAAGATTTGTTTGTTACAAATGACTAACTAAAGTTGTGTTTGTCAAATTGCGTAAATGAATGTGAACTCATCACCTAATTAATGTTCTGACTTGAATCAGTGATATGAAAATGTAATTTGAATTTCTTAAATTAATAAAATGAAAACTACATAACTTATGAAAAATTATTAAAACTTTCTAAACTCTTACACAATTTTATTGAACGACCAAATCATAGTTCATAAATAAAATATCGAAATATCCTAAAGCATTGAATTAATAAATCACATATCTCAGATTGAAATTGAGGGGTATGTGATATCATATGTATTCAAATTTCTTTTATAAATAAATATTTGCAATGGCATGTTACTACATCTATAGGTCAAATATTGTTTTTTATACAAACATATTAATCCTGAATATGACTCCTCTCGTTCTTGAAGAATTGTCACAATCAAAAGACGTCTAAATTGCGTAGGAAGAATGAATTATCCAAAACATAAAAATATATACACCTATAATTGTGATCTATTTGTCAGAATCAAAGGGATATTGTCATTTTTTAATGGCTCTTTTTAATATAAGAAAAAAGGAATTGGGATAATTTTCTTTTTAAAATCTTTTTAATATATATGTATTATGAGCGTATTAAAATGCATTGTACTTATTTTGGTGAAAAAAATTGTGTTATGCATTAAAAACGAATTATATGTATAATATAAATGTATTACACTATTAAGAGATTTTGCATGTAATATTAGATCTATTATAAGTGTCTTGAAATGTATTAGGTTTGTTTTGGTTTAAAAAGAGGGAAAAAAACTTCCCTATACATTTTAAGAGGGTATATTACCTGAAAATATCACAAAAATTATTTACTATCAAATGTCAACTTTTTTTTTCCCACAAAGATGTATATATGGAGAAAAAGTTAAAAAAAAAAAAGGAAAGAAAAGCAAACGTGTGATAGTAAAAAAAGTGCAATAAATGCATGATTTGTTGATAGTGGCTTTGTGCATTAGGAGTGACAATTTTTTTTGCATACGTTAATAAAAAGCCAGCTGAATTGTACATGCAATTAAAGTCCTCCTCTATCTTGTCGCTCTTCATTAAATGATAGTAATGAATAATACATGCAATTGTAATTCACTTTATTTATAGTTGAAAATATAAAAAATAGAGTTTTAATTGTCTTTGTTTTGGTTGAAACCATATTCTTATTAAAGATATTATGATCTATGTTGCTAAGTGGTATAATATTAATGATGATTTGTTTGTACAATTGTAATTCAATTTATTTGTGGTATAAAATATGTACAATTGGTTGACTTTATTTTGATTGAAACTATATATTAAAAAGTTTATCTGAGTACAAGATGTGAAGGTCCTTCCACCTCAACCATTGTGTTAGCTTAGAATCCAATAATTTTACCAACAAATAACAAAGAATAAACCAAATGTCTGGACAGGTTGCCAAAAAATGTAAAGTGAAATTTACAAGTCAAGGTTGGTTTCATTTTGAAAAAATACCAAAAAACATTGTGTTACCATAAAAAAATTAATAAATTATCCAAATATACAACCAACATTAAACAAAAACTCTGTAAATTGTTTACGTAAAATTTTATGTTAAATCAACAGTACAGGTCGGTGTTGGTTTTAATAAAAACAATACATTCAATTTATTATATGGTTTTAAATATCGACAACAATTAGGTAGAGTTTTGTTTTGATTGAAACGATGTTAAAAAGTTTGTCTGAATAGAAGATGTGAAGGTCCTTCCACTTAAATCATTGTGTTACCTTAAAATTCAATAATTCTACCAAAAAGGCAACAAAGATTAAACCAAATGTCTGGTAGGTTGATTTGTAAGGTGAAATTTATAAGTCAAGGTTGGTATCATGTTGAAAAGAAAAAAATAAAAAACATTGTGTTACCATAAAAAATTAATAAAGTAACCAGATATATAACCAACATTAAACAAATTCTCGAGGAAATATGTAAAGTTAGACTTGATTTTTTTAGGTAAAATGTTATGTTAAGTCAACTGTACACGCCAGTGTTGATTTTTATAAAAACAATACATTCATTTTATTTAAGCTTTAAAAAATCCACAACCATGAGGTAGACTTTTTGTAACACCTGGCAAAATGACCAAAATACCCTTAGAAGAAAGATGTGTGCTAATGTGTCTTCCCATGCTCCAATAGCAAATCCAAGGCCAAATTTGCGATCAACATAAAAATTAATTGGAAAAATAGTCTCAATTGAGTTTTAGAGTAACCGGATCAAAAGATAAATTTTCGATGCGAAAACGCAAATTAGTGTAGGTGTGCGACAGGGTCGCGACGCGCCACCATCGCGGACCAACACTTGGTTTCATCTTGAAAATTTTCTACGGGATTAGAAACCTCGTCTGGAGAATTTTTGGTAAAAAATGCCGAAAATAAACCCAGCATCGCGGACCCCATGTCTCGAGACAAACTTTTTTCGAATTTCGTGAGGGGCATTTTAGACCTTTCCAAGCCCTTCCTGCACTTAATATATGAGTAAAACAGGTCGTTTTAAGTATAAAAAATGTTTTAAACCCAATTCTAAGTCCTTTTAAAACCTCTAACAAAAAGACCTAGGGCTAAAGAGAAAAGAGAAGAGCGAAGATTCAAGAAATTCAAGCCGGATTTGTGCCAACTTGATCGTCTACCTTCATCCCAGGTATATAAGGCTAACATAACGTTGGATTGAGTTCGTCCACATGCCCCTTCACATACTTTGATTCGAGTTGAGTTAAGTTTGAGTTTCCGAATTGAATCCTTGAGTTAATTATCATTTTATTACATAAGAATGTATTGATGATGATGTTGAGTTTACTATTTGGTTGGATATATGTTCATGTCTTCGTTCACATGAACTGAACCCTAACTGATTGTAACACCCAGTGAAAATTGCCAAAATAACTATAGAGTGGAGATGTGCACATAACGCATCTTCCAATACTTGTATAGAAAATCTGAGACCAAATTTGTGATCAGCACAAAAAATTGAGTGGGAAAATGGTCTCAGTTGATTTTTAGAGCGATCGGATCAAAAGATAATTTTTCGACCCGAAAATCAAAACAGTGTCGGTGCGTGACGGATGCACGATGGAGGCGCGTCGCGCCTCTATAGCGGATCCACACTTATTTTTTTTCAAAATTTTTTGACGGGATTGGAAAAATTCGTTCAGAAACTTTTCGGAGAAAAATATATGTACGCGATGCGGACTGGGCTCTTCCAAAGTTGAAAAAAAATTCTACATTTCGTGAGGGGCATTTTGGTCAATTTCTAATCCCTCCTAAACTCTATACACGATCTAATTAGGTCGTTTTGACGTAAAAAGGGTCTAAAACCTCATTCTAAGTCCTTTTATAACAACCTAACAAGACTAGGGCTTGAGGAAAGAGGAGAAGCATTTGAGATTCTGGAATTCAAGAGGAATCCTTGAAGTGATTGTTGAAAGCTTCATCCCAGGTATATAAGGCTACCTAAAACGTTGGATTATGTTCATCCACGCGCCTCTTCGTTTCTTGAGTTAAGATCATGAGTATAAATTGCATATTTTGAATCCTGTGATTCTTGAGTTCTATATTCTAGTGCATGTTGGAGTTTTCATGAATATTACTTGAGTCAACTTATGAGTTGCATTGTTATTACCATGAAATATGAATGTTATTCAAATGCTTGATACCCTAGGCCTAAACTGAGTATTCCTTTGCTTACTAACTGACTTGAAATTATGACTCTGACCTTCTAAACCAAGTAAGTTAAATCTCAGAAGTATGTTGTCTTGTTTCATGTATGCATGTGATGAATACCCATTATGTCTTACATGTTGAGCATGGATGATATGATGTTACTTGACCGTAATTTGGTGAGAGTCTTGCATGATGTGAATTAGGGTCTTGAGTTATATTGTTTTGAGTTCCCACTTTGAGTTATGGAGTTAATTGAGAAAGTTGATGTTGAGTTGATTGAGATGAGTATGAGTTGAATGTACATGAGCATATTTTAGTCTTGGAAGGAGTATTGATCACCGAGTTGGGTGAGAGGAATCACCCCAGAACTACTTTGCCAGCGTAGGATGGTCGCACAGGATAATTCTGGTGGCCCATGTCCCAATAGATGGACATTCTCTTTGGCTCCAAGAGAGAGAGGTAGAGGTTGACGTCCTATTCCTTGGCAAGTTTAGGGTGGATGTGGCAACGATGTCTTTTCGTTGTACATCACCAAAACTTATGGTGGGGTGGAGAGTTATCGGTTAGAGAAACTCTCAAGCAACATTTGAGTTGAGCATGCCATGATTTTCGAACTGAGTTGCATTAAATACTGAGTCTAATTTTAAAAGCATGATTTCAAACCTTAAACTTGCATGATTTACCTGAGCTGAGTTGTGAGATGAGGAGTTGAGCCTTGAGTCAAGTTGGTTTACTGAGTTTGAGCTTTATCTGTTTCTTGAGCCATCTTACATATTGTACATTCCACGTACTGACGCCACTCGGCGCTGTATCATTTTATGATGTAGATACAGGAGATAGAGGACTTCGACAAGTGCACCCGTTTACCTTCAAAGTTCCTTAATTCCAGAGTTTGGTGAGCCCTCCTTGCCATTTGGAGGAGCCTTTATTTTAGTTACTTGTTGTTTATTTCTCTTTGGGATAGCCATGACCTATCATGGTACCTTCTTAGACTGTAGAAATAGAGGCTTCATAGACTAGAGATGAGGATTTGATGTTGGGGTCTTCCCTCCCCCCCCCCCCCCCCCCCCCTTTTGTTTTAAAATTGAGTTCCTTAAACCAGTTATGATGTTATTGATGTAGAAGCATCTGAGTTGCCCACTATCTTATTCTCCTTATTTTAATACTTTCCACTGTATCTGATGATTGAATGACTGTCTTGAAACCGAGTAGTTTGCTTGGGGACTAGCAATAGTCTTCGAGTGCTGGCCACGTCTAGGGTACCCTCTTGGGGCGTGACAAACTTGGTATGAGAGCATAAAGTTCAAGTGTCCTAGGGAGTGTATGAAGTCGTGTCTAGTAGAGTCTTGTTTATGGGTATGTTGTGCACCACATTTCATAAGCAGGGAGCTATAAGACATTAGGAAGGGTTACACTTCTTCTGTATTTAGAGTTCGTGCGATAGAGTTTTAACTGTATAAAACTCTTTTCTAATTTGTGCGTTACACATTGGCAGATCATGCCTCCTAAACATACTGCTGCCCAAAGAGATGCCTCAACCCCAAACACTGAGAATCCCCCACCAGAGGTCCCTACTCCGATTGGGACAAGGAGACGGGATCGACCTGCCAGAGCTGCTGAGATTCCACAGGCACCTCCTGCTCAGTCAGCCTCCACCTCAGAGGCAGACTTTAGGGGAGCCATTGCTATGCTCACCCAGCTAGTGGCCTCCCAGAGTAACAGTTGAGGTCCCCAGACCCTTAGCTCTAGCTCCCAAGAGCCCACGGCTGCAACCAGGCTCAGAGATTTCTTGAGGATGCACCCGCTAGTCTATACAGGGTCAAAGGTTAAGGAAGACCCACAGATGTTTATTGATGAGATGTGCAAGGTCCTGAGGGCTAGCATGCGAATGAGGTTGAGGGAGTTGAGCTTGCCTCCTATCAACTTAAGGACGTGGTGAACGTTTGATATAACCAATGGGAAGATGGTCTGGGTGAGGATGTTGAGCCTGCTGAGTGGAGTGAGTTTGAGAGTGTCTTCCTCGACCATTTCTTCCCCCAAGAGCTAAAGGAAGCAAAGGTTGAGGAGTTCGTGAACCTAAAGCAAGAGGGAATGACCGTCAAAGAGTACAACCTCAAGTTTATTAAGTTGTCCAGGTACGCTCCAGAGATGGTCCAAGATATGAGGGCAAGGATGAGAAAGTTCATGTCTGGGTTGGGTAAAAAGGTAAAGAGGGAGTGCAAGGCAACATTACTGATCCCGAGCATGGACATCTCCAGAATCATGGTATATGCCTAGCAAACTGAGGAGGACAAGAAGAAAGACAGAGAAGAGCATTTGAGTAAGAAAGCCAAGTCCACCAGGCACGATCCTAGCCAATACAAACATAATAAGAGAGATAGGTCTTACTCTTAAAAGAGGCAGTCGCGGTATGCACCATCATTAGCCAGTGCACCAACTCCAAATGCCGGTATGATCAAAGATCCTAAGGCCAGTCAAACTTTAGAGCACAGGGTTCAGAAGCCTGTGTGACCCTTGGCTCGAAAGGAAACCACCTTGTGGGATGTGTGGTAGGATGCATTTGGGAGAGTGAAAGGATGGAGGAAATGTTTGCTACAAGTGTGGCCAGACAGGTTACTTCCTGAAGGAATGTCCACTTTGGGGTAATAAGGCGTAGAATTCTACTCCGATGCCACCACCAAAGGCTAACTAAAGAGTACTACACCGAGGACAAGTGGAGGGACGAATCATCTTTATGCAATAGGGAACCAACAAGACCAAGAAGTTGCACCAGATGTCGTGACGGGTATGCTTCGAGTCTTTACTTTTGATTGTGATGCTTTGCTTGATCTATGAGAAATGGTGTCCTTTGTGACGCTATATGTGGCTAGAAAATTTGAGATCGCCACCACTTCGAGTGTTTACTTGAGCCTTTCCCTATTTCTACTCTTGTTGGTGAGTCTATCATAGCCAAGAGAGTCTATAGAGATTGCGTAGTGTTGTCTATCATAGGGATACTCTTGCTGATTTTGTTGAGTTAGAGATGATTGACTTTGATGTAATCCTTGGCATGGACTAGCTCCATGCCTACTATGCCTCTGTTTACTGTAGAACCTGAACTGTCAAGTTTTAGTTCCCAAATGAGCCTGTTATAGAATGAAGGGATGATTCCATTGCACCTAAGGGAAGATTTATTTCTTACTTTAGAGCTAGAAGGTTAATCTTTAAAGGGAGTATCTACCATCTCGTGCGAGTCAAGTTTGATGATGTTGAGCCTCTATTCTTGAGTCAGTCTCGATTGTGAGTAAGTTTCCAGAAGTGTTTCCTGAGGATCTACCTGGAGTCCCTCATGATAGGGAGATTGACTTCGAAATTGATGTTCTTCCCGATACACAGCCTATCTCAATTCCACCTTATAGGATGAGTTGAAAGAGTTAAAAGAGCAGTTGAGGGACTTGCTAGACAAAGACTTTATCAGGCCGCGAGTTTCTCCTTTGAGTGCCCCCGTCCTATTCGTGTAAAAGAAAGATGGGCCTCTCAGAATGTGCATAGATTATAGGCAACTTAACAAGGTCATGATTAAGAATAAATATCCTCTCCCCAGGATAGATGATCTGTTTGACCAACTTCAGGGTGCCTCATGCTTCTCAAAGATAGACCTCAGATCGGGCTACCATCAATTGGAAGTGAGGGAGTGTGACATTCCAAAAACAGCTTTCCGGACTAGATATTGGCACTTTGAGTACTTGGTCATGTCCTTTGAGTTGACGAACACACCTGTAGCCTTCATGGACTTGATGAATAGAGTGTCAGACCCTATCTTGACATGTTTGTAATCGTGTTCATCGACGACATTTTGGTGTATTCGAAGGATGAGAAGGAGCATGTCAATCACCTCAGAGTTGTCCTTCAGACTCTTAAGAACTATGATTTGTATGCAAAATTCTCGAAATGTGAGTTTTGGCTCAAGTCATTGGCTTTCCTAGGCCATGTTTTTTTAGGTGATAGTATTCGAGTAGATGCCAGAAGATTGAAGCGGTTAAGAACTGGCCAAGACCGACCTCTCCAACTTACATAAGAAGTTTCTTAGGGTTGGCAGGCTACTACAGCAGGTTCGTTGACGGATTTTCTTCCTTATCCGCACCATTTATCAGATTGACTCAGAGAAACGCCAAGTTTCAGTGGTCTGAGGAATGTGAGAAGAGCTTCCAAGAGTTGAACACCAGGTTGACTATTGCACCTGTTTTGACCTTGCCCGATGGGACGCAGGATTTTGCAATATTCTGTGATGCATCAAGAGTTGGGTTGGGTTGTGTGTTGATGTAGAGAGGGAAGGTGATCGCCTATGCTTTCAGGCAATTTAAAGTTCATAAAAGAGGAACTATCCAACCCATGATCTTGAGTTGGCGGCGGTAGTGTTTGCACTTAAAATCTGGCCCCACTACTTATATAGAGTGCATGTAGATGTGTTCACTGACCACAAGAGCTTACAGTACGTCTTCAGACAGAGGGAGCTCAACCTGCGGTAGATGAGATGGTTGGAGTTGCTCAAGGATTATGACATGAGTATTCTCTACCACCCAGAAAAGCTAACATTGTTGCTGATGCTCTTAGAAAGTTGTCAATGGGTAGCATAACCTACATTGAGAAAGGGAAGAAAGAGCTAGTGAAGGAAGTGCATAGATTGGCTTGATTGGGAGTCCAACTCGAGGAGAATAACGATGAAGGAGTCAATGTTCAGAGTGGGTCTGCATCATCCCTAGTAGTAGAGGTACAAGAGAAGCAAGATCGAGATCCTGTCATACTCCAACTGAAGGAGGTTGTCCACAAACAGAAAGTGATGGTCTTCTCCAAAGGGGGAGATGGAGTGTTGAGGTACCAGAGTAGATTGTGCATTCCAGATGTTGATGGTGTTCGAGAGAGGATCATGGCTGAAGCCCACAGTTCTAGATATTTTATTCATCCTAGCTCTACCAAGATGTACCACGACTTGAGAGAAGTCTATTGGTAGAGTGGAATGAAGAGGGATATTGCTAAATTCGTTCCAAAGTGCCCGAATTTCCAGCAAGTGAAAGTTGAGCATCAAAGGCCTTGCGGTTTGGCACAGAACTTTGAGATTTCGGAATGGAAGTGGGAGATGATTAACATGGACTTCATTACCAGCCTACCGAGATCCCAAAGGCGGCATGATTCGATATGGGTGATTGTGGATAGGATGACCAAATCGGCTCACTTCATAGCAGTTAGAACGACTAATACTGTAGAGGAGTACGCCAAGTTGTACATCTAGGAGATTATGAGGTTGCATGGGGTTCCCTTTTCCATCATCTCGGACAGAGGAGCTTAATTCACCTCCCAATTTTAGAGATCGTTCCAAAAGGGATAGGTTACTAAGGTGAACCTGAGTAAAGCCTTTCATCCATAGACGAATGGCCAAGCAGAGCGCACGATTCAAACATTAGAGGATATATTGAGGGTCTGTGTCCTTGACTTCAAAGGGAACTGGGATAACCATCTACCGTAGATTGAATTCGCATATAACAATAGTTATCATACAAGCATTCAAATGGCTCCCTAGGAAGCCTTATATGGGAGGAGGTGCATATCACCAATTGGGTGGTTTGAAGTTGGAGAAGCGGAATTGATTGGGCCTGATCCTGTCCACCAATCAATGGAGAAGGTTAAGGTCATTAGAGAGAGATTGAAGACTGCCCAGAGTTGCCAGAAATATTACACCGATGTGAAGAGAAGAGACTTAGAGTTCGAGGTGAATGATTGCGTGTACTTGAAAGTGTCACCAATGAAGGGTGTCATAAGATTTGGGAAGAAGGGAAAGTTGAGTCTGCACAATGTTAGACCCTATCAGATTGTGAGAGGATTGGGAAGGCCACTTATGAGTTAGAGCTAACTCTTACTCTTTCGGTGTTCGATACTACTCCCATGACTCAATGTTCATAAGACAATCAATCCAATCAAATCATAGGGGCTTTTAACCCTATCATCAATCAATCTCATAGGGGTTTTAACCCTTTCATCAATAAATCTCATAGGGGCTTTAATCCTTTCATCAATTAATCTCATAGGGACTTTAACCCTCTTATCAAGGAACATTTCAATCCACGACTCAAGATTTAGAACAATCGTAAGGGAACAATCGAATTGAAAAATCAGTGGAGTTTATTTATGGAGACTCACAGGACTACCAAGTTCTATCAACTCATCATCACTCTCTCTTCACTATCACAATCACAATCACCATCGACATCCTCTAAATCAAGGCTCTAGACTCAATTCTTACGTTCATTCATATATGCTTTCAAAATAGTCATGTAGGGTTATGCAATTTCTCATGAAAATATTCCATTCAAGAAAACAAGTTTATGATGATCATCAACATAGGAAAATATATGAATTTAATAAGATTTTCAATAAAAACCATCAAGAATCATGTATGTAGACTCTTTAGTTATCAACTTATCTATGCCCGTCTATGGGGCATATGAAAGAATAATCTCATGCTTTTAGTTTATCTTTACATACCTGGGATGAAGCTATCAACAATCACCTTTAAGAATTCCTCTTGAATTCCTCAATCTCAAGCTTTGGTCCTCTTTCTTGAAGCCCTAGTCTTGTTTGATTATTAGAATGAGATTTGGAATGGGGGTTTAGATCTTTTTAACGTCAAAACGACCTAAGTATATTGTGTATGGAGTTTAGAAGGGCTTTAGAATTGACCAAAATTCTCCTTACAAAATTTAGAAAATTTTCAGTTTTGGGGTAGCCCAGTCTGCGACGCGGACTGGTCGCGCACAGTGTATTTTCTCCCAAATGTTTCTGAACGGGTTTTCCCAATCTCTTTGAAAAATTTTAAAAAAATATAAGTGTGGGTCTGCTACATAGGCGCGACGCGCCTCCATCGTTCATCGACACTATTTTGGTTTTCGGTTCGAAAAATTATCTTTTGATCCGATCGCTCTAAAAATCGATCGAGACCATATTTTCCACTCAATTTTTTGTGTTGATCACAAATTCAGCCTCAGATTTTCCATACGAGCATCGGAAGATGTGTTACGCGTATGCCTATCCTCTAGACATATTTTGATAATTTTAGTGGGTGTTACATCATCTCTCTCTTGGGATCATTCATCCTCAAATGATGAGTATGGGTGGGTATCAAGGCACAAATAGACTCAAAACTCATCTCAACATTAAACTCAACCAATCAAACTCTCGACTTCTCATAGATCTCAATCAATTCTATTCGGACTCAGGAATAGATGATTAACTCAAGAATAAATCAATCAATCTAGTAAAGGATAGAAATGTACCTTCAACGTTCTCATCATTTGGCCCAAATAGGTGCGGATATTTGGCCTTCATCTCTTTCTCAGCTTCCCATTTGGCTTCCTCAACGAATTGATTTCTTCACATGACTTTGACTAACGCGATCTCTTTGTTTCTCAACTTACGAATATGTCGATCAAGGATTTAGACCGGAACCTCTTTGTAGGACAAGTTATCCTTCACTCCAATGCTATCAACAGGGATCACCAAGATAGGATCTTCCGAGCACTTCTTAAACATCGACACATGGAAGACCGGATGAATTCCATCTAACTCGAAAGACAACTCTAAATCATAAGCAACCTTCCTAATCCTCTTCACAATCTGATAGGGTCCAATTTAGTGTGGACTCAACTTTATCTTCTTTCCAAATCTCATGACACCCTTCATAGGTGACACCTTCAAGTACACCCAATCATTTAACTCGAACTCTAAGTTTCGTCTCCTCACGTTGGTAAAAGATTTCTGGCGACTCTGGGCAGTCTTCAATCTCTCTCTAATGACCTTAACCTTCTCCATCGACTGGTGGACAAAATCAGGCCCAATCAATTTCGCTTCTCCAACCTTAAACCACCTAATTGGTGATCTACATCTCCTTCCATACAAGGCTTCATAGGGAGCCATTTGAATGCTTGTATGATAACTGTTTATATATGCAAATTCAATCAATGGTATGTGATCATCCTAATTTCCCTTGAAATTAATAACACATGCTCTCAACATATCCTCTAATGTCTAAATTATGCACTCTGCCTGACCATCTGTTTGTGTATGAAAGGTTGTACTTAGGTTCACTTTAGTACCCAATCCTTTCTGGAACAATCTACAAAATTGGGAGGTGAATTGAGCTCCTCTATCCGAGATGATGGACAAAGGAACTCCATGCAACCTCACAATCTCCTGGATGTACAACTTGGTGTACTCCTCCGTAGTGTTGGCGGTCTTAACTGCTAAGAAGTGAGCCAATTCGGTCATCCTATCTACAATCACCCATATCGAGTCATATTGCTTTTGAGACCTCGGTAGACCAGTAATGAAGTCCATATTGATCATCACCCACTTCCATTCAAGAATCTCAAAGTTCTGAGCCAATCCACATTTCCTTTGATGCTCAACTTTCACTTGTTGACAATTCAGATACTTTGAAATGAATTCAACAATATCCCTCTTCATTTCACTCCACCAATAGACTTCGCTCAAGTCGTGATACATCTTGGTAGAGCTAGGATGAATGGAATATCTAGTGCTATGGGCTTCAGCCATGATTCTATCTCTAATACCATCAACATCTGGAACACACATTCTACTCTAGTATCGTAACACTCCATCTCCCCCATTGGAGAAAATCATCACTTTTTGTTTGTGGACAACCTCCTTCAATTGGAGTATGACAAGATCTTGGTCTTGCTTTTCTTTTACCTCTGCCACTAAAGATGAAATAGACCCGTTCTGAACATTAACTTCTCCTTCATCATTCTCCTCAAGTTGAACACCCAATCGAGCCAATCGATGCACTTCTTTAGTTAGCTCCTTCTTTCCCTCCTCAACATGGGTTGTGCTACCCATTGACAGCCTGCTAAGAGCGTAAGCAACAATGTTAGCTTTACCTGGATGGTAGAGAATGCTCATGTCATAATCCTTGAGAAACTCAAGCCATCTTCTCTGTCGCAGGTTGAGCTCTTTCTGACTGAAGACATACTGCAAGCTTTTGTGGTTAGTGAACACATCCACATGCACTCTATATAAGTAGTGGCGCCAGATTTTAAGTGCAAACACCACTACTACCAACTCAAGGTCATGGGTTAGATAGTTCCTCTAATGAACCTTAAGTTGTATGGAAGCATAGGCTATCACTTTCCCTCTCTGCATCAGCACACATCCCAATCCAACCCTCAAAGCATCAGAATAGATTACATAGTCCTCTGTCCTATTGGGAAAGGTTAGAATTGGTGCAGTAGTGAATATCATCTTTAACTCTTAGAAACTCTTCTCACATTCATCGGACCACTGAAACTTGACCTTTTTCTGAGTCAATTTAGTCAATGGTGCGGATAAAGAAGAAAATTCATCAACAAATTTGCGGTAGTAGCCTGCCAACCCCAAGAAACTTCTTATGTTAGTAGGAGAGGTTAGTATGACCAGTTCTTAACCGCTTCAACCTTTTGAGCATCTACTCGAACACCATCACCATAAACCACGTGGCCTAGGAAAGCCACTGACTTAAGCCAAAATTCACATTTTGAGAATTTCTCATACAACTCATGGTCCTTAAGTGTTTGGAGGACCACTCTGAGGTGATTAACATGTTCCTCCTCATCTCTCGAATATACCAAAATATCATTGATGAATACAATCACAAACATATCAAGATATTATTTGAATACTCTATTCATCAAGTCCATGAAGGTTGCAGGTGCATTCGTCAACCCAAAGGACATGACCAAGAACTCAAAATGGCCATATCTAGTCCTAAAGGCTGTCTTTGGGATATCATATTCCCTTACTTTCAACTGATGGTAGCCAAATTTGAGGTCTATCTTTGAGAAAAAAGAGGCACCCTGAAGTTGGTCAAACAAATCATCTATCCTTGGAAGAGGATATTTATTCTTTATTGTGACCTTGTTCAGTTGCATATAGTCAATACACATTCGAAGGGATCCATCTTTCTTTTGCACAAATAGGACAGGGGCACCCAAAGGAGAAACATTCGGCCTAATAGAGCCCTTCTCTAGAAAATCTTTCCATTGCTCTTTCAGTTCTTTCAACTCCGCGGGGGCCATCCTATAAGGTGGAATTGAGATAGGCTAGGTATCGGGAAGAACATCAATCCCAAAGTCAATCTCCCTATCAGGAAGGGCTTCGGGCAGATCCTCAGAAGACAGTTCAGGAAAGTCATTCACAATCCGGACTGACTCAAGAGTAAGAGATTTAATATCATCATATTTAACTCGCACGAGGTGATAGATACAACCTTTGGAAATTAGCTTTCTGGCTCTACGGTATGAGATAAACTTTTCCCTATGTGGAACAGAATCACCCTTCCACTCAAGAACCGGTTCATTTGGAAATTGGAAATTAATGGTTCATGATCTATAATCAACGGAGGCATAACAAGCATGAATCCAATCCATGCCAAGGATCTAACCAAAATCAACCATCTCCAACTCAACCAAATCAACAAGAGTATCCCTATGATGGATGGACACTACTAAAACTCTATAGATTCTCTCAACTCGTATAGACTCACCCACTGGAGTAGAAATATCAAAGGGCTCAAGAAGACTCTCAGGGGTTCTATCAAATCTACCGGCGACACTAGGAATTACAAATGAAAATGTGGCACTCGGATCCATAAAAATATAACAATCAAGAGTAAAGACTCAAATCATACCCGTCACAACATCTAGGGAGTTCTCCTGATCTTAGTGACTTACCATGGCATACAAATGATTTGTTGCTCCACTTGTGCCTGACATAATGGCCCTCTGGTTCCCTCTAGCTTTCGAGGCTGGTGCAAAAGATTGAGCCTATCATCCTTCTTTCGACATTCCTCCTGGTAGTGACCCGCTTGACCATATTTGTAGCATACACCATTCCCTTCACGACATCTCCCTGATTGCATTTTGCCACAATTATCACGTGGTGGCTTACCTTGTGAACCTTGAGCCACACTACCTTGTGACTGAGATCCGTGGGTTCTGACATTTTGAGACCTCTGATCATACTTGCCTCTGCTGGGAATCGGTTACCATTACTTTTTCTTCCAATCTCATGGTTGGTTGTCTTTGCTCTCTTACCTCTGAACTCTTCCTTATCCTGTTGTCTCTCCTCATTGGCTTGTTGCATGAACGTCATCAATATCCCAATATCCATATCACTCATGAGCATTGCTCCCCTCCCATCTCTCTTGGGTCCTCTATTCTACCTATCAACATACATCTCCATTCTTCCCCTCATGTTAGCAATCATGTCCGGAGCATAACGAGATAGTTGCGTGAACTTCGCCCCATATTCTTGCACCGTCATAGAACCCTATTTCAGATTTAGGAACTCTCTTTCCTCGGACTCTCTTCATTCCCTTGGAAAGAAATGCCCCAAGAAGGCTTCCTCGAACATTTCCCAAGTCAACAATAGAGCATTAACTCCTTTACCCTTCTTCCATTGGTCGAACCATAGTCTGGCCACACCCTTGAGTTGGTAAGCAGCCAGTTCAACCCTATCAGCATCAGCCACATGCATCACTTGGAACACCTTTTGAAGTTCCTTCACATAGTTCTCTGGATCTTTAGTGGATGCAGACCTTGTAAAGTCAGGCAGATTCATCCTCAAGAATTTTCGAACTCTAGATATGTCATAGGAATCTTGTCTACCCACTCCCTATCTCGTAGCAGGTGCTGTGATAGCCTGGGCTAGGGTTTGAATAGCCTGGCATAGCTCAGAATTAGAGACCTCATCTTGCGGGGCCTGCTCAACTGGGAAGGCCTGGTTCGCAGGCTCCTCATGTCCTTGAGGCTTAAGTGGGTTAATATTTTGCTTGGCGGGACGTCCCTACCTCTGATGGCTCTCCTGAGAGGCATGATTACAACTCTGCAACGCATAGGGCACGAATTAGAAGGGAACCTTTCATAGAGCATCACTCTATCGCACTACTTAGAACATGAAAGAAGTGAAACAATTCCTAAATGTCCTATAGCCTCCAAATTATGGATGTGAAGCATTTCACACCAATAATAAGGACTCTACTAGACACAACTTCATAGACTCCCTAAGACACTTGAACTCTGTGCTCTGATACCAAGTTTGTCACGTCCCGGGAGGATACCCGAGACGTGGCCGACACCTAGAGACTATCACTAGTCTCCAAGCGAACCACTTGGCCTCATCACATCCATTCAATCAGATGACTCTACAGATCAACGGAAGTAAAAGCAAGTAAATAGGATCATCTCATCTAATGCCTCAAATAATATATATAATAATAATAGAAGGCTAGTAGAAAGAACTAGCTCACAATCTCAACATCAACGTTCGATTATCATCTATGAAGCCTCTATCAATAATCAAGTGGTGCCAATGATAGACCCATGACTACCAAAATCAAAATATAAGACTAGTCTAGTCTAACTCAAAGGCATGATAAAATAAATAATAGTGGATCCTCTGAAGTAGGGGAGGCTCACCAATAAGCTGAACGTCCCGGATCTTCAACGATGCACCTGTTAACGGTCCCTAATCCCTGTATATATATCATAAAATGACCCATCAACCAATCAACCAAGTCAACCTCCTCTCAGAGGAGCTCATCTCATCACATCTCATCTCAACTCATCTAGACTCATAGTACTCAAGGTAGGAACTTTTTGGGAGTTTCTCTTATCCGACAACAATCACTTATGAGCCAGTAAATGTACAACAATCAAGATGATGTTGCCAGAGCCGTTCCAAACTTTCCAAGTAAGGAATGAATCAAATCCACTAGGGAAACACAACCAACTAAGTCTTCTATTGCTTTCAGGGACTTCTAATCAAGAGAGAACCACAATATAATGTGATGGTTCTATGCCTCACCTACGTTTGGTGAGGTAGTTTAACGAGTGAAAGTTGGAATGACTCTTACTCTTTCGGTTGTCGATACTCTTCCCATGACTCAATGCTCATAAGACAATCAATCCAATCAAATCATAGGAGCTTTTGACCCTATCATCAATCAATCTCATAGAGGATTTAACCCTTTCATCAATCAATCTCATAGGGGATTCAACCATTTCATCAATCAATCTCATAGGGACTTTAACCCTCTCATCAAGTAATATTTCAATCAATGACTCAAGATTTATAACAATCATAAGGGAACAATCGAATATACAAATCAGTGAAGTTCATTTACGGAGACTCACAAGACTATCAAGTTCTATTAACTCATCATCATTCTCTCATCACTATCACTATCACCATCGACATCCTCCAAATCAAGTCTCTAGACTCAATTCTTACGTTCATGCATGTATGCTTTCAAAATAGTCAAGTAGGGTTATGCAATTTCTCATGAAAATATTCCATTCAAGAAAACAAGTTTATGATGATCTTCAACAAAGGAAAATATATGAATTTGATAAGATTTTCAATAAAAACCATCAAGAATCATGTATGTAGACTCTTTAGACTATCAACTCATCTATGACCGTCTATAAGGCACATGAGAGAACAATCTCACGCTTTTAGTTTAGCCTTACATACCTGGGATGAAGCTATCAATAATCACCTTCGAGAATTCCTCAATCTCGAGCTCTTCTCCTCTTTCCCAAGCCGTAGTCTTGTTAGATTATTAGAACGGGACTTAGAATGGGGTTTTACACCCTTTTAACATCAAAATCACCTAATTAGATCGTGAATAGAGTTTAGAAGGGGTTGGGAATTGACCGTAATGCCTCTCACAAAATTTGAAAATTTTTTAGCTTTAGGATAGCCTAGTCCACGATGCGGACTAGTCGCGCACAATGTATTTTCTCTAAAATGTTTCTGAACGAGTTTTTCCGATCTCGTCAAAATTTTTTGAAACAATATAAGTGTTAGTCTGCTACAGAGGTGCAACACACCTACGTCGCGCACCGACACTATTTTGGTTTTTGGGTCGAAAAATTATCTTTTGATCTGGTCGCCCTAAAAAATCGATCGAGACCATTTTCTCACTCAATATTTCATGTTGATCACAATTTCAGCCTGAAATTTGCCATACGAGCATCAGGGGATGCATTATTCTCATACCTCTCCTCTAGGAGTATTTTGGTAATTTTACCGGGAATTACATTATTGATGTAGAATCATCTGAGTTGCCCACTATCTTATTATCCTTATTTTAATACTTTCCGTTATATCTGATGATTGAATGACTATCTTGGGATCGTGTGGTTCTCTTTGGGACTAGCAATAGTCTTCGAGTGCCGACCACGTCTAGGGTACCCTCCCGAGGCTGATGATTCCATTCAATATTTATTATGCATTTTTCGAATTGAGATTGTTGGTTGTTTTATATATTGAGCAAGGATGATTTTTTTTAGCATATTTTACTGAGTCTGGATGAAAACAAGTTTTGAGCATTAATACTAATTTGAGAAAGAGTCTTGATGATATGTAAAGACTTTTGAAGCATAGGTTTTCAAAAGAAAGCACTTGGTGTTTGATGAGTTTTTATGAAATTAAACATTGATTTAAATGAAGTTTTGAGTAAATATTTGATGATGACGCAGATAAATTTTCAAAATATATTTATTGATGGAAGATGATGATGATGATGATGATATTTGAGTTGAGTTTTAAAGAAAATATTTTGGGGAGTAGTATTGAGCACCAAGTTGGGTTGAGTACTGATGACTCAAAACCCCATAACTATGTTGCCCGCGTAGGATAGTTGTGCATCACGTTCTGGCAACTACTGTTCCAAAAAAATGGATGGGACTGATGGATCATGATGCATGATGTAGAGGTTTACGTCCTTACCTTGGCAAGTAATGGACGGGTGAACAATGATGTCGTGTTTGTTGTGCACCATCAAAGAGGGTGGTGGTATATATGTCGGTTAGAGAAACTTTCCAATCTGCAGAGCATATTTTACTGAGTTATGTACTATTGAGTTATTTTCAAAGCATGACTTCAGTCTTACCCTTGCACATTTTACTGGGTTGAGATGAGTTCATTTTGAGTTGAAATACTTGATTTAATTATGTCTTTTCCCTTCTAGCTATTTTACATACCAGTATATTCCATGTACTGACGTCCCCTTTGGACTGCATCGTTTTATGATGCAGAGGCAGGTATTAGAGGACTTCAGCAGACGTACCGTTGAAGCTTAGATTCATGATTACAGAGATGGTTAGCCCTCCTTACCTTCAGAGGAGCCCTTTTTACTTTCACTAAGTACTTTTGTTTTATTTTATTTTGAGTTGGGTAGACATGGCCTGTCATAGTACCACCTAGATGTTAGAGGTAAAGACTTCATTGACATTGAGTGGAGGATGTTGAGTATTGCTTCTCCAACTCTCATTTATTATAAATTTCCTTTTTATTAAAGACTTGGTTTACTTACTTTATAGTCTTTTCTCAAAGTATTTTCTTCCGCTGATGAGTATGAGGTGACGATGAGACCAAGTGATTCGCTCGGGGACTAGTAATAGTCTCTGAGTACTGGCCACGCCAAGGATACCCTCCCGGGGCGTTACAAACTTGGTATCAGAATACAGAGTTCAAGTGTCCTAGGGAATCTATAAAGCCGTGTCTAGTAGAGTCTTTATTATTGGTGTGAAGCGCGCCACATCCATAATAGAGAGGTTATAGGACATTAGTAATTATTTCCCTTCTTTCTTATTCTTATTCATGCTACAGAGTTAAACTCTAGAAAATCTCTCTTCTGAATCGTGTGTTACACATTTGCAGACCATGCCTTCTAAATGCTTCATGAACCTAAGGAATGTTGTCAACACTGAGGGGCTTGAGCCTACTACTCAGCTTGTTGCACATGATCGATGGGTAGAAGAGGACAAGGAGAATGAGATGGAGGAACCTTGGAGCAAAAAGGTTGAGTCAATAGGACATAAGTGTAGTAAGCATAAGTAAGGGAATGGGAATAGGTCCCCCTTTATGCAGAGACCCTAGAATTATGTGCCACCATTAGTAAGCGCACCCACATTTAACAGTATATATAATCTGAGGCCGAGGAGAAACTAGCCTTTTAGGGTCCGAAATTCTCCTTTCCGAGGAAGTGTGGCTCGAGGCCGTAAAGGAAAGCCACCATGTAGAAAGTGTGGCAAACTTTATTTGGGAAATTGTCGAAAGGGTACTGAGGAATGCTATAGGTATGGCCAAGAGGGTCACCTACGGAGGGTTTGTCCAAAGTGGGCCAACCAATCCCAATCCACTACATCTACACCACCAATTAGAGAAAACCAGAGAGATGCTACTTCTAGCACGAGCGAGGCTATAGACCAGTTGTGTGCTGTGGTAGTCACCCAGATCAGAAAAACACTCCAGGATGTTGTGATGGGTATGAATCGAGTCCTTACTCTTGATTATTTTGTGTTGGTAGATCCTAGTGTTGTTCCATCAATTGTGTCTCCTCATGTGGCTAGTAATTTGATTGAACTCCCAAGTGTCTTCTTGAACCTTTTAGTGTATCTACTCGAATTGGTGATATTATTCTAGCTGAGATGGTCTATAGAGATTGTTCTGTGCCAATCCACCATAGAAATATCATGGCTGACTTAGTTGAGCTAATTGAGATGCACGCTAGGCCCTCTTATTCGAAGCTTGCCTTTGATGTTATCCATGAGAGAGAGAAACTTATGCCTTTAAAAATTTAATGTTACCACTTAAGTGCGTGATTTGAGATCTTGTAAACCATAAGTAGAGTTGTTATCCCTGAGCTAAAAGGACGACGAAGGAGAGGAGGAGACCAAATAGTGAGAGTGGTGGTTGATTGGGGCTTGTAACTAGAGTCATGTGTCCCTTTAGTAAGTAATGTAGTAATGATTTTATCTCCCTATGTTTTTACGAGAGAGTAGTAAGTGCCATTTGATGTTCATGATGGGGTATAGAGAAAGTGTTATTATTAGGATGAGTTGGAATGTGCTCAAACTAGGAAGAGGTTTATGATAGAGGGAGAAATACAGATGTTGAATAGGGAAACAAAGTGCTTTCAATGTGATAGATCTAAACTAGGCTTATGATTCCAAGGTGAGAGCCCCATGAGATTCATAGAGTTATGAGCTTAGCTAGATAAGGATGTGCAGTGAATAGGTAGATGGTACGTGAGTTGTGAAGAGGGGATGTGTCGAGTATTCTCTATGAGACTTTAGTGGGCCTGTGTTCCCAAATTGTTATCTAGTAGTTACAGGTTGGTATGATATGTGGGAAGTGTGTGATGCGCATATAAGCATTAATCCCTAAACTTGAAATTTTGGGGAGTGATGTGAAGAGGAAGATAGCATGATGATAATGATAGTCTTCATTGGAGATTTGCTCTAAGATTCTTGCGGTAGTGTATGTTTGATGTTAAGATATTGACTGGCAAGGAGCGTGATGCTACGGGTATAGTAGAGCTACCCTTAGATAGAGATAGTGAATTGGGGAGGAAACACTAGATAAGAAGAGGCTTAAGATGTGTATTCGTGATAGTGTAAAGCTATACGAAGCTCTAAGTCATAACTTGCTATGAGAACCTAGCTAGTATAATTGAGTTGTTGATGTGGAATAAGTGGGTATAAGCATTCTTTGTCACCCTTAGTAATTAGGTCGATGGGGATTTGTGTATGAATGGCGATAAGTTTTATCTTGTAATCCAAGACTTCTATAGTCCATTATATGGGAGCTTAGAAGTTGAATGTTAGTAGACTAAACAAAGAGGTTAGATGACAAGAGTCTAGAAAGCTATTATATATGTGAATAAGAGCAGTAAGTATAGAAGGAATTCCATAGAGCTAGAAGGAAGCTAAGAATTGTATCCTAGGAGAAAGTTCTAGTAACGATTTTATATCTTTGAGTCTAGTATAACAAGAGAGTTCAAGATGTTCTTGTGGATATTAATGCCCAATTGTGTGGAGAGTTATACTTGTAGCTTAGTAAAGAGGATTGGTTCGCAGAATTAGGGAGTTGACCTTTGAGCTAAGGGGGAGATGATGAGTTAATAAACTAAAGTGAGTCTTAAGTTTTTGATGGTGATGAGTTGATCAGGATGAGACATTGATGATTTTCTATCTCTTATACTACTTACATCTCAGTTAAAATAATGTTTTGTTCTTGTCTTGCATATGAGCACCATGTCCATGACCTAGACCCATGCACTCGATGTCGATGTACGTTCATGTTGAGTTCTTAGGATGAGGAGTGACAGTTGTACTTTTATCTTGCGAAATCTCAGAATTCCTAACCTTATGTCATATGCGACAGGGTCGCGATGCACCACCATCGCGGGCCAACACTTGGTTTCATCCTAAAAATTTTCTACAGGATTAAAAATCTCGTTCGGAGAATTTTCAGTAAAAAATATCAAAAATAAACCCAGCCCGCGTCGCGGACCATATGTTTTGAAACAAACTTTTTTGAATTTTGTGAGGGGCATTCTAGACCTTTCCAAACCCCTCCTGCACTTAATATATGAGTAAAACAGGCCGTTTTAACTATAAAAAGAGTTTTAAACCCTATTCTAAGTCTTTTTAAAACCTCTAACAAAAAGACCTAGGGCTAAAGAGAAGAGAGAAGAGCAAGGATTCGAGGAATTCAAGCCAGATTCGTGCCAACTTGATCATCTACCTTCATCCTAGGTATGTAAGGCTAACACAACGTTAGATTGAGTTCGTCCACATGCCCTTTCACATACTTTGATTCAAGTTGAGTTAAGTTTGAGCTTTCTTAAGTTCCCGAATTGAATCCTTGAGTTAATTATCATTCTATTACATAAGAATGTATAGATGATGATGTTGAGTTGAGTATTTGGTTGAATACATGTTCATGTCTTCGTTCGTATGAACTGAAGCTTAATTGATGATTTCATTCAATATTTTTTATGCATTTTTTGAATTGAGATTGTTAGTTGTTTCGTACATTGAGCAAGGATGATTTTTTAGCATATTTTACTGAGACTGCATGAAAATGTGTTTTGAGCATAAATACTAATTTGGGAAAGAGTCTTGATGATATGTAAAGACTTTTGAAGCATAGGTTTTCAAAAGAAAGTACTTGGTGTTTGATGAGTTTTATGAAATTGAGCATTGATTTAAATGACATTTTGAGTAAATATGTGATGATGACGTAAATAAATTTTCAAAATATATTTATTGATAGAAGATGATGATGATGATGATGATATTTGAGTTGAGTTTCAAAGAAAATGTTTTGGGAAGTAGTATTGAGCACCGAGCTGGGTTGAGTACAGATGAATGAAAACCCCATAACTACGTTGTCCATGTAAGATAGTTGTGCAGCATGTTCTGGCAACTCATGTTCCAAAAATATGGACGAAGCTGATGGATCATGATTCATGATGTAGAGGTTCACGTCCTTACCTTGTCAAGTAATGGAGGGGCGAGCAACGACGTCGTGTTCGTTGTGCACCATCAAAGAGGGTGGTTGGGATGTCTGTCGGTTAGAGAAACTTCCCAATCTACATAGCATATTTGACTAAGTTGCATACTATTGAGTTATTTTCAAAGCATGACTTTATTCTTACACTTGCATGTTTTACTGGGCTGAGATGAGTTCATTTTGAGTTGAGATACTTGATTTAATTATGTCCTTTCCCTTCCAGTTGTTTTACATACCAGTATATTTCATGTACTGACGTCCCCTTTGAACTGCATCATTTTATGATGCAAAGGCAGGTATTAGAGGACTTCAGCAGATGCACCGTTGAAGTTTAAATTTGTGATTACAGAGATGGTGAGCGCTCCTTATCTTCGAAGGAGCCCCTTTTACTTTCACTAGGATTTTCAATTTCAAAGTCCAACGGTTCATATACACAGTTTGGGTGGTGTTGAAGTTAATCATCAAGTTCGTCATCTCAATTTTGCTGCTCCGAAAAAGGTATACACTCCTTCACTCATTTTGATTCGAATCTATTTTAAATGTGGATACACGTTTTGAGGTTGTTAATTAAATTTGGATGTTGTTCTTAAGTTCTTTCGTTTTATATTGTAGTGTGAACTTGTTAAAATTTGACTTCTCTTGAATGACTATTTTTATCATTATGTTGAGAAATAGTGTGATAATTCGTGTAAGCATGAATCCTATGAATGCTTATTTCTAAAGGCTTCCCTTCACCTTCAATGTGATTCTTTAAGTTGCACATCTTGCTGCCTCTTTGTTGTCTTTTTACTTATGCATATACACCCACATATGTATGTTATAGTTTCGATGAAAACCTTTGGTATAAGCATGTTTAGCCACATTCAGATATGGACTTCCGTTGGTTCTATTGAATCCTAGTAGTTTATGAATAACATCTCTCTTCTTTTTATTTAAATTGCTAGGAAACTTTACCTGAACATTGACATGTAGCTAAGCTAAAGTTGAGTTATCTATTCGTCATAATCTATAGCATGTTAATGATCTGAACATATTTTTAGTTTGTTATCTCAAATTCGGATGCTCTCTTTGGTATTATTTGACTCAATTAGTGTATTCAAGGGCTTAGTTTCAAAGATTAATGTTCTTTAATATAGTAAAGAGTTTCTTCAAATGATTGTTGTGTTCTTCCCTTTCTAAGACGATGTTAGTAATAGATTGCTTCAGCTCATTGATCCTGCTTTGAGTTTGCTTGATTACCTTCATGTTTAATTATGTTTGTTGAAAAATGAGTTTGGAAATGGTCTCGTCTTGGTAATCTGAAACCAGTGAAGAATAGTGTATATTGTAATCTATCTCTTTTTTTATTGGCTAAAAATGTTTGTTATTTTTGTTCTGAGAAATTCATTGAGGATATGTTTTCATTTTCTTAACGATCAAGGTACATGTCTAACCTCAAGGAGATGATTTTTAGGTGCCCTTAAATGTTGGTTCTGGAATTATTTTTGTCAAAGTAGTCATGCTTGTTCAAAGGCATCTCTGTCTCTTAATAGTGTCTTTTATTGCTACTGTCTTCCCTGCTGAGTTACTGGAACAGAAAAACCATTCATGTTCCATTCATTACCTACGTCGAAGTTAACACTTGTTGGTATTATTTGATCCTTGGCGTTAAAATATGCTTCACGAAGATATGGTCTTGGTGTTATTGGGTTATCTTGGTTATATGAATTCTCTTTCTTACTTTTTACATGTAATGCTTGTGCTTTTCCCCTGTCTCTTGTTTATCACCGGAAGGTATGCTCCATAAAGATATGATTTCGGTATTATTGAATTATCTTTAGTTATATGAATCTTGTTTATTGAATTTTTTTTATAACGCTTGTGCCCTTCCTTGTTTCTTGGTTGTTATAGATGATAATGTAACAACCTATCTTGAGATGAGATGTCCCACATCGGCAAAATACAGGAGAGATGCTGGGTATATAAGTAAAAGAGTGGTCTATATACTGTGAGGCGCCTTTTGGGGTAAGCCCAAAGGGACAAATTCGTGATGGGCTAGGCCCAAGAATAGATAATACTTCACAGTGTTGGGTCAGGTCGTTACAGATGGTATCAAAGCCACTCTTGTGTAAGCCTTGTCAATGTGGAGCTAGAGTTCAACTGAGTTTAGGCGAATTCCGGTGAGGCAGGGTAAACCTTAGTGCTGAGTCTAGGCGAATCCCATACGGTGGGGCAAACCTCAGCGAGGACGCTGAGTCCATAGAGGGGGTATATGTAACAACCTATCTAGAGATGAGATATCCCACATCGGCAAAACACAAGAGAGATGTTGGGTATATAAGTAAAGGACTGGTCTATATACCGTGAGACGCCTTTTGGGGTAAGCCCAAAGGGATAAATCCGTGATGGGCTAAGCCCAAGAGCGGACAATACTTCACAGTGTTGGGCCAAGTCGTTACAAATAACTACTGAAGATTATGCTTGTTTCCTTGTTTCTTGACTACTGTTGATATCAACCAATAGAAAGTATGATCCATTATTAATTTGTGTTCTTTTCTTGTTGTGGTGATGTCAATCCGAGCCCATTTGGACACATCCTTGCATTCTGTCGGGTTGATCTTATCTCGAGTCTGGTTCATTGAGGTTCAAATGGGACCAAGTTTATACGTTAAGGAAGCTGCATCACAGATTTTTGGGGCCAAAACGTCTGTATAGACTAATATACATTGTGTATATAGTGATGTGATATAAGGATAAGTGGAAAAATTCGAGTATTTAGTAACAGTTGGTTCAAGGTGGCTGGAATGCTGGATTTACAGGTTAATACAGGTGGAAGAATAGGTATATACACTGATATACCCTACAAATATACAAGTTTAAATGGACAAGTAAAGCCCCAAAACAGAAAGGAAGGCTCAAGTTCCGGCCCAGGCATACAGAACCAGACTTGGGCCTAATTCTCTTTCCCTTGCCTTATTATTATTATTATTTTATTTTAGATTTGCTTATTTGTGATGTTTGTACTAACCTGTTTTCTAACAATAATTTGGATTATGTAATCAACTTAATTAAATTCCCCAAAAGCCAACTCATTTGTGTTGTTTTTTCATTTAAATTTGATTTTGTAATTTTTTTTAATTCGGAAAATGTGTTTCTGGGTCTTTAAATATTTCAAATATATTTGTGAAATTTTTTTACTTATTCAAATTATTTTAAGTGTCTTTTCAAATGAAATATGGAATTTTCCCTCCTTTAATACTTAGTAATATTTTAGTTTAAGTTTTAGAAATTTAATTTCTCCTTTATTTTCAAAATTAGTCAAATTAAACAATTTAAAAGTTCTTATGTTTAAGTTTTTTTTCTCAACTTAGATTTTTTCAAGTTCCATTTCCAATATTGATTTTTTTCGAGGTTAGTCAAATATGTTTTAATCGCCGGTCAACCGTAAGTTAGCGACCATTTTTGAGTGATTAATTTCTTCTCAAAAGTGAAAATTGGACCCTTATCCATTTTCTCTGAATTTTTAGGACTTTTCTGTTAGGGTCTTAAAATTCTTATTAAAGTTTTCTTAATTTCTTTAAAAAAATTAAGTGGCGACTTTGTTTTCTTATTTATTTAAAAATTGATTTTCCTTATTAAATAAGTTTAAACTAAATTTTTCTTAAAATCCATTTTCGAGATTAACAAATGTTTTTCCTAATGCATTACCTCACAAATTCAATCAAAATAGACAAAGAAAACATATAATTTATTTATTGATAGCTTGAAGGATTAAAAGCATGACTTTTATTTTTCAATTAAATATTCTTGCATTAATTACTATTTCATTAATTTTATTGATTAGTATTTATTTTCTTGATGATTGGTCAAATAACAAAAATATTATATTAATTTTCTGGTACATCTTCAAACAATGAATGAGTTTTATATGTTATTTATGATGTATACAAGATTAAGGTATGAGCTGCCAACCTTGTACATATATCAACTTTACTTTTGGTCCTTCACTTCTACTCTTTATAGCTCTTTAACTTTCTTTTTGGAAACTACCTATCTTCCTTCTGTTTATTTTTATTTATTTATTCTATTAAAAATAATATTTATTTATTTTTATTATTAATTATAATTAACACTTTCAAAAATATTAAATTTATTATTTATTATATTTAAAAAGTGACATTGTAAAATTAGTATTATATCTATAATTTTTAAATATATATATTAATATTGAACAAATAAAAATAAACGAACCAAATACTCTAGAATAATTAAGATATTCCTTTAAATAGCGTATTAAATGTGAGCATTACTGACCAAATTATGATGAACCAAAGAGCCGTCAATGCTAAACATAACATTAGAGGGGACGGAAGAATATTAAGTAGTCTATTTATCTTAATTATTATATATTTATTATATTCTTAAAATAGTTAAATATTGAAAGTGACATTAATTCATCGTAAACAATATCAAAGTTGCAATTTCAATAATTATTAGCTGTGAGCCATATACACAAACAAATATTTGTCCATTTTATTTAAAATTTTGAAATTGAAAATAGAGTTATGTTTAGTTATAGTTTTTGTAAATAATATTTGATCGCTTGCATATATTGAAAAGTAAAAATAAGATCTTGATTGTTTTCTAAATTTCGATTACAAAAATTATATTTAAACTTTTCATGGTCAAATATTAATTTCTAAATAAAGTGAAAAATGAAATTGAAAAAAAAAATGAATAATTCTCGTTGGAAAGTCTCAAATGTCAGTAAATATTTTGTGAAGGATAAAAGCGTCAGAATAAATTAATTAGGTAATAAAAAAAATTGGAAGACTTTAAAAGACAATTTCAACATAGTGATGACATGAGAAAGTTGATTCCTTTAGAGACATGACATTTATTTTGCCTTTTTCCATCTAAAAGAAAATATTCTCAATGGTTTTTTAAAAAATAATAAATGAAGATGAATTTGTTAGAAACAATTATTTTGACCAATTACAAAAATATATTTTAAAACTGATATCCATTGAATTGAAATTATGGAGAAAAAAAATAAATTAAAGATGGGTTTCAAGTTCTAGAAAATGGTTTGATCATATATTCAAGTGATTTGTTTTAATTTTCAGTCACAAAAAGCATTATTTAAAAAAAATAATTAAATGCGTATATTTAAAACACAATTTTAATTTTTGAACTTTTTTTTTATGTCATGTCAGGTTTTACTAAATTTTCTATCTTATTTGAATTTTACACAATTATTTTTTAATTCAAAAACAATTTCTTCGTGGAAAAGAATTTTTTCAGAGAAAAAGTTTGTACTTGTGTAAATGAACATACGTCTTCCCCACAATAATATGATTGTATCCATATTCCATAATAGTCATCAATGGAGATTATTCTCTCAATAAATTTGTAGTCTTTTATATTAGCTTTTCAATCACTTAGTCAACTTATATTAAATAACATTACGTTTTGTAGTTTCCTTTATAATTTAATTTTTAAGGTTCACAATTATTAAATTTTCGTAATACTTTATTATTTTAAGGCATAATAACCTAGAAAACCTTTATATTTGGCTCTGTTTGTAAGTTGAATTCTTATATTTATAAATGAATTTGCCAACTGAACTCTCAAACTCACTAAAATAGTAAAACAAACTTTATCCAAAGCCATAATATGCGATGCGTCGTCCTCTACTCTGTTTCTGACATAAATTATTGCATTATTTCAATTGTACAATAGTTCAACATGAATAACTTTACTTACACACATTCACTCTATTATTTAATTTTTTGGAGGGGGGTTTGAGAAAAAAAGGTTTTCTTAAATAGTCAACCTTCTTTGCTTACAACATAGTTTTCTCCAAGGTTGCGATAGAGTGTATAAATTTTTCAAGATTAAACTTTGATATTTAGCCCCACCAAAGGAAAATTAATTGCGATGATGGAGCATTTTTTTTATTTTAACAAGTTAGGATTTATGCGATCTAAATTTAAATTAGTCGAGATCTCAAATAAATTTATATCTATCAATCTATATCCATATCTATTTATACTATATTAAAAGCGCGAAGACCCTTAGAAATATTGTTTGAACTTTTTGCTCTTTATTAAAATATTTTATTTTAAATAAAATTATTTTTTCACCTTTTTGTAAGTTATTATATTATTATTTTTAGTATTAATATCAATTATATAAAAATTAAACGGTGAAAATTTTCTTATTATAATTAAATTCATACAAGAAAAATCTTTTTCTAACTAAAATAGACTTGATCCAAAAAAAAATTGTCTAGAACTTTTCAAATAATAAGCAAAAATATATTTGAAAAATGCACTATGAAAATAGGGAAAAGAAAAGTAAAAAGATCTCCAAAAGATAGTAAAAAAGAAAGGTAAAAAAAATTCCTATAAAATAGGGAAAAGAAAATAAAATGATGTCCAAAAAATTGTAAAAAAAGGGGTCCAAAAAATCCCTATAAAATTGATTAGGTTAAAAGTAATTTAATTTTTCAGTTAAGTTCAATATCCTAGAATTTTTGAAATAGAATTTGTGTAAAATTAAAGATAATTTTGTTTTCCTTTAAGTGTAGTATTCTTATAAGATATTAGGAAAAGTTAGAGGTTTGTTTATGTGATTTACAAAACTTCCAACAAATATTGTAGGTTTTCTTTTGATATATGTAAATTTATGTTTTCATTTGTGAAAAACCTCCTAAAAGTATGGTAGATTTTCTTTAACTTTCCTTATAATTGTTCAAAATATAGTAGATTTTACTCCGTTTTTATAAAAAGAGTTATAATTTCATAATAATTGACCATCTCACTTTTTCGACGTCTTCAAGTCGTAACTTTGATTCAAATGTTAAGTTTTCTTTATCTTAAAATTTTCCTTTTTTTATTCATGTTGTGAATTTGAAGAAGACAATAATAGTTGTTATGCTAGATTATTACTTATAAAATAATTTCTTTGCACTGAATATTGACAAATCCTTTCTCTTTATAGAAACACTTAATAGATTACATTATTACATGCAATTATTAATTTTTAAATATATATATTTATTATTAATTAACATGATATACACGTGCAAGGTAGTTTTTACGCAATTATTATATGGTTATTTTAATAATATTTAATATTAAATATTAAATATAATAAATATAAAAAAAATAAATGGTGAAGATTTTCTTATTATGATTAAATTTCCACACAAATAATCTTTTTCAACTAAAATAGACTTTATGAAAAAAGAAAATAGTCAAAAAAAAATAAAGTTTCAAATAATGATAATAAAAAGTTTTAAAAAAATGTCCAGAAAAGATAAAACCCAAAAAGTTAAAAAAAAGAGGTTTTAAAATCGTCTAGAAAATTGGCCAAAACTTTCAAAAAATAAACCTTTGATAATAATAATTTTTTTTTATAAAAAAAGAAACATCTCAAAATAAAAATAAATAAAAAGTTAAAAAAGTCTAAAAACTGTCAAAAAAAAAAAAAAACAAAACCCCACAAAAAAATATAAAAAAAGGTCAAATTTTTTTCTATGAACAATTTACCTAATATTTAAGATTGAAACAAACTAACATACTGTAATACCCGCGAAATTATCAAAATATCCCTAAAGGAGAGGTATGCGAGAAACGTGTCTTCCGATGTTCGGATCTAAAATGTCACGCCCCGGGAGGGTACCCTAGGCGTAGCCGGCACTCAGAGACTATTGCTAGCCCCCAAGCGAACCACTTAGCCTCATCATATCGTTCATCTTAAACATAACGGAAGGAAATTAGTAAACAACACTTTTAAAGTAGTGGGCCAATGGCCAAACCTCAAGCTGATCATCAAAACCAAACAAAGAAATATTGCTCAGTTATCAAAACATTCACCTTGACTATATCATTATGTCTACGAAGCCTCTAACATTATCTAAACCGTCTAAGAAGGGGACCATGACATGCCATGGCTACCCGACTCAATGAAATAATAGGATAGCATCAAATAAAGGTTTCCTCCGAAAACAGGGAGGTTCACCACGGTCAGAACTTGCAAACACTTGGCTTCAACGGGGCGGCTGCTGAAGTCCTCTAGCTCTTGTATCTGCATCATAAAACGATGCAGCGCCAAATGACGTCAGTACGTGGAATGTACTGGCATGTAAAATAGCTGAATCACATCATTAGAATCATCCGAACATAACGTACATCATCATGAGACTTTAACATTTATATTAGGGAAACATTAACATTGACCTTTACATTAACATTTACATGAGAGTACTATTAGGGAAACCTTTTCTGAGAGGCCTAACTGGGAGTTTCTTTAACCGACAACCATCACTTATGAGCCAGTGATGATACAATGAAGCGATGCCGTTGCAACATCCATCCATTACCCTGCCCAGGGTAAAGGACATAACATTAGTGGATCCACAAAACATAACATTAGTCCTCATTTGGGACAAAATAGGAGCCATCCGCATTGCGGTTCAATCCTCTCTTCCTACGCGAGCCACGTAGTTAATGGACTCAAGTGGGACTCACTTTTATCCATTTTGGTGCTCAATACTCCCCCAGAACTCGACATGCTCATAAAACATTAACATCATTAGTCCCATAGGGACACATTACATCCTCATTAGTCCCCATAGGGACACATTACGTCATCATTAGCATCTCATTTACATTGATATCATTGTCATCTCATTGCATTAACATTAACATCATCATCATCACCTCATTAGCAGTTACTTCAACATCATAGACTTTAGGAATACTAGTTTAGAAACTTTGACTCTCAACTTAGAGACATCAACATCAGTCATCATCTCACCTTATTAACATTAACATCAACATCCTCTCATTCATAACCTTAGCATCATCATCATCATAGACTCTAGGAACACTAGATTAGGAGCTTTAACTCTCAACCTAAAGACAATTACACATTCTCATGTTCATCATTCATCATTCATTATTTTATAATTACTCTAGACTCTACACACACACCCATGTTCATCATGCATGCTTTTCTAGAATACAATAGATATAAGGTTTTCAACTAAATGCTTTTCATGAAAATAGTTTAAAAACACATGAGGGTTTTTATGACGATCATCATCAATGCATGAAATATATATATGTATATGCATACAACAATGCCAATTACTCTCTACATCGTATTTACTAATTCATACTTCAATTTGTTACCCTATCATCATCACATTAGGACATCCATACCTACATCATAGGGGCACATGGGAGGACATTCCCATGTTTTCAGAGTAGCCTTACGTACATGGAAATTTGATATCACAATCAAAATTTGATGAATAATCGTTTTTTGGAGAAAATCCTCAACCTCGATAGTCCTTTTAGAATGGAAGAACTTGGAAAGACATTGTTGAAGAACTATTTTTGATTCTTGACTTCTTGTCTCAAAATCTTTAGAGTTTCTTGATAAAGAACCTTAATCCATGGAAAGAAGAATCAAGGAATCCTTTCTTGGGATTCTTGAATTTGCTTTCTTGAAACCCTAGGTTAGGATTTAAGATTCTATTAGGGATTTCATGAATAGATAGAGAAATTAGCTTAAAGCTTATGAAGAATAACTCACCTTGATGAAGAATCTTGAAAGTTAATCCTAACTTGATGACTTTCTTAATGATTCTTGAGCGTTTTATGTTTAGGAGTGAAAGAGAGGGTTTTGACTTATGAAACTGACGTATTATGCGTTTTGGGACCTTAAATAGACCCCCAAAGGCTTTAGGGTAAAAGTACCCTCAAAATAAAATAAAGGAATGTCGGTTAGCTTATCCAGAAAGGGTTCGCGATAGGTCCGCGTCGCGGAGCCGTCGCGGACCTTCAGACAGCTCTGCAGGTCTCCAGTAAAATAGTCTTAACTCTCTACTCCGAACTCCGTTTAACGCAAAATAAGATGTTTTAGAAAGCTAATTCAAAGATCTTTAATTTGATATATTATGGGTCACCTAACTCATTATACTTTAGGAGATATGGTCATTTGAAGTTGACCCTTCCATCAACTCATATGAAAACTTAGTCACTAGAAATTCTTTGGACTTGGCTTGATGTAAAAGATCAATTATAACTCTAAATCACATCTAATATACTTTAAATACTTATGAATTGATCCTATAATATGAAGGATGACTCAACCTTAGTTAAAAAAAAGTTGGGGTGTTACATTATCTCCCCATTGGGATCAGTCGTCCTCGAATGATGAGTAAGGTAGACATCAAGGCACGAATAAGAATCAGAACTCTTCTCAAAACTCACTCAATCAATCAAACTCTAACTCGTCATCAATCTCAAATCATCTCCATTCAGACTAAGGAATGGACACATTAACTCAAATAGACAACTCAATTTAAATCAAGAGTAAGGGAATTACATCTTACATTCTCTTCATCAGGCACGAATGGAACGTCGAAACTCAATCAATTTGAATCATTTAGAAACCTCATAAATCAGTCCTTCGAACTCAAGAAGGAAGCCATCAACTCAAATTGAGAATAGGAACATCATATAAACAAGACTCTGAGGATACTCTCATGCTCAAGTCCCCACCATAATTTTTGCTCCTTTTCATGGAACTTTACCCCATCAATGCAAACTTATAGCTCTAATTCAAACCTCTACCTAACCACTTCTTCTTCTTTCATTCGGGCCTAGTTCTAAGCCTTAAGGTGTTATTCTTAAGGTGATCATATTCATACAAAGCTAATCCTCAATACTCAATTCTATACTCGAAACACTTATTATGAGGTCTTCAATAGTCTATTATGCATACTCGCACAATAACAACCACATTGATTATGTCTTAGAATTTTTCAAGGCTACTTATCACCTCTACCTCCATCATTCAATGAACTCTCATTCAAAGTCACATCAACATACTCTTACCTATCTATTGCGCATCATACGACCTCATCTCTTTCCTCCTCCCTACCTCTATCCCTACATGATACTAGTTTAAAACTGATCTCACAATGAGGATACATTCACTCCTTCTCATCCACCTTCACTCTCAGTCTACTATCATCAACATCACTATTTGGACGCGGAGGAACTCATCATCTCCCCCTTTGACGAAACCCCCAAACTACTACCTTTCCATGCAGCATAAGTATGATGATACCTCTAAAATTTGATACTCTACATCATATCATCAATAATGGCATAATAAGCCGAAGGTCAGTACACGTGTAAGATGACATCAGAATCAAGAACTCTCACTCCATAGTAACTTGTACTTAGCGAATACTTCTCTCCTCATCACTCTAATACGCTCGCATAATAGCAATCAGACATTTAAGCTTGCCATAGCAGCTTACACCCTCGATCGCATGAACTCCTACCTCGGGGGAATACTAATGCGGTTTTACCTATCTATTAGACTCCTCATGACTTCTCTAACTCCTCCTCCTCATCTGTAACCTTAAAAAGGAAATGACATCACATCATCATCAGAATTAAGAACTCTCATTATCTCTTGAATTCCTCCATCTCAAGCTCTTCTCTTCTTCTCTCAAGCTCTAGTCCTATTCAATTGTTAGAAAAGGACTTAGAATAGGGTTTTAGACCCTTCTCATGTTAAAACAACTTATATCAATCGTATAGGGAGTTTATAAGGTGTTAGGAATGGACCAGAATGCCCCTCAATAATTTTTGAAATTTCCAGCCTCAAAGTGACTCAGTCCGCGACGCGGACTGGTCGCGAACAGTACATTTCCAGCAAAAATTTTCTGAACGAGTTTTCTCAATCTCGTCGAAAAGTTTTAAAAAAACACAAGTGTCACTCCGCTACAGGTGCGCGACGCGCCTCTGTCGCGCACCGACACTGTTTTGGTGTTCGGATCAAAAAATTATCTTTTCACTCGATCACTCTAAAAATCGACCGAGGCCCTTCACCCACTCAAATTTTTTGTGCTAATCACAAATCCGGCCTCGGATTCGCCATCCGAGCATCGGAAGACGTGTTATGCGCACATCTCTCCTGTAGGGGTACTTTGGTAATTTTACCGGGCCTTACATCAACTCTTTCTTAGCTCTCAAGGTCATTACTCTAAGTTTATAAATCGATTTCCTCTACTAGGCTATAAGCATATACCTCCACATGGTCAAGGATTCACTATCCACAAGAATATCTTAAACTCTTTTGTTATGCTATAGTCGCATACATATAGCTAGCCACTCAGACTCTTTTCAACGCTATTACTCTTAGCTCCTTCCAGTCTCTATGGAAATCTCTCTATGTTTGTTGTTCTTATGGCGTACATAACCACTTCCCACAACTCTCACAATCTAACCTCTTCTTTTGCCTGCTGGCGCTCAACTTCTGTGCTCCCATAAATTTAATTACATAAGAATTTGTCTATCATAGAAAACTCATCATCATCTATCGATAAACCCCAAATCAGCTTAGCTAATCGTGATGACAAAGATTACTTACATCAGCCTACTCTACATCGATAACTCAAATATACTATCTAGATTCTTATAGCAGTCATAACTTAGAGCTTCACACATCTTTACACAACCATGGATACATCTCTCAAGCCTCTTCTTATCTGTCTAACCTCATAACTCGATGAGTCTCATGAACACACAATTAAAAAAAATCATAAGCCTAATTTAGATCTATCACATTGAAAGCACTCTTTTCCTCTATTCAACATCTACACTTCACCCTCAATAGTATGAATACTACAACACATCAACATAACTTCCTTCTAGTTTGAACACGCTCTACCATATTCTAACAATAACTCTTCCTCTATACCTCATCAAGAAAATCACTAGAGTACTTATGACTCTTTCATCAAACTTATGGCAATCAACTCAGCACATCATTACTTACCTAATAAATATGTAACTCGAACTACGAGCCTTAATCAGCCATCACTCTTGTCATCTCGTCCCTTTCTTTCCATCATCCCTTCTAACTCTGTGATGATTTGATTCTACTCAGGATTTATAAGACCTCACATCTCACTCTTAAGTGGTAACATCAAACTCTTTAGAGACATAAGTTTCTCCCTCATGGATCACCTCGGAAGATAGTTTTGAAAAACAAACGGGTCTAGGTACATCTAGAGCTAACTCAAATGCACAATTCATATGATTAATAGTGCACTCTTCTTAGTCAATCAACTTCGCATCTCAGTCGGCTTCTCTTAAGCCTAGACAGTCTTTCGACCATTCCGATTACTTTATCTTAAAGGATCTCATCTGTAAGAGTCAGAAAATTACTGTCGTTATCACCTCGTGGACGAGGCATCGTCGAAAGTTTTAGAGCAACGCACGAATCATCGCAGATTCTTTAGGAAAGAGCTCTATCGCACGATCAGAATCTGAAAGAAGGGGAACTTTTCCTAATGTCCTATAGCCTCCCAATTATGGATGTGGCGCGCTTCACACCAATGATAAGGACTCTAGCAGACACGGCTTCATAGACTCCCTAGGACACTTGAACTCTGTGCTCTGATACCAAGTTTGTCACACCCCAAGAGGGCACCCTAGGCGTGGCCGGCACTCAGAGACTATTGCTAGCCCCCAAGCGAACCACTTAGCCTCATCATATCGTTCATCTTAAACATAGCGGAAGGAAATTAGTAAACAACACTTTTAAAGTAGTGGGCCAATGGCCAAACCTCAAGCTGATCATCAAAACCAAACAAAGAAATATTGCTCAGTTATCAAAACATTCACCTTGACTACATCACTATGTCTACGAAGCCTCTAACATTATCTAAACCGTCTAAGAAGGGGACCATGACATGCCATGGCTACCCGACTCAATGAAATAATAGGATAGCATCAAATAAAGGTTTCCTCCGAAAAGAGGGAGGCTCACAACGGTCAGAACTTGAAAAAACTTGGCTTCAACAGGGCGGCTGCTGAAGTCCTCTAGCTCCTGTATCTGCATCATAAAACGATGCAACGCCAAATGGCGTCAGTACGTGGTGGAATGTACTGGCATGTAAAATAGCTGAATCACATCATTAGAATCATCCGAACATAACGTACATCATCTTGAGACTTTAACATTTATATTAGGGAAACATTAACATTGATCTTTACATTAACATTTACATGAGAGTACTATTAGTGTAAAGGCCAATGTTAATGTAAAGGTCAATGTTAATGTTTCTATGATATAAATGTTAAAGTCTCATGATGATGTACGTTATGTTCGGATGATTCTAATGATGTGATTCAGCTATTTTACATGCCAGTACATTCCACGTACTGACGCCATTTGGCGCTGCATCGTTTTATGATGCAGATACAGAAGCTAGAGGACTTCAGCAGCCGCCTCGTTGAAGCCAAGCGTTTGAAAGTTCTGACTGTGGTGAGCCCCCCTGTTTTCGGAGGAAACCTTTATTTGATGCTATCCTATTATATCATTGAGTCGGGTAGCCATGGCATGTCATGGTCCCCTTCTTAGATAGTTTAGATAATGTTAGAGGCTTCGTAGACATAATGATGTAGTCAAGGTGAATGTTTTGATAACTGAGCAATATTTCTTTGTTTGGTTTTGATGATCAGCTTGAGGTTTGGCCATTGGCCCACTACTTTAAAAGTGTTGTTTACTAATTTCCTTCCGCCATGTTTAAGATGAACGATGTGATGAGGCTAAGTGGTTCGCTTGGGGGCTAGCAATAGTCTCTGAGTGCCGGCCACGCCTAGGGTACCCTCCCGGGGCGTGACACATACCAAACATTAAAGTTTTACAATACAAAATTAATTCAAATTAGACAATAACACTAAAACACATATAATCTATACAAGGAGTAAATTTATGTTCACGTCAAAGCAACACACCTATAAAACGATGAGTTTAGAGGTAATAATATTTTTCCATTTTTCATAATATTATACCATAATTCATATGCATGCTGGCTGCTAATTTATCTGCATTTTTATTGACTTCAATATATATTTGTTGGTATGCATGCTTTGCTTGGAATGAGTATATATATTTATTTAAAAAAAATGAGTAACTTTCAGAATACAACTCTATAACCCCTATCCAAAGGAACTATAAATTGGTATTCAATATAAATTATAGCGTTCAAGTATATGATCAAAGTTATTAAAATTGCTATGTTCATTCTCTTGCTAAAAGTCTCAAATAAAAGAAAATAAATTGTAAGTAAATATTCTGTTGTTTGAATTATATTGTAGTAGAAATATTAATATATTAATTATAATCCATATCAAGGTAGATAGGAAGTGGACATGAATTTGAAACTCAATGATAAATTAAGGTATTTTTCCCTTGAACAATAGAATAATATAAAATTATCAACATGAGTTGTCATCTCGTGGCAAGACTGCTCCATTTTAATCAAAAGTCTGCGTTCGAGCCCTGAGTATGGAGAAAATATTATAAGGAGCTTTACCCCTAAATGGGTCCTATAGTGTGCGATTCAAATTTAGCGAGTTCCAATGCAGACACCGAATGAGAGAAAAAGGAAATATATAGAATAAAAATTACATTCAATTATTTTGTCTACTTTATTGTCAAATAGAATGAAATTGATTTGCATTCTGCGATTGAAATAGAAAAATGACCTATTCATAAACTTGATGATATGAGATAGTAATGTTTACCTAATAATTTAAAGTTGTATGCTCAGTGATATAAGTTACATGCGCAATAATTTATTTATTTTTATACGTTTTTTTATTAATTGACGTAGTACATGCATGCAAAACACGTACACTAAACTAGTACTATATAAAAAGTGTGAAAACCCTTAGAAATGTTGTTTGAACTTTTTGCCCTTCATTAAAAGATTCTTCTTTAGACAAAATCGTCTTTTCACTTATTTCCTCAATTATTAGATCATTATATTTAAAATGAAAAGGAGTCCTAAATCCTGTGATAAATAAGAAAAATATATTTTGGCAAACTTTCCTTATAAGTAAAAAAAACCAACAATTGCTCTAAAGTAAGAAAAAGAAAAAGAAGAAAAAACTGCCTAAAGTCGCCCCCACCCCACAAAATAAAAATTAAAAAAAAAACCAAAATATTATCACGTCAATTTTATTTTTGAGGGGAAAGAAAGACAATTTCCCAAAGTTCCCAAAATAAATCCAAAACCATCCTAAAATATATAAAAAAACATTTAAAAGAAAAACCCTTTTTTAAAATCAAAATGGTAAAAAAAAATTTTTTTAAAAAAACTAAGATGTCTATTAATTTTAAATAGATTTTCTTTAGCTTTGAATCACTTTAAAATTAGGATTCTTTTAACTAAATAATTCATTATATGTCATGCCCCGGGAGGGTACCCTTGGCGTGGCCGGCACTCAGAGACTATTGCTAGTCCCAAGCGAACCACTTGGACTCATCGTCACATCATACTCAGCAGCGGAAGAAACATCCTTAAAGAAAAGACTTTAATATAATTAAAGTAATCAAGTTTTTATATAAAATGTTAATTTTCAACAAAGAATAGTTGAAAAAAAATAATACATCACATCATCTACTCAGTGTCTATGAAGCCTCTAATTCAATTATTTAGATGGTACCATGATAGGCCAAGGTTACCTAACTCAAGGAAAATAAAGTACTACTCAAGCTAGATGATAATAATATGGAAATCCTCCGAAAACAAGGAGGTCTCACCGATCAGCTAAATGCAAATAGATCCTCAACGAAGCGCCTGTCGATGATCTCTAATACCTGCCTTTGCATCATAAAACGATGCAATCCTAGAAGGGGACATCAGTACTTGGAATGTACTGGTATGTAAAATAGCTGAGTGAAACAGAAACAAGTAGAATAATATAGGAATAACATCAACTCAACATCATACTCCATCAGAATGTCAAATGTCTATCTAAAGAAAGAATAAAGAGTAGACAAATGACCCATCAATATCTCATCAATGCATCATCAATACATCATACTCACCTCAACTCAACTCAACTCAACTCAACTCAAGGAATATCAACATCAACTTAGCTCAGGGAACATCGACATCAACTCAACTCAGGGAACTCGACTCAAAACATCACATCAACATCAACATCAGAGTTCTATCAAAGTGGAACCTAACTGGGAGTTTCTCTAACTGACAACCATCACCTATGAGCCAGTGATGATACAACGAAGCGATGCCGTTGCCACATCCATCCAATACCCTGCCCGGGGTAAAGGACATCAACCTCAATAGATCCACAAGAAAAACCTCAGTCCTCATTTGGGACAAGAAAGGAGCCATCCGTATTGCGGTTCAATCACCTCTTCCTACGCAGGCCACGTAGTTAATGGGTTCGAGTGGGGCTCTGTCATGACCCAGAGTCGGGGTCTAGATGTGACACGGCGAATGGGGACCCTAAAGCCCCCAAACAAGCCTCAAAATCTCAGAGTGCGATTTAAATCAGGAGCTATTAAAACAAATAAATAAACAACGGAGATTCAAGCCAATTAAAATAAAATAAATCCAGAGCTATTAAAATAAACAAATAAACACCGGCACTTCAAGTTAGAACAATCATTGGGAATCAAGTGAATAGACACATCGGTAGAGTTCATTTGTAGAGACTCATAAGACAATCAAAATCTATCAACTCATCATCATTCTCTCATCACAATCACAATCACCATCAACAATCACAATTTTAATTCAAGGCTCTAGACTCATCATTCTCAAGTTCATTATGCATGCTTTTCAAATTAATCATGTAGGGTTATGCAAATTCTCATGAAAACATTCAACTTAAAAAAACAAATAGTATGATGATCATCAACATAGATAACATGTAATTTCAAATATAATTTTAAGAAAAACCATCAACGTAAATTATGCATGTAGACTCTTCAATCATTAACTCATCTACGACCTCTATGGGGCACATGAGAGAACAATCTCATGTTTTAGTTTAGCCTTACATACCTGTGATACAGCTAACAACCGAGTACGTCAAGGATCTCTTCCCGAATATCCTCAACCCAAGCTCTTCTCTTCTCTCCTCAAGCCCTAGCCTTGTTAGTTTAGGGAATAAGACTTAGAATGGGGGTTTTAGACCCTTTTCTCATTGAAAAGTCATAATTAGCCGTGTATGAGAGTTTAGGAGAGGTGGGGGATTGACCAGAATGCCCCTCAAAATTATTTAAAAATTTTCAGCTCGGAAAATAAACGGTCCACGATGCAGACCTATCACAAGCAGGGTATTTTTGAAAAAATATTTTTGAACGAGTTCTCTCTATCCCGTCGAAAAATTTGAAAATCACACAAGTGCTTCTCCGCGACAGGTCCGCGACGCCCCTCTATCGCGGACCGTCACTGTTTTCTGATTTGGATCGAAAATTTATCTTTCGATCGGGCCGCTCTAAAAATCGACCGAGACCATTTTCCCACTCAATTTTTCATGTTGATTTCAAATACGGGCTCGGATTTGCCGTACGAGCATCGAAAGATGCGTTACGCGCATACTCTCACTCTAGGGGTATTTTGATAATTTTACCGGGCATCACAAAATCTCCACCCACTAGCCACATGTTGGAAATATTCATGGCCAAGTCATACATAGAGTCTCATAATTCTAGTATCTTTACTTGAGAGCATTTAGCATATAACATTGACATCATGACCTCTATGCCTTCTGACTGGCTTTGTAGTTTGACAATAAGCATCTGCTCTTCATCCCGAACAATTGTAACTAGTATTTCATCTAAAAAAGTCCATATTTTGTTATGTCTATTAACTAATGCATGTTTCAATCCTAGTTTCCTCCTAAAAATTTCTATTTGTTAGCTGTCTTCCCTTGGATCCATCAACCCAATAAAGTAAAATTGATATCTTTTGTTCGTATTAAATGGCCTTGTAAACATCTTTTGAGTGTTTACCAACCTTATATTCCATATTAAGCTTCTCATTGATACTTCAGATTCTTGATGGTTGTTCTCTTTGAATGTCTCGATGAAGCTTGAGCTGATACCAATTCCCCTCCACTTTGCTTATTTGATTTACTATACTTCTCCTTCAAATTTTCAATGTGCTTTGGAGATAAATCTCCATCTCTGCTCACATATTGAATGTTTTGCTCCATGTCTTTCTTGTCTTTCCATGATCATCCTTTCCATGTACAAACTCTATTTCTTCTTCTACAAAGTTATCTACTACTAATGGCAGAATTTCATCTTCTTCCATATTGGCTATCACAATTGCACCATCCATATTGTCTTCCCTGGTTATCTTTTCCTCCTGAGCCATCTCTAAACTTGGTACCTTTCTATTATTACCCTCTTCATTATCTATCATTGTCACGCCCCGGGAGGCTACCCTTGGCGTGGCCGGCACTCAGAGACTATCGCTAGTCCCCAAGTGAACCACTTAGCCTCATCACCTCATTCAATCACATAAACACTATTGAACAACGAAAAATATAAGTAAGTAATGGACACATTTCATCTAAAATCTAAAAGAATCTATAAATTAATGAAGGCTAGTAGAAAGAACTAGCTCACAATCTAAACATCGATGTTCAACCCTCATCTATGAAGCCTCTATCACTAATCATATGGTGCCAATGACAGATCCATGGCTACCCAAATCAAAATAAAAAAAAATAGTCCAATCTAACTCTAGAGGATGATGAAATAAAAGTAGTGGATCCTCTGGAGTAGGGAAGGCTCACCAATTAGCTGCGAATCTCGAATCTTCAAGGAAGCGCCTGTCGACAATCCCTAGTACCTTCCTCTGCATTATAAATGATGCATTGCAGAGTGGACATCAGTACTTGGAATGTACTGGTATGTAAAATATATGAGTGAAACAGAAACCAGTAGAACAATATGGGAACAATATCAACTCAAAATAAACATCAAATCACATCATTAGTCAAATGTCTATCTATGCAGGAATAAAGAGTAGACAAGTGACCCATCAACAACTCAAAACTCATCAATCATCTCAGACTCATCTCAAAGGAGCTCACCTCCTCTCATCTCATCTCATCTCATCTCAGCTCAGAGGAGCTCACCTCCTCTTATCTCATGTCATCTAAACTCAGAGTACTCAAGGTAGGAAATTTATGGGAGTTTCTCTTAACCGACAACAACCACTTATGAGCCAGTGATTGTACAACACCCTGCCGATATTGCCACGGGCGTGCTATATTTGCCAGGCAGAGAACGAATCAAAACCATAATGGATAAATCCAAGATAGAGACAGAAAACTCAACAAGTCCGCTATTGTTTTCAGGGACATAAAATCAAGACGAAAACCTCTTCTATGCTTGGCGACATAGTTTAATGGGTTCAAGTGGGACTCACTCTTACCTATTCGGTGCTCGATACTCCTCTCGACTCAATGCTCATAAAACCTCCATCTCAACCAATCTCGTAGGGACTTTAACCCCGCCAATGATCGGTATCTCATAGGGACTCTAACCCTATCATCAATCAAGCTCATAGGGACTTTAACCCTCTCATCAATCAATCTCATAGGGACTCTAACCCTATCATCAATCAAGCTCATAGGGGCTTTAACTCTCTCGTCAATCAATCTCATAGGGACTCTAACCCTATCATCAATCAATCTCATCAATGACTAAAGATTTAGAATAATCACTAGGAATCAAGTAAATAGACACATCGGTAGAGTTCATTTATAGAGACTCATAAGACAATCAAACTCTATCAACTCATCATCATTCCCTCATTACAATCACAATCACAATCAACACTCACAATCTTAACCCAAGGCTCTAGACTCAATTCTCAAGTTCGTTATCCATACTTTTCAAAATAGTAATGTAGGGTTATGCAAAATTCTCATGAAAATATTCAATTTAAGAAAACAATAAGTATGATGATCATCAACATAGAAACATGTAATTTCAAATATAATTTTCAAGAAAAACCATCGAAGGAATCATACATGTAGACTCTTCAATCATCAACTCATCTATGACCTCTACGGGGCACATGAGAGAACAATCCCATGTTTTTAGTTTAGCCTTACATACCTGGGATGCAGCTGTCAACCAAGTACGTCAAAGATCTCTTCTCGAATATATCAACTCAAGCTCTTCTCTTCTTTCCTCAAGCCCTAGCCTTGTTAGATTATAGAATAGGACTTAGAATAGAAGTTTTAGACCCTTTTCACAACAAAATGACATTATTAGATCGTGTATAGAGTTTAGGAAGGGTAGGGAATTGATCATAATGCCCCTCATAATGATTTAGAAATTTTCAACTTGGAAAAGACATAGTCTGCGACGCGGACTAGTCGCGAACAGTGTATTTTTAGAAAAGAGTTTTTGAATGAGTTTTCTCCATCCCGTCGAAAATTTTAAAAAAGACACAAGTGTCCCTCCGTGACATTGTCGCGCACCGCCACTGTTTTTCGTTTTGGATCAAAAAATTATCTTTCGATCGGATCGCTCTAAAAATCGATCGAGACCATTTTCCCACTGAATTTTTAATGTGGTCACAAATCCGGCCTCGAATTTTCCATATGAGCATCAAAAGATGCATTGCGCGCATACTCTCACTCTAGGGGTATTTTGGTAATTTTACTGGGCGTTACAATCATACTGGTGTTAATATGCTCTCTTGGTGAACTCGTCTTCTCCTTAATATTATCCTCCATTGAATTCCCAAATGTTTGACTTACCCATACTTTTGTATTCCTAATATCTCAATTATCCTGGATATTGTTATTTCACTTATCTTCCTACAAAGTTTTAACTTATTTTTACTTTGTATATCATTCGCTTGCTCAAGACTTCCTTGCTTATCTACTTTATTATCGATCCATCCCCTCACTATCCATTCCTGCCTCTTTCTCTTTGGTTCAACCTCTTTTTCATCAGTTTCTCCTTTTTTCGTATCTTCTTGAATTCCTTCTTCTTTAGAACTTTTCCTTTCGTTCTTCACTCAAACAATTCAAGATGAATCGACCAACAATTACTTTCCTCATGACCTTGTAGACAAAATTCCTTACTGTATTTTGGCATATAATCATATTGAACCTCGATCCATTTAAATTTAGAAACCCCAGTAATATCATCCTCTTTTGTAATTTGTACCCATCGCGATAATGTTGTTGTGAGATCTACTTTGATCTTGACCTTTTGCACAACTAAGTCTTATCTGATGTTTGGTTGCCATATCCACTGTTAATGGTTTACCCACAACAGATGCTATGAAGAAGATAGCTTTCTTGGACAAAAATTTGGTGGTAACTCTGGAAATCCATGCCATACCTATCGTTCTTTTCACATTCGTTTCAAACCATGGATCCCACTTCAAAGTCCTCATCTGCCAATATTTGTTCCTCGCTTAAAGTTGAAAAACTGTTGTTGACATGAGATGTACATAGTCTTCCAAAATTGTGAGTCGAATCAGGATATGCCTTGTATCAAGTACCCCTACGGTACATTCCTCTTTAATTCCACATTGTCCAGGTAAAGTTTTCCTCAACTCTATAATATCCAACTTTCCGTACGATAACTTACAAATTATTGTATATTTCAGATATTCCTGAATTATGAGTGATTTAATTTCCGATGATTTCTATGTGATATTGGGTTCACCTTGCAACATTATGACTGGTTTTTGCGGTACCACAAGACCTGGTGGCTTTGTGATGATTGGTCTAAGAGAATTGACATATGTCATCTGATTTTGCATTAACGACTTAGCTGGTTCTCGTTGAGCGTTATTTCCAAGCGGGGAAAATTCCTCCGGTGGGAATAGGCTACCGGCAGTAGTATTCGTCATTGCCTCCTCTTTGTGTATACTAAATATATGTGATTTGGATGCAAACAAACGTGAGAAGAAGGAGACACAATTTATGTGAGGACAATGCAGATTATTACACAGACTTTGGATGAATATGAGAAGGCCTCAGGTCAAAAGATTAATAAAGATAAAAGTGCAATTTATTTGCACCATAGTGTTTTTGAGGGAGATGCAATAGTGGCGGAAGTGAGTATAGGAATATTGAGGAAGGATTTTCCTTTTACTTATTTGGGATGCCCCATTTTTTTATAAAAGAAAGCAGAAATTGTATTATCAGAGGACAATTAGTAGAGTTGGATCCAAAATGCAAGCATGGAAGGGCAAGCTATTAACTTACGGAGGAAGAGCAATTTTGATAAAACATGTATTGCAAAGCATTCTTGTACATTGTTTGTCATTTATGAATCCACTGATCAATGTCCTAAATCAAATTCAAAGAATGATGGCTCAATTTTTTTGGAGTAGTTGCACTGGGGAAAAGGAAGACATTGGATCAAGTGGGAAACCTTGTTTCTTCCTGAATCAGAGGGAGATTTGGATTTCAGATTAATGAAAGATATTTCAATGGCTCTTTTCTACAAATTATGGTGGAATTTTAGAACCATGACATCAATATGGCAGGAATTTATGCATAATAAATATTGCAAAAATATGAATTTTAATGAAATAAGCTGGTAAGCAGGAGGGGGAGGCTCTCAAGTATGAAAAAAGATGCTCCAGGCAAGAGATTTAATAGGGCATTTAATATTTTGACATACTAAAAAAGGGGATATCAGTACTTGGCATGACAAGTGGACATGAACTGGGGATCTCTTCTCTATGTATGGGGATAATATGACTATGTGAGTGCAAATAATATGAAGGTGTTTGATTTAAGTAGGGAGGAAAGTGAGATGAACAGATTATAAGAAGTTTACTGCCTGAAAATATAACTACACATATTCTAAGTAATATTAAACCACCTTGTGTGAATACAGGGAAAGATGTAGCTTGCTGAGTGATGGATACAAGAGGTGCTTTCACTGTCAAATCAACTTGAGATTACCTTAGACACAGGGAGGGAAAGAACAATATTTACAAGAGAATATGGATTAGGGGAGTTCCTTTTAAAATGACTTTCTTGATGTGGAGATTGTGGAAATTTGTGGTCCCAGTGGATGATAGAATAAGGAGATGGGGCACACATGGACCATCAAGATGTTGGTGTTGTGAAAGACCAGAACAAGAGACATTATCACATGTCTTCCTCAAATCGGTTATGGCTAACAGGACATGGTCCCACTTTTGCTCTTTTGCAGGGTTAAACATACATGGATTGCATTTAAAGGAAATTATTATGCTATGGTGGAACACAAATATCAAGAAGGAAAAGAAAGATATCTACAGAACTATCCCATGTTTTATCATTTGGGAATTATAGAAAAGAAGAAATAGGAAAAACCATGAAGGGAAAAATACATCTTTGACAAAGATCACACACAATATTACAAGGTATGTGCATATGTTCAGTTAGCTGAAGATACCAACATTGAATGCAATAGGAAGCTGGTTAGATATTCTTAAATCCCTAGATCAGTTATGTCCAAATTAAAGTGGAAAAAAAGTGATTTGGGATTTTCCGCCAGAGGGATAGGTTTAGAATAACACTGATGGGGCATCAAGAGGGAACCCAGGAGTAAGTTCCTATGTTTTTTCTCTATGGAATGAGTCTGGAGAATGGAAACTTCTACTAATACAGTAGCAGAGACTAAAGCTATCCTAGAAGCTTGGAAACATTGCAAAAACAATCAGCTTAACAAGGTTATTATATAGACAGATTCAATGCTACTCTGAAAAGTTCTAGAAGGAGAATGGACAATGCCATTAATAATTACAGATATGATAGCAAAAATCAAAAAATGCATGCAAAATAGAATATATAAGTTTCAACACATTCTGAGAGAAGGAAATCAGTTGACAGACTACTTAGCTAATAGAGTTATTGATAAAGGAGGCCAGAAATGTATAAACTTTCAAAGCATGGACATAGAGGGTAGGAGAATAATAAACAGTGATAAGCTTAAGTCCCCCATACATTTGTGTATCTACATAAGAAGGAAAAGCATATAGTTGCACTACAATAATATTTACAAGGCCTTTTTTGGTAAACAAAATAAGAGATATACTATTTAACCTAGGACAGCCAACAAAAGTACACTGCAAAATGGGTAGATTTGTGGGACATGGAGTTGGGTAACCTGGAAGATGCTTCAACACTAGCCAACCAAGGTGGAATAGAGCTTCCCTCGACTCTACTTCAGCATCATCTGTACAACAAAGTGGACAGTGAGATGGAAATATAATAGCTATCATATGCAATCCAGAGCATACCTAGAAATGAAGATCTTTCCACAATTCATCAAAACAACTTTCAGCAAGCCCATGAACCAACGAATATACCTACAAAAGGAAAGGGTTAGTCGAGAGTCGAGACCAATCTTCAGCACAGAATAAATGAAAGTGAAGGATAAAGTAGTTTGATAGCTGATATAAAGATGCAAATGAACATGCTTAAAGGCAACAAGTTGTGACTCAAAGTAGAAGAAGAAGGGACAAGTTGTCCCGCTGAGGGAGCATTTCAAAAAGAGGAAGAAGGAAAAATTAGTGGTTTTGGAAACCTTACAATTTTCCCCCAAAGTAGAAGTGTTATAGGGGCCTAGCGAGCTTAAGTCTGTGATGGGCCATTAGCTTTTAATTTATTTTAAATTGTAAATCAGACTTGAGCATTAGGCCCAGGTGAGTTGTTTTTTATTATTATTTTATTAATAAAAACCTTTATTTAAATAAAAAAAATATAATCTTAATCTTGATCTTATTATTATGATCTATGTAATTTGATTTATTATTTTAATTTATTTAAAGGTGGAACTCTTTTAATGAGTCAATAAATTCCTAATAAATTTAACAATGACAAATCATATTGGCGAAATAATAATTAGTTGATAGAGCATTGTCTTGATCTTGAGAGGTTGCTTATAACTTTTCATGTGAAATCCAACAGGTGAATTTTTATCCTAATATGTGAAGTAAGTTAAGTATAACAATAAAGGATTAAGTTACTAGTCAATGAAATAAATTTTTTTTTTTAAAATTAATTTATTTGATTGATATCAACAATTTGATCTAAGACCAAGAGTTAAATAAGATATAATCGTAGATTGACTTAAATCGAAGGGTGCAATTTCAAACTTTTATAGAATAGTTTGTAATTATATCGTGATATGATAATTCATCTATTTACGAATTAATATCATAGTTGAAAACCTTCGTTAATAAGTCTACGATTTCTCTACTATGCCTGAACTAATTAACCAGCTTTGTTGAAAAAGATGTTTTGAAAGAAGTTTTTTTTTCCCCTAATCCTCTAAAGGAACAAAATCAGTTCATCAGTTGCTTTAATAATAACTAAATTTTTCAATTTAAAAGTATTTGTTTAATTCAAAAGAATAAAACATCTTGGCATAAGTGGGTTTTTAATAAATTATATTTGCCTCTTAATGAATATTATTGTCTCTGAGACTTCTCCTTTTCTTCTGAAATTGAAGATAAATAAGGGAATCTTCCTAGTGAAAAGATTCATCTGAGTTTTCTAAAAATTCTTGTCCACAAAAGCCACAAATTTTTTTAAAAAATTAATTAGAAAATAGTAAAATATTAAAGTTCTAAATGACTAATTTAAATAAATTATATTAAACGTTCAACGAGTTAATATTTTTTTAAAATTTATATTATCATGTTAATATAGATTTGTGATCTTGAATTATGCCATACAAATGTCAACATGTAATGATAATACAAGCCACTAACTTAATAATAGCAAGAATTTTCTCAAATTTTTGTACTCATATTTTTGGAACTTTATTTATATACACATAGATTAATCATCAAATCTAGATCTAGCTAGCTAGCTAGTTCCATCAACATTTAAAAATATAAAAGGCAAAATGTCTAACATGGTTATAATGAGACAATAAGTGATAAAGTTAATTAATCAAATTAAAGAAAGCTGCCTAGGTTCAAAAATGTACCTAGACAAGGACCAACTAAAGATTCATGATAAAAGTTGTTAAGAAAAGAAACATTATATATATTGTGCTCCCATAATGGAAGACGACATAGAAAAGCATGAATGCACCAAGATAAGATGGAAAATATCGGATTATAATCACAGAAAAATTAAATAAAGGGAATATAATTCAAGATTTTATCAAGAATTAGGCGAGATAAATGACATCCTTTTATACTAATAAAATCATTCGAATTCAAGTTTTAAGAATAAAAAGTATTATGAATTCTAAGCTACGGAAATTAATCCAAAATATTATCATATTAGGTATGTTATTGAGTTTTGAAAGAATAAAAAAAAGATGGAATCAATCAAAGCTAGATGTGAATTCCAAGTCTTGTGTATCCTAGGATAATACCTTTTTTCATTGTTAAGAAAATTAAAAGTGTGTAGTATTGTACTCCATCCAATTTATTTTACTAGTCATCTTTACTAAATAGATTGTTTAAATATTTTTACCATTTATTTATATATTAGTTCAGTGTGTATCGTATTAATTTAAAAATTATATATAAATAGTACTTGTTAAAATAATTATAATATTCATGTAAACAAATTAAATAAATATTATTAGTTTGATGCAATAGTATAATCTATTGTGAACCGGCAAGGATGAGAAAATCAATTCAATTACTGATAATATAAATATGTTAATAGTGTATGAATACATAAAGTAATAATTTGGAGTTCAATAGTTAGAAATTAATTAATTAATTAATTAATTAAAATTTGATGTGAAAAAGATTTCTAAATACAAAAGGAGAGGTTTAATTTTTCCAACATAATTTTACTGAATTATTTTATTTTTAAATTTGTTATATTACATACTTTTATTAACAAAATATTTGATAATCAAAATTTTAATTTATTTCAAAATTTTAAATATTCGAATAATAATAATATTTGTTTCTTTACTTTCCTTCATAGCCTACACAATTATTTATGTAGAACAGTCTTAAATCAAAAGTGGATTCTAAAAATAAAGAATATCTAATCCAAAAGTGAATCTTGAAACTAAAAAAATAAAATATAAAATAATAAACTAAGAGAAATAGTGAAAAAATAATTTATTCTAAAATAGAGTATTTTAATGAAGGACAAAAAGTTGAAACAATATTTCTCAGGGTCTTTATGCTTTTAATATAGTACTAGTTTAGTCTGCATGCTTTGCACGTATGAGCCACACCAATTTAAAAATTATATATAAATACTCATTGTCATTAAATAAATATAATATTCATGTAAATAAATTAAATATTATTAGTTTCACGCAATAGTTTACTCTATTGTGATACAATAAAGATGAGAAAATCAATTCAATTGCTTATAACATAGATATACTAGTAGTTTTTAAATACATAAAGTAATAATTTAGAGTTGAAAAATTAAAAGTTACAGAATTAATTGGCTAAGATTTAATGTAACAAAAGATTATTAAATATAATAGGAGTAGTTTAATTTTTCCAACATAATTTTACTGAATTTTGTTTTTAAATTTATTATATTATATACTTTAATTAACAAAATATTTGATAGTCAAAATTTTTGTAAATTATTGCACAAAATAGTCCTAAATCACAAACGAATTCTAAAAATAAAGAAATTCTATTCCAAAAGAGAATCTTGAAGCTAAATAATAAAATATCAAATAATAAATTAAGAAAAATAGTGAATAGACGATTTTGTCTAAAGGAGAGACTTTTAATGAAGGGAAAAAAATAATAGTTCTAAAGGCCTTCACGCTTTTAATATTGTATAGATATAGATTACTTATCCACTATTTCAAAAAATAATTTTATGTTTAATATATTAAAAATAATTAATCTTTTCATATTTTATTCTCAATACTTGTCACGCCTTGGGAGGGTACCCCAGACGTGGCCGGCACTCAGAGACTATTGCTAGCCCCTAAGCGAACCACACGTTCTCAGGACAGTCAATTAACATCAACATAGCGGAAGTAAAGTAGTGGACTACTTCAAATAAAAGGCCAAAAGCCAACATCTGACTCAACATCAACTAAGTAAAAGTACTACTCAGTTCATAAGGAATACATCATCATCAACCTCGACATCATGTCTACGAAGCCTCTAACCTGACTCAACTGTCTAAGAAATGGTGCCATGACATGCCATGGCTACCGGACTCAATGAATAAAGGAAGCATCAAATAAAAGGGTTTCCTCTGAATAGCAAGGAGGCTCACCAATGTTGGAACTCGCGAGCTCTGACCTCAATGGTGCGTCTGCTGAAGTCCTCTAACTCTTGTATCTGCATCATGAAACAATGCAGCGCCAAATGGCGTCAGCATGTGGAATGTACTGGCATGTAAAATAGCTGAATAACAATGTAATTACAACATCATAAAGAAGACATCAACTCAACATCACCCTCCATCAGAATGTCAAGAGTCTATCTAAGGCAAGAGATTAGAATAGACAAATGACCCATCAACCTCTCATCTCAACATCATCATCACATCAAACTCATCTCAAGGAAACTCGACTCAACTCACTCAAGGAACCTCAACGTCAACTCAACTCAGGGAACATCAACATCGACACAGAGCATCACATAAACATCAACATCATCAAAAGGAACCTAACTGGGAGTTTCTCTAACCGACAACCATCACTTATGAGCCAGTGATGATACAACGAAGCGATGTCATTGCCACATCCATCCAATACCCTGCCCGGGGTAAAGGACATCAATCTTAGTGGATCCACAAGAAAACCTTAGTCCTCATTTGGGACAAGAAAGGAGCCATCCGCATTGCGGTTTAATCCCCTCTTCCTATGCGGGCCACATAGTTAATGGGTTCAAGTGGGACTCACTCTTACCCATTTCGGTGCTCAATACTCCTCTCAAAATTCGACATGCTCATAAAACCTCAACCTCATCTGTCCCATAGGGACATAATACCTCATCAACAGTCCCATAGGGACATAATATAATACCTCAACATAAACATCAGTCCCGTAGGGACGTAATATAATACCTTAACATCAACATCTGTCCCATAGGGGCATAGTACCTCAACATCAACATCACCTCACCTCATCAACATCAACATCAACATCATAGACTCAAGATACTCGTTTAGCAATTAAATTTCAAATGGTAAGACATCATAAAACATCATTCTCATCAACAACATCATAACATCGACCTCATTAAGGCCCTAGACTCACCTCCTAGTTCATCTTTTAATCTCATTTAATAACATAATCATAGGGTTTTAAAAACATACTCATGCAAATGAGTTATGACATAAAAATAAGCTTGTGATGATCATCAACTCCTGTAAATATATATATATATGCATGAAAAAAATCAAATATACATACTCAAACCTCTTCACATCAACCTTGTTATGACAAGACACAATTCTCTTTACTCATAAGGGCACATGGGAGAACATTCTCATGCTTTAGGTTAGCGTTACATACTTGGAATGATTTGCTAACACGAATTTGCACAACCTTCTCTTGATCTCCTCAACCTCAACTCTCCTCAAGCCCTGACTTAGCGACTTCTAGGAGAAACACCTCTTGAATGGGGTTTTTGAAACCCTTTTCTTAGAAACCGACCTTTATTGTCCGTAGGGTAACGTTTAGGATAGATAGAAATGGACTAAAATGCCCTCTGTAATTTTAAAAAAAATTCCCGTCCTGAAATAACACAGTCCGCGACGCGGACAGTGTATTTTTGGAAAATTTAACTCCATCAAAAAATCACAGAAAAACATAAGTGTGGCTCCGCGACAGGTCCGCGACGCGGTTCCATCGCACAGTCACACTATTTTTCATTTTGGAATGAAAAATTATCTTTTGACTCGGTCGCTCTAAAAATCGACCGAGACCCTCCTCCCACTCAATTTTGTTTGTCACGCCCCAAAAAGAGGGGAGGCGCGACTGGCACCCGATACCGTTATTGGCCGGGTAAGCCACTAAACATACTAGTTTACTAACCTTTGGACCAGAAGAAAATCGGGCAGCATAATGTTTAGAAAAACAAGAAACTAAGTCGGGACCATTTAGGTCATGACCTGGTCAACAACAGATTATGTACATTAAGAGAAGTAAGCCAAAATAATAAAGTACTAGCTAGCCGGCAAGGCTGCCACAACAGAGGTATAGACACACACTATATATACATGCCAATCTGATGACCGGAGACTGAAGGGTACAAAAGGACCAGCCCATAATAACATGTCCACAATAGCCTCTAAGAGAACTACTAATACTGTCGGGACAGGGCCCCGACTATACCCAGCTGTACAACAAAAAGCAAGTATCCTGTGAAAGCTCCAGGAAGATGTGGAGCTTACCAACTCACAGCTGACCAGGGCTCCTAGTGAAGGGGTCAATCAGAGTCCTTACCTGAACCTGCACGCACGAAATAAAATGCAGCGTCCCCAGGCAAAGGGACGTCAGTACGAATAAACATGTACTGGTATGTAAGGCAGGAAGTAAAATCATGGATAACCATAGTAAAAAGGTTAATAGAAATACCACCTGTAACTAAAACTCAAGTAGCCTTAATGGCTAATAAGCCACCTCCTAATGATAAAAAAAATGCATGGTATGCTCGAGTATCGTATGTCGTGAATACATATATATAGATGCAAATGCATGACATACCCAACCAAATGCTAGCACTAGTGGTCCTTTCCGGTAGCTAACCGGCATCATCTCTGCCAACCTGTGGCCATCTGTACCATATACATATATAGTTGGGCAAATAGGCCCCATACCTTCGATTATAGCTCGAAGTCCATGCATAACGTGCAATGTATGATATGAATGTTGAATGCACATAGTAAGCCATAGCAAGAACTTAGAAAATCTTGGCTCTTTGGTACACTTATTCTCATAGCATCACAGTCATTGTCATTTAGCCAATCTTGGCTCATTGATACATTTATTCTCATAACATCATAATCGTTGTCACAACATATACATATGGCTCGTGGAATTATACATGTCCTTTTTAACAAGTTTTCCCTTGCATTCTACATTTATTTTAGTGACACTACACCAAGAAGAGAAACGCCTCTAACCTATGAATAGGTAGCCGGAAGACCGACAAAATGATATATAGAAATTGAATGTTCGGTTTAAATGAACGAATGGAATTTCAACCTAATACCACCGTGAAAATAACTCAGCTGTAATCCCAGTGCCTTTCACAAAAGGTCTTTCTAACAACAGAATAGTAAGATATCGCATTTGACACTTTGGGAAACTTCCCAGATTTCGTGCTAAAAGGAGGGACGGAGCTTAGCCTTAACATACCTCTCCAACGAACATTCGATTGCCAAAAGTTCCTCCACCAAAGTTGTTCCTTACGTCCTAAGCTTCAAAAATTCAGCATTAATGACCAGATTCGGCAAGGAGCATTTACGCGAGAAAATGTCCGTAAAACTTCGTAAAATTAACGGAAAAGAGCTCCACAATTATAACCTAAACACACCAGCTGCAAACCAACAATACCAGCAAGAACACCACTTTTTTTACAGCCCAAGAACAGCTCCAAACACAGCTAATATGAGGGAAAAATAATTCCAAAGTGTAAGGCACACATTTCTAGGCACGGAGACGAATTTTAACGGTAAAAATGCGAAAAACTTACCTAAATCGCTTAGAGAACCCTTGGGAGCTTTCTCTTCTGTTGTAAACTTGTCTGGGACGAAAATGGCTCAATTTTGAGCCTTAAAGAGTCAAAATAGCCGACATTTAAGTCGGGTCAACCCGACCCGACACATGACCCGGTTTCCAGCTCGGGCAGTCTCGGTAAAATGATCATAACTCTTTATTCTGAGGTCGGTTTGATGCGCTGTTTTGTGCGTTGCAAACTAGACTTATAGATTTTCAATTTGATAGGTCATGGACCTTCTAACTTCTTGTAGTTTAGGAGATATGACCCAATACATTTGACCCAAATTTAAGAAGGATTTCTTAAAGAAAGTTACGGTAACTTTGGCCAACCTTTATCTTGCAACTTTCTTGATTCCAAAACTTAATGTATGACCTTTGTGCTATTAAAATAACTTAAAAAAATCCATAATTAGCAAATTATAAACTTTTAATTCCATCTGAAAAGTGAAACCTAATTTAGACCTTCCGAAAAGGGCGAGGTGCCACTTGGGTCATTTCTTTAATCCCGAATATGCATTTAGGGTATTCCTTTGGCTTAAAACTTTAGGTCCTTGAAATTACCACTTATTGACAACCTTATTATCCTTAGGTTCTATACAAATTCATGTATGTCTTATATGACACACCACCCTATGTATATATAGAAGACGAGGAGCACGGGGTTTCACAGTCTCCCCCCCTTAAGAACATTCGACTGCGAATGTATCTAAAATACGGCTTTGTTGCACTATTAACTCTTGAAATGTGACTTTTGAGGATATACTTTTTTTTTCCATTCCATAAATCAACTTTGAAAGAAAAAGAGAATTCTAATTATAAGCTTTTCAATCCGAGTATCGGAAGACGCATTTTACGTACACCTCTTCCCTAGGGGTAATTTGGTATTTTGCCGGGCGTTACAATACTAATTGTCATAGTGTCACGCCCCGGGAGGGTACCCTTGGTGTGGCCGGCACTCGGAGACTATTGTTAGTCCCCAAGCAAACCACTTAGCCTCATCACATCATTAAATCAATAAACTCAAATGAACAGCGAAAAGTATAAGTAAGTAAATGGGCACATCTCATCTAAAGTCTCAAAATAAATAGATAATAATAAAGAACTAGCTCACAATGTCAAAATCAACGCTCGACCATCATCTATGAAGCCACTATTACTACTCATGTGGTGTCAATGACAGACCCATGGCCACCCAAAAATCAAAATAAAGAAATAGTCATATATCTAACTCTAAAGCAAGATGAATGAATCATGGTAGATCCTCTGAAGTAGGGGAGGCTCACCAAATCAGCTGCAAATTTCATATCTTTAACAGAGCACCTATTGACGATCTCTAGGACCTGCCTCTGCATCATAAAATGATGAAGTCTAGAGTGGACATCAGTTCTTGGAATGTACTGGTATGTAAAATAGTTGAGTAAAAAAGAAACAGGTAGAATAGTATGGAAATAACATTAACTCAAAATAAACATCAAATCACATCAAATCGTCAAATATCCATCTATGAAATAATAAAGAGTAGACAAGTGACATATCAATAACTCAAACTCATCAATCATCTGAGACTCATCTCAAAGGAGCTCACCTCCTCTCATCTCATCTCATCTCAGAAAAGCTCACCTCCTCTCATCTCATCTCATCTCACCTCATCTCAGAGGAGCTCACCTCCTCTCATCTCATTTCATCTAGACTCGGAGTACTCAAGGTAGAAAATTTATGGGAGTTTCTCTTATCTGACAATACTCACTTATGAGCTAGTGAATGTACAACAATCTCACTGATGTTGCCACAGCCGTTCCAAACTTGTCAGGTCGGGAACAGTCCGAAACAATATCAGCTCACCCAATATGGAGTCAATACTCAACAGGTCCGTTATTGCTTTCAGGGATTGTTACTCTCGAGGGAACCATATATATGTGATGGTTTTAAGCCTTACCTATGTTTGGCGACGTAATTAATGAGTTCGAGTGGGACTCACTCTTACCCATTTCGGTGCTCGATACTCCTCCCGACTCAATGCTTATAAAACCTCCATCTCAACCAATCTCATAGGGACTCGAACCCCATCAACGATCGGAATCTCATAGGGACTCGAACCCCATCATCATTCAACTCATAGGGACTTTAACCCTTTCATCAATCAATCTCATCAATGACTCAAGATTTAGATCAATCATTAGAAATCAACTGAATAGATACATCGGTAGAGTTCATTTATAGGGACTCATAAAACAATCAAATTCTGTCAACTCATCATCATTATCTCATCACAGTCAACAATCTCAACTCAAGGCTCTAGACTCAATTTTGAAGTTCATTATGCATGCTTTTCAAATAATCATGTAGGGTTATGCAAATTCTCATGAAAATATTCAATACAAGAAAACAATTAGTATGATGATCATCAACATAGAAAACATGTAATTTCAAATCAATGTTTCAAGAAAAACCATAAGAATTCATGCATGTAGACTCTTGAACCATCAACTCATTTATAACCTCTATAGGGCACATGAGAGAATAATCTCATGTTTTTAATTTACCCATACATACCTGAGATGCAGCTACCAATCAAGCACGTCAAGGATTTCTTCTCAATTCTCTCAAACTCAAGCTCTTCTCTTCTCTCCTCAAGCCCTAGCCTTGATAGGATATTGGAATATGACTTAGAATGGGGGTTTTAGACCCTTTTTACGTCAAAATGACCTTATTAGATTGTGTAGAGAGTTTAGGAGGGGTGGGGAATTGACCGGAATGCCTCTTGTAATAATTTAGAAATTTTCAACTCGGAAAAGACACAGTCCGCGACGCGGATGGGTCGCGCACAATGTATTTTTTAAAAAAAGTTTTTGAACGGATTTTCTCAATCCCGTCAAAAAATTTCAAAAGGATATAAGTGCTGGTCCGCGATGGGTGCGATGCGCCCCTGTCGCGTACTAACACTATTTTGCGCTTCGGATTGAAAAATTATCTTTTAATCGGGTTGTTCTAAAAATCGATCGGAACCATTTTCCCACTCAATTTTGTGTGTTGATCACAAATCTGTCCTCAGATTTTCCATACGAACATCGGAATATCATTACGCGTATACCCTCTCTTTAGGGGTATTTTGGTGATTTTATCGGGCGTTACATCATCTTCCCCTTGTGATCATTCATCCTCGAATGACGAGTAACGGTGGATATTATGGCACGAATAGACTCAAAACTCATCTCATCACTCGACTCTTCCTCAACCTCAATCAATACTACTTAGACTCGAGAATAGAAAATCACATCAAGAATAGATATATCAATTTAGTGAAGGGTAAGAAATTTACCTTCAACACCTCATCATTTGGTACGAATAGGTGCGGATATTTGATATTCATCTCTTCCTCAGCTTCCCATGTGGTTTCCTCAATGAATTGATTCCTCCACAGGACTTTGACCGAGGCTATCTCTTCATTCCTCAACTTACGAATCTAACGATCAAGGATTTGCATCTGAACTTCTTCATAAGATAGGCTATTTTTCACTCCAATGCTATTAACAGGGATCACCAAGGCAGGATCTCCCAAGCATTTCTTCAACATCGACACATAAAACACCGGATGCACTCCATCTAACTCGGAGGGCAACTCCAACTCATAAGCAACCTTCTCAATCCTCTTTACAATCTGATATGGTCCAACATAGTGTGGACTCAACTTTACCATCTTCCCAAATCTTAGGACACCCCTCATATGCGACACTTTCAAATATACCCAATCATCTATTCGAACTCTAAGTCTCTTCTTCTCACATCGGTATAAGATTTTTGGTGACTCTGGGAAGTCTAACCTTTCTCTAATGAACTTGACCTACTCTATCGATTGGTGGACGAGATCAGGCCCCTCCGCCTCTCCAACCTCAAACCACCCAATTGGTGATCTACATCTCCTCCCATACAAGGCTTCGTAAGGAGTGTTAGCACCTAATTTTTTACCAAACTTAGGTTATTTACTTTTTAATATTTAAATATTTAGTTTTAAGTCCAAATTAGATATTTTTATCTTATTTAGAATAATTTGAAAACAACAAAAACATAGTCACATTTTATGTAAGTTTTGCTTGATAAAGAGAAAATTTATAAAAAATATATATTTTTTCTAGTTAACTTTTCTATTTATTTTTTAATTGGAAATAGTTTTCTAACATATTTATTTTTTCTTTCTTTCTTTCTTTTTTTTTTCCTTTTCAAAACAAAAAACAAAACAAAAAATGAAATAAAAAAGAAAATCAAAATAATCCTAAAACTACCCCCACAACACCCACTACTCCTTGACTTTCCACATCTTCACATCCTTTACTCCCTCTTATTAAAACACACGACACACACACACAAGAATTTTTTTCATCCTTCTTTTTCTTTCATCACATTCTACAAAAAACACAAGATATTCTACACAAGTTAAAAAAAATCATACACCAGATTCTTTCCTTTTTCCCACATACACAAACACAGTAGAAAAAATACTACATTTTTTCTTCACACATCTTATACACATTTAGGAAAAACCTTAGCAAAATCTGCACAAAACCAGAAAACAAATCTGCACAAACACACAAAAAATCTCAAAAAAACACAATTAGAGAAAATAAAAGTTGAGTTTTGAGGTTTGCTTTCGAGATTTGAGGATCGTGATTCTGCATTGTGGTCTTCTCTTCCTGTGAATTAATTTTCACAAAAGGCAATAATTTTACTGTATGATTTAAAGTCACAATTATGCAAGACATGTTTTAATTTTATAAAATTGTTCAAATTCTATGTATGTTTTAACTTTGATGTTATCATATTGAAGTATGTCTGAACGTTTTATATTGTTAAATTAAAAGTAACATTCGGTATAACATGTAATTATTTCTTGCATACTTAAACACCCAATTTAACTTGTCATTGAATAAAATGTAAAAAAAATTGTTGCTTTTACGCTATTTAATTAATGTATACTTGAATGAGATTTGCATGTTTAATAATATTGATTTTTCTAGAAATATAAAATAAAGCAAAAAATAGATTTTTTATATTTTTATTTTATACTCACACTTCTTTTGAATAATGAATTTTATTCTAAATATTAAATTAATGGGTTTATGTTGATGTACAATTAAATTTGGTAAAATAATTTACTACCTTCCAATTTTTATAAGAAAATTAGTGATTAAAATTTAGAGTTGAAATTTTACTTCTTTTTAAATTGAATTTAGGAACATGACTAAGCCGATAAACAACTATAGGCAAACATTAGGATTTGAATAACATTGAACAAATGTTATTGGAAAATACGAATAAATAAATAATTTGTGGCAAGGTTGGAAAGCGCTGCTACCAATATACCACACTAATAAAATAAGATAATTTAAACTAGCTTCAAATAAATTAAAAAAGGCGGGTGAATAACATTTTTTTTTTGTAAAACTTAAAAATACAATATATTCAAAATAAGTTAAGCCATAAACTAGTCAATAAAGCGACCGTGCTAGAACCACGGGACTCGAGGAGTGCCTAACACCTTCCTCTCGATCAACAGAATTTCGCAGACCAAAAAATAAAGAGTCATTTCCTTTTGATTAGGGATAAAAATTAGGTGACTTGGAACACCAAAACTCAATTCCAAGTGGCGACTCTGAATAAATAAAATAATCCCTTTTCAAAATGTCACTTTAATTGGAAAAACTCTATTTTCCAAACACCACGCGCGGGGAAAAAATAGGGGTGTGACAGGTGGCGACTCCGTTGGGGACAACCAGAATTCGAGCTTATCAATGTTGACTTGTATATGGCTTTATTATTTTGAATATTGTATTCATTGATTTAATGTGATATTTGCCCGCTAATTTATTCTTTGATATTATTTGAATTGTGATATAAACTATCTTCTCTCACACACCTATCTGAGTCTTTTGAGAGATACAATTTTTCGGAGATGCGATTTACGCTCCCGAAACTTTCTTTGAGATACCGGAGATGCGATTACGCTCCCGGGAAGGATTTTAGTCACACATGTTTTAGGATGGGAAGGTCCAAACAGTGAGGCCGGAAAGCCCTGCTACCGGTAAGCTGTTCCTTTCCAACTCGAGTTGTCCACTCGTTTTATCGCCGGTCTAGACACCAACTCTATAAGGACTTCAAATTTAGTAGAACAAGTCTTATACAACCAGTATTCCTCTTAGGATACACTTTATCTGCGTATCTGTGTTTGACTTTATATGACTAAACACAGGTGTTAGGATCATAGAAAACATAAATCATCTTTAGACCAGCATGTTCACGACTATGTGTTACTTATCACATTTTGAATGTTGTCGTTGAATATTTTCTTTTTGGGTCAAATCCCAAATAGTTCGATCCTAGCATATTTACAATAAGATATCCTAAAAAAGGAAATTTTTCAAAAATCAACATTTTTATGAGAAGTTGAGAACTACGCTCACCAGATTCTCATCTAAATGAGACACGTAGGCAACCCTCCTCGGGTTCGGTGATTCTTCTTTAGAAAAATAAAATAAAAGAATAAAAAGGGATTTCGTATTAAAAAAATATTAATCTTTATTCAAAAAATATCAAATTCAAAAAGAAAATTTTGTTTATTCAAAAGGAAAAACAGATTTTTTTTATATATATATAATTTTTGAGAAATACGCTCACCTGATTCTCATCTAAATGAGATACGCAGGCAACCCTCCTCGGGTTCGGTGATTCTTCTTCAAAAAATAAAGTAAAAGAATAAAAAAGAAATTCGTATTAAAAAAAATTAATAATCTTTATTCAAAAAGAAAGATTCTGTTCCTCTATTCATAAAAGCTGAAAAAAGATGCTTTATTTATTCAAAAGAAAAAAAAGATTGTTTTTACATACATATTTTGAGAAGTACGCTCACCTGATTCTCATCTAAATGAGATACATAGGCAATCCTCCTCGGATTCGGTGATTCTTTTTCAAAAAATTGAATAAAAAATTAAAAAAAAGAATTCGTTTTAAATAAAAATTATTAATCTTTGTTCAGAAAATCAATTTTAAAAAAGAAAAATTTTGTTTCTTATTCATAAAAGCTGAAAAAAAAGGTTTTGTTCATTCAAAAGGAAAAACAAAAATTTTATTTTCAAGAACTACGCACACCTGATTCTCACCTTGATGAGATACGTAGGCAACCTTCTCGGGTTCGGTGATTCTTATTTTAAAATAATAATAATAATAATAATTCTTTGTCCAAAAAAAATAAAAAATAAAAGAGCTTTTACTCTTTTAAAAAAAGGAATCCTCATCCAAGAAATTCAAAAAAGCAAGATTTTATTTCTTTGTGTAGAAAAGAAAAATATAATATTTTTTTTCATTCTTATTCAAAAAATAAATTCAATTCTTTTTTTATCCTTCTTCAAAATATAAATACTAAAAATAAAAGGGACTTCTTGTCTTGATTGGTACCAACATACATAGAAGTGTGCATAAAAAGTGTTAACTATTTGGCATAATAGAGTGGACCAACTTTATTGTGACCTATATAGATTCTTTTGATACCTCTTGATTATACTTATGTCACACTTGGAAAACTCTCTTGCTCAAGTTAAGGAAAAAAAAATAATTTGACCTCATTGTTTCATGTGCATTGTGTGGTGAGCTTTAGATATAAAGTTCAATAGCATGACTTGTTGATCTAGAACTTGACCCGAATGTTTTATGAGACAAACTTTTGAGCAACATCTAATTTGAAAAGGGATTGTAGGTTTTCTTTGATCCAATTGTGCCTTGTAAGCCTACCAAATGACACATGATCCCTTGTACTTTCCTTTTTGAGCCTAAAATATTTTTTCCATAACCATATCTTAGTTCATATCCTTTTGAGTGACAAATGCATCACTCTATTTTTCTCCCATCTCCAAGAATGCACGGACAAATTTTTGAGTCAGATGACAAAGTGAAAGATGGAAAATATGACAGTGAAAAAAAAAACCTCCAACAAAAGGAGAGAAAAGAAAAAGGGAGGAGAAAGTCTGGAAAAAGAAAGAAAGAAAAGCAATGAAGCAGATAAAGATCAAATGTGAAAATGAAGAATATAAATTGAGTGCATAGTCAAATGCTTGGGGAGGAAATAGTCACTTTATCCAAAAATATTATCTTACCCATTCCAAGCCTACATTATAAGCCGAATACAAGCCCTACTTGATTTCATTTTCGATGTTCTCACATTAGTGGATACTTACATGAGGGTCAAGCATATGGTATCTCAATCTCATGCATTGAACATCTTTCTGAGTGTGAGTGACTCTCAAAATGTCCCACGATCTAAACTCTTCTATTTTGTGTGAATTAGGACTTTTTTTCGACGAGACACTTGAAACATGAGGACATGAATAATTTTAACCTCATATTTGATGCAAGACGAATAAATCTAGTAAATACTTAAGTATGCTTGAGGTATCATTTGAAAATATAGAAATTACTTCAAAGTTGGCCTCAAATTTGCCTAGAAGTACTTAAAGGTGATTTATACGCATAAGTTTAATTGTTGGTACCAACTAAAGCCAAGATATGATCAATCAAAAGTCAATTTCTTTCTATCTAACAATCCTTTCAAAAAAAGATATTATTTTGCCAAAAAAAAAAATTTGAGTCGTATGAACTACGTTAGACCTGATTCTTGCTATGGTGAGATACGTAGGCAGTCCTACTAACGGACTCGGTCTCAAATAAAAAAACATATTTTTGATTCGCATGAACTACGTTAGACCTGATTCTTGCTATGGTGAGATACGTAGGCAGTCCTAAAAAGGGCTCGGTCTCAAATAAAAGAATATATATATATATATTTTTCTCTATCTCTCATATTTTTGAAAAAAATCAAATTGGAGCATTTTGTTTTCTAAAAAAAAAAAAACAGATAATAAAATAAAAAATAAATTCACCAATAAAAAGATAAAAAAAAAAGTTTCAAAATTTTTCAGTTTTAAAACTGGGGCATATTTTATTTTATTTTATTTTTAAAAATTAAAAAAAAGTAAAATAAAATAAAAATAATTAATTCATCTAGGGCGCGAACCCTCATAATATTCGCTTAGGGAGCGAACTCTCATAATATTCGCTTAGGGCGCGAACCCTCATAATATTCGCTTAGGGCGCGAACCCTCATAATATTCGCTTAGGGCGCGAACCCTCATAATATTCGCTTAGGGAACGAACTCTCATAATATTCTCTTAGGGCGCGAACCCTCATAATATTCGCTTAGGGCGCGAACCCTCATAATATTCGCTTAGGGAGCGAACCCTCATAATATTCGCTTAGGGCGCGAACCCTCATAATATTCGCTTAGGGAGCGAACCCTCATAATATTCGCTTAGGGAGCGAACTCTCATATATATTCGCTTAGGGAGCGAACCCTCATAATATTCGCCTAGGGCGCGAACCCTCATAATATTCGCCTAGGGAGCGAACCCTCATAATATTCGCTTAGAGTGCGAACCCTCATAATATTCGCTTAGGGAGCGAACCCTCATAATATTCACTTAGGGCGCAAACCCTCATAATATTCGCTTAGGGAGCGAACCCTCATAATATTCGCTTAGGGAGCGAACCCTCATAATATTCGCTTAGGGCGCAAACCCTCATAATATTCGCTTAGGGAGCGAACCCTCATAATATTCGCTTAGGGTGCGAACCCTCATAATATTCGCATAGGGCGCGAACCCTCATAATATTCGTTCATATCTTCATAAGGCATGATAGCCCCCATTTTTATTTTCCATAAAGCAAAAAATTTAATTTCATTCAATAACAGAGTATTTTTTGTTTTTCTTGTTTTAATCACTTTATTATTTTGTTTAATATTATGTTCAAATCAAGCAAAATAACCCACAAAATTTTTCTTAGCACAAACTGGAGCAGAAAAATTTTGTTTTGTTTTTTTCTTTGATTACAGGCAGGTCCCTCTATGACCACAAGTTTGGACATCAATAACAGAGTGACATTTGTCCGATTTATGAAGTGAAGAATGACATTAAGAGTCGATTCGGGCCCATGTAGCAGCTCAACATATCAAGATTCTGCTTCCCAACTTCAATTCAGGAAACAAGTGTACAAGAATAGTCTACTAACTTCCCTTTGGAGAGGCATCAGCAACTCAATAAAGATTTCAAGTTCAAGCCTCAAACTCAAACTTTGAGCTTAGATTTCGAGATCAAGGTACCCGCCAGAAGAAGGCGAGGTGATAGCTAAAGATGCAAAGAAGGACTTGAACAAAAAAGAGGGTCAAGACAAGTAGAATAGACAAGATCTTGTATCGTTTCCTTTCAGTTTTATTATCTTCAATATAACAATAGGAGCCACGGACCAGGATCTCGACAGGACAAGACTCAATTCTCTAATCCATCCATCCATCCATCCATCGTTGCACCTATTTGAACTACACGTGACCTGATTCTCTTATGACCCGAGATATGTAGGTTTCCCAAAGCCAGGGCTCGGTCACTCTTGCTTACTCTCCCCCCCCCCCCTTCTTTTTCCTTGCCTTTTAATAATGGTTAGACCAAAAATTAGGCACGTTAAGTTTTTTGCTTGAAAACTCTTCATGTTCTCAAGCAAAGAGGGGCATCCTGTTAGCACCTAATTTTTTTACCAAACTTAGGTTATTTACTTTTTAATATTTAAATATTTAGTTTTAAGTCCAAATTAGATATTTTTATCTTAATTTGAAAACAACAAAAACATAGTCACATTTTAATGTAAGTTTTGCTTAATAAAGAGAAAATTTATAAAAAATATATGTTTTTTCTAGTTAACTTTTCTATTTATTTTTTAATTGGAAATAGTTTTCTAACATATTTATTTTTTATTTCTTTCTTTCTTTCTTTCTTTCTTTTTTTCCTTTTCAAAACCAAAAACAAAACAAAAAATGAAATAAAAAAGAAAATCAAAATAATCCTAAAACTACCCCCACAACACCCACTACTCCCTCACTTTCCACATCTTCACATCCTTTACTCCCTCTTATTAAAACACACGACACACACACAAGAATTTTTTTCATCCTTCTTTTTCTTTCATCACATTCTACAAAAAACACAAGATATTCTACACAAGTTAAAAAAAAATCATACACCAGATTCTTTTCTTTTTCCCACATACACAAACACAGTAGAAAAAATACTACATTTTTTCTTCACACATCTTATACACATTTAGGAAAAACCTTAGCAAAATCTGCACAAAACCAGAAAACAAATCTGCACAAACACACAAAAAATCTCAAAAAAACACAATTAGAGAAAATAAAAGTTGAGTTTTGAGGTTTGCTTTCGAGATTTCGGGATCGTGATTCTGCATTGTGGTCTTCTCTTCCTGTGAATTAATTTTCACAAAAGGTAACATTTTTTACTGTATGATTTAAAGTCACAATTATGCAAGACATGTTTTAATGTTATAAAATTGTTCAAATTCTATGTATGTTTTAACTTTGATGTTATCATATTGAAGTATGTCTGAACGTTTTATATTGTTAAATTAAAAGTAACATTCGGTATAACATGTAATTATTTCTTGCATACTTAAACATCCAATTTAATTTGTCATTGAATAAAATGTAAAAATAATTGTTGCTTTTACGCTATTTAATTAATGTATACTTGAATGAGATTTGTATGTTTAATAAAATTGATTTTTCTAGAAATATAAAATAAAGCAAAAAATAGATTTTGTATATTTTTATTTTATACTCACACTTCTTTTGAATAATGAATTTTATTCTAAATATTAAATTAATGGGTTTATGTTGATGTACAATTAAATTTGGTAAAATAATTTACTACCTTCCAATTTTTATAAGAAAATTAGTGATTAAAATTTAGAGTTGAAATTTTACTTCTTTTTAAATTGAATTTAGGAACATGACTAAGCCGATAAACAACGATAGGCAAACATTAGGATTTGAATAACATTGAACAAATGTTATTGGAAAATACGAATAAATAAATAATTTGTGGCAAGGTTGGAAAGCGCTGCTACCAATATACCACACTAATAAAATAAGATAGTTTAAACTAGCTTCAAATAAATTAAAAAAGGCGGGTGAATAATATTTTTTTTGTAAAACTTAAAAATACAATATATTCAAAATAAGTTAAGCCATAAACTAGTCAATAAAGCGACCGTGCTAGAACCACGGGACTCGAGGAGTGCCTAACACCTTCCTTTCGGTCAACAGAATTCCTTACCCGATCTTTGTTTCGCAGACCAAAAAATAAAGAGTCATTTCCTTTTGATTAGAGATAAAAATTAGATGACTTGGAACACCAAAACTCAATTCCAAGTGGCGACTCTGAATAAATAAAATAATCCCTTTTCAAAATGTCACTTTAATTGGAAAAACTCTATTTTCCAAACACTACGCGCGGGGAAAAAATAGGGGTATGACAAGGAGCCATTTGAATTCTTGCATGGTAACTATTGTTATACGCAAATTCAATCAATGGTAGGTGATCATCCCAATTTCTCTTGAAATCAAGAACGTAAGCTCTCAACATGTCCACAAGTGTTTGAATTGTACGCTCTGGCTGGCCATCTGTCTGTGGATGAAAGGCTATGCGCAGGTTCACCTTAGTACCCAATCCCTTTTGATCGGTCTCCAAAGCTGGGAGGTATTTAGCTCCTCTGTCCGAGATGATGGACAAGGGAACCTCATGCAACCTCACAATCTCCTGGATGTACAACTTGGCGTACTCCTCCATAGTGTTTGTTGTCTTAACTGTCAAGAAATGAGCTAATTTAGTCATTCTATCCAGGATCACCCATATGGAATCATGTTGCTTTTGAGACTTTGGTAGACCAGTAATAAAGTCCATATTAATCATCTCCCACTTCCATTATGAAATCTCAAAGTTATGAGCTAATCCATATGGCCTTTGATGCTCAACTTTCACTTGTTGGCAATTCGGGCATTTTGAAACGAACTCAGCAATATCCCCCTTCATTCCGCTCCACCAATAGACTTCTCTGAAGTCATGGTACATCTTGGTAGAGCCTGGATGAATAGAATATCTAGTGTTTAGGCTTCTGCCATAATTCTGTCTCGAATGCCATCAACATTTGGAACACATAACCTACTTTGATACCTCAACACTCCATCTTCCCCATTGGAGAAGACCATCACTTTCTGTTTGTGGACCGCCTCCTTCAGTTGGAGTATGAAAGGATCTTGGTCTTGCTTTTTATTCACCTCTGAAACTAAGGATGAAGCAGACCCATCCTGAACATTAATTCCTCCTTCATCTTTCTCCTCAAGTTGAACTCCCAATCGAGCCAACCGATGCACTTCCTTGACTAGCTCCTTCCTTCCCTCCTCCACATGGGTTGTGCTACCCATTGACAACCTACTAAGAGCGTCAGCAACAAAATTAGCTTTACCTGGGTGGTAGTAAATGCTCATATCATAATTCTTGAGCAATTCCAACCATCTCCTCTGTCCCAGGTAGAGCTCTTTCTGACTGAAAACATACTGCAAGCTCTTGTGGTCAGTGAACACATCCACATGCACCCCATGCAAGTAGTGGCGCCAGATTTTAAATGCAAACACCACTGCTGCCAACTTGAGATCATGGGTTGGATAGTTCCTTTCATAAACCTTAAGTTGTCTGGAAACATAGGCTATCACTTTCCCTCTCTGCATCAGTACACATCCCAATCCAACCCTCAAAGCATCACAGTAAATTACAAGGTCCTCTGTCCCCTCGGGCAAGGTAAGGACTGGTGCAGTAGTCAATCTCATTTTCAATTCTTGGAAACTCTTCTCACATTCTTCGGACTACTGAAACTTGACCTTTTTCTGAGTCAATTTAGTCAATGGCGTGGATAGTGAAGAAAATCCCTCAATAAATCTGCGGTAGTAGCCTGCCAACCCCAAGAAACTTCTAATATCAGTCAGAGTGGTCAGTTGGGCCAGTTCTTAACCGCTTCAATCTTTTGGGCATCCAATCGAATACCATCACCGAAAACAACATGACCTAGGAAAGCCGCTCACTTAAGCCAGAACTCACACTTTGAGAATTTTGCATACAACTCATGGTCCTTAAGGGTTTGGAGGACAACTCTGAGATAGTTAGCATGCTCTTCCTCACTTCTCGAATATACAAAAATGTCAGCGATGAACACAATCACAAACATATCAAGATATGGTCCGAATACTCTATTCATCAAGTCCATAAAGGCGGCAGGTGTATTCGTCAACCCAAAGGACATGACCAAGAACTCAAAATGGCCATATCTGGTCCTAAAGGATGTCTTTGGAATGTCACATTCCCTCACCTTCAACTGGTGGTAGCCAGATCTAAGGTGTATCTTGGAGAAATAAGAGGCGCCCTGAAGTTGGTCAAATAAATCATCTATCCTTGGGAGAGGATATATGTTCTTTATCATGACCTTGTTCAGTTGTCTATAATCAATACACATTCTGAGGGACCCATCTTTCTTTCGCACGAATAGGATAGGATCACCCCAAGCTGAAACACTTGGCCTAATGAAGCCCTTCTCTAGCAAATCTTTCAGTTGCTCTTTCAACTCAGGGGGGCCATCCTATAAGGTGGGATCGAAATAGGCTGGGTATTAGGAATAACATTAATCCCAAAGTCGATCTCCCTATCAGGAGGGACTCCAGGCAGATCATCAGGAAACACTTCCGGAAACTCATTTACAATCGAGACTGACTAAAGAGTTAGAGACTCTACATCATCAGACTTAACTCGCAAGAGGTGATAGACACAACCTTTGGAAATCAATTTTTGGCACTAAATATGAGATAAACTTTCATCTAGGTGCAACGGAATCACCCTTCCACTCTAGGACCGATTCATTAGGAAATTGAAACTTAACGGTTCGGGTTCTACAATCAACAAAGGCATAACAGGCGTGAAGCTAATTCATGCCAAGAATCAAATCGAAATCAACCATCTCCAACTCAATAAAATCAACAAGAGTATTCCTATGATGGATGGATACTACACAAGTTCTATAGATTTTCTCAGCTCGAATAGACTCACCCACTAGAATAGAAACATCAAAGGGTTTAAGAAGACTCTCTGGGGTTCTATCAAATCTACTGGCCACATAAGGAGATACAAATGACAACGTGGCACCCGGATCCATCAAAACATAACAATCAAAAGTAAGGACTCGAATCATACTCGTCACAACATCGAGGGAGTTCTCCTGATCTTCGCGACCACCCATGGCATACAAGCGGGTTGTTCCCCCGCCTGCGCCTGACGTAGTAGCCCTCTGGTTTTCTCTAACGGTGGGGCTTGTGTAGTAGACTGGTCTGGTCAGCCCACTTTGGACAATCCCTCTTGTAGTGACCCACTTGGCCACATCTATAGCACACATCATTCCCGTCATGACATCTCCCCAAGTGCAGCTTAACACACCTATCACACGACGGCTTACCCTACGAACCTTGAGCAACACTGGCTTGTGACTGGGATCCATGGGTTTCAACATTCTGAAATCTTTGATCATACTTGCCTCTAGGCACAAGTGCACTAGCAGATGATGGTGCTGGAAATCAACTACCGTTGCCTTTCCTTCCAACCTCATGGCAGGATATCTTAGCCCTCTTACGCTTGAACTCTTCCTTGTCATTCTATCTCTCCTCATTAGCTTGTTGCACAAATGTCATCAGTCGCCCGATATCCATATCACTTACAAGCATTGCTCCCCTACCATCTCTCTTGGGTCCTCTATTTAACCCATCAACATACATTCCCATTCTTCCTCTCATATCAATAGCCATGTCCGGAGCATAGCGAGATAGTTGCATGAACTTCAGACCATACTCTTGCATGGTCATAGAGCCCTGTTTTAGGTTCAGGAACATCTCACCTTAGTTTCTCTTTTCTCTCTTGGGAAGAAGCGTCCCAAGAAGGTTTCCTCAAACACTGCCCAAGTCAAACATGGGGCATCATCCCTTCTACCCTTCTTCCCTTGGTCGAACCACAGTCTGGCCACACCCTTGAGTTGGTACGCAACTAGTTCAACCCTATTAGCATCAGCCACATGCATTACCTGGAACACCTTCTCAAGTTCTTCCACATAGTTCTCGGGATCTTCAGTAGATGCACACCCTGTGAACTCCGACGGATTCATCCTAAAAAATGCTCGGACTCTAGAGATGTCATGAGACTCTGGTCTACCTGCTCCTTGTCTCATAGCAGGTGTTGCGATAGCCTAGGCTAAAGCTCGAATAGCCTGGCGTAGCTCGGCATTGGAGACCTCATCTTGAAGGGGTTGTTCATTAGGAACAGCTTGATCCACGGGCTCCTCGGGCACTTGAGGCTCGGGTGGATTAACAGCTTGCCTGGCAGGACGTCCCCTTCCTCTGACAGCTCTTCTGGGAGGCATGTTATCAATTCTGCACGCGTAGAGCACGAATTAGAAGAGAGTTTTCATAGAGCTTAACTCTATCGCACGAATTGGAATGAGAAGAAAAGGGTGACAATTCCTAATGTCCTATAGCCTCCTGCTTATGAAATGTGGTCGATAACACACCCATAAACAAGACTCTACTAGACACGGCTTCATAGACTCCCTAAGACACTTGAACCCTGTGCTCTGATACCAAGCTTTTCACGCCCTGGAGGGTACCCTTGGCGTGGCCGGCACTCAGAAACTATTACTAGTCCCCAAGCGAACCACTTAGCCTCATCATATCATTAAATCAATAAACTCAAATGAACAACGGAAAGTATAAGTAAGTAAATGGGAACATGTCATCTAAAGTCTCAAAATAAATAGATAATAATAAGGGCTAGTAGAAAGAACTAACTCACAATGTCAACATCAACGCTCGACCATCGTCTATAAAGCCTCTATTACTACTCATGTTGTGCCAATGACAGACCCATGGCTACCCAAAAATCAAAATAAAGAAATAGTCCTATCTCTAACTCTAAAGAAAGATGAATGAATCATGGGGGATCCTCCGAAGTAGGGGAGGCTCACCAAATCAGCTGCAAATCTCAGATCTTCAGTAGAGCGCCTGTTGATGATCTCTAGTACCTGCCTCAGCATCATAAAATAATATAGTCCAAAGTGGACATCAGTACTTGGAATGTACTGGTATGTAAAATAGCTGAGTAAAACAAAAACAGGTGGAATAGTATGGAAACAACATCAACTCAAAATAAACATCAAATTACATCAAATCGTCAAATGTCCATCTATGAAATAATAAAGAGTAGACAAGTGACACATCAATAACTCAAACTTATCAATCATCTGAGACTCATCTCAAAGGAGCTCACCTCCTCTCATCTCGTCTCATCTCAGAGGAGCTCACCTCTTCTCATCTCATCTCAGAGGAGCTCACCTCCTCTCATCTCATCTAAACTCGGAGTACTCAAGGTAGGATATTTATGGGAGTTTCTCTTATCCGACAACACTCACTTATAAGCCTGTGAATGTAAAACAATCGCACTAATATTGCCACAGTTGTTCCAAACTTGCTAGGTCGGGAACGCTCCGAAACCATATCAGCTCACCCAATATGGAGTCAATATTCAATAGGTCCGCTATTGCTTTCAGGGACTATTACTCTCGAGGGAACCATATATATGTGATGGTTTTAAGCCTCACCTACGTTTGGCGACGTAGCTAATGAGTTCGAGTGGGACTCACTCTTACCCATTTCGGTACTCGAGACTCCTCCCGACTCAATGCTCATAAAACCTCCATCTCAACCAATATCATAGGGACTCGAACCCCGTCAATGATCGGTATCTCATAGGGACTCGAACCCCATCATCATTCAACTCATAGGAGCTTTAACCCTTTCATCAATCAATCTCATCAATGACTCAAGATTTAGAACAATCATTAGGAATCAATTGAATAGAACATCGGTAGAGTTCGTTTATAGGGACTCATAAGACAATCAAATTCTGTCAACTCATCATCATTATCTCATCACAATCAACAATCTCAACTCAAGGCTCTAGACTCAATTTTCAAGATCATTATGCATGCTTTTCGAAAAATCATGTAGGGTTATGCAAATTCTCATGAAAATGTTCAATGCAAGAAAATAATTAGTATGATGATCATCAACATAGAAAACATGTAATTTCAAATCAGTTTTTCAAGAAACACCATAAGAATTCATGCATGTAGACTCTTGAACCATCAACTCATCTATGACTTCTATGGGGCACATGAGAAAACAATCCCATATTTTTAGTTTAGCCTTACATACCTATGATGCAGCTATCAATCAAGCACGTCAAGGATTTCTTCTCAATTCTCTCAAGCTCTTCTCTTCTCTCCTCAAGACCTAGCCTTGAAAGAAGATTAGAATAGGACTTAGAATGGGGGTTTTAGACCATTTTTACATCAAAATGACCTTAGTAGATCGTGTAGAGAGTTTAGGAGAGGTGGAGAATTGACCTGAATGCCCCTTGTAATAATTTAGAAATTTTCAACTCGAAAAAGACACAGTCAGCGATGTGGACAGGTCGCACACAATGTATTTTCAAAAAAAAATTTTGAACAAGTTTTCTCAATCCCATTGAAAATTTTCAAAAGGATATAAGTGCTAGTCCGCAATGGGTGCGCAATGCGCCTAGTGGCATACTAACATTGTTTTGCACTTCAGATCGAAAAATTATCTTTTGATCGGGTCGCTCTAAAAATCGACCGAGACCATTTTCCCACTCAATTTTGCGTGCTCATATAAAATCTAGCCTCGGATTTGACATACGAGCATCGAAAGATGCATTACGTGCCTACCCTCTTTCTAGGGGTATTTTGATAATTTTACGGGGTGTTACACACGGCCTCGATTCGTCGTGATTGGTATCCATACTAATCCACCGATGGGAAAACCTCACTACAACTCAATTAAGTGAATAATATGAAAATATATGAATTTAAAATTGTGAAAATAGATTGAAATGGTAATTAAAGCTGAGTCCTCATAAACTCAACAACAAAATCTGGATAGTGCGAATAATAACCTGCTAGATCCTGAAAGTCATTATATCAAAGCTCTAGCTAAATATACCACGTGAGGGGATTCAACCCCAGGAAAATCATAAACAATAGGTAGCTAAAATGTTTGAATCTGAAGCCAATGAACTAAGAGGATGAATGAATCAATGATAGCCTTATCCCTGAATTTGGTTGCCCACTGACCTCCTAACTAAGTTCTATTAATATCTGCCTTAAGATATCTTATACCCAAGATACAAAAGAAGAGCAAGTGCAGTATCAGTACACATAACAACAGTGTACTGATAGGATCTCGCAGCTATTCCAACAAGCAAGATATATACAGGTAATCACAATATAGTATGATACATATACCAAAAATAAATCAAGTTACCGAGTTGTGTTCAATATACAGTTAACAGTGTCTATCTCAAATGCAACAGTCGATAGTGGTCCTCTCATAGAATCCACGCTTAAACTGTTAGTATGTCAGACGTGACCCCTGTTCTAATGATGTGTAGGACGTTACATCCGATCTAATAATAGTTAGAACATAAAATTAGTTTAATAACCAGTCAGAACGTGACACCCAATCTATAATCGCAATAACAATCACAACCACAATGAATGTTTTACAATCTGCACAATGAAGTAGTGGGTTCATTGTATATAAATGTTCATAACTAGCCATTTGTTTAGGTTCATTCCATCCTTTTCTATTCACATATATGCAAGTAATACTAACAATGTAGTTAACAAGCACATATATCATAGACATGAAATCAAATCATCATCTACCTCGAAGCATGTCTTGGAAATCTTTAAAGAATTAGAATTTTTTCCTTATCCAATCTTTGGCTTGTTCTTGGTCTAAAACAAACAAAAATCACAAAGAATTAATGAAAAAGGGCGTACAATACCCGAATTATATTAACACCCTAATCCTTGACCATTTTCACGATCATCTCCCCCCAATTAGGGTTTTTTCCACCATTAATTTCATACTAAAACTTTTTCTAAGAGGATTCTCATAAATTCTAAGGTCTAGGAATTAAATTAAAAGTTAGGAAGACGATTAACTTACCTTTATCGAAGAAATAAGAGGAAAACTGAAGAAAAATTATCCTAGGTGCTTCTGATTTCTCAAGAACGAAGTGGGAGAAATATAAATAATTTTGGAATCTTTTACTAAAATTTGCGACTGTCCTGCCATGACGACCACCTATCCTGCAATGAAGACCTCGCCATAGTAGGAATTATCCTATTGTGGTGGGTTACACGAAGATAGGAACTTGGAATTATCCTTATTGTCGTTGTAATGACCCGCTAGGTTATTCGGAGAATTAGTCCTCTTAATTTTCTAAAAGATTTATCTCGTAAAATTTTAAATGGGTATTTTAGACTATTTAATTTATGAGTTAGTTTGAATAATTAATATAAGTGGTGGGTTAAATGTTATTTTAGAGAAAATTTTATACCACTTGGTGCTTTATTAAAAAAAATTACAAAATTTTTAATACTTAATTAGAAAAAAATATATATATAAAGCGAAAGAGGAATAAGGGTTGAGCCGCAACTTCAACCGAAACACGAAGAGAAGCAAACGTGTTACATCTAGGTGAGAAAATTTCAACCCAAAATTGTTAGATTATATATTAATTGTTAGGGAGAATTCTAATGAAATAGTTATATATATATTAATTGTTACCTAGTCATGTGAGGATATAAGTGGAAGGGAGAAGAGGTGACTTGAGTATATAATTAGAGAGAGATGACGTGCTGCATTCTGCAGCAGCCACACTTTTGCTTTTAATGCTTAAAGAAAAAAATGATAAGTTAGTCAATTATTATAATGGTAGTTGGCCCTAGTGATAGTTAGTATAATATTGTTGAAGAATTTTGTGGTTAGAAGAAAAGAAATTACTATGCCTAAGACAATTACGAATAGGAACTTTTCTGGTAAGCAACTAGTTATATGTGAATTGTTGTTGTTGTCCAGAATAAGTTGTTTTTAAAAATATAGAATTGATCATGTTTTTTTTATCTTTTTTTTTGTTGGTTAGTTTTGGGTCTACGTTAGATGTATAGTAATGTGGGTTGTTAGTTTTGAAATCTTATTGTAAAATTTTTATTTGACTAGATCGTGGTGCCGCAAATTCTATTCAAAAGGGAACGACTCAAGTAATTGATTGATCGTGAATTGACTAAGGCAAGTGAATTTCTTAACCTTTGTTAAGCATATAGAATCTTGTGCTTCCTATGTGAGGTGTTGATAGTAATTTTGAAATATGAATTTGGTGTTGATGTTATTTTAAAACTATGTTGTTGTGAAATGTGCATTGTATTAAAATTCGGTCATCTCCTCATCATAGTGTATACCTGTCTATTGCATTGATTTAGTGGCAAATGTTATGTGAACTGAGAAAGAATAAGAGTTAAAAAAAGGATGTACCATTCGAGGGACGTGTCGCACGCCGCGACGGATATTATGAATCGAGGGACGTGTCACACGCCGCGACAGATACTATATATGATTCGAGGGTCGTGTCGCACGCCGCGACGGATGCACGGACTAAAAGTCCCCCATGGGTCCCAGACTGAGAGACAGCGGGTGTGTATCACTAGGTCAGACATGCATCATTCTACTTGACATTGCATTGCATTGCATTACACATTCTTATCATTTATGAGCTTGTCGGTGTTTTTTTTTGTGAAACTGGTGATAGGTGAACCGATTCCTGTGTTGTTGATCTATGAATATTGGTGTGGTTACTGAGCTACATGTTATATACATTATGAACTATTATGTTGGACCGATGTTATGTGTGTTGTAGTTGTAGAGGTTCTGGCGTGGAGTTAGGAGTACTTGTATTCTATATTGCTTAATTTTGCGTTTAGTAGTTCACCTGTTGGGTACCGTGTGTTTGGTACTCACCCCTTGCTACTACAATTTTATTTTTGTAGGTTACGAGCCCAGATCTTCGTGATACCTTCTATTATTCCTTGTCTGAGGCTTCCTGTGGAGATTGTGTGAGGTAGCTGTTTGTCACCCCAGCTGACTCCCACTCCTATTTATGATTTTGTTCTACTTTAGAGACAATGTCATTTAAGACTTATGCTTTCCTTTCAAATCTATTGTAATACATTAGAGGCTTGTGCGCGTGACAACCAGGTTTTGGGATTTTTAATTAAGTTGATGTATTATCAGCAATTAAACCTTTTATTTTATCATCTTCTCGCACTTTACTATGTCAATTGGGTTGCTAGGCTGGCTTTTCTTGATTGGTTAAGACGAGTGCCATCACACCCATTTTCGGGTCGTGACAGATGGTATCAGAGCCCCAGGTTCATAGGTCTCACGTGCATACAAGCCGAGTCTAAGTAGAGTCTCAAGGATCGGTACGGAGACGTCTGTACTTATCTTTGAGAGGCTATAAAGACTGTTAGGAAACTTCTTTTTATTCACTCTCTCTTATCGTGCTTAAATTGTTCTTTAGTATTGAGTTGTGCTCGTGTTCATTTGACAGATGGCAAGGACTAGGGCTACTGTTGCCAGTGGTAGAGGTGGGGCAGCTCCCGAGAGAGTTGTTGAGGGCCCAGTTAGAGGTAGGGGAAGGGGCCGAACTAGAGGACGTGCTCGAGGAGCGACACGAGTTAGAGAGCAAGCTAGAGGGGCTCCTCTAGAGCCACAGATAGAGGTTGGTGAGGAGCAGGTTCCTTCAGAGCACGTCGCCTCACCTTTGCTGCAGGATACCTTACTGAGGGTGTTGAATGTACTTGAGAGTTTTGCTCCGAATGGTAACTCGACAGGCATGCCCGGCGGTTCTCAGACCGGAGGAGGGGCTCAGACTCCAGATCAGCCTCAGGCTCCCATGGTTCGTGGTCCAGTAGAGCAGCCACCCCTGGATCCTAGAGTTGAGATTGATCTTGCACCAGCTATTGAGGTTCGGGGTGCACCTCTGGCCATATTGACTGAGAATGAGCAGCGCTGCTATGAGAGGTTTAGGAAAATGAACCCACCTCAATTTCAGGGTGGGAGGACAGAGGATGCTTATGAGTTTCTGACTACTTGCAGAGAGTTGTTGGATACCGTCGGCTTAGCTGAGTCACACGAGGTTCGATATGTTACTCTTCAGCTCCGTGGGCCTGCCAGAGAATGGTGGAGGACATATTCAGGATCTTTGCCAGTGGGATCTCCCACAGTATCTTGGGAGATGTTCTCTAGTGCTTTCTGTGATCGGTTTGTCCCTTGGAGCGTGAGGGAGGAGAGCCGCTTGAGGTTTGAGAGCCTGAGGCAGGGCGGCCTATCAGTCACCGAGTATGAGACCCGTTTCTATCAGTTATCTAGACATGCGGCAGCCATTATTCCAGATGAGACAGAGAAAGTTCATAGGTTTGTGAGGACTGACCTATTCTATCCGACAGGCAGTGTTTAGAGTATCTAGGGATGGAGCCTCTTTTCAGTCTGTTGTGAGTGCGGCCAAGGAGGCAGAGCTGATGGAGAGAGAAGAGTTCGAGGACCCCAAGAGGGCCCGTGGGTCCGGTCAGTTTTTTGGTACCTCATCTGGAGGTAGAGGGCCCTATAGAGAAAGTGACTCATCCCAGCGTCGAGGACCAGTTCATGCATCATTACCTACTCCTAGGGGTGGTCAGGCACATCATGGATCTCATAGTACGGGTCATGACTTGTATGGTTCTCAGCAACGATCAACAGGGCGAGACATATATAGTAGTTCTTCAGGATCAGCACATCCGTCCCAGAGTCAGAGATTTTGTTATAGTTGTGGAGATCCTGATCACTTGATACGACAGTGTCCCTTATTAAGAGGACAAGGAGGGACCCATCCCAGATCTTCGGTTCAGACTAGACCACCTACCCCACCACCATACAGGGGGCGAGACAGAGCTCAGACAGCTAGAGGTGGTCACCCTTCAGGCAGAGGGGCGAGTGGTGCCATAGTTCCGCTGGGTAGGGGTAGAGGCATTGCTCAGACAGGTGGTGGTAGGGGATCACAGTGTTATGCATTCCCGGGGAGGCCCGAGGCAGAGGCTTCTGATGCAGTTATCACAGGTATTATCCTAGTTTGTCATCGACCTGCGTATGTATTGTTTGATCCTGGATCCACCTATTCTTATGTGTCCTCCTACTTTTCATCTGGATTTGATTTACTATGTGATCGTATGCCTGTTCCTATCCATGTTTCCACACCGGTAGGCGAGCCCTTAGTGGTGGATCGAGTGTATCGATCCTGTCTTGTTTCTCTGGTTGGGTATGATACTTGGGTAGATATGAGTATTCTGGAGATGGTAGACTTCGGTGTTATCTTGGGAATGGATTGGCTTTCTCCTTATCATGCTATTCTTGATTGCTATGCAAAAACTGTGACCTTAGCCATGCCCGGTGTACCAAAGATTGAGTGGATGGGTGACAGTGGTTCTTATCCCAGCAAAGTTATCTCCTATATCCATGCTCAGAAATTAATTGATAGAGGGTGTCTGTCTTACTTGGCTTTCATTCGAGATACCAGTGTTGAACCAACTCCTATGGAGTCTATTCCTGTGGTTCGAGAGTTTGTCGATGTGTTTCCTACTGACCTTCCAGGTGTTCCTCCCGATAGGGATATTGACTTTCCTATTGATCTAGATCCAGGCACTAAGCCCATCTCCATCCCTCCATATAGAATGGCTCCAGCTGAACTAAAAGAATTAAAGGAGCAACTTCAAGATTTGCTGAGCAAAGGGTTTATTCGTCCTAGTGTGTCACCATGGGGTGCCCCCGTCTTGTTTGTGAAAAAGAAAGATGGGTCTATGAGGATGTGTACTGATTACTGAGAGTTGAACAAGGTGACTGTCAAGAACAAATACCTTCTTCCCCGTATTGATGACTTGTTTGATCAGCTTCAGAGAGCGGCTCTATTTTATAAGATTGACTTAAGGTCTGGTTATCATCAGCTGAGGATTAGAGCATCAGATATTCCTAAGACAGCTTTCCGAACTCGTTATGGCCACTATGAATTTTTGGTGATGTCCTTCGAGTTGACTAACGCCCCTGCAGCATTCATGGAGTTGATGAATAGGGTGTTTCGTCCTTATTTAGATTCTTTTGTGATAGTATTCATTGATGACATTTTGATATATTCCAAGACTGAGGCTGATCATGTTCGTCACTTGAGAATAGTGCTACAGAGGTTGAGGGAGGAAAAGTTATTTGCAAAATTCTCCAAGTGTGAGTTCTCGCTTGATTCGGTGGTATTCTTAGGGCATGTGGTGTCCAAAGAGGGGATTAGAGTGGATCCGGCTAAGGTTGAGGCAGTTAGAGGTTGGACACGGCCTACTTCAGCTACCGAGATTCGCAGTTTTGTGGGGTTAGCTGGGTATTATCGGCGGTTTATTCATGGTTTTTCTTCTATTGCAGCTCCATTGACTAGATTAACTCAGAAAAATGTAGCCTTTCATTGGTCCGATGAGTGTGGGGAGAGCTTCCAAAAGCTCAAGACTTTGTTGACTTCAGCTCCCATTTTGACACTACCGGAGACAGGTGTGGACTTTACGGTGTATTGTGATGCTTCAGGAGTTGGTTTAGGTGGTGTGTTGATGCAAAAGGGGAAAGTGATTGCCTATGCTTCTAGACAGTTGAAGGTTCATGAGAAGAATTATCCTACCCATGACTTGGAGCTAGCGGTTGTGGTTTTTGTGCTTAAGTTGTGGCGTCATTACTTATATGGGGTTCATTGTGAGGTCTTCACTGATCATAGGAGTCTTCAATATATTCTCAGTCAAAAGGATCTGAACTTGCGGCAGCGTAGGTGGATTGAGTTGCTAAAAGACTATGATTTGTCCATCTTATATCATCCGGGGAAGGCTAATGTGGTGGCTGATGCCTTGAGTAGAAAGACTTCTAGCATGGGGAGTCTAGCCGCGATTCGAGTTGAGGAGCAACCTTTGGCCAGGGATGTTCAGCGTCTAGCTAATGGCCTAGTCAGGTTACAGCTTTCGGATGAGGGTGGTGTACTTGCTTTCATTGAGGCTCGTTGTTCCTTGATAGACCAGATTCAAAAGCGCCAGTTTGAGGATGAAAAGTTATGTCTCATCAGAGACAAGGTGATTAGAGGAGAGGCTAAGGAAGCGACACTGGATCCTGATGGTGTCTTGAGGATTGGAGATCGAATTTTTGTGCCTAAGGTGGGTGACTTGATTAGAGTGATCATGGATGAGGCTCATTATGCTCGTTATTCCATTCATCCAGGAGCAGCGAAGATGTATCATGACCTGAGTCAGCATTACTGATGGTGTGGCATAAAAAAGGACATCTCAGATTTCGTGTCCAAATGTTTAACTTGTCAGCAGGTTAAGTGTGAGCACCAAAGGCCTGGAGGTGAGTTACAGAGGATGCCCATTCCTACATGGAAGTGGGAGCGTATCACCATGGATTTTTTGGTGGGTTTGCCCACTACTGTGGATGGTTATGACTCCATCTGGGTAGTTGTGGATCGATTGACTAAGTCTGCCCATTTCATTCCTGTCAAGGTTAAGTATACAGCAGAGAAGTTGGCTGAGCTTTACATCAGTCCGATAGTTAGATTGCATGGCGTGCCTATTTCTATCATTTCAGATCGGGGTTCACTCTTCACTTCACATTTTTGGAGGGCCTTGCAGCATGGTCTAGGCACTCAGTTAGATATGAGTTCAGCCTTTCACCCTCAGACAGATGGACAGTCTGAGCGGATGATTCAGGTGTTGGAGGACATGCTTCGAGCGTGTGTGATCGATTTTGGTTCCCGTTGGGACCAACACTTTCCCTTAGTAGAGTTTGCCTATAATAATAGTTACCACTCCAGTATTCAGATGGCTCCATTTGAGGCTTTGTATGGTAGACGGTGTAGATCTCCGATTGGTTGGTTTGATTCTGCTGAGATGGACTCATTAGATGCGGACTTCCTTAGGGATGCTATAGAGCAGGTCCGTATGATTCAGGGTAGGTTGTTGACCGCTCAGAGTCGACAGAAGAGTTATGCAGATAGGAGGGTTCGAGCCCTAGAGTTTATGGTGGGCGATCATGTTTGGCTTAGAGTGTCACCTATGAAGGGTGTTATGCGGTTTAGTAAGAAGGGAAAGCTTAGCCCCCGATTTATTGGTCCATTTGAGAGTTTAGAGCGAGTTGGAGAGGTGACGTATAGACTAGCTTTGCCACCTAGCTTGTCATCCGTGCATCCTGTGTTTCATGTCTCCATGCTCCGGAAGTATGTACCCGATGAGTCTCATTTCATTTGATTCGGTGGTGTTGAGTCCAGACTTGTCATTTGAGGAGGAACCTATCACTATTTTGGATAGGCAGGTTCGAAAGCTTAAAAACAAAGAGATCTCTTCCGTGAAGGTGCAATGGAAGAATCGTCCTGTTAGAGAGGCCACTTGGGAGACAGAGTCTGACATGCGTGCTAAATATCCTCATCTTTTCGAAGCTTCAGGTACTTTCTTTTACTTTATGTTCGAGGACGAACATGATTTTTAGTGGTGGATAATGTAACGACCCGCTAGGTTATTCGGAGAATTAGTCCTCTTAATTTTCTAAAAGATTTATCTCATAAAATTTTAAATGGGTATATTAGACTATTTAATTTATGAGTTAGTTTGAATAATTAACATAAGTGGTGGGTTAAATGTTATTTGAGAGAAAATTTTATACCACTTGGTGCTTTATTAAAAAAAATTACAAAATTTTTAATAATTAATTAGAAAAATATATATATATATATATAAAGCGAAAGAGGAATAAGGGTTGAGCCGCAACTTCAACCGCAACACGGAGAGAAGCAAACGTGTTACTTCCAGGTGAGAAAAATTTCAACCCAAAATTGTTAGCTTATATATTAATTGTTAAGGAGAATTCTAATGAAATAGTTATATATATGTTAATTGTTACCTAGTCATGTGAGGATATAAGTGGAAGGGAGAAGAGGTGACTTGAGTATATAATTAGAGAGGGATGACGTGCTGCATTCTGCAGCAGCCACACTTTTGCTTTTAATGCTTAAAGAAAAAAATGATAAGTTAGTCAATTATTATAATGGTAGTTTGGCCCTAGTGATAGTTAGTATAATATTGTTGAAGAATTTTGTGGTTAGAAGAAAAGAAATTACTATGCCTAAGACAATTACGAATAGAAACTTTTCTGGTAAGCAACTAGTTATATGTGAATTGTTGTTGTTGTCCAGAATAAGTTGTTTTTAAAAATATAGAATTGATCATGTTTTTTTTATCTTTTTTTTTTGTTGGTTAGTTTTGGGTCTACGTTAGATGTATAGTAATGTGGGTTGTTAGTTTTGCAATCTTATTGTAAAATTTTTATTTGACTAGATCGTGGTGCCGCAAATTCTATTCAAAAGGGAACGACTCAAGTAATTGATTGATCGTGAATTGACTAAGGCAAGTGAATTTCTTAACCTTTGTTAAGCATATAGAATCTTGTGCTTCCTATGTGAGGTGTTGATAGTAATTTTGAAATATGAATTTGGTGTTGATGTTATTTTAAAACTATGTTGTTGTGAAATGTGCATTGTATTAAAATTCGGTCATCTCCTCATCATAGTGTATACTTGTCTATTGCATTGATTTAGTGGCAAATGTTATGTGAACTGAGAAAGAATAAGAGTTAAAAAAAAGGATGTACCATTCGAGGGACGTGTCGCACGCCGCGACGGATATTATGAATCGAGGGACGTGTCGCACGCCGCGACAGATACTATATATGATTCGAGGGTCGTGTCGCACGCCGCGACGGATGCACGGACTAAGAGTCCCCCATGGGTCCCAGACTGAGAGACAGCGGGTGTGTATCACTAGGTCAGACATGCATCATTCTACTTGACATTGCATTGCATTGCATTACACATTCTTATCATTTATGAGCTTGTCGGTGTTTTTTTTGTGAAACTGGTGATAGGTGAACCGATTCCTGTGTTGTTGATCTATGAATATTGGTGTGGTTACTGAGCTACATGTTATATACATTATGAACTATTATGTTGGACCGATGTTATGTGTGTTGTAGTTGTAGAGGTTCTGGCGTAGAGTTAGGAGTACTTGTATTCTGTATTGCTAAATTTTGCGTTTAGTAGTTCACCTGTTGGGTACCGTGTGTTTGGTACTCACCCCTTGCTACTACAATTTTATTTTTGTAGGTTACGAGCCCAGATCTTCGTGATACCTTTTATTATTCCTTGTCTGAGGCTTCCTGTGGAGATTGTGTGAGGTAGCTGTTTGTCACCCCAGCTGACTCCCACTCCTATTTATGATTTTGTTCTACTTTAGAGACAATGTCATTTGAGACTTATGCTTTTCTTTCAAATCTATTGTAATACATTAGAGGCTTGTGCGCGTGACAACCAGGTTTTGGGATTTTTAATTAAGTTGATGTATTATCTGCAATTAAACCTTTTATTTTATCATCTTCTCGCACTTTACTATGTCAATTGGGTTGCTAGGCTGGCTTGTCTTGATTGGTTAAGACGAGTGCCATCACGCCCATTTTCGGGTCGTGACAGTCGTGGTTATCAACCCAAAAGATCAAAACTCATAATTTCAACATCAATCTATTATCGAACTACTCCAAACGTCACCTAACTAGATTTCATTTATGTATGGCCTAGGTCTAAAACTTTTAAGGTACTATTCAACAATTTTCTGGCCCCAATTCTTTCCCTGTTAGTCTATTCATAACGACTAAGGCATGTCATTACTCTAATTAATTATTTTTCAAGATCTAAAACTATACTATTAAAATATGAAAATAACTATTAAATTTGTTAATAGTCTCCAGCTAATATGAAGTAGTTTCTAACTAATTGAATTTTCTTATAATTTGTCGTGAATTCATCACTAAATAAATTAGCAAGGAATTTTTGTTGTTTAGCTACAAAATTTACTTTTCGCTAATTCCTTCTTTTCTTTTGTAATGATATACGTCTATTATTATGAGTGTAGTTGTAAAACATTTTTATTAATTATTATTTTTGAAAGACATGCAAAATCAAAATAAATAAATAAAAGTAAATCAATGAAATAATCATCATTTTAAAAAATCAATATATAATTAAATGTTTGTTTTCATCTTTATCCTTAATCATAAATATGGAAGATATCAATAATATGTTTTAAAAAATCAAGATATAATTAAATTTTTGTTTTGATCTGTCACGCCCTGGAGGATATCGTGGACGTGGCCGACACTCAGAGTCTATTTCTAGTCCCCAAGCGAACTACTTGGCCTCATCACATGCATTCAATCAATATTTAACTAATCAGCGGAAGACTAAGGATGAAAAATGGAGGACAATCTCAATATATATAGAAGCCATAGGCCAACAGTCAAACTTTTATTCTCTGACATAGAAATAGTTTTGAAGATAATCAGTTACGACATTAAGACCTCAACGTAAACTCATTATTATCTAGCCTATTAAGCCTCTAACTCTACTATCTAGAAGATACCACGACAGGCCATAACTACTTTAATCAAAGGAAATAAAGTGTGAACTCAAGCTAGATTTTAAAAATAAAATCAGAATCCCCCGGAGTAAGGGAGGGCTCACCAACTCAGCTGATTGTAACATATCCTCAATGGTGCTTCTTGTTAATGATCTCTAGTACCTGTCTCTGCATCATAAAACAATGCAGTCCAAATGGACGTCAGTACGTAGAATGTACGAGTATCTAAAATGGCTGAATGAAACAGATATAGGTAGAAAAATAATCAAGGCAGAAATACTCAATAAAAATATCAATTGTCTATCTAAAGTAAGAATATAGAGTAGAAAATGACCCATCATAGGCAATCCAATCAGAGTACTATCAGTATAGAAATTTTATGGGAGTTTCTCTTATCCGACAACAATCACTTATGAGCCAGTGATCGTACAACAATTTCACTGATATTGCCACAGTTGTTCAATACCTTGTTAGGGTAAGAACAACTCATATCCATAGTGGATGCGGCTCTCGTGTACTCTATTGCTTTCAAGGACACTTTAACTCACGAGGAAACTTCCGCCTTAACGGTTCGATCCTCTCCTACGTTTGGCGACATAGTTAATGAGTGCGAGTTGGACTTGCTCTTACTCATTTCAGTGCTTAATACTCCTCCCAAAACCCAATGCTCATAAGACAATCCATCTCATTAACTCAATTAGTCTCATAAGGACTTTTATCAGCTCTATCTCAATCGACCTTCCGGCCTATGATATTAATCGTCTCATCAACTCAATTTTCAATCAATCTCTCAAAGGAGCTTAGACCATGCATTAGAGGAACAATCATTTGGACCCATCTGTAGAATTCAATTATGAAGAGACTTAGAACCAGCAAACTCTATTAATGTATATATTGTACCATTTGACTTGAGTATTAGTTGGATATTTTGTTCCATGATGTTATGTGATGGGTATGTATATGTATATATATTCTTGTGAATTGTATATTGTGTTGTGTTGGGACTTTTATGAGTGTAGGTGTGTAGTTCGACAGTATGTAGCTTGGTGGATAGGAGCACTTATGTTCTTCATTGATATACATTAGGTTAGTTCCATTTGTTGAGCACCTTATTGTGTGGTGCTCACCCCTTGCTACATTTTTATAGGTTGTGAGCCCGGTCCTTCTTGCTAGCATTCTTCTTTACATGATCGAGCATTTGGGTCTTTCGAGAGTCAGCTGCTTATACCTTCAGAGGCCCTCAAGGATTCTACTTTATCTTTCATTCTATTTGAGGACTAAACATTGATACTTGTACTTTTATTTGAGCATTCTTATTATTAGTGGCTTGTACATATGACACCAGTTCTGGGATGTTTGTAGCTTTTGATTTCCTATGCTTATCTATCTTATTAGACTGTTTTATCTTCTACTTTTATTATTATGTTGAGTTATTTAGGTTTTGGGCTAACTCGCCTTGGTGGGCTAAATGAGTACCATCACACTCAGATTTTGGGTCGTGACATTGGGGTACCTTTGGGTTCCCTTTTGGGTCGGGACCATGCCCCTCCAGCCCCACATGCTCCCTAAGAATTGGGGTTACTCATGCCAAATATCGAAATATCATCACATTGTTGGCACAATTAGTGACCAACCAAGTTAACCAAGGGGCCCAAGCTCATGCTCCTACTCTGTCCTCAAGGATGAGGGACTTCACTAGAATGAATCCTCTATAATTTCATGACTCTAAAGTTGAGGAATTGTACAAGGTCCTAGATATCATGGAGGGAAGCTCAGAGGAGAAAGCGGAACTTGTGGCCTATCAATTCAAGCGCTTTGCACAAATATAGTTCACTCAAAGGAAGATGAAAAAATGGATGATGAACCTATTCCATAGGAGAAATTCAAAACCGCCTACCTTGATCGCTTCTTCCTTATTGAGCTAAGGGAGACAAAGACTATGGAATTAATGAACCTCAAACAAGGCTCCATCATTGCGAGGGAGTATTCCCTCAAATTTCACAAGCTCTCAAAGTATGATTGTCACTTGGTTGCCAATACTTGGGCGAGAATGAACAAGTTTGGGTTGGAGGTCTCTGATTTGATAAATGAAGAGTCCATGCTCATGCGGAAGATAGACATATCTTAGCTCATGACATATGCCGAACAACTTTAGGGAGAGAATCTTAGAAAGAGGAAGAGTGGAGAGTTAAAGAGGGCACTTTATGAAGGTAAGTTCCAAGCTGCTAGGGGTCGTGGAGGTGGTTGTTTCAACAAGGCCATGGATTTCAAAGCCAAGGGTCGTAAAATGCTCAAAACCAAAGGTTCATCAATAATAGGGTGTCAAACCCTAAGATTCAAGCCCAAGGTGGGAATGGTGGGCCGACTTTTCCTAAGTGTCCAAAATGTGAAAGGAATCATGGCGGTAAATGCTTAAGAGACACATGTGCTTGCTATGAGTATGGCAAGTTAGGCCACAAGATTATTGATTGTCCACATATTCCTAACAATGTTAGAATGGTCACCCTTAAGGACATTATGCTCATGAGGTCAACGGGCACAAGGAGGCTAACAATGAGGTTCTCTATGCCACAACCGGTTCAATGCTCTTCAAGAAAGGCAAGGGGTTGATAAGGCGCCTAATGTTTTCATTGGTATATTAAAGGTTTATGATCATGATGTGTATACTTAATTGGATCCGGGTTCCACTTTATCTTTCATTAACCCATTCATGCCAGTAGTTTGATATGTGTCCTGAATTGTTAGGTGAACTATTTTTTATGTTTACTCCCATTGTTGAGTCTATTGTTTCTAGGAGAGATTATAGGAATTTTCCCATGTCCACATTGTATAAAGTCTTGCCTTTTAATTTTGTTGAACTTGACATGGTAGATTTTCACATTATTCTTGGGATGAATTGGTTACATACATATCATTCTTCCATTGATTATAGAACTCGTAAGGTTAAGTTCCAACTCCCAAATGAACCCGTCCTTGAGTGGGAAGGTCATGATTCGGTGGTTAAGCTAGGTTCATCTCTTGTCTTAAGGATAGGAATTGATTGCTAAAGGTTGCATTTTATCATCTTGTAAGGGTTAGGGATGTTGAGTTCAAAGTTCCTTCTATTGAGTTGGTTTTAGTGGTCAATGAGTTTCCTGATGTCTTTCTCAATGAACTCTCTAGTGTCCCTCCTGAAAGAGAGATAGATTTTTCTATTAACCTCCTCCTCGATACTCAATCCACTTCTATTCCTCCCTACCATATGGCCCCAGAGGGTTTTATTAGGCCTAGTAAATCACTTCAGGGTGCATCGATGTTTTCTGTGAGGAAAAAGGATGGCTTACTTAGAATGTGTAGCAATTATCGATAACTCAACAAAGTCACCATTAAGAACAAGTATCCCTATGAAGGATAGATGATTTATCTGATCAATTGCAAAAAAAGTGAACCACTTCTCTAAGATTGGTCTTCGTCCCAAATGCTATCAAATGAGGGTAAGGGAATGTGATATTCCTAAGATGGTCTTCTGGAAAAGGTATGGGCACTTTGAATTTGTGGCTATGTCTTTTGGCCTAACCAATGCTCCAACAATATTTATGGATCTCCTAAATAGGGTCTTTAAATCCTACCTTGACATATTTGTTGTGGTGTTCATTTATGACATCCTGATTTAATCCAGGAGTGAGGAAGAACATGTGAGGCATTTGAGGGTAGTATTGAAAACTTTGAGGGAAGAAAAGTTGTTTTCCAAGTTTGATAAATGTGAAATTTGGTTGAAGGAGGGTGCATTCCTAGGACATGTGATGTCGGGTGAAGGAATCAAAGTGGATCTTAAGAAAATTAAAGTGGTGAGGAATTGGCTTAGGCCCTTGTCTCCAACGAATATTAGGAGTTTCTTGGGCTTAGCAGGATACTACCGGAGACTTGTTGAGGGATTTTCTTCAATAGCATCTCCTTTGACAAAGTTGACACAAAAAAAGGCAAAATTCCTTTGCACCGATGAATGTTAAAGGAGCTTTCAAACTTTAAAGGATAAGCTCACCTCTACTCCTATTTTGACTTTATCGGAAGAGTTAGAAGGGTTTATCATATATTATGATGCTTCAAGGATCATTTTGGGGTGTGTGTGTTGATGCAAGGTGGCAAGGTCATTGCCTATACTTCTAATAAATTAAAAGTACATGAGGTAATTATCCTACTCATGACCTTGAACTAGCAGTCGTGTTATTTGCTTTGAAAATATGGTGTCATTATTTGTATGGGGTTCATATAGATGTCTTCATCGATAACAAAGGTCTTCAATATGTGTTCACCCAAAGAGATCTCAATTTGAAGCAAAGGAGGTGGTTAGAACTCCTTAAAGACTATAATATGAGTGTGAATTATCATTCAGGCGAAGACAATGTTGTAGACGATGCCCTAAGTAGGGTATCCATACAGAGTGTAGCCCACTTTGATGATGGGAAGAAGGAGTTAGCAAAGGAAGTTCATCGATTGGCTAGATTTGGAGTTAGGTTGGATGAAACCAAAGATGGAGGAATGGTAGTTCTAGATGGTTCCAAATATTCCTTGGTTGAAGAGGTCAAATCCAAGCAACACCTTGATCCCTCCTTAGTTAAATGGAAAGCATTAGTAAACAACAAAGTAGAGGTTTTCTCCTAAAAAGGAGATGGTGTCCTTAGACACTGAGGTAGGTTCTATGTGCCAAATGTTGATGGATTGAGTGATTTGATTTTGAAAGAATCCCATAATTCATCCTATTCCATTCAACCTAGTTCTATAATTACTAGGTATTCAAATTTTATTACATGTGGTTTGGGGTCATAAGGCATCTCTTACATCGAGTCAAGTCCGAAGGATTCCAATCGGCTATGTTTTTGTATGAATTCGTATAAGGGTCAACTTCAAATGACCATATCTCTTAGCACATAATGAATTAGGTAACCCACTACCTACCACATTAAATATCTTTGAGTTATACTTCCAATGCATCAAATCTTGCCTTATTCTAAGTTCGGAGTAAAATGTTATTGCTATTTTATTGAAGCTTGTCTGAGATGTCAAAAATGATGGTTGTCAGTTTGACTACCGAATGCATTCGGTGGTCCGCCGAATTGATCGTCGAATGGCTCTTAGAAGCTTCAAAAACTGACAAAAAGGTGGTCAAAGGATGTTCGGTGGTGGGACCCCTGGACCGCCAATTTTGCTACCGGGACTCATTAAATGTCATTTATTTTTTACTTTTGATGATATTCCCAAAAGGGGTTTTTCAACTCATGTGACCTAAATACAACTTCCTAAGCAATATTTCCATGCCCCAATAACCTTTCCCTTCATTCATTCCAAATTTTTCTCTCAAGGAAGAAAACTTAAATCCTCCATTGAACAACACGCTTCAATTTTTTCCAAGCTTTTCATCAAATCCAAGATTTTCTTCAACCTTCTTCTCTATTTTTCTGTAAGGTATGTGGGTTTCTTCATCCATGGTTCCTTCCATCCATGGAGTCCAAAACCCCTTTTAACCTAATCTTTAATTTCAAAGTTTATTTTACTATGGGTACTCCCTATTCCTAATTATATGTTGATTCATGTCAGAAATTATTATTTTTTTATTTAAAATGCATGAAATGAGTAGGTATTTATGAAACCTTTCCACTACTACTTTGGGTTGATGATATCTTAAACGAGTCTTGTTAAATCTTTACCCAAATACTATATTTTGGTCTAAATTATGAATATTATATTCAAATGAGTATGTATTGACATCTAATGACATGAGTTGATGGATTTTGAAAAATGTCTGTCTAAAACTATTATGGGTCTTTGAATCTTATTATGGATTTTCAAGTTTATGAAAAATATGAATGATTATGGGCTACCAAGTATGTTATGAATTCATGGAAAATTATATGAATGTTATGCAAGATTATGAAGCCCTTTTATGTTGTGTTACTCCCTCTTATGAAAGAGAAATACTCACTTGAAGGGGTTAAGGATGTCGATGAGCTACTCCTACTATGCTATTATGATTCATAAGCTTATGCATGTTATGATTATGCTTATGATTATGTATTCCGTGGGACTAAACATCTTTGGTTGGAGAAGTCAAATCTAAGCGAGATCTTGATCCCACTTTCGTTGAGTTGGAGACCTTAATGAAAGAAGGCAAAGTAGAGGTTTTCTCCTAACGGGAAGATGGTGTGCTAAAGTATCAAGGTAGGTTATGTGTGTCAGATGTTGATGGGTTGAGAGGCTTGATTTTGAAAGAGGCTCATAACTCCTCTTACTCTATTCATCCCGATTCCATAAAGATGGAAAGAAATTTGAGGAAAGTATATTAGTGGGGTGGTGTGAAGAGAGACATTGCAAAGTTCATAGTTGAATGTCACAATTTCCAACAAGTCAAAGCCAAGCATCAAAGGTTGAGTGGCCTAGCCCATGACATAGAGGTCCCTACTTGGAAGTGGAAAGAGATCAACATGGATTTTTTTGTTAGGTTGCCTAGAACTAAGAAGCATTTTGACTCTATTTGGGTCATTATTGATAGAATGATAACGTCGGCTCACTTTCTATGGATGAAGACAACTTATAATGCCAAAGGCTATGCTAAATTTTACATCCATGAATTCTTAGGTTCCATGGAGTCCCCTTATCCATTACTTCAGATTGTGGTGCCCAATTCACCTCTCACTTTTGGAAATCTTTCTAAAGAGGGCTTGGTACTAAGGTAAAATTAGCACAACATTTAACCTACAAAAGGATGGTCAAGGTGAAACAATTGTTTGAACCCATGAGGATATGCTTAGGGATTGCATGTTGGAGTTCAAGGGTAGTTGGGATGATCATGTCCCGCATATTATGTTTGCCTACAACAATAGTTACCACTCTAGTATTGTGATAACACCATTTGAGGCTTTATATGAGAGGTGATGCATATCCCAGGTGAGGTGGTCCGGAGTAGGGGAGATGGCTTTTATAGGTCCGAATTTGGTTTTAGAAGTTTTGGAGAAGGTGAGGTTGATAAGGGAGGAGATTGAAGATGGCACAAGTCTGAAAAAATCTTATTCTGACATTAGGAGGGAATAACTTGAGTTCAAACTTAATGATTAGGTGTATTTGAAGGTCTCATCCATGAAGGGTGTGGTTTGGTTTGGCAAAAAGGGGAGTTGAACCCTAGGTATGTAGGGCTTTATAGAATTTTGAGATGAGTGGGCAAGGTTTTGTATGAGTTAGAATTTCCCATAGAGATGAGTAGGGTTCATTCGGTCTTTCATGTGTCCATGTTGAGAAAGTGTATAGGTGACCCAAGTTTCATTGTGCCTTTGGAAGGGTGAATATTGAAGAGAAATTGACATATAAAGAAATATCGGTTGAAATATTAGATACGCAAGTCAAGAGGTTGAGAAAAAAAGATGTGGCATCCGTCAGAGTCCTTTAGAGGAATCAACTAGTTGAAAGTGGCACATGGGAAGTGGAAGCGGATATGAAAAAATGATACCCCTATCTCTTTCACTCTACTCAAGCCGAAGGTATTGAGTGTTCTTTCCCAAAAATCTCAATTTCCTTGCATTTTATTTTTCATGTTATCCATGCATATTTACGTGTTTCCTAGACTACATATGAATGATATTTGAAGCATGAGTTTGAAAATTTGCAAAAAAGTGTTTAATTGCATTTATGCATTCATGTTGGGTTGTTAGCTACTTCTTACTCCTTTAAAGCTTACGTTTAGCACATTCAGGGACAAATATTCCCAAGAGAAAGATATTATAAGGCCCCGCAAGTAGGGAAGTATGAAAATGCAGGGAAAAAGGGAAATCTAGAAATCTACAGGGCAAAGTACGATCCTTATCTATGGCCCATGGTTCAATTCACGAGTTGTAGACAAGGCTCATGGTTTGGGAACATTGGGTTGAGAATTCGGCCAAGTGTGGGTAAGGTGTACGAGTGGCAAATATGGCCTATAAATAGAACTATAGTTCTTACTACAGGTTCGTGGTTGAGTGGTCTAGGTTGATCAATTTTTGGATTTTTGAAGTGTGAAGCACAAACATGCAGGATAAGTCGTCATTTGGTTTACGACCTATGATTGGTCTAGTAGATGGACCCCTTAGGTTGAAAGTTTTTCTCAGTGTTGGGCCTTTATACGAATAGGTTCTATGACCCATAGAGGAGTTTATGAGTCATAATATGGACTCGTAGATGGAGATTCAGAGATGATCTCAAAGGGTCCAAAATATAATAGGACGAAATCTCTTTCTACGGCCCGTCACTCAATCTATGACCTGTAGATGGATCTTGTATTCTAGGTCCCAATCATTTTAATGAAGGAAATTTTTTATCTTCTTTTGTACCCTATGTCTAAACCACGACATTTTTGCTCCTAAATGACCCCTTTTTAGCCTTATACTGCTCAAACTCTTCTCATTTCAACTCATTCTCAAATTAACCTAAGTGTAAGACCTCTTAGACTCTCCCAAGTTCTTCCAAGGTGCCAAGTGAAGGGTTCAAGCTAGGATTTTAGATTTCTCACTTCCATTTTCAAGTTTTCCTAATCAAATCATACCCAAGGTATATGGGTTTGATTTGTGAGTACCTTCCACTCAAAAAACTCAAGAATTCTTCTTGTTTTACTTAGTTCAAGTTTATGAATCTTATGAAGTTTTATGTAAAGACTTTAAATATGGGTTTTATAATACATTTGTGGTTATATGAAGCATATTATTACAATGTTATGATAAAGCTATGATTGATGGGTATTAGGATGAATTTCATGATCTTTTCATTTAGGGTTTGCAATGATTATGGTGGATTGTTTAAGAATGGTTTTAATTGATAAGTTTCCTTTATATTTATGAGTATTACTCTTGGATTCATGTTTTAAAAGCTCATATGCATTGATCCATCTAATTTCAAGTAAGAGTTATATGATGAAGCATGTTATGAATGTTGAAGGGTTTCGCTATAGGTTATGAAAGTTCATGAAAGTTATGAAATAATTTACGAAGCCTTTTTATGACTTACGTATCAGACATCCTCTTGTGAAAATATAATTCTCATTTGAAGAGGTTATGAAGTAAATGAGATATTCCTATCATGATATGTTTATGTTAAGAAGCTTATGAAAGTATGATTATATTTATGTATTCTGTTGGACTAGTCTTAACACTGAATGAGGCCTAAGGAGGGGGACTATCCCCAAGGGTTCTTATATAAAGACTTTTGTCTCATAACTATGTGCCACCATTGGATTATGTATTAGCTAGTGGATCCAATATAGGTTCATGTTCATGATACCCACAAAGTAGGGTATGTTTACCTTGGCAAGTAGGCTACTTTTTTGCCGATGTGGAGGCAACAAGGAAATTCCATGCAGTCACATAGTTTTAGTGTCGGTTAAGGTATCCTGCCACATAGTTATGTACATGATATTTTATAAAGTTTAAGTTCCTTCATGCATATTTTGATAACGCATAGACCGACAATTTCATATTGAGCTTAATGTCCTTGTTATGACTATACACCTTGCTTATTATGGCGTATGACTTTCTTGTTGTATTACATCCTACATACTTAGTATATTTCATAGTACTAATATTTGTTTTGCCTACATGATGTCACCATATAGGGTGTGACGATCCTCCTCCTCCTCACACACTCAGTGGATTTTGGATTGAAGACTTTGCTCATTGGTGTCCTCTAGTTCGAGGACAATAACCTAGTCTTGCTTTCATTTTGAGATTACGATATTTTGTTCTGCTTGTTATAAGTTAAGGGTGAGCTTGGGACATGTCTAAACCTCCCTCCCTATCTATGTTTAGAGGTATTGTTGGAGGCTTGGTCGTGTATGTATTGTCTATTTATTTATGTGGATTGCCCCTTAGTCCTTATCCCTTAGTTTCCGCTTGAGTCAATGTTTATAACGATTATGTGCTTTATATATTCTATGAGGCTTGTTTGGGATACCTTCGGGTTCCTCATTCGTTATGTCATGCCTAGGCCCTAAGTTTGGATCATGACAATCACTCCTTTCTCATCCTATACTGGCAATATATTATTGAGTTCAAGTGCTACTTACTTTTACTCAATTCAGTGCTCAATACTCCTCCCAAGATTCAATGCTCATAATCCAATCATTCTCAATCTAATCAATCAACGAGTATCATATAGACTCTTATCAATCAATCAATTCTATTCAATTAACTTTTTAAATCGATCATACTATCCAATCAATTCCAACCACAGTAATTTAGATATACATTTGTGATAATGTTTAGTTAGGTTCAATCATTAAAGTCATGAAAATACAAAAGGACTCTCAGTCTCATTCAAGCTACATTCATACTCAATTCAATTTATTCAAGGAATATAGACATACAATTATGACTAAAATATAACTAGGGTTTATGGAATAAAATATATACTGCATTTGTTCAAAAATTGAAGTTATGAAAATCATTATTAATGCAATATCATGTAACATGTTAGGGTCTAGGAAATTCTCAGGGAAACAAATCACAACAGGCTCAATCTTATCAAAAATTAACCTATCACATCGTTGGGGCACATGGAATGACAAAATTCATGCTTTAGTTTGCCTTATATACCTAAGATGAAGGATGACAACCAAATTTGCAAGAGTTTGCTCTAATCATTCAAGTCCCTAGCTCTTTTCTCCTCTTCTTAGCCTAGTTCTCTAGTTAGAATGCATAAAGAAACTTAGGAATGAGTTTAGAAACCCTTTTAAGGTTAAAAAAAAGAGCCTATGTTAGTCGTGGTTTAAGTTTAGGAGGGCGGAGAAAAGATCAGAATGTCCCTCATTAAATTTGCAGTTGATAGGATTTGACCTGTGATGGAGCTGGTTCGCGTTGCGGACTCACTCCTTCTTAGTTTTTCTTTTACGCTAACACATAAATCGCACCTGTTGAATACATTTTATGTGTAAAGTGTGAAAATGATTTTGGGGCACCTCCGTGACGTAGAGGTGTCGCACACCTTTCTAGAAATTTCATTTTTGCCCCAAAAAACTATCTTTTGCTCCGATTGGCCTAAAATTCAATTAGGACCACTATCTCACTCAATTTTTTGCGCTAATCTTAATTTTGGCCTCAAATTTTTCAAAAAAGTTTGGGATGATGTGTTATTTCGAGCAATCTCTCATCTAGAGGTAGTCTTATAATTTTTCCTAAGTGTAAGACTCTGTGAAATTGAGCAAAAATACCTTCAGTTAAATGTCCCTACCATCATTAGCTTGGTTTAAAAATACCTTCCCCTTCAATAATTTAATCCAAAAATGTCCTTGTTATTACTTAATGCGTCAAAGTGATCTTTTCATGATAGATATATTATTTTCTTCCACACATTTTATTCATAATCTAAATATTACTTGATTTCTTATTGTATTTCCTTTTAAAATTATTTTAACTAATAAATAAATGGAAAAGAATCTTTTTTTTATTCTTAATCTCGTTTTATTAGTTAATCTAGATTACCTACATGAACCTTTTAAATTGATAATATAAATCATATATATAAGATAATAGTAACTCCATCATTAATTTTATTTTTGATTAAAAAATCTAATAAAATTAAAAGATATTTGTACTTCTTAATCTTTTCAAAATATTATTAGAAAAAAGAATATGTTTAATGTACATATACATATACATACATATATAATATTCTTAATCAAATTATTAATGATAAGAATACTTTTAAATGAAGATATTTTTACTCAATCCACATTGTTTGAGAAAAAGAATAGAGGGAGTAGAATTAAGATAAGAATACATTGTCCTAAAGCGATAAGCACCAAATACAAAATTACAAATTATAGTCGTAAATACAATAATAATGTTGCTACTTTATATGATAATAAAACCATGATGCCACCAAAAGTATAAAGAAAAGGCTATAGGACAAACATGAAACGACCCAACTTTTCCTTTTATATTTTTTCTTTTATGGAACGGCTTCGTTTTTGTACACAATTTTAGAAGTTTCTTAACCAACCCTCATTTTCTTCTTTCCACTTACTTTCTTTCTCCACCATTCTTTTATTCTAGTTATGGTCTTTTGGGATTCCTTTTTCATATCAAATTACACTTTTAACCTTGCAATATTTATTCATCACAAACCTACAATAAATCACATCAAAGTCATAATCATAATCCTAATGGGAAAGGTGGAGCCCTCTCAATACTTATTATTTATTTAGTGGAGGATAACTGATTTGAAATGAACTCTAGGATAAAGTATTGTTTTCAAAAGTATTTCAGTGGTGAGTTTCGAGGCGACAAGTAACAGCAAGTTGAAGATGTAGATTCATGGGGCATAAGTCTTAAATATAAAAACACAAAGTTTTGAGTGTAAAGAGACATTTTGAGCGTTAATTTTTATTTAAATTATTTTTATTATCATGGGTATAATAATGTTTATACGCTATCATATACTTGACCGGACTATGTTATATAATTAGGGGTTGTTTGGTATAAAAATGAATAATGCAAGGATTAGTAATACAGAATTTAGTAATGCAGGAATTAGTAATGTTGAGATTATTTTTTAGCCCATGTTTGGTTTATTGCTTTCCATTTAATTTTGTGTTTGGTTTAAAATTCTATAAAAAGTTTCTTTCCAATTATGCCCTTGAACTATTATGAGAATTTCTATTTCATGTAACTAAATCAAAGTAGATTAATATTTTTGTAACTTCTAACTAGTTAGGAGAATAATAATTTTCTCATTAGGTTTGCTATTTTCTCACTTGAATTATTGGAGAATAAATAATTATAATCTCTATAAATTCATCACTAATAAAATGTCATCTTTAATTTAATAAAGATAGGCCATCTATTATTAAAATAGAAAAGATGGTAACCAATTCAAAAATAGACAATCTATATTTACACATAAAAATTTGAAAATTGTAATTTTAATATAGTGTGTATATCTTATTAGGTCACTCAACTTTGAAATTATATTTAACATCATTGATTTTGTTTTGTATCAATAAATCACTCAACTAAATTCATTATAAAAAAAAATTGACATGGCAAAATATTTTTTTGTCTATTATGTAAATATGAAACCACAAATAAATAAAATTTAAAAATTTGATATATTAAAGTTATTTATTTTTATATTATAAAAGTATGAACCCGCAAATAAATAAATTTTGTAAAATAATTTATTTAAATAAATTTACTAGTACATAATTATAAATATAAAATCAAGAAAATTTAAAAAAAAAGGTGTAAAAGAATTTGAGGGACATTTTTGTCTTTATATATAATCTCATGGTATTAAATTCAAGGGATTAGTTAATACCACCAAATGAGAGGTATTAGTTAATACCATGTATGAGGTATTAACTAATACATGGATTAATTAATACATGAGTCCAATTTCTATCAAACATGATATTAACTAATACCATTCCTCTAATCCCTGGATTATTCCCCCCAATCCTTCCTACCAAACGGCTCCTTACCGTATCTAAGTGATATTTACAATAAGATTTACAGGTTGTTTCTCTTGGCTATTGGTGGTTGTTGTAATCGTGTATCTAATTAAAATTTATAAGTAATTTTAATGAATTGTAGATGTACTCCAAAAATGACATTTTAATAAATTATGCATATCCTTCGTAGGCGAGACATAAAATGATACTTAAACAAAGTAGTCTTTGAATTTGTTTTATTATTTTTTTTAAAAATGCATTTAAAAAAATAAGATTATATTTAAACACGTATTTGACTTGAAAAAAATTTAGAAGTTATGTGAACCAAAAAAGTCACTTAAAAAATTGATCAAACATCTATTTTAATATTTAATCTAATGTATAACCAAACATTCTTATGAAAGAATAAAATTAGAAACAAAGGAAAGAAATTCGTATGCAAATGGGCTCTTATTTTAAGTAACAGAATTCAAAAGTCGTTGGCATTTTTTTTTTCAAATTCATATTAAATCAAATTAAGACAGAAAAATAGAGAGAGTAGCTGTGGACCTATAAATATTAAATATACTATTATTAAATCAAATTAAGTCCATGCTTTTTTAAGGTGAAAAAAATATACTATTATTAAAGATGGATTCGTTGTTCAGTGTATAAATATTGAAGCAAAAACAATATTTTATGTGAACAAATAAATTCGATGCGGTATTCATTTCCAGATTCCTGTAAAAGAAATTGAAAGAAGGTTTTAGAAAAAGTACTACTAAATCCTATAGAGAATATAAATATTCATTTAAAACGTTGATAATATGGACAGAATTTTTCGAAGATTCTAATTGTTATGTGGTGGAAATAATTGATAATAAAAAATAATTATAATAGCGATAGTAATTGATAGTGATGTTAGAAAAAGTAATAACAATAATGATGGCAATGACGATGGAGGTGGAGGCGATGATGGCGAGGGTAACGGAGATGGAGGAGGCGATGGCAACAGTGGTGGAGCTAGCAAGGATCGAAAAAATTCATCTCGAAATTCATTTGGGTGAAAAATTACATTATTAATTATATATGGTTATGATTATTTTCTATGGGTATATGATAGATATTGGTTTGACTTCTTTACTTGTTTTTTTTTTTATTTTGAACTCTTTTAGTGAAAATTCCTATTCCATCGCTGAAGATGATGAGGACAGTTGAATAATATAATTATAATAATACAGATGACAGATGTGATGATAACTTACACTAATGATTGATAGCGAGTGACGAAGGTTCCGAGGAAATAACTCTTCTACCTTTATGAGGTAGTGGCAAGGTCTGCATACATTCTGCGTACCCTCCCCAAACCTCACTTGTGGGATTCTGCTGGGTATGTTGTCGTTGTTGTTGTAATAATTGATAGCGATGCTGATTGCTAGAGGTGATTGGCAATGCAATAGTGGTTGACATGGTTGTGACGACTGAGATAGTTAATTAGTGATCGATAGCGGCAGGTGATTATAGACAGAATAGTGGTAAAAATAATCCACACAAAAAATATCTCTTAGGGTGTGTTTGGTATGGAGGAAAATATTTTTCGAAAAATATTTGCAATTTTCTCATGTGATTGGCTTAAATATTTTGCAAAATGTTTTCCAAATCATATCAATTTCCACCAATTTAAGGAAAATGACTTCCCCCCAAAAATTAAGGAAAACATTCTCTAAGACTCTAAACCAATTTCAAATTGATTTTTTTTAACTTCATCCCTACCACGATCCCTCTCCCGAAATTTTTTTTTTTAAAATAAAATAAGATTAAAAAATTATTTTTGAAAAATTTATTTTTTTTTCCTCATTCCTATTCCAACCCACCCAATTCCCCTCACTCACCAAAAAAATTTTTTTAATTTAAAAATTTATATTTTTTACTCCACCACTATGACCCCCCCCCCCCCCCCCCCCCCGCAATCTCCCGCTCCTTTTAAAAAAAAATTAAAAAATTTATTTTTACAAAAAATATTAATTTTTTACCCCGCGCCCCCAGCCTCCCTCTCGCCTCCCCAACCCCCACTCCCCCATCCTTACTCCCGCCCCTAGCCCCCACCCACACCCCATACAAAAAATAATAATTTTTTAAAAAAACATTAAAATTTTGAAAATTTTAATTTTTTAAAAAAACATTAAAATTTTAATTTTTTTACCCCAACCTCCCTCCTCTAGGGACCCACCCAACTCCCAACTCCCCCCCTCCCCCCTCCCATAAAAAAATTATTTTATAAAAAATAAATTTTGAAATTTCAATTTTTTACTTCAAATCCCCTCCCCTCCCCTCGGGACCCAACCAGTTCCACCCTCTCCTCCAACCCCATATAAAAAAAAAATAAAATATTTTTTTTAAAAGAATAAATTTTAAAAAATTTCAATTTTTTACTCCAATCCCCCTTCTCTAGGACCCCCTAGCTTCTCCCACCCCCCACCCATAATACAAAAAAAATAAAATCAATTTCTTACTCCACTCCACTCCCCACCTCAAAAAAAAAAATTAAATAATTATTTTAATAAAGTATTTCAAATTATGAAAATATTTTCTACTTAGAGCTAAAGATAGAATTTTTTTTTTCTAGAAAATATTTTCATTCATTAACCAAATAATAGAAAATATTTTTCGAAAAATATTTTTCACTCACCAACCAAACATGAAAAAATGAATTAGAAATCAACTCATTTTTCAGGAAAACATTTTCCTCCATACGAAACACACCCTTAATGATACTAAAACTTTATTTAAGATTTTAATGATTGAGACTTTCCTACCAAATAAATGCTTATATAAATCTTAGTGTAAACAAAGTACCTAATGACCTAAACTTTAAATTATTCAAACTCAAATTTTTATTAAGTGCAAATAAATGAGATCTAAATGATACTTCTATTCATTAAATATTGCTTGAGAATTAAATACTACTAAAAAGTAATATAAGAGTATAGTTAAAAATAATGGCTAATATTTTTAATTTAGCATTCTTAAACGACACTACAATTATTTTTTTGATTAAAATGATACTTAATTTGGGAGAGGGGTTGAGTAGCATGCAATTAATTAAGTATATCATAAATCAGACACAAATTATCAGAAGTTGACCCTCAATAAATTAACCAATTAATAACTAGCATAATAAATAAATCTTGAAAGATCTAATGTGATGGATTATCAATTGAATTTTTTTCTATTCATAGATAATTTTTACAAATGTATGATGATAACTTTTGAACCTTCAACTTATTGCATTATTGGACATTGCAATTCAACGCCTTGCTATTGCTTGCTCTATAAGTATTTCTTAACAAAAGATGAATTAGTCAAAATATTATTTAATCAAGAAATAAGTATAAAAAATATATTTAAATTATTTCTTTTTTTTTAGTTTTCATATCTAAACTATTGGAAGTATCTAAACTATCATTTATTAGTTTGAGAAACACACCTCAGTGTAAAAAAAAAGATAGTTCAAATGTATTTTTGACACTTATCTGTTTATTTAAAAGATGAAGCCAAAATTATAACATTGAGCATTATGTTGGATAAAAGAGCAATTACATTTGATTACATGATAAACTTATTTTTTTAGTTATTTAAGAAAAACAATGAAAATTTTGAATTATGTTTTCTCAAGTTTGACAGCACTAAAACAATTTAAACTTTTTTTTAATGGAATATATCCTATAAAGACTGAATAAATACTTTGATCCAGTAGGTTGCTTTTAATATGAAGAAAATAAATTGAAGACAGCTCAAGGAGCAACTTTAATCTAAATATTTTTAATCATTTATGGTGATTCCTCCACACAAGCACAAGTTTACAGAAAGTCTCTTTTATTATTGAGAAAATACTTTTTATTTGTATTCATGCCTTCTCAAATAATTGTAAAATAACTTTTCAAAAAGGCATGCAAAATGATTCTCAGATTACCTTATACTTAGCTTACTTCACAAAAGAGAACGAATAACATTTTATTTTTTGAGTTTGTGCATTGAATTCAACTAGCTTCAACAGTTACCACATAAGCAAAATAAGATTTTAGTTACTGACAAACACTTCTTTAAAGGTCATCTTCTATTAATTTTTACCTTTTTAGTCTTATGGTACAATTTTTTTTTTAAGTAACATAAAGAATCATATCTTACTCTAATTAAAAATAATTTTAATTTTAAAATTTTTCTTTTTATCCCTAACAAATTGCTAGCCTTATTAAAATATCAAATATACTCATCTCAGTGACTAGAAAATGAGTTTTGCCCTTGGATTAAAATGCTAAGGTAGGAAAAATGAACAAAAAAACTCTTAGGAGCCGTTTGGTAGGAAGTATTAGAGGAAGTAATCCATAGATTATCTGTTGGTATTAGTTAATACTATATTTGGCAGAAATTTTGACTCATGTATTAACTAACTCATGTATTAATTAATACCTCATACATGGTATTAACTAATACCTCCCATTTGTTGATATTAGCTAATACATTGAATTTAATACCATGAGATTATATATAAAGACAAAAATATCCTTCATATTCTATTACACTTTTTTTTATTTTCTTGATATACATGTTTTATATTTGTAGTTTTGTAATAGTAAATTTATTTAAATAAATTATCTTACAAATTTATTTATTTGCGAGTTCATATTTTCATAATATAAAAACAAATAAATTTACCCATGTCAAAATTTTAAATTTTATTTACTTGTGAATTCATATTTACATAATAGACAAAAAATATTTTACCCTGTGAATTTTTTAATAATTGATTTAGTTGAGTGATTTTATTGATACAAAATAAAACAAAGTCCAATGATGTTAGATATATTCTCAAAGTTGAGTGACCTAGATATATTCTCAAAGTTGAGTGACCTTATAAACACTATATTAAATTACAACTTTCAAATTTTTATGTGTAAATATAAATTGTTTATTTTATAATTATTTATCATCTTTTCGATTTTAACAATAGATGGTTTATCTTTATTAAATTAAAAATTAACGTTTTATTAGTGATGAATTTATTAAGATCACAATTATCTATTTTTCAAATAATTTAAGTGAGAAAATAACAAATATGATGACGGAATTATTATTCTCCTAACTAGTTAGAAGTCACAAAAAATAATCTACATTGATCTAATTACATAAAATAGAAAATTCTATAATAATTCAAGAGTATAATTGGAAAGAATTCTTTCGTAGAGTTTTAAACCAAGCACAAGACTAGATGAAAAATAATGAATCAAACGCTTGATAAAAAAATAATCTTTGCATTAATAATTTCTTCGCTACTAATTTCTACGTTATCAATCTTTACATTATTCATTTTTTACCGAACGACTCCTTATTAACCAATAAAATGATTGATTCTTTCCTGGGTGGTGGTGGTCAAATGTTTATGGTTGTCTGGCAAAGGCCCATTAATTCTGGAAAATTATAGAATAACTTTTCAAAAAATAATTAATTTTCACCAAGCACTTCTGTTTATGAGGGTTTTGTTTCCTTGTCCTTTTAAGTTTTTCTCTATATTTTTAATTTATTTAATCTGATTAGAATGTTGAGCTATGAGGTGAAAATATTTTGCAATTTGCAGTTCAGAAAGTATTTTTGAATCATAGCAACAAAAAAGATTTTTGAATTATATATTACCATCTATTTGAAATATAAGTTTACATCATACCCAATATGAGATGATACAAGATTACTAATTTCAAAATAAACTCCAAGACTTCTCTTAAATTCTTTAAGTATTTTAATAATTTTAAATTTGTTAAAATTTAATTAATTATTTTGGATTAGTAAATTTGACTAATTTTTTTGATTTATTTATTGACACAAACAAACTAGTGTTGTATTCGACCCTTTCATACCTTTATGACACGTGTAGTCTTACGCATCTCCCTATTCGTTTTCTTTTTCGATGTTTCACAAAAATCTACTGCACAAACTCCATTTTCATTCGACCCCTCGCCCATTTTTCTTTTTAAAAGTATTTTTTCATTTAATTTCAATTTTTTTAATAAATTACAAATACATAAAATATACTATTGAAAATATTCTCCAATTTTGTGATGTGAAACTTAATACAAAAAGATCATGAAGGAAATATTTCGTTTGCATGGATCAAAATAGAAAAAAGCCATACGATTATTATCTTTCTATCCGTCGGAAATATATGTTCTGAAACATAAACCTTCTTGAATTTTTTTTACAAACGACTCCCTCTCTTCACTTTACTTGTTTATTGGTATTCTTATTTTTATTTATTATTCTTAACGCTTTATAAAAACACCAATAAAGAATGTACATGTTCAGAAAATGCAGGTCGCATAAATGAGGATGTTACGATGGATGTGTGGTCACACCAGGAGCGACAAGATTAGGAACGAGGTCATTAGGGAGAAGCTAGAGGTGGCCCCTGTAGCTGACAAGATGAGGGAAGCGAGACTGCGATGGTTTGGACATGTACAGAGAAGGAGTACTGATGCCCCTGTTAGAAGGTGTGAGAGATTAGATTTGGGAGCTATACGTAGGGGTAGAGGTAGACCAAAAAAGTATTGGGGGGAGGTGATTAGAAACGATATGGTGAAACTTGATCTCACCAAGGACATGACCTTAGATAGGAAGGAGTGGAGGTCGAGAATTAGAGTAGCAGGCTAATAGGGAGGATAGGAAGGAGTGGTAATTGTCTGTCTTTTATATGTTATTTATCTGCCTTTATATGTTTACTATCTTGTATATAGGTATTATTATGTGCTCTTCTCTTTTTGCCTGTGTATCGTATCTAGCGTGTTCTGCTGATGGGTTTTTGTGACGAGGGTTTCCAGGAAACAGCCTCTCTACCTATGTGGTAGTGGTAAGGTCTGCGTACATCTTACCCTCCCCAGACCCCACTTGTGGGGTTTCACTGGGTATGTTGTTGTTGTTGTAACGCTTTATAAAAACATCTCTTATATTTTAAAAAAATGATCTAGTATATCATAATATAAAATTTTTGAAAAATAGTTTTTATTAAAATTTTGTGATTCTAATATAAATAAAAGTATGTCAAATATTTTAAAATAGTTTTTAATCTTGTAATTTTAAATTTATTATATGAAAAATTGACATTAAAATATTATCATAAAAAAGAATTATTTTTTGAAACAAACAAAAAAAGGGAAGAAATTTTTTTCTTTTGAATGAAGGAAATATTCTTTTTATATTTTAATTTTAAATTTCTAAATTATTTATTAAAATTTAATATTATTATACATTAATAAATATAAATAGAGTGGCCAGGTAAAAAAGTATTTTTCATTTTTTCCAATTCCAAAGTGTTGATTTTTTCTAGAATTTTCTTGGACAGAGTTTACTTGGCTGTACAACTTGTGTGATGACACGTGTGGTTACCTTGCTTCCCCAATGAAACAAAAACCCCTTTGCCTTGAAATACTCATGAACTACTAGTATACGCTTCAACTCTATCTTTTATTTTTTCCGTTTCGTCTCATCTCTCTTTATTTTTGTTTCAAAAAGCGATACCTTTTTTCGGGCTGTGTCTTGTGTGTATATATATATAGATAGAGGTAGGAGTTTGAGTAGTACCAGATGATAGGGGTTGAAGATTTGAGCTTTGAGAAGCTGATGGTGGACAATAGCAGGGGTGGACTTTGTAAGATGGAGGCTGGGGTACTCATCAGAGAGTGGAAAGATATACCTATGGAGTTGTTGTTGAGGATTGTTGCACTTGTGGATGATCGGACCGTGATTGTGGCTTCTGGGGTTTGCATTGGATGGAGAGAGGCCATTTCTTGGGGACTCACTCACCTTTCCCTTTCTTGGTACGACTTTCTTGTTTCTAACCAAATTTTAAGGTTTTATTAGATTTTCTGCTTTTTGTTCATGTGATTGATGAAGGGTTGTTCTTCTTCTTCATTTTCATTTGATTGTAAATGGTCTTCTCTTGAAATCAGGGTATTCAAGTCAGGACAAAACTGAACGTTGTATTCGAGGAGTGTTGAGGGAAATAGGAAAAATCCACAAACTTATCCACAAACTTATGTGTATTAAAACTATCTTGGTCCTATTTACCTTGATCAATCTATTTGAGATGTCATGTATGATTGATCAACTGGAATAACACATGACGTTTTCATTGTTTGTTTTACTTTTTTTGGGGTGGGGAGGGGTTTGTAGATGTTGTTGAATAAAGCTTTGAGTTTTAGAATTAAGATTAGATGTTAAAACGGGAATATTTGTAGCTTATGTTGGTTGTCTACCTGGCTATCTGAACTTTCATGTTCTTGGTGGGAGTTCGATTCGTACCTTGTAAACCCCCCCGTAATTCCCCCTTTTGGAAAAAGGTTAGATGTTGAAAGGGGTTGACTGAAGATTTTCCCAATTTGGATTTGTAAGGGCAAGACTTGGATGAGCATGTTAAGGGGAAAAGCTAGCCTTGCACTGGCACCAAGGGATTCTACAGCCCTAACCTCAGAAGCATTGAAGATGAGAAGATATAACTTGCATGTGATTGTGCTTTTGCCTTGATTTCATATTTTTCCTTTTCCTTTTTTGGGCTCATTTACAATTTTTCTTTTTTCTTGCTTGCCAAATCCCGGATTTGTAGTGTTGGTTTATTACCCACCCTAGTTTATTAGAATTTGATTGTATTTCCTTATCTTGCTGGTATAGTATTTTTGAGAGTTGATATTCAATGGAATTGGTTTACATAGATATCAATTATTATATAGATGTGGTCTCGTGTGCGACAGTCAGTTTGAAGCAGCTGATAACAGCTTATATTTGTGAGTAGTTTTTCCCTTGTTGATTTGTGGTGTTATATATTGGTTTCTAAGTTTTTTTTTTCCCTTCAGGTGCAAGAGGAATATGAACAATTTAGTGCTGGCACTTGCACCCAAGTTCACAAAGCTGCAGGTTCTATCTCTTAGACAAGATTTACCACAACTGGAGGATGGCGGTGTCGACACAATTGCCAATTACTGTCATGAACTGCAAGACCTTGATTTCAGCAAGAGTTTTAAGCTAACTGACCGTTCCCTTTATGCTTTAGCTCATGGCTGTCCCAACCTCACGAAGCTGAATATCAGTGGGTGCTCTGCTTTCAGTGATAGTGCTGTGGCATACCTTGCTGAGCGTTGCCGAAATCTAAGAGTCTTAAACCTTTGCGGTTGTGTTAAAGCTGCAACTGATAAGGCATTGAAGGTATGTGTCTTGACCTCTCAAATGACCTATAGGAGTACTAAAGGATTGTTTCTTCCGACTGTCATGACTAGTATTACTCCTTGCAGGCTATTGGTTACTACTGTAACCGGCTGCAGAGTGTCAATCTAGGATGGTGTGATAAAGTTGGCGATGAAGGTGTAATGAGTTTGGCTTATGGGTGTCCTGATCTCAGAGCCCTTGATCTGTGTGGCTGTGTCCTTATAACAGGTAAAACATGTGTCTGATTAGGTTTTGGGTCTAATGTCTTTCCTTAAGAGTGGTATGTGTACTACTAAACAGTCTAAACCGACTCGGACTTGCCCATGCTTATTAGGGCTTAGGTTGTATTCAAGTATTCTAGAGATTTCATGTAAAAGAAATCTTATCAAAGAAAACAATTTATTCATGTCCTATTAGTAACTAACTGGAGGGAGATATTCATGCAAGATATTGTCTTCTAGAAAATAAAAGAGTCGAAACATGATTTGCTGGATGCATATGAGGGACCTTAGTTTGGATTTTTTATATCAAATAAACTCCCATGGCTATTTGTCGTGGCTGAAAATGAATGATTAAATGCATATTAGCCATTGAGTTTAGAAGGCTATAGTTGGTCCTAATGACGGGCCATAGACAGATTTCTCGGTTATAAAAAAAAAAAGCTATTTTTTTTCCTTTGGTGTCCAAATTTATGAAGTCTTCCCTATTGTTAAATGTCTCCTAACTTCGTGTGGATATTTTTGTTATGAAATTTCATCATCATTTCTTTCAACCTGTTAGAGCAATGTTTACAAGATAGCAGTGTTCTGAGTAGCTTAGAGATCTGTGTTCCTCTCGGTGAATGTGTACTAATAGATGTTCTGCTGACTTCTTGAGGGGCTATTAGTATCTCCCGTTTCTACTGAAGTTTGAGATAAAGTTGATGATGTCTCCAATTGGAGTTATTTTTCTTGGTTTAGTCATCCATCTAATATGGCTGTTATCTAATGCCTGCAGATGAGAGTGTGATTGCTTTGGCAAACAATTGCCCTCACTTGAGATCCCTCGGTCTTTACTTCTGCAAGTACATCACTGACAGAGCAATGTACGCTCTGGCTCAGAGTCGGGTCAAGAATAAGCACGAGATGTGGGCATCTATGAAGAAGCATAGGTACGAGGACGAAGGGCTTATGAATCTAAACATCAGCCAGTGCACCGCTCTCACACCTCCCGCCGTTCAGGCAGTATGCGAAGCATTTCCTGCTCTGCACACATGCCCTGAGCGACATTCTCTCATCATTAGCGGCTGCTTGAACTTAACATCAGTGCACTGCGCATGCTCTGTCCAAGCACACCGTGCTCGTGTTCTCCATCCAGCTCATTGAGACTTCTGTGGTCTCCAAGTTTCGAGGCCTTCATAGAGGGAGAGAAGAAAACAAGAGGGCGGAAAGTTAAACATGGCCTTTGTACATATTTGCTTAAAATATTGCTGGATAATCTTGACTTGTTGGTTTATGTCAAACTTTGAAGTCCTTTCATGTGTTAAATATTTGGTGAAATACAATTTAGTTAATTTCCTGTTTCTTGTTTCACTCCTAAATATGGAGACATAACGTTGGGGGAGAAATCTATTTTCATTCCTAATGGGAAAAGGTTTCTCATAGATCTAGCCCAGTAGATGGGGCTGTTGCTTTTTTAACAAGAGGTTTCGATTTTGAGTTTTGGGAGGGAGCACTTTTTTCATATGTATTCTACGTGGCGCGAATCTGAATTAGTTAGATTTCAATATAGGTATCGAATATTGGATGAATTGATATCAAAAAAGAAGAAATGCCTGTCTTACTGGTTCAGGTTATATTTATGCTTTCAATATAGGGAATGCAAAATCAACTTCTCAGTTCTGGCGGATTAATTCACGGATTAATTCATTACTTTGATCTGTTTTGTTCACAGTGTATTTAGAAGTTGAGTGGATATGCCATACAAATTAGGTCATGTTATATATGGAAGAATTATTTTTATTAGGTTACAATAAGCTAACCAGTGACGATCGTGTAAATATTTTTTTTTTACGTTGTTGTTAGTAGTATTATATAATCTATTTTAGAAAAAGGGAGTCAGTGATGTAAGTGAGAAAAGGTTGTTATTTATAGAAGTTAAGAGTAATTAGATAGGTGATGAAATCGATATGTGAAAAGACATTAAATAAAAATAAATTTGTATAATCATTTAAAAAGAAACATAATGTTTGGTTACATGCTTTTCCAATTACAAACAGGCTGCATAAATAATATTGGCTTACGCCTTTCTGAGTTTTTTCTCAATTATCCATACTGCAACAAATAAGCATACATATTTGGGATTGATTAATTCATATCTTATTGAAGCTAAGGTTCATGAGTGAAATCGAAGCGAAGAAATTAATTAGTTCATGTTACGACGATCGATATGAAGGTCATTGAATATCATTTGCCTTTGTATACAATCTCTTCATCATCCACATCGAATGCTGGATTACATAGACATCTAAAGAGCCTACCAATTCCCTACAACACCAAAGACAAAAACAAAAAGTTACAATTTATGTATTTAAATCTCATTGTCAACTTTTGATAATTAAATCGTTAAGATGTGATATTCAATTTGAATTTATTTAAATATTAAAAAAAAAGACGTAAGTGTCAAAAACACACTTGTATTATGAGTGGGTGAATGTCCAATGGACACCACCACTCTCTTCCAATATCCCCTCCCTTTAATTATTTTTTATGATATGTTCCTCTTCTACTTGGCCTATAAAAGGCACAAGTTAGCAACAAGAAAGGATACAGTAAATATACTTCCCTTATACTTCTATGTTCCTGGCAATTTTCCTCTCTTTCTTATTATTCTAGTAAGCAATTAATTATCTTATAACACGTTATCAACACGAGATTCAGTTCCTTTCAGATATTCTTAGTAGGTAATAAAAGGATGGATATGCCTCAAACCTTGTTTGGATAAAAAATCAATCACGAAGATATTTGTGTAATTCATAGTGGAACTACTCATGCAATTTTTAAGGATGAGAAATATTTTTCTACTTTACTTAAAAGAAAAGCAAATGTTACTACAATATCTGGTAATGCAAAATAATTGAAGGCTCCAGAAGAGCTACTATATTTCTGTCTAAGGGGACAAAAATTATTATAGAAGATGCATTGTTCTCTTCTAAACCCCAAGAAATCTACTAAGTTTTAAAGATATCCGCAGAAATGGATTTCATGTTGAGACACTAAATGAAATGAATATTGAATACCTTGGTATAACCAAGCGTGTCTCAGGCCAGAAATATATTTTGCAAAAATTACCGACTTTATCGTCTGGCCTATATTATGCAGAAATTAGTGTAATTGAAGCACATTCGATCATAAACCAGAAGTTTACCGATCCAAAAACTTTTGTGCTATGGCATGACCAAGTAGGTCATCCTAGATCAATAATGATGAGACGAATTCTTGAAAATTCAACTGGTCATCCATTAAAGAACCTAAAGATTCTTAAGAATGATGAATTTTCATGTGCTTCTTGTTATCAAGACAAATTAATTGCGAGATCATCGACCCTTGAAGGTTGGCATCGAATCTCCGAGATTTTTGGAGCGTATACATGCGGACATATGTGGACCTCTTCATCCACCTAGTGGGGTGTTTAGATATTTTATGGTCCTAATAGATGCATCATCAAGGTGGTCTCACATGTGCCTTTTATCATCTCGCAACCTGGCGTTTGCGAGGCTACTGACACAGATAATAAAATTAAGGGCGCAATTCCCAGATTATCTAATTAAATCTATTCGTCTAGATAATGCTGGAGAATTTACATCCCGAGCTTTTGATGACTACTGCATATCAATTAGGATAAAATTGAACATCCGGTATCTTATGTTCATACTCAAAATAGCCTTGCAGAGTCATTTATTAAGCGTCTACAATTGATAGCTAGACCACTACCTATGAAATCAAGATTACCCATTACCATGTGGGTCATGCTATTTACATGCAACAACACTTGTACGTCTCAGATCGACTAATTATAGTAAATATTCTCCATCACAATTAGTATTTGGTCATGAACCAAATATAGCTCATCTACGAACTTTTGGTTATACGGTAGATGTGCCTGTAGTACCACCGCAACGTACTAAGATGGGCCCTCAATGAAGGTTAGGTATATATGTTGGGTTTGACTCACCCTTCATAATTCGCTACCTCGAACCGTTGATAGGAGATTTATTTACTGCTAGATTTGTAGATTGTCGATTTGATGAAACAATTTTCCCGCAATTAGGGGGAGAGAAAAAGAACCCAATAGAGAAATTGGAGAAATTGTGTGGAAAGTCTCATCACTATCTCATTTTGATCTTTGTACACGCATATATGAACAGGAGGTTATAAAGCTCATCCACTTGCAGAAAATAACAAATCAAATGCCAGATGCATTTACTGATTTGAAACGGATAACTAAGTCACATATCCCTGCAGTGGATGTGCCTATCCGAATTGATGTCCCAAAGGGACCATTTGCTAGTATTACAGCTTTTGAATCCCAAACACGCCTGAAGAGTGGTAGCCCATTGGGTTCAAAGGATAAAATTCCTCGAAAGATAAGTCTAAGGAATAATAAAGATGATACTACAAAAGAACTTCCTAAAGAAGGTCAAGACTTGAGACATTCTGATATTCCTGAAGAAATCAGTGAACCCGAGACTCAAGTGAATAAAGAGCTTTCTATAAGTTCTACCAGTTATGAGATAAATTTAGATCTATCAAAAATTACAGTGAATAATTTCTTTGCATATAATGTTGCACTTAACCTCATGCAAGATAGTGAAAGTCTTGAGCCTAAATTCGTTGAAGAATGTCGACGTAGAGATGATTGGCCTGAATGGAAAAAGGCAATTCAATCAGAATTAGACTCACCTACTAAATGTGGGGTTATTGGACCTGTAATCCAAACCCCTAATGGCGTAAAATCTGTTGGCTCTAAATGGGTTTTTATGTGAAAACAAAATGAAGCACGCCTTGTTGCACATAGATTCTCTCAAAGACCCGGTGTCAACTATGAAGAAACATATTCACCTGTTATGGATGGAATAATCTTTTTGATATCTCATCAGTTTAACTATACATGAAAATCTTGAAATACATCTAATGGATGTAGTTATAGCTTACCTTTATGGATCACTTGACAGTAAAATTTACATGATAATTGCAGAAGGATTTAAATTTCTTGAAACATGTACTAGGTCTCGAGAAATATTCTCAGTCAAATTGCAAAGATCATTATATTGTCAGATTTGGTAACTATAATCCCTCGTCAAGATGGTGGCGAAGAAAAATCAAAGCTTTGGCATGGTTTTGACTGGATACTTTATTGTCATCTTTAATGGTGTCTGCCAGACTCATTGATTCTAAATGCAATTCAGCATCTAGTGCCCATGATAAATAATTTGTTCCAGAAATTTTAAGGACAACAAATTTAACTTTTGAATTATTAGTCATTTAATAAAATAAAATTCTTACCTTTTTATTACCTGCTAAGAATATCTAAAAGGAACTGAGCCTCGTGCTGATAACGTGTTATAAAATAGTTAATTGCTTACTAGTATAATAAGAAAGAGAGGAAAATTTCCAAGAACATAGAAGTATAAGAAAAGTGTATCTTTTTACTATATCCTTTCTCGTTGCTAACAAAGTAGAAGAGGAACATATCATTAAAAATAATTAAAGGGAGGGGATATTGGAAGACAAAGAGTGGTGGTGTCCATTGGACATTCACCCACTCATAACACTCCCCCTTGAATGCCCATGTATAATGTGCCTCCTAATAGCAGATATCTGATAATACACTTTGAGTGTTGTCTCATTAAAAACCTTACCAGAAAAAACCAGTGGATAAAACCTTGGTTAAGAAAAAAAAGAGTACAATGTGTATTTTACTCCCCCGGATGAAGACTTTATTTGATACTTTGGAGACGGTGCATTCCAAACTTATATTTTAGCTTCTCAAATGTTGACGTTGGCAATGCCTTAGTGAATAAATATACAAGATTATCACTCGAGCGAATTTGTTGTACATCAATATTGTCTTTCTTCTGAAGATGGTGAAGAATAACTTTGGTGAATTGTGTTTCATTTGTCTCCTTTTGTGAAGCCACCTTTCAATTGAGTTATGCACGCAACATTGTCTTCAAATATAACCGTGGGTACTTTGACATCATTTTTCAGTCCACATTTTTCTTTGATGGAATGTATCATCAATCTCAACCACACACATTCTCTACTTGCTTCATGAATCACTAATATTTCAGCATGATTTGAAGAAGTAGCAACAACAGACTGCTTTGTAGATCGCCATGATATAGCAGTTCCTCCATATGTAAACAAATAGCCTACTTGAGATCGAGATTTATGTAGATCTGATAAATAATCTGCATCTGCATTATCAACAAGTTCTGCACAACCTTTTTTAGTATAAAACAAACCATATCAATTGTACCTTTCATGTATTGCAAAATATGCTTGATATTGTTCTAATGCCTTCGCGTTGGGGAAGAACTATACCTTGCTAGAAAATTAACAAAAAATGTTATATCAGGTCTGATTAAGTTAGCAAGATACATAAGTGCTCCAATAGCACTAAGGTGTGATACTTCAGGACCAAGAAAACCTTCATCCTCTTCTGGGGGATGGAATGAATCTTTATTCACTTCAAGTGATCTAACAACCATTGTAGTACTTAATGGATGTGCTTTATCCATATAGAATCGTTTTAAGATTTTCTCAGTATAGGTAGATTGATGAACAAAAACCATGTCAGCTAAATGTTCAATTTGCAGACCTAGATAAAGTTTTGTCTTTCCAAGATCTTTCATCTCAAATTCTTTCTTTAGATATTCAGTTGCCTTTTGGACCTCTTCAAGAGTTTTAATGAGATTTATGTCATCAACATAAACAACGAGTATTAGAAATTTTAATCTCATTTTCTTAATGAAAACACATGGACAAATGACATCATTTAATTTATATATCTTTTATTTATCAAGTAATCACTAAGGCGATTACACCACATGCGCCCTGATTGTTTCAGACCATATAATGTTCTTTGCAATTTGACTGAGAAAATTTCTCGAAACTTAGTACATGCTTCAAGCAATTTAAATCCTTCTGGGATTTTCATGTAAATTTCACTGTCAAGTGAACCATAAAGGTAAGATGTAACTACATCCATTAGATGTATTTCAAGATTTTCATGTACAGCTAAACTGATGAGATATCGAAAAGTTATTCCATCCATAATATATGAATATGTTTTTTCATAGTTGACACCGGGTCTTTGAGAGAATCCTTGTGCAACAAGGCGTGCTTTATACCTAACAATTTCATTTCTCTCATTTCACTTTCACACAAAAACCCATTTATAGCCAACTGGTATCACACCATCGGAGGTTTGGACAACAGGTCCAAAACCCCACGTTTAGCAAGTAAGTCTAATTCTGATTGAATTGCCTTTTTCCATTCAAGCCAATCATCTCTAAGTCGACATTCTTCGATGGATTTAGGCTCAAGACTTTCACTATCTTGCATGAGATTAGGTGCAACATTATATGCGAAAACATTATCCACTGTAGTTTTCGATTGATCTAAATTTATCTCGTCACTGATAGAACTTATAGAAAGTTCTTTATTCTCTTGAGTCTCAGGTTCATTGATTTCTTTAGGAATATCAGGATTTCTCAAGTCTTAACCTTCTTCAGGAAGTTCTTTTATAGTATCATCTTTATTATTCCTTATGCTTCTCTTTGTAGATTTTTATCCTTTGAACTCAATGGCCTACCACGCTTCAGGCGTGTTTGAGATTCAGAAGTTGTGATACTAGCAGATGGTCCGTTTGGGACATCAATTCTGATAGGCACATTAACTACAGGGATATGTAACTTTGTTATCCGTTTTAAATCAGTAAATGCATCTGGAATTAATTTGCTATTTTCTGCAAGTGGATGATCTTCTGGACCTCCTGTTCATATATGCGTGTACGTAGATCAAAATGAGATAGTAATGAAACTTCCCACACAATTTCTCCAATTTCTCTTTTGGGTTCCTTTTTCTCTCCCCCTAATTGCGGGGAAATACTTATGCATCTTGCTAACTCAAAAAGACTTGATATAACATTTTCTGTTAATTTGCTAGCAAGGTGTAGTTCTTCCCCAACACGAATGCATTAGAACAGTATCAAATGTATTTTGCGATACCTGAAAGGTACAATTGATATGGGTTTATTTTATAATAACAAAGGTTGTGCAGACCTTGTTGGTTATGCAGATGCAGGTTATTTATTAGATTCACATAAAGTCCGATTTCAAACAAGCTATCTATTTACATATAGAGAAACTGCTATATCATGGTAATCTACAAAGTAGTCCGTCGTTGCTACATCTTCAAATCATGCTGAAATAATAGCGATTCATGAAGCAAGTAGAGAATATGTGTGGTTGATATCGATGATACATTCCATCAAAGAAAAATGTGGGCTGAAAAATGATGCCAAAGTACCCATAGTCATATGTGAAGTCAATGTTGCGTGCATAACTCAATTGAAGGTGGCTTCATAAAAGGAGACCATTTGAAACACATTTCACCAAAATTATTCTCACTCATGATCTTCAGAACAAAAGCTGATATTGATGTACAACAGATTCTTCCGACTAATAATCTTGTAGATTTATCCACTAAGACATTGCTAACGTCAACATTTGAGAAGCTAAGATATAAGATTGGAATGCACCGTCTCTAAAATATCAAATGAAGTCTTCATCAAGGGGAGTAAAATATGTGTCACATTCTTTTTTCTTTAACCAAGGTTTTATCCCATTGGGTTTTCTTGGTAAGATTTTTTATGAGGCTACACTTAAAACGTATTAGCAGATGTATGCTATTACGAGGCACATTATACATGGACTGTAATGCCCGGTAAAATTACAAAAATACCCCTAGAGGAGAGATGTGCGCATGATGAGTCTTCTGATGCTCGGATGGAAAATCTGAGGCCGGATTCGTGATCAGCACAAAAAATTAAGTAGGGTAAAGGTCTTGGTCGATTTTTAGAGCGACCGAGTCAAAGGATAATTTTTCGTTCCAAAATGAGAAACAACGAGAGTCCGCGACCGAGCCGCGTTGTGAACCCATCGCGAGGCACACTTATGTTTTTTTTAAATTTTTCGACAGGGTTGAGAAAACTCGTTCACGAAATTTTTGCTAAAAATGAACTGGCCACGACTAGTCCCCGTCGTAGACTGTGTTATTTTAAGGCCGAAAGATTTCTAAAATTTTGAGGGGCATTCTAGTCCATTGCCAAAATATTTTAAACCCATATACGATCAATATAGGTTGTATTCGTGAAGAAAGGGTTCAAAACTATTCTAAAATCCTCTTTGTAGCAAAATTAACCAAATTAGGCTTGAGGAGAGTCGAGGTTGAAGAGTCAAGAGGAGATTCTACGAGGAATTATTGTTAGCAAATCATCCCATGTATGTAAGGCTAACCTAAAGCATGAGATTGTTCTCTCATGTGTCCCCTTTGAGTAAATTGAGTCTATGATTGAGGATAATGAGTTTGATTTGTGAGGATCCTTGAGTATTCCACTGAGTTTTTACTTCATATATTTTACATGAATTGATGATCATCACGAACTATTTTACTGCATAACTTATTTTCATGAATGATTTTACAAAATTCTATGTCTATTGTACTAAAGAATGCAAGAATGAGCTTAGGGGGAAAGAGTCTAGAGCCTTAACGATGTTGATGTTTGTGGTCCAAATTGATGAGAGTCTTGATGATGATGTTGACGAGAATGATGTTCATGAGTCTTAAAAACTTGAAACTAAATTCTAAAAGAATGTTTCGAGTCCATGATGTTGATGTTGATGTTGATATTGATGAGATGATGTTGATGTTGATGTTGATCAGATGAGTTGATGTTGATGATGATGTTGATGTTGATGTACTATGTCCTTATGAAACCGATGATGATGATGTTTTATGAGCATGTCGAGTTTTGGGAGGAGTATTGAGCACCGAAATGGGTGAGAATGAGTTCCACTTGAACTTATTAACTACGTGGCCCGCGTAGGAGAGAGGATCAAACTGCAATGCGAATGTTTCCTTTATCCCAAAAAGAGGACTAGTGTTATTTCTTGTGGATCCACTGATGGTGATGTCCTTTACCCCGGATAGAATACTGGATGGATGTGGCAATAACATCGCTTTGTTGTATCATTACCAGCTCATAGGTGATGGTTGCCGGTTAGAGAAACTCCCAGTTAGGTCTTACATTGATAGTACTCCGATATTAATGTGATGGTATGAGTCTTGATGGATGTTGATGTTTTAGTACCTACTTTTTATCCTTGTCCTAAACGGGCATGAGTCCTTTGAGTTGAGTCAAGTTTCCTTGAGATGAGTCTGATGTATTGATGAGATGTTGATGTTCATTTGTCTACTCCTTTTCTTGCTCTAGATAGACATTTGACATTTTGACGGAGTATGATGTTGAGTTGATGTTATTCCTATATAGTTTTATATGTACTATTATATTCAGCCATCTTACATACCGTACATTCCACGTACTGACGCCACTCGGCGCTACATTGTTTCATGATGCAGATACAGGAGGTAGAGGACTTCAGCAGATGTATTGTTGAGGTTCAGAGATTCTGAGTTCAGTTATTGGTGAGCCTCCTTATTATCTGGAGGAGCCTTTTTCGTTATCAGTTGTTTTGTTTTATTGAGTTGGGTAGCCATGGACTGTCATGGTACCTTCTTAGACTGTCTAGATGAGTTGAGTTAGAGGTTTCATAGACATGAGTTGAGGTTTGATGTTGAGGTCTTTTCCCTCTTTGAGTTGAGTCAGTAGCAGTATTTACTTATCATTGATGTTGAGACAGAGTTTATTGGCCGTTGGCCCTCCTTATTAATGTAGAATGACTGATGTAGCTCACTGCCTTATTCCATTACTTTCGCTATTGCTTGATGTTGAATGACTGTCCTGAGATCGAGTGGTTCGCTTGGGGACTTGCAATAGTCTCTGGGTGCCGGCCACGCCTAAGGTACCCTTCCGAGGCGTGACAAACGTGATATCAGAGCACAAAGTTCAAGAGTCCTAAGGAGTCTATGAAGCCGTGTCTAGTAGAGTCTTGTTTATGTGTGTGTTGTACACCACACTTCATAAACAAGAGGCTATAGGGCATTAGGAATGGTTACACTTCTTTGATATTCTGAGTTCGTGCGATAGAGTTTGACTCTATGAAACTCTCTTCTAGTTTGTGCGTTGCGCGTTTGCAGATCATGCCTCCTAAACGCATTGCTGCCCAAAGAGATGCCTCAGCCCCAAATGTTGAGAATCCCCCACCAGAGGTCCCTACCTAGCCTGAGACGAGGAGATGAGGCTGACCTGCCAGAGCTACTGAGATCCCACAGGCACCACCTTCTCAGTCAGCCTCCACTTTGGAAGCAGACTTCAGGGGAGCCAATGCTATGCTCACTCAGTTGGTGGCCTCCCAGAGTAATAGCCTAGGTCCCCAGGCCCCTAGCTCCAGTTCCCAAGAGCCTACGGCTGCAACCAAGCTAAGAGTTATCCTGAGGATGAACCCGCCAGTCTATATGGGGTCGAAGGTTGAGGAGGACCCACAAAATTTTATTGATGAGATGTGCAAAATTTTGAGGGCTATGCATGCTAATGAGGTTGAGGGAGGTGAGTTGGTCTCTTATCAGCTTAAGGATGTTTCTAATGTCTGGTATGACCAGCGGGAAGATGGTAGAGGTGAGGATGCTGACCCTACTAAGTGGGAGAAGTTTGAGAGTGCCTTCCTCGATCACTTCTTTCCCCAAGAGTTGAGGGAGGTGAAGGTTGAAGAGTTCGTGAACCTGAAACAAGCGAGGTTGACTGTCAAAGAGTACTACCTCAAGTTCATTCAGCTGTCCCGATATGCTCCAGAGATGATCCTTGATATGAGGGCGAGGATGAGGAAGTTCGTGTCTGGATTGGGCAGACATGTAAAGTGGGAGTGTAAGGCAGCATTGCTATTCTAGGCATGGACATTTCTAGACTTATGGTCTATGCCCAGCAAACTGAGGAGGATAAGAAGAAGGACAGAGAAGAGCAGCAGAGTCAGAAAGCCAAATCGGCAGGGCATGAGCCTAGCTAACAGAAGCAGAATAAGGGTGATAGAACCTATTTTCAGAAGAGGTCTTCTAACTATGAACCCTCTGTGTCAAGTCCACCTGTTCAGCAAAACAGGTATGATCAGAAATCTTATAGTCACCAAAATTTCATATATGATATAAAACTCTCTTTTTTGGCCCGAATACCACTCAAAGCCTCATGAACTCTTCCCCCCAAACGAAGGATATGTTATACTAATGTGCATTTCCACCAAATGACAGTTTTTGAAATCCGTTCTTTGCTAAAGCATTAAGGGACCAATTTCTAACATGTCCACATCAACCTAATGTCTCTAAAAATCATTGGTCTCAATATATGTATACTAAGAGAAAGCAATAAGTGGAAGCAAAAAGAGAACCTGTGTGAGTAGAGGAGTTCTATAATTTAGTGTTCTTGGTGAGTCTTCTTCATCATCACTGCTATCTGAACTGGTTTCATCAGCATTTATATCACCTATTGTCTTCTTTTTTGATGTTCCAACACACTTCTCCCTCTATAGAATAAAAAAGAAAAAGAAAAATCCAAATACCATCAAATACAAAACAGTCTTAATACAAGAAAGTGCAAAAACTTAAGTAGGCTGAATTAGTAGCTCGATAGCCAACAAGACTTATGGTTGTGCTTAGAAGGTAAACGAAAGCTTCACAAGTTATGCTTCATCTTACCTCAAATACTTTTCCCAAAATCTTTAAAGCCATTGCACGTTTCTTGAGTTCTTCCTTCTTTACATTGCCTTCTTGTAGCACCTGAAAGATTACTCAGAAGTAACTCAAGTGACACACACGTCTCTTTCAAGAATAAGCCCATGAAACGTAGTAACATTAGCAAAGGATGCATACGCAAGTGAGAAGTAGGTTGGAATGAAATTTAAAGTTAAATAATAGCTTGGATAAACATAGAACTGATATGAGAAAGGGATAATTTTGATCCAGACTTACCAATTGGCAGACATGTAAAAGAGTTACTTCAATGTCTACAACATTTAGTTTCCACAACGAATTCATTAATGTTTCTCTGTTTAATCTTAAATGCGATTCAACATCGTTTTCATGGCCACTACCATCCATTTTAAACTGGCGACGAACATCTTCTTGAAGTTGCAGCAGTTGAAAAGCACCTATAAAACAGTGTAGGTCGGCCACATCAATGATAATGATATAACAATATGGGGAATGCATATTAAGTGAGATGATGTAAGTGTACCTTTTGCTGCTGTTAGCTGTGACTTCCAGAAATGACCTTTGTTGCGAACCCACTCGGCCATGAATGGAACTCCCAAGTAAATTGCTTTCTTTCCAAGCTCTTGTGCTGCCTGTCTTGTGTATATGTATCCGATAGTTTGAAGAATCTCAGCTCCAAATGCTGTTAACAGAAAACAAAAGCACACATATGGTTGATGGATGAAGAAAAGAAAAGGTTTCATCATGTAAAGTTTTCATTATATACTTGAAGTATAATATTCATTTTTCCATTACTTTAAATGTATCCAACTTCTTTCTTTGGATAGGTATTAAAGATTGATAAAAATGAAAGGAAAAGAGGGAAGATGAGATGAATTAATTAGTAAGATTTACTAGTTCACGTCCTTCTTTTCCTATCTAATGAATCAATCTTGAAATGGAAGATTCTAATTAAGATTTTCTTGATTTAGCTCTCTTCTAAGTTCAGACAATACAAATTGATTTCACTGCATTTTCATGTGTCCTTGTTTCATGTGGTCTTCTTAACATTTTTAATGTTTACTATCTGGAACTCGGAGTATTCCAGCAATGCATGTTGCAGATTAAATAGGCGTAATGTAAACTAAGAGCAACCACTTGAAGAAACACAAGAGAAAATAATGAGCTAACCTGCTTGTGAAAGCCGTTCAGCTTCAGATTCTACACGACGTATAAATCCCACTCTGTCACCATGAACGTATTGTTGAAGAAAATCTTTGAGTATTCTAGCAAGCCTTTCTTCTCTTTCCTTTTGGACACCCTTCATAACACAGTTCTATACGTAATATGTGAACTAAAGAAAAGAAAAAAAAACAAGAAATGTTCATTCTATTTTGATCATTTAGTTCTAGATAGAGACATCAAACCTATCTTAGTTTTCTTGACCTTTTTTTCAAACAAAACTGCCTAGAAGTGGAGACATATAATTCGGATGTTATTGAACTTCATAACATACTTACCTTGAGTCTATCATGAAGCTTTTCCGGGTTGTCATTTTCGCTGACTAATTCAGAGGAAGCCATTGATGCCACAGAAAGATGTCCGATGTAGTCTTCAAAAAGTTCGCTCCCAAAGAGGAGTGCAAAGACAGCAGTTGGATCAAGCATAGTTTCCCTACAAAGACGACATCAAAATTAGTATTGATGGTAATAGAAAAAGCATCTTTTTTTATTCATAGAAAACTTTTGATAGTATTGATGACCAAATCTTGTGCATGAAAACACTTACAGCTTGTTTGGATGATGGTTTTTGATGGTATGGTATAGTATGGTTAGTGAAAGAACCATGTTTGTTTTGATTGTTTCTTTAGTTTCATGGTATGGTATGGTTTGGTTTCATGGTTTTGGAACCATGAAAACCCTCACTTTTTTAAACCACCAAATTGGTGGTAACTCATTGTTTACTTATTTTTATTTCCACTTATACCCTTATTTAATTTTAATAATCCTAATTTACCCTTTTATTCTTTATAAAACTTTACCCTAATATCTACCACACAATCCTATGCTGATTTGAGTTATCTCAATTTTGAAGCTTCTTCTCCATCTCCTGTTTCTCTCCCACGTTTCCAGCTACAACAATTTGAGGTTCTTGAAATTCTTTCTTTTTTATTTGCTTTGACGTGATTAGCTATTGATGAGATTGATGAGGGATTTTTTTGTTTCTACGTTAATTTTTTTGTTTTTACGTTTAGTAAAATCCAATATCAGGGACTCGATTCCCTTGATTCCAATGTATATATATACACTACTTTCCTCGATTTCTGTTATAGTTTTATTTTTAATTAGTTCAATTTCACTTCAAAGTTGTTATCGTCTCCCAACAAGCTATAATAAACGTTCTTATATATATGTTTTCTCGTCCGATGACTTCATATGCCTATTTATATTATGAAGTCATTGCAATTCGGACGATTTAGCTGCCTTTTTTACTGTGATCTCGAAGCAGATTACTATGTTTACTTATCTTTTTCGACGAGGAAATTATTTCCTGGAGAACACCCATCTTTTTCGACGAGTAAATTATTTCTTGGAAAACACGTTTGGCTAGTTTGCAGTCCACTACGACGACGTATGGTTCTTTGTATTTTTCCTCATAAATAATTAATTAATGAGTTATTGTTTGAAGAAACTTCTTAGTCTAATTAAAGTAGATTGATTATTATTAATAAATCATAATTACTAGTATTGATTTGCTGTTATTAGTAATTATTGGTACAAAGTTGTTGATTAAGCTATATTAGGAAATGTATTTTATTCGGAAAAGAAATCTATGAAAATTTACTATTTTTTGAGTTAACATAATTAATTTGTCAGTGTTTTAATTTTTGACTTTTGAATTTGTATTTGAAATAAATTTAAGTTAAGAACTATATGTTTATTAATATATTTTAACTTATCATTTCGCTTTCTAACTTGATCCATTCTAAATAGAGTAAGATAACTCATAACTTTGTATTGTATTTTAAAATTATTGTTGAGTTTTATATTGATTCTTTTGGGATGAGATAATTTATTTATATGGTCTCAAATGGAGTAATTCTTTTTTTTTTATATAAGTTAACTTTTATAATTGAGAAAGCTAATGATAATTTTATTATTATCATATTAGAAACACAATTACAGACCTGAAAACTCATTTCTCCTTTCTTAAAACCAAAAGAACTGTTACTTGTGCATATGGGTTCATGTTTGTTTTCATTCTTGTTACTTTTTTCTTGGCTTTTAGTCCTTCACCCAACTCTTCTTCTCCATGGTTCACTAGTATCTTTTCTTTAAGCAGTAGTAGTGGTGGAAGTACTTTTTCTGATGAAAATTGCTTGATATGATGGTCCCTTTGATTAGCACCCAAGTGGTGAGAGATTAGGGAAAGATGAATAACGACAATTCAAGTTCATACTTTGTTACTTTCACGCTATTTTATCTTAACTTTTTGATCTTATCGTAGATGGCTGATCAAAATAATCAGATAGTAATTACATATTGAAACAAGTGAGCTCTATAGCTTCATATGCAGCTGTTATGGTAGTTACTTGGTTTTGGAATTATACATATGAAATTGAAATGGATCGACGCACGATCACACAAGACATAAAGCTTGAAAGAGAGAAAGTTAGAGATGAATTATTGAATCACCTATTTTCCACTGAACTTTGTCATAATATAATAAGAATGAGTCCTTCGGCTTTTACTGGATTATGTAAAATCTTAGTTGAAGATGGAGGTCTTAGACCAACACTTCAAGTTACAGTTGAAGAACAAGTTGCAAAAACACTTTATTTGTTAGCACATAATGTGACAAATCGTGAGCTATCTTTCATATTGCGACGCTCTGGAGAGTCGGTCAGTCGTCATTTTCACGTTGTCCTACGAGCTATCTTGAGGTTATATGAGGACTTTATTAAACAACCTGATGGCTCCCATGTACCTCCTAAAATTGCTAGTAGCCAACGTTTCTACTCATATTTTAAGGTAAGCTTATTTATTACACTATTTATATTTAAACAAAATCCAAAATTATATTGTTAATTAATGATTGTAATATCAGGATTGTATTGGTGCAATTGATGGAACACACATACGTGTTAAAGTTTCACCAAGTGAAGCACCGAGATATCGTGGGAGGAAAGATTATCCAACACAAAATGTATTAGCTGCATGTACATTTGATTTAAAATTTACATATGTGTTAGCTGGGTGGGAAGGGACAGCATCTGATTCAAGAATTATGAAAGAAGCACTAAATAGACAAGACCCACTAAAAATTCCAGAAGGTATATATTATATATTTAGAGTTAGTTATATATGATAAATTATATAATTAAATTATTTTTATTTTTTAATGTTTAGGAAAATTCTACCTTGTAGATGCTGGACTCATGTTGAGAAGTGGACTTATTACACCTTATCGGGGAGAGAGATACCACTTGAAAGAGTATTCAAAAAATCCATCTCGAAATTCTTGTGAATTGTTTAATTTGCGACATGCTTCTTTGCGTAACGCTATCGAAAGAGCATTTGGAGTTCTTAAAAAGAGATTTCCTATAATTTCTAGTTCAACGGAATCATTATATGGCATTGAAACTCAAAAACTTATCATATTTGCATGTTGTATTTTGCACAACTACTTAAGAGGCGTAGATCCAAATGATGAGTTACTCGCTCAAGTTGATGCAGAGCTTATTAATGATAATACTGTGCATGAGGAACATTCAAATTCTAGGGAGAATAATGAGGAATATAGAAAAGGAGAGTTGATTCGAGATGGCATAGCAGCTGCCATGTGGATTAATTATCAACATTAGTTTTATAGTGGAAAAACTATTGTGATTATTTGTGTCGCTTTTTTTTTTTACTTGATGTTATTTAATAACAATTTCATTTCATTATGTATATATTTTTATTATAAATATTATGTGTAGTGTATTTACTTTAAATTATAGTAACTTTTATCAATATTTATGTGTAACAATATTTTTTCTTAATTTTGTGAATATTTGTCTTGAATAAGTAGTTGATATGGCAAAAGACGCAAAGGAATTTACCTCAAGCGATCTAAAGGCTCCAGATAACTCTATATGTGTTTGGACAAATGCTATGGATGACACTTTAATTGATACATATTGTCAAGAAAATTCACTTGGGCACAGAGTTGGCAGAACTTTCTCTACACATGCAATGGATAACATACTGAAGGAGCTAAAATCAAAATTTCCTGACAAAGCTATTAACAAGGAGAAAATTCACAATCGAATGAAAACAATTAAAAGGAACTTCAGCAGATACTATGACATATTCCAGACGAATGGACTGAGTGGATTTGCATGGGATCCTATCACAAACAAGTTTGTTGCTGAACCTGAAGTATGGGATCAATTAATTCAGGTAAATTTATTATTTTTTGGTTTGGTTTTTATTTTATTGTAGGTTTTAGATATGTGTGTTTTTTTTCTTATTATAATATTCATTTTGCTTATATATATATATATATATATATATATAGACTACGCCTGCAGCTGCAGATTTAAGGACCAAGCCATGCCGAAATTATGAAAAGCTGATGATGTTATATGGAAAGGACAGGGCAAATGGAAAGCATGCTGAGACTGGCCCAGATATGTTAAGAAGGAGTGCTAATAAGAATCTAAAAAGATCAAATGTTCATCCATTGACTATTGATGAGGTAGATGAAATGATTCATACAAATGCTGCCTCTTTGGAAAATATTGACGAATATGGACAGGGTGAGCAAAGTGAAGCAACTGATTATGCACCTACACATAATGTCTATCCAGAAGCACCAGCTCCTATCAAGAACAAAAAATCTAAATATGATCATCTTGAAAGCATGGCTAACATGTTGAGAGGTGGGATGGACAAGTTGGCTAGCGCTATTAGTGGACTTTCATCCGCTCTATCTATTTCTGAGAGCGAGATATGGAATATGTTGGCAGAGATGAATTTGGAATCTCGTGTGAATACAAAATCTTACATATTTCTTTGCCAAAATGCAAACGCATGTCGCACTCTAATAGGATGCCCGAAAGAGGCCCGCAAAGATCTTTTATTAGAAATGATGGGAGAAGACAATCAAATTTAGAATAATTTTATTTAAATTTTAAGTGTTGCTTCTTTTATGAACACTTTGAATATTTTATTAATAGAAGTTATTTTGTTATATGTTTTTAGTTAATACAATATTATCCTTTTAATGAATTTGTATGACTTAACATCTTTATTTTTCTGTACATCTTTATTCATTTGGTTTGTCTATTACCTTAATCTTGTTTGTGTTAAATTTTGTCTACACAAAAGCAATATCTTTAAACTTGTTTGATTCCTTTTTTCTTTATTTTTATTTTTGGTCTGAATTGTTGGCTAGGTGTCTCGTAAATATTCTATTTTTTCTAATAGAATTGGGCCTTTTGGCTGGTTTTTTTAAATATAACATGAAGGGTATTTTCGTAAATTTATAAGTTACAATACAATACCATACAATCAAATCCAAACAACAAATTGTCATTAAACAATAAAAACCCATACAGTCAATCCAAACATTGTATGGTATTGTACTGTACGATACCATACCATACCATACAATACCATACATTATGAAACCATGGCAAACCACCATCCAAACAAGCTGTTAAGGGGTCATTCAGTCGTTGGCTAGGAAGAGAGTATTCATGAGTTAAGACATGGAATTTTTTTTATGTAGGGTAGAAAATGGAATAACTAAACCTTGTATAATTAATCCTTGTATTACTAATACCTACATAACTCTAATCAACGACTAAACAACCCCTTGAAATTCAGAAGAAGCAATTCTAGAAAGATTACCTGGAGACATATGACTTTCCATTTTGATCATATACATTTCTCTGTACTGGATCACTTAAAACCTGATATGCCTCCCCTAGTTCCTGTTTGTTACAATTTAAAACATCAAAAAACAAAAAATAGATACTATTTTGCGTAGATTTTACAGAAAAGTAAACCTAAATTAAGCAACAAGTGATATACTTGCCTGAAATTTTTGTGCAGCAAGAGGATCATCTGGATTTTTATCAGGGTGAACTTGCCTGGCCTGCACCACAAGATTTAAAACAAAAAAACACCAGGTTTCCAACATCATTTAAGAAGCACTTAAATTGTTTCTTTTCATTTCTTTGGTTGAAAAAAACCAAAGCTTTTTCAGAATAATGGAGACCAAAACCCCACATTACAAAATCCAGAAGCTACATAAAATGAAAGATGATGAAGCAAATCTTCATTTCCAACATAAACATCCCAGGAATCATACTACTTGGATCCACTTTATCTAATTCTAAAAGTTTAAGCAAGTAAAACATAAACAATACTCTCTCTATCTCGATTTATGTGAACAATTAGAATTCTAATTTTAACCAGAATTTCTTTATATGTCTTTTAAATTGTTAGTTATTGTGATTTAAATGCTTTTTACATAGTTTTCAAATACACATAAATTTTACATCAATAAACTTAAAATACTCATGTATCTGAATTCAATGTTGAATCTTGAAATTCCAACTATACCACGTAAATTAGATCAAGCCCAACCCTTAAAAAAGCTACACCAAATTCAAACATAGAAAGTAAAAATAAATTAAGAAGTTCAAAAACCTTGAGATAATAGGCCTTCCTGATTTCCTCTTCAGATGCTAAAGTACTTACACCAAGAACATCATAGTACTCCGTCTCTTTCACCATTTTCTTTTCTTTTTTCCGAAATCCCAATTAACAAAGACTACTCTTTTACCTCTTCCAATGCTCTGACTACCTTTATTTTTTGGCCACAACTTTTCTTCCAAATCTTAGTGGAAAACCACTTCGACCTTAACGAAAGGAAACAAAGAAAACTTGAAAGGAAAAAGAAGAACGAAGAAAAGAGGAGGGTGGAGGTGGGGTATGATGAAAAGAATGTGACAGAAGAATATAGTCCCCCCACGAGACAAAGCTGCCTTTCCAGTTCTCATCAACCAATTAATTAAGGCTTTTAGCGGGAGGAAAACAGTATTTTAAACTGTCACTTTGTGGCTTTCATCATTTTAACAACTCTTTTTTCGTTGCATGAAATTTTTCACGTGGGGTGGGGTGCATTTCTAGGTGGTGTGTTGGACCTACTTACAAATTAGCTTAAAATGTCATGGTCCAAAGCAATGCTCCTACACACTATATATACAAATTAGAGGTTACAGCAGATAAGGAAAATACCAGGTGTGCTTTTTCTTCGATATAATACAAAGATGACCCATCCAAACAATTTTAAGCGTAAACACAATGTTATAATAAGGTGAGATAAGAACTAATGTCACACTATTACAGGTAGTTCGTTTTTGTCTGTCTTTCGATATTTGTCACTATGATATTCCATGTCCCAACTGTTTAAGTTCATCATCCAAAACCAGGCTTAATCCGAATAGTTAAGTAGCCCTAACAGTGAACAGAGGCTAGCTATTTATTGGTATCATATAGAAGAAGTGCTCAATTTGCTCAACTACATTATCCTCGCCCTGAGTCTCGTTTCTTCTCTTTATTGGAGCTAGGCTTTCCTTATAATTGAAAACCCAACAGCCAGCAATGCTAAGGTCCAGCTGAAATCCAAGGTCTGTAACTTCTCTTGTTGTAGGGTCATATAAGATCAGCTGTGAAGTTTCTGTGATCTCGAAAACCATTTTATTGTTATCCCAGATGTTGCGAGGCCAATGACCATCTATATGAGGTTGAACAGTAAGAACTTTGGACCAATGTCCCTCTTGTTTCATTACCCACACATCATATATGGATGTCATTGGTAGGGCAGGGTTACCGGTTAACATAGCAAGTGAGTCGCCACGCAATGTAAGTGTCCCCCAATGTTCACTTGGAATATCTGGGCCTTGCATCTCCCCAAACTGTTCGCTGCCCATGTCAAATGAACGAATCTTGTAGATCTCATCTGGACCCCTAGAAAGCCAATAAAAAACCCCGTTGATATAGGTGGCGTCAAGGGGTGCATATAAGGTAGAACTGGAAGGGAATTCAGGAGTTAAGTTCTTCCATGAGTTGTTGCATGAGGAATAGACACAGGCATATACATGAGGGTGAACGCCCTGTCGCGGTTCATCCCAGAATACTCGAATCCATACAACCTTATAATCTTGAGTCAACAGGTCATATCCCAATCCGAACTGATGATCATGGTCTGACAAAAAGTGCTCAATCTCAAAAGGCGCAGGAGGTAGAGACCGGAACTCTCTAGTGGCAGGATTCCACAAACCCAAGCGGACATCGTCTCCGCAAAACTTCTTCTGCACTAAGAATAAGCCATCAACTGGACCAGCAACACACGTGAAATCAGACTCTCGAAAGCTGAAGAAGAGTTTTTTGTCCAGGGGTCACACCTGGAACAATTTGTTCAGGGAGCAAGGAGAATACAACAGACTTTACAATGGCATGCCCTTCATATGCTACTTTCAAGTTGCAAACAAGGAGACGGGCACGATTGTTCTTGTGATGAAAATGTTTTTCAACGAAACTCGGACTTTTGATGAGAGCACACCAATGCTTGCACACACATTTGAAACGCAAGAGTGATTCCACAGGCAACCTCAATAGGATATCAACTACTAGATCTTCTGGTAAAGGATGACGACTATCCATACTGGTGGAAATATAAGCAGAATGAGACAACTTACAAACATATTGAAAGAGACCAGATCTAGAAAACAAGCATTAGCAGAACACAAAGTGCAAACAATTAAAAAGATCAAACAGCAACATTACCATGGCAAGCAAAAAAGGGGAAGTTACACATTTGACCCAATATTTACATCTACAACCAAATGTACATGAACTATGTGTAGGGGTGTCGAACGGGAGGGTTGGGTTGAAATTGAGAATGTTAAAATAGGTTAAAATAGAAATAGGGTTGGGTTATGATCCGTCCAAATTTACTTTGGGCTCAAATTCGAGTTGGGTCATAACCCGCCCAATTTGATTTGCTCAATCTCAATAATTTTAACATATTACTTCCTCCGTCCCATTTTATGTGATACTCTTTGATTTGACATGGTGTTTAAGGAAACAAGGAAGAGTTTTGAAGCTTGTGATCTAAAATCATTCTTAGACATTTGTGTAGCTGAGAATCATTTCACTAAGGGTAAAAGGAGAATTCTAAGGTTAAATTGTTTCCAATTAGAGTAAGGTAACACTCTTTTTGTGAAGGACAAAAAAGAAAGGATGCCACGTAAATGGGACCAATGTAGTATTATTTTACTTTTTATAACCATAATTTGAATTTCAACTCAAGAAAATAAAAAGTTACAAATAGATAGATAAAACATAGAAAATAAATAGAAAACATACATTGGACCAATGAAATTAGAGATTAAATTGGGCTGATTTGAAAATTCTTTCAAAATGGGTTAAGGCTTGAATGGGTTGATATTCAACCCAATTCAAATTATCTTGAGCTCAACCCATAAAATTTTGGACAGGTTTGGGTGGGTGGTCTCCTTTTGACACGCTTAACTGTGTGTACACATATTTTTTGATGTGCAACTATTTATGTCAAAGCTTAAAAATGTACAGGTTATAATTTCATGGCCTAATTCAGAGGAGACAAGTAAAGAAGCAGTCATGTGGTTTCATTGGCGAATCAATGATTACATATCAAATAAAGAAGCAATTTTGCAGGTAATTTACGGGAGCATGAAACCGTAAATACCCTTTTCTACTAATATCAATCTACAACCCCTTGTAAACGGGGCAACTTTAACTTACCCAATAAAGAATAAGCAAAACCCTATATCACCAAATAGTACAAATTTTCACCAAATCGTATACACAGAAAAATGGCAGCAAAACCCTGTATCACCAAATAGTACAAATTTTTTTTTAAAAAAACACTGAAATCTAACCCTATAAGCCGACGATGAAGAAGAAGTTGGAGAAAGATGATATCTCCTCACTGGATTGACCGAGTGGTGCAAAAGGTCGGTGGAAGGACCTTTAACACTTCACTACTTCCTCCCCCAAACTCTTTTGTCATTTTATAGAACTCCTCACAAGAGAAAGCGCCACAAATGGTCCCAAAGTTATAGTAATAGGTCTAAAATAATTTCTTACTTATATACTTTCTCTAACATCACTTTTAATTTAGTATGATAATTAAAATTTAGTCTTTTAAATATCCAAAATAATATTAAGTTTAATCCCTTAACTATACACTTATCTTTTTTTATTTCTTTAACGATACACTTACCAATTTTATTTCTTTAAGTATTAAAAAATTTATCAAGTTTGGTCTTTGTCTAATTTTTATACTAATGACTTGGGTTTAGATTAACGAACGAAACCCATGCATCTACGAAATAAAAATTTTTAACATATTTTTCCGGTTGCTTCTCTCTTCTCGCTACATTTTTTTCAAATTGTTCTTATGAAGAAAACCTTAACAGCAATGAGTCAAAATAAATTTCATGAAGAAAAAAGAAATAAGTCTTGATTTTACTCTATGGAAAATAAAACATGAAGCATATTATTGTTTCTAATGACTTTAATATGCTAAAATTTATCATAAAAAGAAAAAAATATTAAATGTTATGTAACACCTCAATATTTTTAAAAGTTAAGATTGAACCATTCTTCATATGTGTATAAGGTTATATCAGATGATTCTTGATTGAGAATAGGTGTTGAAGTCAATTCTTTAGTGTGAAATTTTTTTTAGAGATGAATTGAGGTCAAAAGAACCCTCTAGCACAAAGTTGAGTTAAAAGTTTCCTTATTGATTGAGTTCTGATATAAAAATTTATAAACAATTAGGTGATCCATTGACTTTAAATTGTACATATATAGTAGGATTAATTCTAAGTATTTAAAGTATATTAGATATGGTTTAGGATAATAAGGAATCTCTTACACCAAGTCGAATTCAAATGATTTCTATCTACTAAGTTTGGTATGAGTCCATGCAAGGATCAATTTCAAACGACCATATCTCCTTGAATATAAAGAGTTAGGTGGCCCATAACCTATTAAATTGAAGGTTCTTGAGACTTCTTTCCAACACTACTCGATGGGTGAAGTTTTCTAAGGTGTCAAAATGTCAACTTCCTATAACTCAAGATGCATCTTTGCCTCATTTCGAGTTTAGAGTAAAAAAATTATGACCGTTTTACTGGATACACGCAAACTTGGCCGAAGTCCACAATGGCTCCGCGACGCAGAGTGAATATGAACTTCACTGCCTAAGTTCAATGACGTTCCTTTATTTTTTTTTCAGGGTATTTTTATTCTATAACCTTTGAGGAATCAATTTAATGTCCCAAAATGTATAGAAAATCAATTTTTCATGATTAAAACCCCCTCCTTCACTCTTATACGTAAACACTCAAAAATTTTCAAGATACATTAATTTAGGGTTTGATTCAAGATTCTTCGTCAAGATAAGTTCTTCTTCATAGATTTCAAGCTTCCCAACTTAAATTTCTTCGTCTATTTATAAATGCCAAGAGAAATATTAATTCTTAACCATAGGGTTTTAAGAAAATGAATCAAGAATTTCAAGAAAGGTTTCTTGATTGTTTTTCTTCAAGTTAAGGTTCTTCGTCAAAATTTATGCAGCGTTTCAGGTATGTAAGACTACTTATAGTGTTGGACTAAGTTCATCCTCACACCCTACTGTTGACACCCAATTTTGACCCTCCACAGTACAAATTAATCATCGAGTTTTTAATTTTAACGATTTGAATTAATTAGCTCTCAAAAATACAAAAAATATTTTTTCGAGTAACTTTTAGGTTTGAATCTTCTAATTTTAATTTTTTTATTAGGTTTATATATCGCGCATTATATATATTTATTTTAAAATACTTTACTTTACTTTACCTTTTCGTATTATATATTTTATGTTTATATGTTGTATATTATATAAATCTCTTAACTTTAATTACGTTTAAAATATTTTCTCAAATAGATTTTACCTTTAGATACTTTACTTTGTTATTAAGTCGTTAATATCTGAAAACTCCTTAATTAATTTATATTAATTCATCTCGTGATCGAATTAATTAATCGATTTCGAATAGACCGCGTTTTATTTGGCCACAATTGTAATTTAAAGTGGCCAAATTTTAAATTCATTTTTTTCCACCCTATAACCCATTTTCAGATTTTGTTTTGGGCCAAGTCCTTGGCCCAAAATATTTTTAAACACCCAAATCCTAAGCCCAATTTTTAAAATTCCCAGCCCAACCCTACCAGCCCAACTCTTTTCTTTTTTAAAATATCCCCAACCCTTTAAATACCCTACCCGACCCACTGCCCCCGACCCGACCCACGCCCCATCCCTCTTATTTTCTCCCTCACCACGCGACCCCCACCCCTCTTCCCCATTCTGAACAAAAAACAGAGGAACCAGACGCGAAAACCAGTCGAAGTCAGTCCCCGAAATGGCAAAAATGCCAAAACTCGTTTTATCCCTTGTACCTTGTCCCTCCCCAAGCCCTTCTCCCTCAAAACCGAGGTTTAATCGAGAAACTTCGCGAAGAACAGCCCCGAAACCAGTCGCGGCAGCCATGGCAGTGGCCATTTTTGGCCACTTAAGTTGCTCCGCACGTTTCCTTCGTCCTTGCACGTCAGAGGAGCCCTCTACGTGTCTCAAATCTAAGCCATCGATTCAAAATCGATGGCTAGGATTTGAGACCTGTGGAGGGTTCCGAAATTCATTGGGTTTTTGGAGTTGTTGGTGGCCTTTTGCCCGGTTATTGGAACGGTTTTTGCCCTATTTTGAGACTATTTAATCAGTGTTTACACACTGATTTTGGGGATTTTTTTTTGGGTTTTAAATTTTTTCAAGGAAAACATACACTCAAAATTTCTGATTTTTCTTTTGTTTGAGCTTATTTATTGAGTCTGAAATTTGAAGGAAAATTTTGAACGACGAAGCTCTGAATTTCAGAAAGGTCGCACTGTTGTTGTGGTGTCGAAGTTCACGCCGCGGCTCGTCTCGTAGTCCCGATTCGCTGCCCCTTAAAAGGTAACACTTCGACCTCTTCGCGATTAATTTACACCCGCTCATTGCGCATTTGGTATTGTTGCCACCTTTTGAAATTGATTAACAGTATGTTTGGGTATGTTGCCGTGTTGATATTGTCGCATATTGTGACTGGAATTCGGATTTTTGTTGTTTTGTGACTTCACCAATATTTGCTACCCTCTCTGTTTGGGCTGGAAGAGTTGATTGGCAGTGCCCTTCTACCCCTATTGTATTGTTTGAATCTCTGGCTATGGTTTTAGAATCCGTAGTTTGCACCGTACATTGTCGTTTGCTTGTCATAGGAGCCCGTGGTATAAGAATGTGTCCCTTTCCGATAGAACTTGTTGATAAAAGTGAGTTTATAAATTTTTTCTTTTCGTTTACATGAACCTTGTGAATCTTTTGAATATGCTTTTGGCATTTCGGAAGTCAAGAATGTTTGAGCTTGTTATACTTTGTTCATTGCCAAAGTTTTTGCACCCTTTTTCCTTCTTCAAGTTTGTTTTGAGTAAATTGTTGCTTAGAGGAAGTTTAGTCAAGTTGATGAGTTGGTGTTTCGGTTCGTTTTAGTTTAGTTAGCTTAACAAATGTTTACGGTGAAGCTTCGATTTATCATGCCTTCGTCTATGTTGCCATTGTCTAAGAATGTTGACCATAGTTCATTTCCATATATAAATAAACATGGCTTCATGATTTTGATGGGTCTTTTATTTATTTTGGGTTAAAAGTTATTAAGCATATTCTATTGAACGAAATCTTTTAAAAACAGTCACATCCTACTTTCACTTGATTTATGTAAATTACGTGTTTTTTTTTTTTTACCCATTTAGGTGTTTCATACATGCCATGCCATAGACAAATTATAATACGTTACATTAATGGGTTCTTATCCTATATTAAACCTTTAAAATTCTTATTTACATGATTTACCTTTTTATGTTGCATGTGGTGATTGTTGGAGTCCGTTTTGGACCTCTCTTAGGCATATTATGAGTTATTCTTGGTCGGGACGACATACATATCCGAGAGTATGCTGAAATACAGGTTCCGGAGGCCGATAATTGGTGTATATACACCAATACGCATGTTGTATATACTGGTATACAGCCATTGTATACCACAAGTCAACCCAAGGAAAAAGCTACAACAGAGGCCCAGGCTTGCAAAAATGGTCTTGGGCTTTTGGCCCAATCAGCAGCCATAAGATTAAGGGAGTTGGGCAGGCCCAACTTTTCAGAATAATAATAATGATAATTGTGCAGGATCTTTGAATTGGGCCTGCCCAGGCCCAATTCTACTTAATTTATTTTATTTGCTTATTATTCATGCCTCTTGTCTTTGTGATGTTTTTGTTTAATACTAACTTTAATTCTAATATTATCTTTATAGGTTTTAGCCTAATTAAACTTCCCCAAGTTAGCCATTTACGCTATTTTAGGACCTTAAAATTTTGACTATAAAAAACTTACCCTTTAGAAAAAATTGGATTCCAAAATATTCTTTAAAATAACGTAAACACATTTTCCTTAAAATAAATCGAAAGCACGCTTCTTTTTTTTAACACTTAGACATTTCAATAAATTTTTAAAATCATGATCATCTAGTTTAATTTACTAGTTATATTAATTAAATAAAATTTGATTAGATTTCAACATTACGTTTTCTTGATTATTTTTTAAGTAGTTCACTTAAATCAGTATTAATTGAATAAAATTTGGTTAAATTTTTTAATGTTATGTTTTCTTGATTGTTTTTTTTAATGGTTCATTTAAATTGATGTTAATATTAATCTAATAAAAATGTAGTTAAGATTTCAAATATTCTATTTTTCTAATTCCTAAATATTTACTTAATTTTTTTTTCTAGTTAATAATATAAAATTAATATTTTAAGTAAGTCAAAATATTTAATCGTCGGATAACCGCACGTTAGCGGACATTTAGAGTGCGTAAAACCTTCTCGAAATGGGAATATGAACCCGAGCCTAATCTTTGGATTTTTAGAAGAATTTTTTCTGTTAATTCTTTTAAAAATAATTTAATTGGTTTTCTTAATTTTTTTCCTAAAAATTAAGTGGCGACTCTAATTTTTTAAAGATTCGATTTTACTTAAATTAATTAAGTTTTAAATCGAATTTTTTAAACCCGAAGTCATTTTCCGACGTAACACCTACATCTAAATTCAGTTGGTAAAAGTTTAATCTAGGGTTTTAATCAACATTTCTTGAATTTTCTAATTGATCTTGATCTTTTCTATTGAATTCTATGCAATTTGATTAAGATTGTGTTCGTTTATATGATTTTGGTTCTCAAATGATTATTCATGTTTTTTTTTCACATGAGCCCTAGTTGAGTTGAGTTGAAGAATTTTCATTTCTATATAGTTTGCATTGTTTTTAGTTAAAAGTAAAAGTATTTCAAAGCTATCAGTAAAACAAGAGTTTTATAGAAACTTGAGTGTTCCAAGTGCATTACTTGATTTTGAAAAGAGTATGATTATTTTCAAAAGAAAGCATAACATATCAGTTTTTAGAAGAGAAGTCCATTCAATTAAAGTATCTTGCATTACTATTTATTATTCATAGTGTTCAGAGTATAAGCGAGTCTAAGTATTATACATTATTGAGAATGAGTTTTGAGTAAAGTTAAGTGGTTCCAAATGCATTATTTGTATAGTAAAGAGCATGACTACTTTTCAAAGAAAGCATTACTAGTTATGAGAAAGTATTATCACTTATGAAAAAACATTATCAATGTCACGCCCCATTTTCTCGTGAAAAAGGGAATTTGTATGACGTCGTGCGACAACTCTTTTGGGATTGAGAGTAAAGAGTCGCCACCTAATGAATTTAAGGTGCATTAGAACACCATTCTAATTAAAAACTAATCTAAGCCTACGGTCACCAGAGAGCAAGGAAGGATTCAAATTACCTTGAAGGGAAGGTCTTAGGCACCTTTCGAGATCCGCAAATATGAGTCCTGATCATATCTCATATTTTATGTGGAGGTTGCGAATAAGGTCTCTATTTTAAGAAAACATCCTAATTAATTCTAAGTGATAACAAAAAGAATTGAAACAAGTAAACACAAAAATAGACAAATAATTTAAAGGACTAATCTACCCCAAATAATTAGAAATAAACAAAAGAAGAAATACTAAACTGAGCAATTTATACTATGTGGATCAGTTACTCGGCTTTTATTTCCGAAAGACAAAATTAAATTTTGTTGTTTTTAGCTCGCTTGGCTTATTTAGGCCAAAGGACAAAAATCAAATTTTTATCCTATTCAAGCTCGAGTTAGATCATCATTTCCAAGGGTCCTATATACCGCTAGCTCTCCTGAGTTGATTTATTATTAACTTAAAGGAGCACTAAAAAAATGAAAAATTCTACTCGTTACCTAAAGTGCCTATCATCCCTCCTAATGTCCAAGAGACATTGGACTTCTAATTTTTTGGTTCTAAACTAAAAGAGAATTTAGGACTCCTATAGACTCCGCATCAAACAAAACATCAAATACGAGCATTTAAAACAAAAATCTCAAATATGTCACTCAAACAATTAACATGCTTCAAACACAAACAAATAGTGCAGCAGATTCAATGTGTGTGCATCACATAATAATATTTAAACATTAAGACTCGACAAAAGATTTTAATTCTAACAATATTATATTAAAGAAACTTATTCTAATATTTTTTTTATATATTTTAAATGTTAATTTTTTTTTAATTAAAGGTATTCAAGTTTAAAAAATAAAATAAAATCCTATAGGCAAGATTTCTAACATGTGAGAAACAAAATACTAAACCCTAAAGGCATTATTTCTATTGCATGTGAAAAAGTATGATATCTTAAAATATAAGCCTAAAAGTATGATTTCTAAATAATATCAAATCCTAAATACATGATTTCTAACATGTAAAATTGCTCAAATCCTATACGCATACTTTCTAGATTAACAAATAAACAAGTCCTAACACATGATATCTAAAAAAGCATATTATTACTTAAAAAAACACCTTAAATCCTATAGACATGACATCTACAACAAGTAACAACATCACAATTCATTGTATTTTTAGCAAGATATATACTAGATCCTAGATTTGATTGCCTATAAATTATTTTTAACAATCAAACAATCGAACAAATGGCAACACAAATAAACAAAACAAGAAGAAAAATCAATTAGCACATAATTTCTCCTCCCTCTTTAACTAGTTCCCATTTTTCACTATATTTCATTATTACAAGATTGTGGAGGGAAGAATAAAATACAACAAAAATAATAAAAAAATGTAACATCCAGTGGAGAGATGTACGCATAACGCGTCTTCCCATGCTCATATAGATCCGAGGCCGGATATGCTATTAGCATGAAAAATTGAGTGAGAAAGTGGTCTTGGTTGATTTTTAGAGCAACCAAATCAAAAGATAATTTTTTATGCGAAAATGAATTCCAGTGAGGGTGCACGACAGGTGTGCGACGCGCACCTGCTGCGGACCAACACTTAATTTTGTTCCAAAAATTTTCTACAGGATTAGAAAACTCGTTCGTAGAATTTTCGACAAAAACACCTAAAAATACATTGGGTCCACGTCACGGACCCCGTATCCCGAAGAAGACTTTTCTTTAATTTTGTGAAGGGCATTTCAGACCTTTCCGAACCCCTTCTAAACTCAAAACCCAATCTAGATGGGTCGTTTGAGCATAAAAAGGGTTTTAAGCCCAATTCGAAGTCCTTTCTAAGTTCTTGAAAAATAAACTAGGGCTAAAGTAAAGAAAAGAGAAACAAGGAATTGAGGAGTTCGAGGAGAATTATTGAGGTTGAGTTGTCAAAGCTTCATACTAGGTATGTAAGGCTAAATTATTCTCCCATGTGCCCCATTGATGGTAATAGAGGAGTTGAGAGTCCACGAGTCCCCACATATGTTTCTTGAAATACTTTCTTGATTATTTTCTTGAAAATTATATCTATTACATGTATTTTCATATGTTGATGATTATCATAAACTTGTTTTCTTGAATTGAAACTTTTCATGAGATATTGTATAAACCCTATACGTTGATTTGTGAAAGCACGCATGAATGAACCTAGGGATGGAGTCTAGAGCCTTGACTTGAGTATGTTGATGGTAATCTTGATGTGAGTATGAGGTTGAGTAAATTGATCTAGATGATCTTATGAGTCTTCATAATTGAGTTCTTGAGTTCTGTCTAAATGACTTATTCTTAAAGATGATCTGAGTCCTTGAGTTCTTAAATGAGAATTGAGTTAATCGAGATAAGTTAAGTCCCTAAAAGCAATAGAGGACTTTAGAGTTCGAGTTCATGAGTTGATGAGAGTCTCAATGAGACTAACTGAGTTGATGAGTGCCTCCATGAGGCTAATTGAGATGAGGAGGAGTGTTATGAGCATTGAGTCTTGAGATGAGTATCGAACATCGAAATGGGTAAGAGTGAGTCCCACTCGCACTCATTAACTACGTCATCAAACGTAGGTGAGGATTGAACCATTACTTCTGATGGTCCCCATCTTGAGGTAAAGCCCCTGAAAGCAATAGAGGACTTTAGAGGTTAAATCCCTTGTGGATCATAGGAATTCCTTACCTGGCAAGTACGGAACGGATGTGGCAACATCAGTGGGATTGTTATACAATCATTAGCTCATAAGTGATTGTTGTTAGATAAGAGAAACTCCCAGAAAATTCCCACCTTGAGTACTCTGAGTCAGGTTGAGTTGAGTTGAGTTCCATTGAGTGGAGTTGAGTTGATTGATGAGGTTTAATTGGTTGATGAGTCACTTGTCTACTCTTTATTCTTGCTTTAGATAGACATTTGACATTCTAATTGAGTATTATCTTGAGTTGATGTTGTTTCTATATTATTCTACCTATTTCTATTTTATTCAGACATTTTACATACTAGTACATTCCACGTACTGATGTTCCCTTTTGGACTGCATCATTTTATGATATAGAGGCAGGTATTAGGGATCTTCAACAGGGGCATCGTTGAGGATTTGGGCATTCCAGCGGAGTTGGTGTGCCTTCCTTACTTCGGAGGATCATTGCATTTATTTTCATCTTGCTTCTCGTTAGCTTTATTTTATTTTGAGGTAGCCATAAGTCTGTCATTGGCACCGCTTGATAGTGATAGAGGCTTCATAGACTAGAATTGAGTATTGATGTTGAGATTTGTTGAGCTACTTTCTTTCTTACTAGCTTATTTATTTAATATGATATTTGAGTTATAGATTGTTCATTCTTATCTTTAGTCTTCCGCTGAGTTTTCTAAGTTATAAATTTAATAAATGAATGTGATGAGGCCAAGTGGTTCGCTTGGGGACTAGAAATAGTCTCTTAGTGCCAACCACGTCTAAGGTACCCTACCGGAGCATGACAAACTTGGTATCAGAGCACAGAGTTCAAGTGTCCTAGGAAGTCTATGAAGCCGTGTCTAGTAGAGTCTTGCTTATGGATGTTGCACTACACTACATAAGTAGGAGGCTATAGGACATTAGAAATGGTTACACTTCTTTCATGATCCGATTCGTGTGGTAAAGTTCAAACTCTATGAAACACTCTTCTAATTCATGCTCTATGCGTTACAGAATTGTGATCACGCCTCCCAGAAGAGCTGTTATTAGAGGTTGAGGGCATCCTGCTAGGCAGAATGTTAACCCACCCGAGCCTCAAGGACATGAAGAGTTTGTGGATCCAGCTGTCCATATCGAGCAGCCCCCACAAGCTGAGGTTTCTAATGCTGAACTTCGCCAGGCTACTCAAACTTTAGCCCAGGCTGTCACAACACCTACTGCGGAGCGAGGAGCGGGCAGACAGGATGCACATGACACATCTAGAGTCCAAGAATTCTTGAGGATGAATCCACTTGAGTTCACAGGGTTCGCATCTAATGAGGATCCTGAAAACTATATAGAGGAGCTTCAGAAGGTGTTCCAAGTGATGCATATGGCTGATGTTGATAGAGTTGAAACGGTTGCCTACCAGCTCAAGGGTGTGGCCAGGCTATGGTTTGACCAATGGAAGAAGGGTAGAGGAGAGAGAGCCCTATTGCTGACTTGGGCAGTGTTCGAGGAAGCTTTCTTGGGGAACTGCTTTCCAAGAGAACGAAGGGAGGCCAAGGTAAGAGAGTTCTTGAATCTGAAACAAGGCTCTATGACTGTGCAAAAGTATGGGTTGAAGTTCACCCAACTATCTCGCTATTCTCCGAATATGGCTGCTAACATGAGGGGGAGAATGGGGATGTATGTTGATAGGCTGAATAGAGGGCCAAAGAAAGATGGGAGGGAAACTATGCTCATGAGCGATATGGACATCAGGAGGTTGATGACTTATGTGCAACAAGCTGATGAGGAGAGACAACACAACAGAGAAGAGTTCAGAAGTAAGAGGGCTAAGACATTTAGCCATGAGGTTGGGAAGAGAGGTAATCGTAACAAATTCCAGTCAGGGCCAGCACCATTATCTGCTAGTGCTCATACGCCCAGAAACAAGAATGATCAAAGGTCTTAGAACTTTAGAGCTTAGGGATCTTAGTCATAGGCTAATGTGGCTCAAGGTTCACGGGGTAAGCCATCATGTGGTAAGTGTGGTAGATTACACTTGGGTAGATGCCGTGAAGGGAGTGATGCATGCTTCAAGTGTGGCCAAGTGGGTCACTTCCAGAGAGAGTGTCCAAAGTGGGCTGACCGGGCTCAATCTTCTACACCAGCCTCACCATCCAGAGGCACCCAGAAAGGTACTACGTCAGGCACAAGCAGAGCTACAAATCATTTTTATTCCATGGGTAGTCGCCAAGATCAAGAGAATTCCCCAGATATTGTGATACGTATGATTGGAGTCTTTACTCTTGATTGTTATGTTTTGATGGATCCTGGTGCCACATTGTCATTTGTAACTCCTTATGTGGCCAATAGATTTGATAGAATCCATGAGAGTCTTCTTGAACCCTTTGATGTTTCTACTCCAGTGGGCGAGTCTATTCGAGCTGAAAGAATCTATAGAGCTCGTGTGGTGTCCATCTATCATAAGGATACTCTTATTGATTTTGTTGAGTTAGAGATGACTGATTTTGATGTGATCCTAGGTATGGAACTGTTAAGTTCCTATTCCCGAATGAATTGGTTCTAGAGTGGAAGGGTGATTCTGTTGCACTTAAGGGAACGTTTATCTCCTACCTTAGGGCTAAATATCTAATTTCCAAAGGTTGTATCTATCATCTCGTGCGAGTTAAGTCTGATGATGTTGAGTCTCCTACTTTTGAGTCAGTCTCGATCGTGAATGAGTTTCCTGATGATCTGTCTAGATTCCCTCCTGATAGGGAGATTGACTTTGGGATCGATGTTTCTTCCTGATACCCAGCCTATCTCAATTCCACCTTATAAGATAGCCCTCGCTGAGTAGAAAGAGTTGAAAGAGCAGTTGAGGAATTTGTTAGAGAAGGGCTTTATTAGGCCAAATATTTCTCCTTGGGGTGCTCCTGTCCTATTCGTGCAAAAGAAATATGGGTCTCTCAGAATGTGTATCGATTATAGGCAACTGAATAAGGTCACAATAAAGAATAAATATCCTCTCCCTAGAATAGATGATCTGTTTGACCAACTTTAGGGTGCCTCTTGTTTCTCAAAGATAGGCCTCAAATCTGGCTACCATCAGTTGAAAGTGAGGGAATGTGATATTCCAAAGACAACATTTAGGACTAGATATGTCCACTTTGAGTTCTTGGTCATGTCCTTTGGATTGATGAATGCACCTGCAACCTTCATGGACTTGATGAATAGGGTATTCAGACAATATCTTGAGATGTTTGTAATTGTGTTCATCAATGAAATTTTGGTGTATTCGAGAGATGAAGAGGAGCATGCCAATCACCTTAGAGTTGTCCTCCAAACTCTTAAGGACCATGAGTTGTATGCAAGGTTCTCGAAATGCAAGTTCTGGCTAAGTAAGTAGCCATCCTAGGCTATGTTATTTCAGGTGATGGTATTCGAGTAGATGCCCAAAAGATTGAAGTGGTTAAGAACTGCCCCAGACCGACCTCTTTGATTGACATAAGAAGTTTCTTGTGGTTGGCAGGCTATTACCGCAGATTTATTGATGGATTTTCTTCCCTATTCTAACTATTGACCAAATTGACTAAGAAGAAGGTCAAATTCAGTGGTCTGATGCATGTGAGAAGAGTTTCCAAGAGTTGAAGATTAGATTGACTATTGCATTAGTCATAACTTTGCCCGATGGGACAGAGGACTTTGTGATATATTGTGATGCGTTAAGAGTTGGATGGGGTTGTGCACTGATGCAGAGAGGAATAGTGATAGCCTATGCTTCTAGAAAACTTAAGGTTCATGAGAGGAACTATCCGACCTATGATTTTGAGTTGGCAGCGGTGGTGTTTGCACTTAAAATCGGCGCCACTACTTATATGGAGTGCACGTGGATGTGTTCACTGACCACAAGAGCTTGCAGTATATCTTCAGTCATAAAGAGCTCAACCTACAATAGAGGAGATGGTTGTAGTTGCTCGAGGATTATGACATGAGCATTCTCTACCATCCAGGTAAACCTAACATTGTTGTTGACGCTCTTAGTAGGTTGTCAATGGGTAGCACAACCCATATTGAGGAAGGAAAGAAGGAGTTAGCGAAGGAAGTGCATCGATTGACTCAATTGAGAGTTTATCTTGAGGAGAATAATGAGGGAGGAGTTAATGTTCAGAATGAGTCTGCTTCATCTTTAGTGGCAGAGGTGAAAGAAAAGCAAGACGAAGATCCTGTCATACTTCAATTGAAGGAGGTTGTCTACAAACAAAAAGTGATGGCCTTCTCTAAGGGGGAGATGGAGTGTTGAGGTATTAGAGTAGATTGTGTGTTCCAGAAGTTGATGGTGTTCGAGATAGAATTATGACAGAAGCTCATAACTCTAGATATTCCATTCTTCCTAGCTCTACCAAGATGTACCAAGACTTGAGGGAAGTCTATTGGTGGAGTGGAATGAAGAGGGATATCGCTGAGTTTGTCTCTAAATGCCCGAATTGCCAAGAAGTAAAGTTGTGCATCAAAGGCCATGTGGATTAGCACAACTTTGAGATTCCTGAGTGTAGGTGGGAGATGATCAGCATAGACTTCATTACTGGTTTACCGAGGTCTCGAAAGCAACATGATTCGATATGGGTGATTGTGGATAGGATGACCAAATCGGCTCACTTCTTAGTAATTAAGACGACTAACACTGCAGAGAAGTATGCCAAGTTGTACATCCGTGAGATTGTGAGGTTTCATGGAGTTCCCTTATCCATCATCTCGGACAGAGGAGATCAATTCACCTCCTAATTTTAAAGATCTTTCTAGAAGGGATTGGGTACTAAAGTTAATCTGAGTACAACCTTTCATCCAGAGACAGATGGCCAAGCAGAGCATACAATTCAGAGGTTAGAGGATATGTTGAGAGCCTATTTCCTTTACTTCAAAGAAATCAGGATGATCACTTACCATTGATTGAGTTCGCATATAACAATAGTTATCATGCAAACATTCAAATAGCTCCATATGAAGCCTTATATGGGAGGAGATTGGAGAAGCTGAGTTGATTAGACCTGATCTTGTACACCAATCAATGGATAAGGTAAAAGTAATTAAAAATAGGTTGAAGACTACACAGAGTCGCCAGAAATCATACCCCGATGTGAGGAGAAGAGACTTGGAGTTCAAGGTGAATGATTGGGTGTACTTGAAAGTGTCAACTATAAAGGGTGTCATGAGATTTGGGAAGAAGGTGAAATTAAGTCCTTGCTATATTGGTCCCTATCAGATTGTGAAGAGGATTGGAAAATTTACGTATGAGTTAGAGTTGCCTTCCGAGTTAGACGCAAATTCATCTTATATTACACGTCTCGATGTTGAAGAAGTTTTGGGGAGATCCTGTCTTGGTGATCCCTGTTGAGAGCATTGGAGTAAAGGATAGCGTGTCCTATGAGGAGGTTCCGGTCCAAATCCTTGATCGTCGGGTTTGCAAGTTGAGAACCAAAGTAATTGCCTCAGTCAAAGTCCTACGGAGAAATCAATTCGTTGAGGAAGCCACATAAGAAGCTGAGGAAGAGATGAGAGCTAAATATCTGCATCTATTCGTGCCTGATGATGAGAATGTTGAAGGTAATATTCTTACCCTTAACTAAGTTTATGTTTCTATTCTTGAGTTGACGTGTCTATTCTTGAGTCTGAGTAGAGTTTGTTGAGGTTGATGAGGAGTCGAGAATCTAAGTTGTTGGGTAAGTATCGAGATAAGTCTTGAGTCTATTTGTGCCTTGATGTCCACTTTTACTCATTATTCGAGGACAAATGATCCCAAGGGGGAGATGATGTAAAATCGCATAAAATTATCAAAAGACCCCTATAGGAGATATGTGCGCATAACGTATCTTCCCATGCTTCGATGGCAAATTCGAGGTCAGATATGCGATGAGCATGAAAAATTGAGTGGGAAAGTAGTCTTTGTTGATTTTTAGAGCAACCGGATCAAAAGATAATTTTTCAATGCAAAAACGAATTTCAGTGAGGGTGCGCGACAGGTATGCGACGCGCACATATCGCAGACCAACACTTAATTTTGTTCCAAAAATTTTCTAAGGGATTAGAAAATTCGTTCGGAGAATTTTCAGCAAAAACCTCCAAAAATACATAGGGTCCGTGTCGCGGACCCCGTATCCCAAAGCAGACTTTTTTCTTTAATTTCGTAAGAGGCATTCCAGACTTTTCCCAACCCTTTCTGAACTCAATACACGATCTAAATGGGTCATTTGAGCGTAAAAAGGGTTTTAAACCCCATTCTATATCCTTTCTAAGTTCTTGAAAAAAAAGACTAGGGCTAAAGAAAAGAGAAGAGGAGCAAGAAATTGAGGAATTCAAGGAGAATTCTTCGAGGTTGAGTTGTCAAAGATTCACACCAGGTATGTAAGGCTAAACTAAATGTGATTGTTCTCCCACATGCCCAATTGATGGTAATAGAGGAGTTGAGAGTCCATGAGTTCCCACATATTTTTCTTGAAATACTTTCTTGATTATTTTCTTGAAAATTATATCTATTACATGTATTTTCATATGTTGATGATCATCATAAATTTATTCTTTTGAATTGAATACTTTTCATGAGATATTGTATAAATCCTATATGTTGATTTATGGAAGCATGCATGTTAGAACCTAGGGATGGAGCCTAGAGCCTTGACTTGAGTATGTTGATGGTAATCTTGAGTGAATATGAGGTTGAGTAAATTGAGTTTGATGATCCTATGAGTCTCCATAACTGAGTTCTTGAGTTCTAACTAAATGACTTCTTCTTAATGATGATCTGAGTCCTTGAGTTCTTAAATGAGAATTGAATTAATTGAGATAAGTTAACATCCGTGAAAGCAATAGAGGACTTTAGCGTCTAAGTTCATGAGTTGATGAGAGTCTTAATGAGACTAATTGAGTTGATGAGTGCCTCCATGAGGCTAATTGAGATTAGGAGGAGTCTTATGAGCATTAAGTCTTAGGAGGAGTATCGAGCACCAAAATGGGAAGAGTGAGTCATACTCACACTCATTAACTACGTCGCTAAATATAGGTGAGGATTGAACTATTACTTCTGATGATCCCCTCTTGAGGTAAATCCCCTGAAAGCAATAGAGGATTTTAGAGGTTAGATCCTTTGTGGATCATACGCGTTCCTTACCTGGCAATTACGGAACGACTGTGGCAACATCAGCGGGATTGTTGTACAATCACTGTCTCCTAAGTGATTGTTGTCGGATAAGAGAAACTCCCAGAAAGTTCCCACCATGAGTACATATAGATGAGTTGAGTTGAGTTGAGTTGAGTGGAGTTGAGTTGATTGATGAGATTTGATGGGTTGATGGGTCACTTTTCTACTCTTTATTCTTGTTTTAGATAGATATTTGACATTCTGATTGAGTATTATATTGAGTTGATGTTGTTTCTATATCATTCTACTTGTTTCTGTTTCATTCAGTTATTTCACATACCAGTACATTTCATGTACTGATATGCCCTTTTGGACTGCATATTTTGATGATGCGGAGGCAGGTACTAGGGATCTTCAACAGGCGCATTGTTGAGGATCTGGGCATTTCAACTGAGATGGTGAGCCTCCTTTACTTCGGAGGATCATTGCATTTATTTTAATCTTGCTTACTAATTTATTTTATTTTGAGGCAGCCATGGGTCTGTCATTGGCACCACTTGATAATGATAGAGGTTTCATAGACTAGAATTGAGTATTAATGTTGAGACTTGTTGAGCTATTTTCTTTCTTACTAGCTTATTTATTTAATATGATATTTGAGTTATAGATTGCCTATTCTTATCTTTAGTCTTCCCTTGAGTTTTGTGAGTTATATATTGAATGAATGGATGTGATAAGGCCAAGAGGTTCGCATGGGGACTAGCAATAGTCTCTGAGTGTTGGCCACGTCTAGGATACCTTCCCAGGGCGTGACGAAAAATCTTGAAGGTTCTCCTTTGAATCCATCCCATCCTAGACAACTCTTCACATCTTGATTTAAAAGATAAAACCTGCAACACTACAAAAATTAGCAGTACCCAAAAATATAGTAACAAAAATAAACTTTTAATGAACAAACAAACATATCACAAACATATTTTAATATATATATATGGAACTAACCAGTTAGGGTTGCAAGCAAAATTGAACGATGAGTCAGACAGTTAAACAAAAAAACTTTGAGAAGGATGTCAAAAGAATTTGTAATTTTTTGAGAGATTATATTAAGTTTTCAAGAACTGCCGGTATTTTATTTGTTCTTCGTGTGTAAAAGTGTGAATGAAGAGGTCCCCTTATATAGTAAAGAAATACGAGTTCCAAAGGAACGAAAATCAATCCCACCGTTTAAGTTTTCCAGAAAAAAAGAGTGAGCAACAAAGGCAAGGGATTGGTCAACACATTACCAACAATAAATTAGTTAAGAAACCAATTTTAGAGAAATCAACCAGATTATTAAAAATTATCCATAAACAAATATCATACAGATTGTCCAGCGTAAAATTGTTTGTTATTATTTTTAAATAAAATAGGCTTGTATTTATCGTCTACAAAGTTGTTCAACCAGAACCAGTAAGAAGGAAGCAATTCTAAGGAAAGAAAATAATCATGCCAACATACATATCAATTCCTAATCAAAATTTACCATAATCAAGTCTATGTGGGTATAATAAAAGGGAGCAAATCTTAGAGTAGAACTAAATTAAGGCTTTATTTGATGAGAGAAAACACTTCAACTCAACTAAAGGAAATAATCAATTAGAGATAGTCATCAATCAATCCTATACCCAATGATTCTTACTAAAATTAACAGAAGCACTAAAGGGCCAAATTAGCCTTAATTTTAAACAAGAAAATGAAATGGAAGCTCAAACCAAAATCAAAATTGCACCAGCACACAACTACACACTAATTGGGAATCAACAACTTTAGAGAGATTAAACTAAAAATAAAAGGATGATCCAACCAATTCGTGATATTTCAATACCTCAACCTTTGCATAGCATTTTCCGACCAATCGTCATCGTTACTTTGGCTAGTGACTGTAATTTGCCGAGTGTAGCTATCGTCACTAGTGTTTCTTACCGGGCGGGGGCTGATTAAGTGTTGGAAAATGGGTTTAACTAATGGCTATTTTGGGGAGATTTTGTGGGGATTTTCAGGCAGAGGGAGAGGTCGCTCGAGGTTGTTCGCATGGAGGTTTTCATCGGATTTTGGATTCACTTGGGCCCCTATTCGGCAGAGCTGGTGGGGTTGTTGCGGGGATTTCTAATGTGAGGAAAGGAGAGGGTGAGACGGAAGAGAGGGTTGTTTGGGGATATTTTGTGGGGCGTTTCCGATGGAGTTCCAGCAAGAAGAGAGGAGAAAGAGAGAGAAAGGATTGACTAGGGGTCGTTGGGTTGTTGGGGTTGTTTTCCATTGGCTCCAGCAAAGGGGAGCCACCTATGAAGGTGGATAGGGGTCATTTATTAGAGAGAAGAAGAGGATTTTGAGAGAGAAGAATGATTTGGGGGTCTTGGTTCTAAGTTAAAAAGAAAAGGAAATTGATTTTGATCTCAACCATTAGATTGAATACAAATTAACGGACATGATTAACTTTCAGGAAATATGGGACAAATCCAGATAAAAATAATGGGCATCCGAATTTAATTGAATGAAATTGGGTTGGGAATTTAAAATTAAGCCACAAATTGACTCATAAAGTTGAAAGGAATCATAAAGAAATCGGCTAAAATTGTAATGAATTGATTAAAGGGTTGCGAATTAAATAAATTGGGATGAAATCGAATAAATTGTCATCTAATTAATATCTACAAAATATATATTATTATAAATATATAATATTTTCAAACAATAATTTTATGTAAAGAAATAAATACATAAAATATGCTAAAATTGCTATGTAAAGTATTTGAAGGTATTAAAATTATTATTTTAAATTAAAAATTAATAAAATAAAAAATTGTGAACATTGAAAATAAATAACTCAGTTATTTTAAAAAGTTTTTAAAATACCTTTTTAATCAAATAATAATCTAAAAATGGTTATAGATCGATCAAAATTGGATGTCAACTGTTGCCTCTTCTTTGCTCGAGAATGAAGGATGAATTGTCGAACAAAGAAAGTTGACGGAGTAGCCATTTTGCCTGACCGATGAAATATTAACGCAGGAAATATACTGAACAAAAAGAGATTGTGAAAATATTATGGCTGAGACTTTGGTATTCAAGTCTCCTATATATATCGGGTTATACGAGAATCAGGCCGTGTGTAGTTCTGGATTCATGAACGAATAAAATTCTCAAAGATAAAACTGACTGTGCGGGACTTGAAGTAGGAGAGATAGTCGCTTGAATTAAAAAGATCTAGTTATAGAAAATGATCCAAATATTGATAGAAAAGTGAGGACAGGGGTATAGTACTAGGGGTGGGTCCGTAAAACCAAAAACCGAAAACCGAATCGAAACCGACCGAAAAAAACCAAAAAAAAACCGCACCGTAGAAAATCGAAACCGAACACGAAGAACCGAACCGAACCGATTCTGTGCGGTTCGGTTTCGGTTTTAGTCTAAAAAAACCGAACCGTGCCAAAAAACCGAACCAGTATATATAAAAGAAAAAAAAACCCTAAATCATCCCATATTCCCATTTTGGCATTTCTGATTTCCCCCAAATCAGAATCGAAATTTCTCCGCCGCAGCCCGCCACTCCGCCACCTAGTCGCCCCCTCCCACAGCCCGCCACCGCCAGCCCCTACCCCTAAACCCCGCAAGCCCGCCGCACGGCGCACGCACTCCCCTGTGGCCCTGTCCGCCAGACGGCCGCCACTCCCGCAGTAGCGCAGCACGGCAGTCGGCAGTGTCTCTGTTTGTTCATCATTTCTCAGACACAGGTAAATAAAGTTACTTGACTGCTTCCTCTCTATTATTTTCTTAATTAATGTACCACCATATTAAATCATTTTGACGATAACTTCTTACTCGCTCTTTTCCCTTCTCTAATATATCCAATTAAGCATATTGATTAAACAAATTGGTTGATGTTATGCTTAGACATATGAAAGAACAGAGGAAGTAAATCCCTCTATTTATTGTATCTATCCATCACGAGGGTGTTGTGAATGTTGTTCAAATAAAGATGAAACTATAGTATACTTGAAATTGGAAATTATCATCTTTAAGAATAAATTGTGTGAATAGCAATGGCGGTAAAAAATAATTAAGAAGAAGAGAAGATGAGCAACAAAGTCTGGAATTTGCAGCATAAATGGTCTTCATTTCAACTGCTGAACTATGCTCTACAGAGTAGCTGATAACCCCCAAAACAGTTTGTTGTTGCTTGTGCTCTGAAAATGTACATTACAGACAGCAGAGTTTTCACCTGTCGGTTATTTTTGCTCAATATACCATGGTATTAGGATCCTGATGTCTGAGATTTGCATCATTTTTCCTCAGACGTAGTTGGGCTTGATAAGACTGGTACTGTTGGAACAGATGGGCGTAGGAGAAGGTATAGTGCTGGACCCAAAAAAGGAATCACCGATAGAGGAAGAAGCCAAGATCCTTTGTCATACCTTTATGAGATATAACTGTGTTATTAAATCAATTCTTTTTGCATCGGGTGGGAATTGCATTTCTATGAGCACGAGCTTACCACTTTCGAGCAGTCATGTCATTGTAAATCCAGAAGGGTGCAAATGCTGATAGTAAACTGAAATCAATTGACATCACATGGATCTACAGATAAATCAAGTATATGTTAGGTTTATATAGGTCTAATAAATCAAGTTTTGTTTATTTGCTTTTTTATTGTAGAGTATTTGCTTTTAACAATGAACTTTGTTGATATAGCAATGGATTAATTGATGTTTTGTTGTAAATAAACTCCAACTAAAATAGCTACTCCATCCTTGTCTAATTTTCTAGCTTTTTAAAGTAAGTGATTTTTAAGAAATTTGACAATTGACATACCACATGAAAGTGCCTTTACTCACCAAGCAAAGGTCATAAGAGTAACCAAAAATGGTTTTGTTATATGAATAGGAATCATGAAGAGGCATTTATCTTCAACATCATCCGCGAAGCCTAAAGTCCCCAAAGCTACTTCTTCTCATTGTCAGGTTATCATCTATTTAGTTTAATTTGTTTTCTCTTAAGATTGTAATGTCCTAAATTGCTAACAAAATTTCATCTACCTTCCATATTATTCTTGCAGATGCAGACAGATTCACTAAACACAAGTGAAATACCATCTTTTCAAGCATCAACGACAAGTGATAGTAATTTGGAATATACAGCGGGTAGTGAAAATTCAGATGACACAACAAAGTTGGGTGGAATGACAGAAGAAGAGTACTTGGCAGCTTTGAAAGCTAAAGAAAGAGCCGATATTTGGGAGCATTTTACTCGAAAGTTTGTGTCAGGTAAACTTAGAGCGTTTTGTAATTATTGCAAGCATAAAAATTTTGCTGCTCACCCCAAAATGAATGGTACAACTGCTTTGAAAACTCATATTGACAAATGTAGAGAGTACCCACCGAATAGAGATTCGTGGAATCAAAAACAAAAAATATTGACTTCTGAAAAATCAAAAGATTTGGTGGTAAGGGGAAGTACTCAAGATGAAATCACTAAAGCTTGTGTCCAAATGATAATTCTAGATGAGTTACCTTTTAGTTTTGTGGAAGGAGAAGGTTTTCGATATTTTTGCAGAGTTGCATCCCCCCATTGGAGAGTGCCAAGTCGTAAGACTATGGCGAAAGATGTGCTTAACTTATTTTACGTTGAGAAAAGTAAACTGAAGAATGATTTGAATGGATATAGGGTGTCTCTTACAACTGATACATGGACGTCTATTCAAAATATCAATTACATGGTTATTACTGCACACTTCATTGATAAGAATTGGAATTTGCATAAAAGAATTTTAAACTTTTGTGTGATTCCTAACCACAGCGGGGATTCAATTGCAAGACTTTTAGAAGAGTGTTTGTTAGAATGGGGAATTGAAAAAATTTTGACTGTTACGGTTGATAATGCATCTTCAAATGATTCTGGCATAAAAGAACTCATTAAAAAAATAAGTTCTTGGAAAATTAACAATGCACTTTTGCATAATGGTAAGAATTTGCATATGAGATGTGTGGCACATATTTTGAATCTGATTGTGAATGATGGCTTGGGGTTATTGAATAAGTCAATTCAAAGCATTCGTAATGCTGTTAGATACACAAGATCATCACCTCAAAGATTAGAGATGTTTAAAGTTTGTGTGGAGAAAGTTAAAGTTGAAAGCAAGGGACTTGTGATAATGGATGTTCCAACTAGGTGGAACTCTACATTTTTAATGCTACAGTCTTCTTTGAAGTTTCGTAAAGCTTTTGACAGATTGAAAGAGGATGATGGCTACTACATGGGATATTCTAAAAGTGACAATCAAGACAAGGCAAGGGAAGGACCACCTTCTACTGATGATTGGGAAAAAGCTGAGGTATTTGCACATTATTTAAGACCTTTTTATGATGTTACATTAAGAGTGTGTTGTTCAAATACTCCAACAATTCAAAACCTCTTGGGTGATTTGGTTAAAATTGGAGGTGTCATGAAAGAACCTGAAAGCACACTTTTATCTTTTATTGCAACACCCATGCAAGCTAAATATGACAAGTATTGGGGGGATATCACCAAGGTGAATGACTATATTTTGGTTGGAATGGTTCTTGACCCACGTTATAAATTTGAGAAACTTGGTGATTATTTAGAGTTGATTTATGGGGAGTTTGATAAAAGGGTTGAAGACACCATTTTTGAGGTGAAAGAGTTTTTGCTTTCTCTACATAATATATATGCATCAAGTGGATCTTTCTCTTCCGACACGACTCAAATGAATACTTGTAGTGGTGTTGACAAGTCTCCAATACAACATGAGGTAACTTCTATTTTATCAATGACACAAGTTGAGAGGAAGTTAATGGAAAAGGAGCAAAAAAGGAGAGAACAAAAAGCTAGTGTTGTAAGCAATGATGTGGATAGATATATTTTAGATGCAATTGAAGGGGATGATAACTCAAGCTTTGATATTCTGAATTGGTGGAGAGTGAACGGGGTCTCTAAATACCCAATTTTGGCATGCATTGCAAGAGATATTTTAGCGATTCCAGTATCCACAATTGCTTCTGAATCATGTTTTAGCACTAGTGGACGGGTGATTGATCCATTTCGTAGCTCATTGAGTCCCAAAATGGTGGAGGCCTTAATTTGCACACAAAATTGGCTTCGAAGTACTAATGTTGCTTTACATCATGAGCCAACAATTGAAGAAATGGAATTTTATGAAGAACTTGAGAAAGGTGAGAAGTATTAATCTTTTTAAGTTAATTTCTTTGTTCTATTGTTTATTCTTTTATTTTTTTATTCGTTAATTTGCTAATAGATTTTGATTCGTTCTAAATCTTTTTCTTTAGAAATTGCAAATGGTGGTGGAGTTGAAGGGTCTAAATTGCCTCCAAGAGTTCCAAGATGAAGAAAAAGTTTGCTGATTTGGGTTGGTTTCATCAATTGGAGGTTGCTTACTTGCTTCTGATTTGTGGACTTGCTGATTTTGATTCCACCTTTCTTCTCTTGATGTAGGCACTTTGTTTGTTTGTTGTTTATCAAGATCATTGCTGGTTTGTTTGTGTTTGCTGTTTCAAAGGACTTTTTTTCTGTAAAAAGAGTGAATAACCAAGCAGCTTGTATTGATTTTCATACCTCAAAACTGAGCTTTAGCTAGTTTTTCTGTTGCTTAGAGCGTTCAACAGATTGTCGTCTTCTGTCTATGTTCTTCTTTAATTCTGCATTAGCTTCAGCTGCTGGAATTGCCCTTACACTTCTGTGTTATGTGCATAATTCTGTGTTATTTGTGGCAAAATTGAGGGATCACAGGCAAATGGTTCTGTTGTGAAAAACTCATGCTGAAGAGCAAGAGCTGCAGTCCCTCTATATTCAGCTTGTATGGAAAGTAAAGTGTCTATTAATCCTACAGCAGAAGCAGGAAGACCAAGAAAGGTCGGTTGAATTTGCCATTTATAAGGCATTCGTGGCTTAAATATCGATGCATTAGGCAACTTGGAACTTCTCCAAAAGTCATCAGGTTGAGAACCACAGAGCACTGGCTTTGTTTGGCTCAAATCCAAGAAAAAACAGAGCACAAATTTTTTAACATGCCAAATGTATGTTTCCTGCTTCACAAATGAGTTAAGTCCTTAGCTCATACACAAATATATGTGATTAAAGTGGGACAGAGGGATATTAATATTTAATAATGCTTGAAGTTTGCTGTTTTTCCTTTTAATTACAAAAACCGAAAAATCGAAAAAAAATCGAAAAAAACCGAAGATTGAACCGAAAAAAACCGAACCGAAAATCGATTGGTTTACTTTTTTGGGGGGCAAAACCGAACCGAACCGAACCGCCAAATGACCTTCCGTTCCGTCTTTGGTTTTAGGGAAAAACCGAACCGCAAAAATCGAACCCACCCCTATATAGTACAGATGGTGCGAAATAAAAGCAAAAGGTCATTGTACTCGATCATAGAATGAAAGGCACACCTTGATGCGAAAGGTAGAATGTACAAAAATACACGAATTTTGCGATCTGTAAATTAAAAAACCTAGATAAAATAGTTAGAGTGTGCATATTAATTAGCAAAATAATTCATAAACATGATGCAAATTTCCACTTAGACTATGAAATTTGCCATAAGATGATAAGGATGACATCTTAGGCTATGATGTCTTGGGCCATGCTAATAAAAAAATATATCTTCAGGTCATGAAATGATGTCTGTGGGCCATGAAAATGATGCCTTTGGACGATGATACCTTTGGAACATGATGAACAAAAATTAAATCCCTACGCCATAAAATGATGCCTTTAGGCAATGAAAATTATGCCTTTGGATTTTAACGCCTTAAGGGTATGATAAGCAGAAATTAATTCCCAAGTCGTGACATAGTGTCCATTAGGCCATGAAAATGATGACTTTGGACTATGATCCCTTAAGGGTATAGTGTTTTCATGCAATTTTTCAGGCCGATGTAAGAAACGTCATTTTTGGGCATAATGCAAATTTTTCTCGGGCCAGTGCAAAATGAGATTTCGGGCACGTGCAATTTTCGGACCAAAATATTGTAATACAATTTTTTGGGCACAATGCAATTTTCGGGCCAAAATCATGCAAAATGTAATTTTTGGGCATAATGCAATGAAATTTTTTAGCAAAATACAATGCAATTTTCATGTCGAAATAATGCAAAATATAATTTTTGGGGATAATACCATGCAATTTTTGGGCCAAAAATTATGCAAAATGCAGTTTTCGGACAAAAATCATGCAAAAGTTAACTTTTGGGCATAATGCAATACAATTTTCGGGCCAAAATAATATAAGTTTCGGAAAAAATGCAATGCAAATCTCAAGCACATGCAAATCTCAGGCCAATGCAATGCAAATCTCGAGCACATGCAAAGCCAATCTTGAGCACATGCAAATGCAAATCTCGAGCACATGTAATGCAAAGCAAAGAGTAATATTTTGTATTACTGCAATGACGACTGTTCGGACACATATAATATAATTGGCCTACTTGTATTCACTAGCCTAGCCTACAAGGGCTCCTATGCTGGCACATAGTTAATGGGTTGCTTCTAGGATTCCCTTATCGAACTCGATGTTAAGTCATCCCACAAAATTCTTTTCAACATATACTTAGTCAAATAGTGACACTTAAAATCATAAGTAGCAATTTCAAGAGTAGCTCGTAAACTTAAGAATCACCGAGTGATAATTGTCCTTTCACCTTGGGTGTCATCATAAACATCATTTAGGGCATCATCAACATGCTTATATCTTTGGCAAAACATTAACATAAAAGTATTTCATTTGTTCCCTATTCATCATCAATATATCGTGCAAAGATTGACTTAAACTTAGTGGGCTTAATTATTGACTAGAAAACTCACAAATCAAGAGGGTTATGCATGAACATGGAAAACTATGCTTATTTAAAACATCCATTAACAGCCCACACATAATTATTTAAAACCCTAATTATTGTGATCTTTACTATCAACTCAAAGCTCATGGAAATACTTAACAAGACATTGTATGATAACATCAAAGACAAAAGACATTACGAAATCATCATTAGCATGCATGATAGTATTTTAAGAAAACTTAAATAAAAGGTAAAAGTTTTAATGAAGGACTTTGTGAGTGAAAGGAACCCACAAATCAACTTACATACTTCGTTGGATTCTGAGAAGAAGGAACTTGACGCCTTTAGGAAGAATCTTGAAACCCTAGCCTTTTTGCCTTGCTTTCTAGAGAGAATGATGTCTTAGAATTTTTTAGAATATGGGAGAATGAAAAGAATGGGAAGCTTAGGGGTTTTAAATCTGATTAAGAGCCTAAAGAATCATAAAAATAACGTAGTTTAAATCTAAAATTCGCGAAAAAGACGAAAATATCCTTCATTAAAAACTGTCGGATACAAACCACGAGACCCCAATTATGGGTCATGGACTGAACCACGAGTCATGGTTCATGTCATCCCGTTCTCTCTTTTCAATTTTTAGAATCTGGTTACCAACCCACCAAACCACGAAACTTATCCACGGGCCGCACACTGATCCACAAGTCGCGAAACACCTCGTGAAATTCTTCCACACATAGTCAAATTTTCATTTCCTAGGGCTCCACTCACGAACATAAACCACAGACCATGAATAGGACCACGGGTCATCCTGTTGGTTGTGGGTTACCTTATAGAAACTCTAAAAAAATTTCATGTCTAGATCTCACTCTTATGACTCAATCCACGATCTGTGTTTCTTTCCACATGTCGTAGGTGGTCCTCGTGGATCCTTTTGCACTTGACGAAATTTTCAATTTATGAAACCCCCATTCACAAGCCTAGTCTACAACTCATGTATTGAACTATGGGTTATGAACTGGGCTCATGAATTGAGTCCTGAACCTTTCAATCCAATTTTTTCTGCACTTTCCAGACTCCTAACTTGAGGGTCCTTACAGGAACGTTAAATTTACTAGGATTTCATATATAGTTTGTGTGTATGGGGTTCTGAACGAATTTCGAGGGTCCATTTTGTGATTTTGTGACTTATTGAAATTGTTGATATCTAATCCATGCTTTCTTCTTCGCGTTTGCGGGACTCTCTCTCATAATCGTGATTGTGATCGCAAAGGTTTTAGTTCCCTATGCATCATGTTCATGAAGCCCCTGGTCGTAATCGCAAAGCGTCTTTAGCCTGTTTATAGCGATCGTGAGGTAAGTGAGCCGCGATCACAAAGGGATAATTATCCCTGAATAATGAACAGTTCTAAAAGTTAAGTTTTCGCTATTTTCTTTCATTTTTAGATTTATGGAGCTTGGGAATGGTTGATTTCACTTGACTTTTTTAGAGAAATTCTTTGGGTAAGTCATTTGTAACTTATATCTTCATAATCCATTGATTATTTCTTGATTTTTACATCAAATTTAGTGTCTTTGAGAGGAGAAAATGGGTTTTATTCACGAACTCAAATATTTCACAATATGGTGATTGTGAGCTCATTTTAACTCCATTTTTTAACGGTTTTCACATTAGTTTCCTAGAACCTTAATAAAAATTTTATATAAAAATTTTCAGATTTTAATCTCACTTTTTGGTATTGAATTTTTTAACCGTTTTATTCTTTTTCTCCAAATTTCATGATTGTGGTGTCTTTAGATTCAAAATTTGATTATGAATCATTATTTGACTAGATTGTGGTGTTTTAGAGTATATTCGTAAGGGGAAAGCTCCAGCAAATAGAGTGATCGCTATTTTTAGCTAAGGCAAGTGAATTTCTAACCTATAGTTAAATGTGTTGAACCTTGTACTTCCTGGTTGAATGTTGGGGAGTGATGGGGACTTGGTATTGAGAAAATTGATCATGAATTGACTTAATAAAGGCGACGGAATAATAAAATAGTTATATGACAATGTGCGAAAACTTGACTTGTGACTTGATATGTAATTATTGGTGTTGCTTGAGTATTTGAGTAATGAAAATTGATGATGTTGGCTCTTGTAATTAAGATAATTGATTGATTTTGTGATTTCCTTGATCGAGAGTTGTATATTCCCTAAATTGACTCAAGTGTTGACTTATGAATTGTGCTATAGTTGGAAGTCATTATTGTGGCATTATAAGTGTGATGAGATGTGAATATTGTATGAACTTGACATTGTTGCTAGAAATTATTGAGGAATACTTGTGGGGATAGTGACTCTTTGACTTGAAGGCTTGAATGATGATGATAAATGGACTATTGAAAGTCTAAAAAATAATGTGGTAGTACTTGTGAATAACTAAATCGATGATAATTCTATATTTGGAGTGGTAATAAAATTGATTTAATGTGATTACTAAATGCATGGATTGTGTGGACTATTTGCATACTTTCATGCCCATTTGAAATATGATTAATGCGTTGCATTGAAACCTGATTGATTAGAGATGAAAGATAAATGCCGAAGGAAAATGATTTCAACGGATATATTATCGATGTGAGGCCCTTATGGGCTCCGGTCTGAGGTGATCAGCCAATGTATATCATAGGATAGACATGCATCACTATTACTTTGTCTTGCACTATGTTTAGTGCACTTCATTACATCACATCTCATATCACTCATTGTATTTATGTAGATATTTGTATGAAGTGTGATTTATATACGTATAACCTGTGCTTATAAATAATTGAAGATTATCTTCTTTTTTTCGTTTGCTTGTACAATGAAGATGTATATTGTAGGTACTGGTTATTCTTGCGTGCAGGGTAGTAGTTGTAGAGGTATGTGGTTGGGGTGATAGAAGTACCTATGTTCTTCATTGCCTTACTTAGGTTTAGGATTCATTTGTTGGGTACTCATCCCTTGCTTCTACACTTGTATAGGAATTGATCCTAATACCTCCTGATCTCGCTACTTCCTATTTTGGATCGAGCTCTGAGACAGTCTGGGAGGTAGCAACTAGTTCTTTTTCAACGGAACCTTCAGACTTCTATTTACTTAACATTTTTATTCTATTTGAGAATCAAAGACATTGATACTTGTATGAATTTCTTCGAATTTTATTGTAGTAGAGGCTTGTAAATGTGACACCAGTATTAGGTTGATTTTAGATTTGGATATCTTCCTTTTAGTGCTTATCTTTTCATACTTAGACTGTATTTCTGTTTTATCTTTCGCATTCTTTTGCTAATTCATGTTTAGGCTGACTTGCCTCAGTGGGGTGAAGGCAAGTGTCATCACTCCTGATTTCATGTCGTGACATTTTGATTTATTGAAAGGTGGGATTTTGAAATTGGTGAATATGCTTGGTAGATTGGATGATAATAATATATATTGGTGAAATAATGAGTTATTTGTTGGGATTCATATCTCGATATAGAGAATGATGATATATATTTTTGAGAAGTTTTTGTCGTATCAGCCCTTGAAGTGGATTTATGAATCCGACACATCAAATAAGTTAAGCAGTGGTCTAAAGAAAATCAATCTTTGAATTGAATTCGTCTATAATTTAATTTATTGAATAGTATCTGTAATTTTAAAATGGGGAATTACATAAGTGTTTGATGGAGAATTTTGAAATATAAATAGGGAGTGCAATTACGAATTTCTAAATAGAATGATTTGTAATTTATTATGGTAAGAATAATTTAAATTAATTATTTAGAATTATTTTCATAGTAGGAGGCCTCATAATTAACTCTATGTCTATAAATAGGGGTTCTCCTAACGTAGAAAAAAGAGGAGGAATAGATTTTCTATATGATACTTGCTCACTCATATATTGAGAGAGTTCAGTTGTGAACTTGAGATCACACCGTAAAAGTGCGATTTAACCTGTGGATTTGCTTGAAGGTATCTGTTTATGCTTTAAAAGATATTTATCGAGTTAAATTTTAGAAAGTTTATGTGTTCTAGTATAAGTATACGTGTTATCTATTATTTCTGTAAACAGTACGATTCTGGTATACTTCCGCATTTCTATCCTTGATGAAATCAATTCTCAACCCCATAATATTGAAAGATTGTTTTAGACCACAAGTTTTCAAAGTTTTTTTTTCTTAACATTATGCCAAGTCAAAGAATGCGCACATAAATTGAAACAGAGACAATATCTTAAGTTTAGATATGTCTTAAATTATATTTTCAAGAAGCTCTGTATTGAATTATAGGTGCTGTTAAATAATACAGAGCTGTGTACTTGATTATAAAGTAAATAACTGTGATTAGCTTTACAGATTTAACTAGTCAGATACTAATCTAATGAAACTATGTGGTTCCATATATTTCATAAACATTACAGATATTGTTCAATAAATCAGAAGATCTGCAGTTGGAAGCATGCAGCAGAATATAGATAAATCAGCTTAAAACACAAAGATTGATGTCTATAGCAACGAAGGAAGAGTAAAATAACCAACCAACTAACTCAACTACTAAGATTGTTCAATTTGCTAGAAAACATTATCCTTGCCCTGGCTGTCGTTTATTCTCTTTATTCGAACAAGGCTCTCCTTGTAATTGAAAACCCAAGAACGACCCACGATTAGATCCAGCTGACATCCAAGATCTATAACTTGTCGTGTTGTAGGGTCATATAAAACCAGCTGTGAAGTTTCTGATATTTCGAAAATCATCTTATCATCCTCACAGACGCTGCGAGGCGAATGAGCAACTATTTGAGGTTGAACTCTAAGAACTTTGGTCCAACTACCCTCTTGGTTCATTACCCAAACATCATATATGGATATCATTGGTCTGCCAGAGTTGTCACTAACTAACATAGCAAGTGAGTCACCACGCAACATGAGCTTTCCCCACCGTGCCTGTGGAATATCTGGGCATTGCATCTCCTCAAATTGCTCCCTGCCCATGTCAAACGAGCATATGCGGAAGATATAGTTAAGCCCAAAGAGCCAATAATATACCCCGTTGAGATATGTAGCACCAATGGGATTATGTAACTCAGAACAGTAAGGGAAATCAGGTCTAAGGTTCTTCCACGAGTTATTGCGTAAGGAATAGACACTGACGTAAACAGGGCCGTCAACCAAAAATGTTCGAATACATAGAACCTTATAATCTCGAGTCAACGGGTCAAACCCCAATGCAAACTGATCACAATAATCTTCACATGGCGGAGGCTCAAAGGACACAGGAGGCAAAGGCCATGACTCTCTGGTGGCAGGATTCCACAAGGCCAAGGGAACATCGTCTTCACCAAAAAACGTTGGTTCTGTCACCAAGAATAGGCCATCAACTGGGCCAACAATGGAGAAGAAATTATAAGACCTCCGAAGCTGATGGACAGTTTTTTTTTCAGGGGAAACACCTGGAACTATTTCGCGAGGAAGCAAGGAGAAATCAATGGACCTTGACATCAGTGATAAGTTACAAAGGAGGAGACGGGCACGATTGTGCTCGTGACGAAAATGCTTTTCTATGAAACTTGGACTTGTGATGAGAGCATACCAGTGTTTGCACACACATTTGAAACGCAATAGTGATTCCACAGGCAACATCAATAGAACAAGGACTAATAAATCTTGTGGTAAATGACGTATATCAACCATAATGGTGTTACCAGTTTAGCTCCTGGGAAACAAAATCGAGGACGAGAATGATGTGATCAAAGTATCAAACTGAAAAGACAAAAACAAATTCATAAAAGGCTACAATTAAGAAACAAGATTTTGAAAAGTGTTGTTAAAAGATTCATCTCCTTTTCATCAGGCAAGCAATGATTCCTCTACATCACAACTTAGCACATACAGCAATTTTGCAGGTAAATACACACCAATTTCAACTAACTTGGAAATGGTTTAACTTAAGCACAAGTTTCAAATAATTGAAAAATGCAAAGAATGGTCAAAACATCATTATTAGTACAGATTTGGGCACAAAGTAAAATTTTTATGGGTAAGATTGTATAAGAACTGGGCAAATTTTGCTAGTTTTCACAGCCTGTGAAAGTTTTCTAACTTAAAAAAAATCCAAAACAAAACTTCAACTTCAAATCAATAAGATTTTAAATTATTATTCCATTTCAGATGTCCAAAATTTGGGGATACAAAAACCATAACCAAAACTCTATACTTATCATCATATCACCGAAATAGAGAAAATTTGAAGAGAAATTGAAATCTGACCTTGTAAGCTGAGTAGCCAGAAGAAAAATGAGGAATGAGAGAAGAGAGTAGTGAAAAAAAAACAGGCAAAAATCATGAACCCATAAAATTTAAATCATTAAGTCAGGGATTACAAAAACCATAACAGAAACCGAGCAACAAAACCCTATATTAATTGTCATATCACTCAAATAGAGAAAATTGAAGAGAAATTCAAATCTAACCTTCTAACTTGAGAAAATTGAGAAATGAGAGCAGAGAGTAGTGAATAAGAGGCAAAAAGCCTGTCAATTTAGTACATCTAACTTTGGGTTGACAGATGACTGATATATTTGTTTGTGGACAGTTCATGGTTATGGTTATGGTTATGGTTATGGTTAAATAATTAAATTGAATTATAATCAGAGTCAAATTGATTAAAAAATTTAATATTAAATTTGATTTAGTTAGACTTAATTTTTAAATTTTAAAAATTAATATTATTTAATTTGATTTTAATTTTACTAAAATAAACCTGCAAAATAATCAAAAGAACCAAATAATTTTTATATAAATTTTATAATTATTTATATAATATTTATAAATAATATATAATTTTTTGTTATATTTTAATTAATTTAAATCTTTAACTTTACTATTTATATTTGAAAATTCTCTTGTTAGTGTTTGGATTATAATTTTCTTGTACCCCTCTTCCGAATAGTTATTTAATTGTTGAGCTTGGGATTTATTTTTAAATGAAGATTTGACCTTTGATGTATAATAATTTTAGGGGTCCTTTGATACAAAAATGAATAACACAGGGATTAGTAACACATCAATTATTTTAAGGAAATAAAGTGTTTGGTTCATTGTTTCCCACCTAATCTTATACTTGGTTCAAAACTCTACGAAAATCTTCTTTCCAATTATACTCTTGAATTTTTATCTAATTTTCTATTTCATGTAATTAGATCAAAACTAGTTAAGAGAACAATAACTTTTTCGTCGTATTTGCTATTTTTTCACTTGAATTATTTGAAAATAAATAATTGTAATGTTAATAAATTCATTACTAATAAAATGTCAATTTTTAATTTAATAAAGATAGATCATCTATTATTAAAATTGAAAAGATGGTAAACAATTGTAAAATAAATAATCTATATTTACACATAAAAATTTGGAAGTTGTAGTTTTTATATAGTGTTTATATCAGGCAAACTTTGAGAATATATCTAACATCAGTGGACTTTGTTTTGTATCAATAAATCACTCAATTAAATTAATTATAAAAAAAAAGATTGACATGGCAAAATTTTTTTTGTCTATTATGTAAATATGAAACCACAAATAAATAAAATGTAAAAATTTGACATGGTAAATTTATTTATTTTTATATTATAAAAATTTGAACCCGCAAATAAATAAATTTGTAAGCTAATTTATTTGAACAAATTTACTAGTCCAAACAAATATAAAACATAAAATCAAGAAAATAAAAAAAATTAAAAGAATTTGAGGGATATTTTTGTCTTTGTATAATTAATCTCATGGTATTAAATCCAATGTATTAGCTAATACCACCGAATGGGAGGTATTAGTTAATACCATGTATGATGTATTAACTAATCCATAGATTAGTTATATATGAGTCCAAAAATCCTACCAAACATATTATAATCTAATACCATAAATAATTCATGGATTATTCCTCCTAATACCTCCGACCAAACATACTCTTAGGGGTCGTTTGATACAAAAATGGGTAACGGGGGATAAGTAATGCAGGAATTAATAACGGAGGGATTAGTAATGCAAGGATTATTTTTTTATCAAGTATTTGGTTCATTGATTCCCATCTAATCTTGTGCTTGGTTTAAAACTCTACAAAACGCTTCTTTCCAATTATATTCTTGAATTATTATAGAATTTTCTATTTCATGTAATTACATCAAAGTAGATTTTTTTTTTTTGGTTCTAACTAGTTAGGAGAACAATAATTTTATCATCATATTTGCTATTTTCTCACTTGAATTATTTGAAAATAAATAATTGTGATCTTAATAAATTCATCCTAATAAAACACTAACTTTTAATTTAATAAATATAGACCATCTATTGTTAAATCGAAAAGCCGGAAAACAATTGCAAAATAAACAATCTATATTTACACATACAAATTTGGAAGTTGTAATTTTAACATAGTGTTTATATCTTACAAGGTCACTCAACTTTGAAAATATATCTAACATTATTGGACTTTGTTTTGTATCAATAAAATCACTCAACTAAATTAATGATAAAAAAATAAAATTGACATGACAAAATATTTTTTATCTATTGTGTAAATATGAAATCACAAATAAATAAATTTAAACATTTGACATGGTAAATTTATTTGTTTTTATATTAGGAAAATATGACCCCGCAAATAAATAAATTTTGTAAGATAATTTAGTTAAATAAATTTACTAGTACAAAATTACAAATATAAAACATAAAATCAAGAAAATTTAAAAAAGTGTAAAAGAATTTGAGGGATATTTTTGTCTTTATATATAATCTCATGGTATTAAATCCAAGGTACTAGTTAATTCCACCAAATGGGAGATATTAGTTAATACAGTTGTCACGCCCCGGGAGGGTATCCCAGACGTGACCGGCGCTCAGAGACTATTGCTAGTCCCCAAGCAAACTACTTGGCCCCATCACATTCATTCATTCAATAACTAATCCATCAGTGGAAGACTAAGGATAATAATAGCAATCTAGTCTCAAGTATCATATAAAATAAATGGGCTAGTGGGAAAGAAACTAACTCAGTCAAGTCTCAACATCAATAACTTAACTCCAGTCTATGAAGCCTCTATCACTATCAATTGGTGCCAATGACAGACCCATAACTATCTCAAAACAAAATAAAGCTAAATCAAATCTAATTCTAATAAGCTAGATGAAAATAAAACAATGATCCTCCAAAGTAAAAGAGGTTCACCAACTCATCTGAATGCTCAGATCCTCAACGATGCGCCTATTGATGATCTTTAGTACTTGCCTCTACATCATAAAATGATGCAGTCCAAAGGGGACGTCGGTATGTGGAATGTACGAGTATTAAAATTGTTGAATGAAACAAATACAGGTAGAATAATATAGAAATAATATCAACTCAGAAGATACTCAATCAGAAGGTCAAGTATCAATCTAAAACAATAATAAAAAGTAGACAAATGACCCATCAACAATCAAACCTCATCAATCAACTCAACTCAACTCAAAGTACTATCGATGTGGGACCTATTTGGGAGTTTCTCTTATCCGACAACAATCACTTATGAGCCAGTGATTGTACAACAATTCCGCTAATGTTGCCACAGTCGTTCCGTACATGCTAGGTAACGAACAAATAAGATCCACAAGGGATCTGGACAATTAATCAATTAAGTCCTATTGTTTCATGACAATAAAAGGGGGACATGTCCAATTCTAACGGACTTAGTCCTTAAATTAGGAACTTGTCCAACTTTAACGGACTTAGTCCACTAAATAGGAACTTGTTCGACTTTAACGACTTAGTCCACTCCTATGCTTGACGATGTAGTTAATGAGTGCGAGTAGAACTTACTCTTACTCATTTCAGTGCTCGATACTCCTCCCAAGACTCAATGCTCATAAGAGTCTTCATCTCAATTAGTCTCATAGAGACTCTTATTATCTCATTAACTCAAACTCTAAAGTCATCTATTTCTTTTAGGGACTTTAACTCATCTCAATTAACTCAATTTTCATTTAAGAACTCAAGGATTCAAATGATCATTAAGAAGAAGTCAATTAGACAAAACTCTAGAAATCAATTATGAATACTCATGGGATCATCAAGCTCAATTAACTCAACCTCATACTCACATCAAAACTACAATCAACATTCTCAACTCAAGGCTCTAGACTCAGTCCCTAGGTTCATTCATGCAAACTTTTATGAAGCAATATGTAGACTTTATGCAATAACTCATGTAAAAGCATTTATTTCAGTAAATCAAGTTTATGATGATCATCAACATATGAAAATACATATAATGTATAAAATTTGCAAGAAAACTATGAAGAAGCATGCATGGAGACTCAATATACTCACAATTTTTCTATTTCCATCAACGGGGGGCACATGGAAGGACAGTCCCATGTTTTAGTTTAGCCTTATATACCTGAAATGAAGGTAGACAATCAACTTGGCACGAATGCGGCTTGAACTCCTCGAATCCTCGCTCTTCACTCTTCTCTTTAACCCTAGGTCTTTTGTAAGAACTTAGAATGGCTTAGGAATGGGATTAAAACCTTTTTACTCTCAAAATGACCTATTTAGATCATGTTTTGAGTTTAGGAGGGCTTGGGAAAGGTCTAGAATACCCCTCATGAAATCAAAAGAAAAAGTTGGCCTCGGGCATACGGGGTCCTTGATGCAGACCTAGTGTATTTTCAAGGTTTTTCGCCGAAAATTCTCCGAACGAGTTTTCTAATCCCGTAAAAAATATTTGGACCAAATCTAAGTGTAAGTCCGTGTCAGGTGCACGTCGCACACCTGCCGCGCACTTATTCTGGAAATCAAAATTATCTTTTGATCCGGTTGCTCTAAAAATCAACCTAGACCACTTTTTAACTCAATTTTTCATGATGACCGTATATTCAGCCTCGGATTTTCCACCGGAGCATGGAAAGATGTGTTATGCACACATCTCTCTTCTAGGTGTATTTTGGTAATTTTACTGGGCGTTACATCATCTCCCCTTTGGAATCATTCATCCTCGAATGATGAGTAAAGGTGGACATCAAGGCACGAATATAATCAAGGCTTATCTCAATACTCACTCAATCAATCACAATCTCGACTCCTCAACCTCAACAACCTCTTCTCAGACTCAGGAATAGATACATCAATTCAGGAATAGACAAATCAATTTAAATCAAGGGTAAAGACATTTCTTAGTCATTTCTCACTATTAGGCACGAATAAAAAATCAGAACTCAATCAATTTGAATCATTTGAATGCCTCGACAATCGGCTATTCGAACTCAAGAAGGAAGTCATCAACTCTAATCGAGAATGGAACCATCATGATCTATAAGACTCTATGGGTAACCCTCAAGCTCAGCACCTCGTCTCAACTACACTCCTTTTCATGCCACTATACTTCATCGATTCAAGCTTATAGCTTCCATTCAGATCCACACCTAACCACATCTCTTATTCCGTTCAAGCCTAATTCTAAGCCCCAAAAATGTTATTCCTAAGATAATCATATTCATACAAAGTTAATGCTCAATATTTAAGCTCTATACTTCCATAGGGACTTTCATTAAAAGATCACTAGTCCTCTCCACTACTTCACTACTCTTACTCGAAATTCTTACGACAAAATCTTTAATAGTTTATCACTGTTACTCGCATAATAACAACCACGCATTCAAGCCTATCACTCTGACCACTTTACTGTCTCTAAGAATTATCAAGCCTACTTAGAACTTCTGCCTCCACCATTGAATGAGCTCTCACTCAAAGACACACCAACATATTCTTACCTAGAGACACTCTAATTTACTCTTACCTATCTATTGCACGTCATAAGGTCTCATGTCTCCCCTCTTCCCCATCTTTATCCCTATGTGGCACAAGTACAACACCACTATCACAACAAGGATACATTCACTCCCCTTCATCTACCCTCGCTTTCAGTGTACTACTATCAACATTACCATCTGGACCTGAAGGGACTCATCATCTCCCCTTTAGCGAAAGCCAAAACTGCTACCTCTCCATGAAAGAATAAACACAATTATACATCTGAAACTTGATACTCTAACTCTTACCATCAACAAGCAATAACAAGTCTAGGGCCAGTCTGTGCGTAAAATGACATCGGTAATCATTCACATTTAACTCAAGCAGATTAACTATGGTACCTATATGGTGGACGGGAATTATGCAATCACCATCGACTCACTCAATTAAGATAAGCTCATTGATGAGGAGAGGGTCACAACAGATGTGGAACCTGAATCAAACAAATCATAACTATCATAGAGAAGGACTCAAAACATACCAGTGACATCACTTGGCGGGTTCCCCTGATCTTGCCAACTTTTCATGGCATACAATCGATTTGTGCCCGAAGTGGTACCCCTCTGATCCCCTCTAGCTTGTGGTGTTGGCACAAATGATTGGGTTTTGTAGGATCACATTGGACATTCCCTCTTGAAGGTGACCCATTTGGCCACACTTGTAACATCTAGTACTCTCTCCACGACATTCTCCCAAGTGAAGTTTACCACACGTGCCACAAGGTGTCTTTCCTTGGGAACCTTGGGCCACACTAGTAGATGAAGGCCTTGTTTGAAAGCGGCTCACATTTTCATTCTCTCTCTTACCAACCTCGTGGTTGGACGTCTTTTGCTTTCTTATTTCTGTACTCTTCCCCCTCCCATTGCCTCTCCTCATCAGCTTGTTGTACATAATTCATCAACCTTCCAATATCCATATCACTTACAAGCATAGCTACCATCCCATCTTTCTTCAGTCCTTTGTTCAGACTGTCAACATACGAACCCATTCTCCCTCTCATATCTATAACCATACCCGGAGCACAGCGGGATAGTTGGGTGAACTTGAGCCTGTAAAACTCTCATACCTTAGCCTCTCTCCGTTCTCTTGGAAAGAAATGCCCTAAGAACGCCGAACACCGCCCAAGTCAGCAATGGGGCTTCCTCTCCTCTACCCTTCTTCCATTGATCAAACCATAGCCTGGAAACATCCTTAAGCTGGTAGGCAACTAGTTCAACCCTCTCAACATTTGCCACATGCATCCCCTGAAACACCTTCTGAAGCTCATCCACATAGTTCTCAGGATCCTCATTGGATGCAGACCCTGTGAACTAAGACGGGTTAAGAATTCACGGACCCTAGATGTATTTGGAGTATCCTTTCTACCCACTCCTTGTCCAGCAGGATGTGCTGTCATGGCCACGACTAAAGTCTGGATAGCCTGGCGAAGCTCAACATTCTAGACTTCAGCTTATGGTGGCTGCTCAGCACGGGTAGTTGGGCCTATGGGTTCGTTATGATCTGGGGCTCAGGTTGATTAACATTCTGTCTGGAATGACGCCCTTTTCCTCTAACAGCTCTTGTTGGATGTATGGCCACAATTCTGTAAATGTGTGAGCACGAATTAGAAGAGAGCTTTTATAGAGTGTAACTCTATAGCACGAATTGGAATAAAAAAGAAGTGTAACCATACCTAATGTCCTATAGCCCCCTGCTTATAAAGTGTGGTGCATAACACTCCCACAAACAAGACTCTACTAGACACGGCTTCAGACTCCCTAGGAAACTTGAACTCTATGCTCTAATACCAAGTTTGTCACGCTCCGGGAGAGTACCCTAGATGTGAACGACACTCAGAGACTATTGCTAGTCCCCAAGCGAATCACTTGACCTCATCACATTAATTCATTCAAAAACTAATCAATCAGCGGAAGACTAAAGATAATAATGACAGTTTAGTCTCAAGTATCATATAAAATAAATAGGCTAGTAGGAAAGAAACTAGCTCAGCCAAGTCTCAACATCAATAACTCAACTCTAGTCTATAAGCTTCTATCACTATCAATTGGTGCCAATGACAAACCCATGGATACTTTAAAACAAAATAAAGCTAAATCAAGTTTAATTCTAATAAGCTAGATGAAAATAAAGCAATGATCCTCCAAAGTAAAGAAGGCTCACCAACTCAGCTGAATGCTCAGATCATCAACGATGCGCCTGTTGACGATCTCTAGTAGCTGCCTCTATATCATAAAATGATGCAATCCAAAGGGGACGTCCGTACGTGGAATGTACGAGTATGTAAAATGGTTGAATGAAACAGATACAGGTAGAATAAAGTAGAAATAACATCAACTCAGAAGATCAAGTGTCTATCTAAAGCATGAATAAAGAGTAGACAAATGGCCCATCAATACCAAATCAAACCTCATCAATCAAATCAACTCAACTCAGAGTGCTATCGGCGTGGGACCTATTTGAGAGTTTCTCTTATCCAATAACAATCACTTACGAGCTAGTAATTGTACAACAATCCCGTTGATGTTTCCAAAATCGTTTCGTACTTACCAGGTAAGGAACAACTAAGATCCAAGGGATTTGGACAATTTATCGATTAAGTTCTATTGTTTCATGACAATAAAAGGGGGACATTTCCGACTCTAACGGACTTAGTCCTCAAATTAGGAACTTGTCCGACTTTAATGGACTTAATCCACTAAATAGGAACTTTTCCGACTTTAACAGACTTAATCCACTCCTACACTTGGTGAAGTAGTTAATGAGTGCGAGGGAGACTTACTCTTACTCATTTCGGTGCTCGATACTCCTCCCAAGACTCAATGTTCATAAGACTCTTCATCTCAATTTCTCATCACAATTAGTCTCTTAGAGACTCTTATCATTTCATCAACTTAAATTCTACAGTCCTCTATTGCTTTCAGAGACTTTAACTCATCTCAATTAACTCAATCTCATTTAAGAACTCAAGGACTTAGATCATCAATAAGAGGAAGTCGATTAGACAAAACTCTAGAACTCAATTATGAATACTCATGGGATCATCAAGCTCAATCAACCTCATACTCACATCAAAAGCACAATCAACATTCTCAACTCAAGGCTCTAGACTTAACCCCTAGATTCATTCATGCAATCTTTTATGAAGCAATATGTAGGATTTATGCAATAACTCATGTAAAAGCATTTATTTCAGTAAATCAAGTTTATGATGATCATCAACATATGAAAATACATATAATGTATAAAATTTGCAAGAAAACTTTCCAGAAGCATGCATGGAGACTCAATATACTCACAATCTTTCTATTTCCATCAACGGGGGCACATGGAAGGACATTCCCATATTTTAGTTTAGCCTTACATAACTGGAATGAAGGTAGACAATCAACTTGGCACGAATCCAGCTTAAACTCCTCGAATCCTCTCTCTTCTCTCTTCTCTTTAACCCTAGGTCTTTTGTTAAGAACTTAGAATAGCTTAGGAATAAGGATTAAAATCTTTTTTACGCTCAAAACGACCTATTTAGATCGTGTTTTGAGTTTAGGAGGGGCTGGGAAAGGGCTAGAATGCCCTTCACAAAATTAAAAGAAAAAGTTCGCCTTGGGCATACGAGATCCCTGATGCGGACCTAGTGTATTTTCAGGGTTTTTCGCTGAAAATTCTTCGAACGAGTTTTCTAATCCCGTAGAAAATATTTGGACCAAATCTAAGTGTAAGTCCATGTCAGGTGTGCGACTCGCACACTTATTTTGGAAATCATTTTCGCATAGAAAATTTATTTTTTGATCCGGTTGCTTTAAAAATCAACCGAGACCACTTTCCCACTCAACTTTTTATGTTGATCGCATATCGGGCCTCAGATTTTCAATCAGAACATGGGAAGACGCATTATGCGCACATCTCTCTTCTAGGGGTATTTTGGTAATTTTATCGGGTGTTACAACCATGTATGGGGTATTAACTAATACATGGATTAATTAATACATGAGTCCAAATTTCTACTAAATATAGTACTAATTAGTAACAATAGATAATCCATGGATTATTTCCTCTAATACCTCCTACCAAACGGCTCCTTAGTATTTTTTGAACTAAATCACTTTATTCGTGTATAACAACTTTAGTATTGCTTAACTAAATCACTTTGTTCGTATAATAATAACTCTAGTATTATTGCTTAATTGAATCCACAGTAACCTTCTGTGGATTATTCATGTACTAGGTGTTCTCTAGGTGTTCGTGTTCATTGAGATGTGTATGCCCTCAACAAACTTATTAATTTAAAACTGAAAAATAACCCCCCAAAAAAAAACTGATCCGAACCGACAATAACTAAACCGACAGTTATTTTATTATTTGGTTTGGTTTGATTTTAGAAATTTAAAAATCGACTAAATTGGTTAGGTTATGGTTTTAACCAATAACCGATCTAAATCGAACCATGAACATCCATATTTGTGTGGTTGAAATTTATTTCATTAAAGTAAAAAAATTTAAGATTAAATTATTTTCAATTAGAATAATCTGAGAGTCTTTTGGACAAATAAAAAAAAAAGTGTCACGTACAATAGAAAAGAAAAAGTAAATGACTTTTACCAACTATGTACTACTTTTATTTATTTTCTAGGGTAAGTTTTGGGACGAATTTCGAGACTGGGCATACTAAAAATGCTTTGGGCTTAAATTGGAAGCACGGATTCTTAGGACGTAAATCCTAAAATTTGGAGCATAACTCTAGGATATAAAATTGTAAGTCCGGGAGTAAAATAACACTTTAAAATTTATTTTTATTTATATTATTTTTAAAGTATTTTTGCTATAAAATATATTTTTATCATAAATATAATGATGTTTATATTTTATGCTATCATATTTTTTAGGTGGTATAATATTCTCTAAAACATATAAGAAAATAAAGCAGCTCTCATAAATAATATGAATTAGGCACATTATTCAATTTTTTGTCATTATTATTATTATTCTCTTTTTTTTTCCTTGTTTGAAATATATAAATAATAATCAGTGCAAAAATATTAGTTAAAGGTGAGAATGATCAGCAAACATGGAGATAAATGATGATTTTATTTCTAAAATTATTTTGGCTACCATAAAATTTTTGTTTTCTTACCTTTCTTTAATAGCAATATTCTTTTGCTGTATTATTGATAATTTATTTATAAAATTATTAAATTTTTTACTATTATTTAAATTTTTTATGATAAAATTATAAAATTTAAAATATATAAAATATACATTTATAGATTCATAAAACTTATATATCGCTTCATACAATATAAAACATCTTGTCTCACGCTCTCGCTTTCCAAGACTGTGATAAAGAGGTGAACAATATTTTAAAGAAAATCTCCTCTTTATTATTTTTTGGTTCGTTGAATCACGTGTACATCTGTTTTTTTAAGAACTTTTCTGGGACTCTTTTTTACTTGGGAAATGTGTGTGGTTATTCTTGTTCTGAAAAGATATTTAATTTTTTTTAATCAGTGGTGTATTTTTGAAACTCTTTTTTTTTAAAGAAAAAAAGGATCACGTTTTAAAAAAGATCAAAAAGTGTACAGAAACTATTTCCTTTTGTTATCAAGAAAAATTTATATGGTCCTAGTGTCGAAAGTGTAATACATGTACTTTTTTGGAGTACTTCTTATGAAAAAATACTTAAAGATGTCATTCAACTTATAAAAAAAATTATTTATACCATATGTTAAAATTTTAGTTTATTTATATTATTACTGTTAATAAAAAAATTTATTTATATTATATTTTTTAACAATTATTTTACCATACTAATTTTTACACACGATCTGTTTTAATTCGATCACTTCATTATTTTTCTTTTTGAAAAAAAAAATTAAGTAAAGAAAACCATCCAAATAAAGACCCATTCAAATTATAAATCCCTATAAGCCATCAGCACAATTCTTCAGTCATCTCTCTTCACATCCCTAAAATTTTGAAAAAGTGGATACTATTAATTTTGAATAACAGAACTTTTTCAGAAGCATAAAAATAGAGTAAGTTAGATCCACTTGTGTAAGTACTAGATGGCAAAAAGCTCGTGCTTAGCATGCGCCAAATATGATGATTAATATGTAGATCCAATATGGAGATTATAATTTATGGAGTAATCAGAAGAAATGATGAAAATGTTAGTAACATGCCCAGGGGCGGATCTACCTGGGGTGAAGGAGTTCATCCCAACGATTTTTGTCGAAAAATTATATTGTAAATATAAAATTAAATTATATTTTTATGATGTATATATATTAAATGAACCCTCTTAACAAAAATAAAGAGTCTAGCTTAGTGGCTAAGGGGGTGTGATATTTGCCCTAATGTTTCATGTTTGATTCCACACAACTTCTTTTTCATCCTTTTTTTTTCTTTTGAAAAATTCAATAACAAAAGCTTATATGGTCTTAAAATCCTAACGGAATTAACGGGAACTTTCATAAATAGTTTAACCTTGAAATTTAATATGATTAAATAGCTATATTTTCTATAATTACACAATATAACCTCAACTATGTGACCTGTACAGAAGGAGAGAGGCGAGCGAGATCGAAAGAGGGAGGAGAGAGGCGAACTGTATATGTATATTTGTCAAATTGTATGTTTATATGTGTCAAATAATTGTATGTGTAATTAATATACATATATATTTATATATCTGGCAAGCGAGATTGAGAGGAGGGAGGCAAGCGAGATCGAAAGAGGAAAGAAAGAGACGAATTGTATATGTATATCTGTCGAATTGACTATGTATATCTGTCAAAATAATTGTATATATGCGGCTGATAGACATTTGTAATTGTATAATTACAAGAAATTGTAGAAAGAAAGGAGAGAGGCGAGAAACAAGAAGAGAGGAGAGAGAAAATAGCAACAAAACTCTAACTATAACAACAAAATCTTAGCTATAGCTATAATTTGTAATTTTTTCAAACTATAATTATATAATATAAATACGTATCATATATTTACCTAATTATGTTATTTTTCCTATCAAATTTAATCGAATGAAAAAATTTAAAAGGTATGAATATTCACGATATTTCTTTTCTTATTTTTTTTCAAGATATGTAAACTAAACTTATTTAATTTATTTATTTATTGTCTCTTTCTTTTAAAAAAAAAATGACGAATCTTATAAATTGAATAACTAAACCAAAAAACAACCATGTTATTTAGTTATCTTTATAATATGCATTATAATATTAGTAACTCAACTTTTACACATTTTTAAAGAATCTGGACAATTTGCAAAGTAACATATGATTACATGAATACTAATTTAATTTTTTTAAAATAAAAATAAAATTGAATTACAAAATAAAAGAAAAAAATCAGAAATTAAAAAAAAAAGACTCAATGCAGGAAGATAAAAGTAGGAAGAAACGTTAAAACACGACATGACAAGACAAGTTAAATTTAGTGGGTTAAGGTTAAATTTTTTCTTTCCCGACCCATTTTGTGCCCTTTTTGATTTGCTACTTTTATGTTGAACCCCCTTTACAAAAATCGTGGCTCCGCCATTAAAAATGCCTGTGAGATGGCTACAGGGTATTGCCTCTTCAACTGAACATGGAAGTATATTGCTTTGTTTACTCTTCTTTGAGTCTTCATGATATCTGCTGATGATATGTGTCTGCAAAAACAAACTATTGTGTGATGATCTATTGCCAAATAAGGTTCAAATAACCATCAAGGGAACCCAAAATAAAAACTTTTTGAGTCTATGAACATATGATTGTACCAGTAATCTACAATAAATCTATAACTGCCTGATTTCAAGACTTCCGAAACTCCTGCAAATCAATCAAAAAACTATGAAACGAAAGTTCATTTGTAGCACAACAAACTAACATCACGATGTTATAGGAAGTAGTAAAAATAAAAATATATGTATTGTAAGAACAACATCATAAACTTGCACAACATCTTAGCTAGAAAGATGTACTTTTGAGGAAAAGACATGTCACTTTCTTTACGAAAATTCCCTCATCCCTACGTCTTTTAAGAGAGCAAGTTTAAGCATAAATCTGTTATAATTTTGTGGGTAAAAGAGTGAGCAATATGGAAGTAGACAATCATCATCAAAAGCTTCTATATAATCCTGTTAACTACCTCCAAATGTTGCCATACTATTAAAATATCGATCATCTCGTCAATACGAACGTTTTGACACCAAAAATGTATTTTTCAAAGATGAATCCAAAATTGAGTAAAAAATGAAATTGTGGGTCTCGCAATGGCAACCCTGAAATTGACTCCATAAAAATATTCTAACCGCGTTATAGAGCTTGTACCCAAAAATTGGCACAAATTAATGCTCAAAGCGAGAGAAATCAACCCAACATATGATTTCACCATTAAAGCTTAAACTAAGCTGGGGCATCCCCTTTGGGGCAGAAATTACTTCAAATTAATGCCTTGCACTTTTCTCCAAACACTCCCACGCATAGCCACGATCGCTACAAACCCAACACACTTAGAATTGCTCAAAACTGAGCTTTATAGCTTCTAATACCACAAAAAGGAAATGGGGGGTCGGGCTTGGTCGTGTGTCTGGTTTTAACCAGAGGACTAGTCACCAAAAGACCTTTGGGAATGTGGAGGAGCTGGCATGCGAATGCAGAAGGTCAGCAACTTGACCTCCGCGAATATGGCCTAGCTCCTGAGAATTCAGAGTACAACAGGGGTGACCTTTGCGAATGCGGAGAACAAGTTTCTCTGCACCAAATTTGGATGCAACAACAATGTTGGCCAAGTCCAAAAATCTCCGACGGGATGTCCGGGATTCGTTTGGAACTCCGTGCGCACAAATTAGGCCTTGAAAGCCTTGGGACATGCACAACGGGTCGTTCTAGATGAAATTCAACATTCTGAAGCTAACCATGCTGACGAGTTTCTCATTCGGGTATGATTTCCAAGAATGTTGACCAAGGTCAACTTTGGGCTAAATTTCAATAACCAAAATGCTAAACAGTTTAAACTCGCATCGAAGGCCTTGATACTTGAATCTATCATGTTTCTAGCTCAAGTTAGCCAATCTGAAGCTGATAGAACTATCAGAATTTTGTTCTGAGGTTGTTTACCTGTATTTTTTTATCGAAGTCAACTTTTCAGGTTATAAGGACCTCCAAACACGAAAAGCTGCACAAAATCCAAATGAACGACCAGGCAACCGGATTGTAAGTGCCAGCAAGTCATAAATGACTTGGGATCGCTACAGGAAAGCTCTAAATGCTAAAGAGAATCAAGAGCAAAGGAAATGACCTGAAGGATCATTACACATGGTGGCTTTTCAAACAGGCTCATAAGTTTTTACCTTCTTTCTTTGTGTTTTTTTTTTGTGGATTCTTGGATATCATTGGAAACCAAACTACCTTCTTACAGAAGAAGGTATTCAAGACATCCACAATGCCCCCTGGGGCAAACTCCACTATGCTCTGCCTCATCCCAAAATATACTAGCACCCATAGCCTTAGAAACTTCAGACCCATTAGCCTCTGTAACACTGCCCACAAGCTGATCACTAAGATCATTGTGAATAAAATTAAGCTTCTCTTGTCTTCCATAATAGGAGCCTATCAAGCAAGTTTTTTGGCCAACAGAAGGCCTCGAACAGAGCCATAACTGTCTAAGAATTCATCTCCCATTTTGGGAAAATGAAAGGAAAGAAGCGCAATGTGCTCCTCAAGATTGACCTGGAAAAAGCTTGAATGATCTTACATCAGGTACACGCTTGTTTTTTTGCTTCCTTGACAACCTGACCAACCTCATTATGTTCTATGTCACCTCCAGCTCTATAGAAGTTCTTGTGAATAGTAGAAAACTAAGGCTCTCAACCCTTCTGGAAGAATTCGACAAGGGAACCCCATGTCCCCTTACCTCTTCATTATGTGCATGGAATGGCTCTTCAAAACAATCGAAAAGGTAGTGACCCTTAACTAGTAGACCCCCATTCAGGTCAGCAACATTGGCCTAAAACTCTCCCATCTTTTCTTTGTTGACGACCTTAGCCTCTTTGCCAGAGCTGACATAGCAAATTGTAGAACCATCACCAACATTCTCCAAAAATTCAAGGAGCAATCTGGCCAAAAAGTTAACCTTACCAAATCCAGTATCCTTTTTTCCAAAAACTGCAACACCCAGATTAAGGAGTAATGCATCTACTCCTTGGGCATAGTTGAAAAATTCACCTTTGGCAAGTATGTTGACTTCTCAATTTTCCACAAAAGACCCACAAATGGAGACTTCTAGTTTATTGGTAATATGAAGTAAAAGATGACAGGCTGGAAGGGTAGTGCCCTCGACATGACTAGGAGAGCAGTCCTTGCAAAATCCTCTCTGGGTGGCATCCCTTCCCATGTCATAAGTTATATCAGGCTTTTTGAGAAAGTTACAAAAACCATAGACAGAAACACTAGAGACTTTATATGGGGCTCTACTGAGGAAAAAAGGAAACTCCACTTCCTGAACTGGGACACAGTCATCAAAGCTAAAGAGTTTGAGGTTTGGGGATTCAAAAAAGTGAAATAAGGAACAAGGCCATTGATCTTAGGCGTATTTATACGCCCAGTTAGCCAAATAGACCCATAACTTGAGCTAAGTCAGAGGGTAAAAATAAAGAGAGCAGTTGCTTTTAGTAGGATTGTTGTTATTTTTCTAATCTGGGGGTCAAGTACTCCATGTGGTAGTATTTTGCAGAGTTTAGTCAAATAATAGCATTCCGAAGCCATGCACAAACTGGAAGGATGGACACGACCCAGAAAGCAAGGAAGAAAAGAAGAATGCTGCAGCAGAGGCGAAGGTCCGCGTCGCGGACCTGAGAGCGGAGTAGCAAAACTGGAAAAGGAGAAGAAAAAGACACAAAGGCCCAGTACGCTGCAGGGTCCGCATCGCGGACCGGGGTGCATCAAGAGGCGAATTAGTCCGGTCAGCAAATTAACAGAGCTGGGTCAAAACATACTAGTCCGCGTTGCGGACCGCATGTATCCCACGAGAAAAATTAAGTTACGAGATTTGGAAAAGAGGAGACTATTAATTATTTGAAAAAGAACTTTTATTCATTCGTTTTTGGAACAAAAAATAGACGGGAGAAAGTAGAGAACACAACCTAGGTCAACTTTGGTTTGTTTTTCATCTTTGTATTCTTAAATGTTAATTATTGTCAGCTTAATTTTGATGTGGGAACCAACTATGAGTGGCTAGTTCTCCCATATTCTGGGATTGTAGCCCTAGACAATGTGATCTCTTAATTTTGGTTTATGCATGATTGGATTTATTACTTACTCCTGTGACACTTTTATTTATACTTCTTAGCCTGATCAACTGGGGAGTAAATAGGTTAGTCATTCTGAATTCGAAAGATGTTGGAGTGATTAGAACACAGTGGAACAGGGGGCGGGTCCAACTAGGTCATTAGGTTGGTTCGTGTAAGGGAGACCTGTGACAACTACCCATACACCCCGCTTGGTTCATAATATAGAAGATAAAATTAAAGCACTTTTGGTGAGCTGTCTATCCCCGCTCAACGATGTAGTTAGGCAGTCAGTAAAAGTAGGCCTGCAGAGGCGTGCAACCCTGTTAGGTAAATTTAATCTTGTGAACTAGTAAGTGTAAACCCATAAGCATGAACACTGATTGAGAGACACGGAGTCGCCATGGCTGCAATCCGGGAATTTCCTTTAAGTTGATAAATTCTTATTTCAAACAATTCGAGTCTTACATTAAATCTTAGATTTTAGACATAAATCATTTCTTTTATAAATTTCATTGCTATTAATCTTGGATACCGATTGAGAATAATAACTTAAGCAGAAACCATCACTCTTTAAATCTTTTGGGTTCGACATCCCGGCCTCTTTCTCAGGGCCACTATATTACTTGGGTTTACTACATACACTTGCGTGTGCTAGGGAAGCAATAAGTTTTTGGCGCCGTTGCCGGGGATTTAAAGTTGAGCTGGTTAATTCTCTGAGTTATTGTGCTTTGTTGTGCTCACTGCATTTGATCTTAGTTGTGCCTTTATTTCAGGCAAGTGAGTACTAAGCTGGAGGACCAAGATTCTTGCTTCCGAGAATCAAAGAGAAGAGCAGGCACCCTATTCCAAACACCTCCACTGGAACTTATTGAACAAGAGGATTGTGAGAACAACAACAATAACACATATCCTACCAGGGAACCAACAGTTAAAGACAATCCTCGTGCACCAGCAGTGCCTCGGGCACCGGCAGCATCTCGCCCAGTGAGGGATGTGGAAATCCCGCGGACTACTAATGTGACGAGCTGCTTCTTGAAACCGAAGCCCAGAGGTAGGTGGGAACTAAAACAAAACATGGTTCAGTTGCTACACTCCACCGGACAATTCACATGACTACCGCATGAAGACCCACAAGTCCACCTTCAGAACTTCCTGGAGATTGCTGACACTTTCATTCCTGCAGGGGTGAATATGGACTATGTGAGAATGACTCTATTCCCCTTCTCGTTGTTGGGGGGCGCCCGGAGGTGGTTGCTGATAGAACCACCAAACTCTATCACATCATGGGATGACCTGGCTCGTGAGTTCCTCACCCAATTATTCTCTTCTGGAAAGACTGCAAAACTCAAGAGTAAAATTTTGAGTTTCAAGCAAAAGCTAGGGGAGAATCTATATCAACCTTGGGACAGATTCAAAACTTTGCTTATTAATTGCTCGCATCATTGCCAGGCCAGTGAAGTGTTGGTACACACTTTCATAGAGGGTCTGGAACCAAACACAAAGATTCTTCTTGATTCGGCTACAGGTGGCAGGCATTGGAAAAAAAGTACGATGAGTTGTATGCCCTGCTAAATAGGATAGCATAGGAAAATCCTGAGTGGAATGGAGGATCAAGCAAACCGATAGTCCAGAAGCAAGCTGGTATGCTAGAAATTGATGCCATAACTACTTTGCAGGCGCAGATGTCAGCTATGCAGGATATGATAACCACTCAGTTTAATAACTTGGCATTAGGACAGCAACAACAGACGCAGGCAAGTGTAGGTCAGCAGCCAGCCCCAGTGAATGTAGTGCAACAGCCATTCTGGAAGGTCTGACTTGGATAAATTGTCAAACTCCTAACAAAGTCTGGGCCAAAATTCTCAACAATAAATGTAAGAGTGCTTCAATCTATGGAGGCACTCACAAAATTGTTTTCAGAATTTGGAAAAACATCCACCAGGGTTGGAAGGACATCTGGGATGCCATTAGGTGGGTAGTACATAGACTATCAATTTTTTGAGGATACCTGGCTTTCTAACCTTAAGCTCATTAGACACTACATTCAGCGACCCTTAAAAGAAGTAAAACACCTCCTGAAGATAACTGATGTTACGAGAACAGGCCATTGGGACTTGTAGTGTCTCTGTATAGACATCTCTATAAACATCCAAGAAGCTATTAATGACTACTCCTTCAACCCAGTTCGAATAAGAGAAGACATCAGGGTGTAAGGGTTAACCAACAATGATATTTTTTCACTGCCACTGCCTACCAACACGTTATTGAAAAATGCCTAGGAAATGATACTCCCAGAAATGGAGTGGACTTCTGCAGCATATGAAAAGCTAACATCCCCAATAAAATCAAAACCTTCATTTGGATCCTTTATCATTGAAGGACCCAGACTAACAACAGCCTCCACTCCAGGGGACTTAGTGTCCACCCCTAATGTCCTATCTACAATCACCCCATCAAAGACATAAACCATATCTCCTTTCAGTGCAGAGTGGCCACTACTTTTGGGGAAGAAGTTAGACAAAAGAGCCTCAATCTCACTGTACCCAATAGAGATAGCCTCATAGTAGCTCTTGGATGGCCTACTGGCAAACCATAATGCATGTAAATTTCAACTCTAACTCAATTGGGGCATTTTCCTGCCTTTCTGTCAATGACACCTATGGTTTACTAGAAATCAGATGTCTTTGAAAATAAACAAGATGCTATCAGCTTTGACAATGTTTTCGGACAAGCAATAGAATATACTCTATTTATCAATAAGAAGGGATTGGACATGCCTTTGCACTAGCTCATTCATGTCAAATGGGAATTCCTGAAAAGAGGAATCATCAAGCAGAACTTCAATAGAACAACCAAGGTCTGGGGGTTAAGGGTGTCTTCAAAAATCACAAATGAAAATCAGATAATAGGCTATTATGAAGCAATACCGCACACAAACCCTCTGGAAGCAAAACTCAAATCCCTTAGGAAGGCCTTTAACTGGATATCCAACATAACATGTCCTTTTTGCATATTGACACTAATGCCTAGGAGATCGTAGGAATGTCTTTTTAAAAAAATAACCTATTGTATAATATTATCATCTTTGAATAGAGATTATTGCTAAGCAGGCTGAAAGCATGGGAGCTACAGTAGAACAAGGTAGTTGATCTAATGGCGAAGGAAGGAGCCAAGAGTAGTCTTTTTGGAGGCACAAAATTTTTGGTAGTTCCTCCAATATTTTTGCAAAATCGAGTTAGGAACTAGTTATCCTAGGAAAAAACTTTTAACAAGCACTTCCTATTCGAGCCAGGATGTGGCTCAACAAAATTGTTTTGCCAAAAGTACTATGGCTATAAATCCGCCTAATGGCAATGGCCAAGAAATGTAATAACTACTAAAGTATTATCTTAATCACTAAAAAGAAAAAGATGGAGGCCAAGAGGGACTCAATTGAGAAAGATAGGTGCATTGAGGAAGACAAAAAATAAAGAGAAAAAAATTAAAAGAATTTTTTGAAAAAAGGACCCACATATTTTTAAATAAATCTTTAGATTTTTTTAGAAAGTTACTATATCGAGAAAAAATATTTAAAGTACTAATTATATATTGACCAATAAAAAATACCATGTGTATGATTTTTATAAATTCAGGTTCTTTTCCTTTTATCACATGCTTTCGGGAGAGTGCATTCACTCTCTCTGCCACATCAGCTCTTAGGGAGTGATTAAATCATTTGAAAATTGTTAAGGAGGCTATTTAAATGCATGTATAATTAAAGTGCTAAAGTAAGTTTTGTTGTCAAATTCAAGATTTTTTTTAATGTATTTTCTCTTTATATTAATTTAAAATGACAAATCAAATGTATTATATATATGTGTGTGTTAAGTAGATAAACAGATTAAAGAAAAAGGTACAAGTAGACAATAATTATGCTGATTTTAAAAAAGTTTATGATTAAAATAATTATGCTAATTTTGGAAAAATTTACGATTAAAATCCTACTCAATACTCCCCCTCTCACTATGTCTGATCATGTTTATCTCGTGGTTTGGCTATATTTTTTCTTTTCTTTTTATGTTACCTCCCCGTTCATCTCTCTCTTAACTTTTGTTCTTGATAACTTCTTCTTTAACGCCACCCTGGAGATGGCAATAGTTATGTCCTTTAATCACTGTGGACTTTTTTATGCCTTTAACATCCTAGGAATTTATAAATTGATCCATCGTTGTTATTAAGAGGTTAAGAGCTTAGTCATATATTAAGGGTAGTTTCATTAATAATAATATCATAATATTGAAACATAGAAGACTTACATGATTTGGACGAAAAGAGGTTTTCCTTTTGGAAATCCTGACTGACCCTTACAAGCCGGAATGTAAACTTTAACATATAAACTTAATATTACACCAGAGGAGTTCTACAGGTCTTTGCTTAAGGAAAGGAAAAGGGTTGTAGGAAACATTGGGAAAAAGGAAGGGAATATGTTGTGTAACTCTTGCTCTTTCTATACTAATGCCAACTTATGTGGAAAGGGGGGGGGGGTATTATAGCCGCTTCCAGACTTAAACATCAGATTTGAAAATGGATTATATTTTCTTGTCTCTTCACGTCTGGATTTTACTTGATCCTCTTTTCTTTCTGGCCATCCACAAATCTTTATTATTTTTCTTTGTTAGATAGTTTGCCTTCTTGCTTTAGTCTTGTCGATAGTGTGTCTTCTTGCTTTAATCTTGTCTTGTCACCCATACCAGCTTTAATTATTTCTGACTTCTTCACATGCATTGGTAGTCTTTGTCTGCTGACCAATCTTGTTTTGTCATGTTCTTTCTATTCATGTATCCAAATTGTGGAGTGCTAAAGAGTCAAAACTCATGCCTGAGTCTGTATCTTCTAGTCCATGAGGTGTACTTTTGTCCAAATTGTAGTCTTTATCTTTGTTTTCATACTTTGATGATTATGTCTTCATTTCGAATCATGTTTCTCATAGATATTTTCTAACGTCTTCTCAATTAATTGTTCCATCTTGTCTTGTTTTTTCATTTTTATTTTATCACTCTTTTCTTTGATGATTCTCCTTTGCTTTGGTCCTTAATTATTTCTCTCTGAGTTATTACATTTTTTTGGCAAAGTGTCAGCGGTTAACAAATTTGATAAGTCTTTAGCGGCAATCGTTTGAGTCGGATTAGCTGTGTCTCTATCTGACATAGTGAATTTTATTGCATTCATTGGGAATGCACACCCATCTCTTCCATTTTTCTTGGAGATGGAGAACTTTGAAGTCTAACATCTTCTAAGCTTGTCTCTTTTTTGGTATAACTCAAATTTTATAGCTCTAACCCATTCTTCTGTTATCCGTATCTATTCCCTGAGTCTGGCATTTTCTTGTTGTAGTGCCTTGTTCTTGATATTTAATCTTTTGAAACCCTTGATCATGGACGATGAGCAATGATCACAGAAAATAATCTTATTCGTGTCTTTCTGAATATTGTATTGGATGGTGTTATTTGGATTTTGTCTGAGGCATGGGGAGATATAGTAGTTTGTTCCTACAATTGCTCTTGCATAGTCTAAAGCTTCATTAAAATCGTCGAACCCTTTGAAAAGAGGTTTTTGAATTTTTTTTATTGAATCTAAAACTTCTATCTATATCTGAAAAATGCCTTAGGATTTTTCATATATTATTACATAGTATTTGTATTTGTTTTCTTTACTTTTGTTTGTGAAGTATTGATATAGAGAGTTTACTACTGCTATAAAGTACTTACTGTCTATTTTGTTATATGCTATCCATAAATTATCTATTTAGCATCTTTGTGGTTTGTCTACTGTATATTCTGGTAAAATTTTGAAAGATAAATTTGATGATGGGTAGAATATCAAATTATATTTTTCAAAAGATATTATTTTCATCATATCTGTAGCCTGAGGTCTAGGTCTAAATTGAATATTACCAAATAGTGTATGTGAGTAGTTGTCTGGAGTTGTAGCCACTTCTTTTTGTTTGTCTTTAGTCTTGGGGCTTATGGAACTCATGCTGAAAAGTAAATGATTTGTTATAAATTTTGTCTTAGTGTTAATCTGCTGAGTTGACCAGCTAAACTATTTCTTTTCCTTTGATATGTTCAAAAGTAATATTCTCATATGTAGGTATTGTATCTAAGAAATTAAGCTATCGTCTTCTACTACTTGTTCTTTTCATTTATTTTTTGGTGAAATTTTCCTAGGGCTTCATAATATGTTCTTACTAGTATTTCTTTTTTATTTATGATGTATAACCTAAAGCTATTTAATCCATAAATTACTACGAGTATTTCAACGTCCATACTACTCATATTTCCTTTCTCTATATATTTTCCACTTTAATAAGTGCATATTTTTTCTTCCCTTTTTTACTATATTTATTAGGCTTCACTTTTAGCACTGTTCCCCATCTTGTGGAACTATCATCTGTTTCTGTAATTAAGTAGTCTGTTTCTAGGGGTATACTTAGATCAAGAATGTTTTTAATCTTTTCTTTAATTCTTTGTACCAATGTAATATCTTCTTTATTAAAATATTTTTGTCCTTTACTTCCTATTTTAGAATAGAGTGGTCCTGCTATCTTTCTAGATCTTGGATAAAATTTCTCGTATAATTTGTTAATCCTAAAATTTTTTGTAGTTCTTCAATTAGTATTTTCTAATTTATCTAGCATATCTAACACTTTTTTGACAATATGAGGTTGTAGTTTCACTTTCTCTTCTCCTAATATCACTCTAAAAATTTATATGAGCCTTGCATAATTTCATTTTTTTTACTCACTATTATTCCATTTTTTTTACAAATAATCTAAATATATTTTTAGATGCCCTAAATGTTCTTTAATGTCTTTACTAAATACCAAAATGTCATCTACATATACTAAAATAGACCTTTTATAGTCTCCGAATGTACTATCCATTTTTCTTTGGAATATTGGTGGGCGGTTTTTAACCCGAATGGCATAGCTAACCCTTCAAAATGTCTTTCAGGACAAGTAAATGTTGTCCACTCGATACTTTCTTCATGCATTTTTACCTGCCAATATCCCCACATACGATCAAATTTATTAAATATCTTTTTACCTTTTATTTTGTTAATTAATTCACTTTTATCTGGCAACTTATATGCGCCTGTCCTAGTGTGATTATTAAGTCCTTTGTAATTTATTACTATTCTAGCTTTACTTGTTACTATTTCGCTGTGATTTCTTACCATATTGTTGTTGGCCTATGTTTTGACATAGATCTTCTTTTTACTCTTTAATTTGATAATTCTTCTATTTCTATCTTCTATATCTTGGTTAGTTGCTTCAATAATAGCTATCTATATTATGTATTATGGATTTATGATATCTAATCTACATACTACTTTGTTATTTTTCTAATATTCTAATGGTTTTTCTCCTATTATCTTCATTTCGCCTAATATCTTCATTATAATATCTAAGTCTATAGGACTTCTAATTGTTCCTCTTTTTTCGATTCATGTTTGTAAAATTATAAAATTCACTTTCTACCTCTATTAAAGTATGATCATTTTCTCTTATATCATATTCCTCTTCTTCTTCACATTGTTTGTTATATCCTTGTTCTTTACAACATTGGTTTTTATTTTTACTATCCTTACAACAGGTCTGCAGGTTATTGTTGTCTATAGTGTTGAAAGATACATTGGCTTGTCTCTTTTTATTTCTAAATTTATAGTATGTACTAGTGTATAAGTTAATTTTTTTAGAAATATTATCCCATCTCTTGTAATTAATGTTCCTTCGTTGTTTTGTATCATGAATTTTAATCCTATACAAAAAATCTACATTCATATTTAAGTCTCTCACTCGTATCCTGTCTAGGGTATACATTGGTTTATAAAAGTCATTACATGTGTTTATGAAGCTAAACTGCGTCTTTCCCATATAATGTTGATATGTATTATATGTTCCATACATTTGCATTGCTGCGACTGGTTTATCTAAGGTTCTTATTAATCTTTATGGTAGTATTTTTTTATTAATTATGTCACCTGTACACATCCTGTATCTCCTAACACTAGGATTTCTAATTCTATATCTTGTATTTTACGTCTAGCCAATACTTTAACCGTAGTAAACATTTTTATCTTCGTTACATATTAGGTCCTCATAATGATTTAGCATTTCTGCTATATTCATTAGTTACGCCTCTTGAGCTGACGTTCTGTGAAACCCCCAGCCTTCTGTTTTTTGTATTGATTTTGTCTTACTTTCTTTTGGTTTTTCTTTTCCTTTTTCTGATAACATTACCCTTTATACTAATTCATTCATTCTACTTTCTAATGTTATTATTCTAAGTTTATTGTATCATTACTTGCTTCTTTATTTTCACGCCCCTCGTCTTTCACCACTTTAATTTTTAATAAATTTTCTATGCATGCGATACATCATTCCGCATAGCAAAACTTACATTTTGCCATTTTATCTCTACGTGGAAACCATTTACATAGAATACATTGGTTACTATCTATTTTCTTATCTCTCTCGAACTCATGATTATATTTTGGTGAAATGTTCATCATTGTACTTATTTATAATTCCTCTAAATCTAGGTCCTTTAACTCTAAGTCAATTTCGTTCATTAATTCTTCATTATCTAGATTTGAATCATCTAATCGGGTCTTTCCTGTTATCTCTATACTTGCTATTGAATATATACTCTCATTATCTGACATATATTCATCTATAGTGATTAATGTCTCTTGAAAATCTTCTATTAATTGTGAGTTTCTGCTGTTATTTTTTCTAGGACATACATTTGCTAGGTGTTCTATACTTTCACAAGTGAAATATTCTATTTATTTTTATAGTTTCTATCATTTCTATATTATCTAACATGCCAATCTTTATTTAGGTATGATTTCTTAACTGAGGATCTACTTAAGTAGTATCTTCTATTATTGTATTGCTGGTCATAATAAGGTTTGCATTTCTTATATCGCTTCTTTGATTTATTTTGTTAACTTTGGATTGTATATATAACATTTTTATACAAACTCATTTCATTCTGTTTTAGTTCTTTCTGTATTTGTATATTTGTACATTATTACGTTAATATTTTCATTACATATTGTACTTTGAGTCCTATTGACCATTTACCATTTGGTTTTTGAATTACTCCTTTTTTACACCATCTATCTTTTATTTCTCTACCTAGAGCTCCTGGTAATTTATTAAATAATTTCTTTTCTAATTATGTGTCCTATTGACCATTTACCATTTGGTTTTTGAATTACTCCTCTTTTATACCATCTATTATTTATTTCTACCTAGAGCTCCTGGTAACTTATTAAATAATTTCTTTTCTAATTTTTCATCGAAGGAATTTCCACTAATTGTACAATAGTAATAATAATCTTAAGAAAATTTTTTATGTGGAACCAACTTGTAATACTAAATTGTTCTAGTTTTATTAAAGCATTTCTTTGTAGTATTACTAAACCACTATTTGCGTCTTTTCCTATAATTAAACTATGTATCTTGTTTGTAAAGTTATATAAATTTGCTCTCATATATACTAACGCCTAAAATTCTTGTGGGAAATTAGATTTGTATGCCTACCATAAGGCTTTTGTGTTGAATCAAGAACAGACAGTAAACGCCTGTGGATTCTCCCAAAAAGATCCCCATGTATTTATACATTATTTCTACATCTGCATCTTTGTATATTTTTATGTAATCTGCTACTACTATTTCTTTCCATAAATCTACTGTCGAATTCCACATTTGCGGATCATGTGCAGCTATGTTTAATATGTTCCCCATACTTTCCCCTTCTTGTAACCTGATAAGTTGTTCTACAGACATTCTTCTACCCATTGGTCTTACATTTTCTATTGGATTTCGGGGTTTACTCTAAATACTCTTCGTCTTGGCATTTTCTATACTCGTGTCTATCGTATGTTGTTGTGTGATTCTTTGGACAGGACTAGCGCTTGAACTAATGGATTCCATAAATTCTCTTTGACTTATTGTAGAGTTTTGTTCTGTTTCATCTTTGTGATCATATATATTATCTATTATCTCGTCAAGACTTGCTAATTTTTCTTGGTCCTTATAATATTCTCTATATCCTAAATTATCTGTTCTGAAATTACGTGTTTTAAAATGTTTTTCTACTTTTATTATATCCACATTTCCCTTTTTACACCCCTTACGTCTAAACTTTATGTCTTTGTTATCTTTATATTTCTTTTCTGCTTCTTGCAAAACCTCGTCTACTTCATATCCTTCTTGTATTACTTCACGTGTTCATTAACTCTCTTTCTCCTTCCATTTCTATTTCGTCTTCTAAGTCTGTTTTGCTAGAGTAACTATAAATGTCATGCCCCGAGAGGGTACCCTTGGCGTGGCCGGCACTTGAAGAACCATTGTTGATTTCCCAAGAGAACCACCTGACCTTATCATCACATCTTACTCGACAGCGGAAACAAATACTCAAATAAAATACATCAATGGAGTAATAAAGCTCTTACATAATAATCTCAGTTGACCAAGTTTAGAAAATAAACATACTCAACAATCCTCTACTCGATATCTATAAAGCCTCTACCTCTAAACATCTAGATGGTACCATAACATGTCATGACTATCCCAACTCAGAGGAAAATAAAATATTCAATAGAAAAATAAAAGGACTCCTCCGGAAAGCAAGGAGAGCTTACCAACTCTGAAAGTATGGAAGTTGAACCTCACCGATGCGCCTGCTGAAGTCCTCTATCACCTGTATTTGCATCGTCAACGATGATGGCCTAAACAGATGTCAGTACCTGGAATATACTAGTATGTAAAATGGTTCAAGAAAACAGATAAGGCTCAGACTCAAATCAATCGACTCGACTCGACTTGACTCGAAACTCAACTCATCAACGCGTAACTCAACACAATGGATAATGCAAGTTTAAAGTTAAAATCATGCCTTGAAAAGAGACTCAATTTTCATGCAGCTCAGTTTAAACATAATATGCTCAGTCAAGTGTTGTTTGGAAGTTTCTCTAACAGATATAACTCTCACCACCATGAGTTTGGTGATGCACAACGAAGCCGACATTGTTGCTACGCCAATCCTAAACTTGCCAAGATAAAGGACGTCAACCCCTCTCTCTCGGATCCAAAAAGAATGTCCATCTTTGGGACATGAGCCATCAGAGTTAACTGCACGATTGTCCTATGCTGGCAACGTAGTTCTGGGGTGTTATCCTCTTATCTGCTCGGTGCTTAATACTCCTTCCAAGACTAAAACATGCTCATGAAAATTAGCTCATCTCTATGACTCACCTCAGAACAGCTCAACTCAATTTCTCAGTAGCACGGTAACTTAGGACTATCATTCATGCAATGCAACTCAAGACTCCAACTCACATCATGCAGGACTCTCACATATACGGCCAATTAATATCATATCAATCAAGCTCAGCACATAAGACCTATTCGATGCTCATCACGTGAATATATAAAACAAGAACATGTACTCCTCATACTCACCTTACTCAACTCAGAAAATTAGACTCATGATCTCAATTTAGTCGGCATACAGGAAAATAATGCAATTTAGGGCAAGGCTATCAAGCATACAATTAGTATTCTAATTTCATAGTAACAACAATGCAACTCATCAATTTATTCAAGTATATTCACGAGGAGTCAAACAAGTGCAAGAAACTTAGAACTTAAAATCACTGGATTTATATTACTTAGTTATTACCCACAAACTTGGCTCAAGTAGATGAAAGGGCGTGTGGATGAACTCAATCCAATGCTTTAAGTAGTCTTACATACATGAATATTAGAAGAACAGTCAAACCTCTATTGATCCTCGCATTTGAACTTAAGATTCTCGCTCTTCTCCCTTCTCCGATGCTCCCAAGAATTCCTAAGTGTGTATTAAGGGGTAATACACTTAGCGTTGTGTTATAGGACTTAAATTAAGTCCAAAATATAGTGGGATTTAATTAGAAGGGTTAGAAATAGACAAAAATATCCTTCTTAAAAACTGGCGACAGGAACCACGAAACCTATCTATGAGTCGTGGATTTTTCTTACGGGTCGTAAGTAGTCTTTTGTAGGTGAGGTGCCCAAACATTTGGATTATAGGAATTTGACTTGAAACCTACGAAACCTCTTCTACAAGATGTACCTTGGATTATGGGTTGTCTGAAAACTCGTAATTCAAGATCTTGAAAAGTTGATTTTTGGGAAAATCGACTACGGACGATGATCTACGGGCCATAGAAAAATATATGGTCCATATGGTGTCTCGTGGTTGGGCCTTAAACTTAGAAAATTTTCACCAAGTCACCTGGGCATCTATGAGGCCTCATCTACGGGCCGTAGATCACTCTATGGGCCATCGAAGGCCTTCGTGGTTTCTTCCGGTACTTTTTCTCAGTTTTCTCTGGGCATCCACTCAAACTAAGTGGAGAGAATTAGCGGGGTGTTACAGTAAATCTTATAGATGTTTTCCCCTTTGAGTTAGTGTATATTAGGTGAGATTCTATATCTATTGAATTGTTCTAGGTTTCATTCTAATCCTGCATATTCTTCTGGATTTATCTTTATCGACTTTAATAATTTTATACCTTTGTTACCCATTACTTCCACTATATCTTCTAATTTTAGACGACTTAATTTCACTTTTCCTATGAAACCTATACACATTAATAGATTATTTCCGTTATTCATTTCTGTGTACCCTTTCATCTGTATGCCTATCTTCATATATTTTCCAAATTCTCTGTCACGCCCCGGGAGGGTACCGTTGGCGTGGCCGGCACTCAGAGACTATTGCTAGTCTCCAAGCGAACCACTTAGCCTCATCACATCATTCAATCAAATAAACTTTACTGAACAGCGGAAAATATAATTAGGTAATGGACACATCTCATCTAAAGTCTCAAAAGAGTATATAAAATAATGAAGGCTAGTAGAAAGAACTAGCTCACAATCTCAACATCAATACTCGACCCTCGTCTATGAAGCCTCTATCATTAATCATGTGGTGCCAATGACAAATCCATGGCTACCCAAATCAAAACCAAATCAATAGTCCAATCTAACTCTAAAGCATGATGAAATAAAAGTAGTGGATCCTCCGGAGTAGGGGAGGCTCACCAAATCAGCTTCGAATCTCAGACCTTCAACGGAGCGCCTGTTGATGATCTCTAGTACCTGCCTCTACATCATAAAATGATGCAGTCCAGAGCGGACGTCAGTACTTGGAATGTACTGGTATGTAAAATAGCTGAATGAAACAGAAACCGATAGAATAATATGGAAACAACAACAACTTAAAATACATATCAAATCACATCAGTAGTCAAATGTTTGTCTATGCAAGGATAAAGAGTAGACAAGTGACCTATCATCAACTCAAATCTCATCAATCATCTCAGACTCATCTCAAGGGAGCTCACCTCCTCTTATCTCATCACATTTCATTTCATCTCATCTCATCTCAGTGGGGCTCACCTCCCCTTATCTCTTTCCGACTCAGAATAGGGTAAGAAGTTTATGGGAGTTTCTCTTATCCGACAACAATCACTTATGAGCCAGTGAATGTACAACAGTCACGCTGATGTTGCCACAGCCATTCCAAACTTGCCAGGTGGGGAACGAATCGAAACCATAATGGATAAATCCAAGATGGAGACAGAACAATCAACAAAGTCCGCTATTGATTTCAGGGACATAACTCAAGAGGAAAACCTCTTCCATGCTTGGCGGCATAGTTTAATGGGTTCGAGTGGGACTCACTCTTATCCATTTCGGTGCTCGATACTCCTCCCGACTCAATGATCATAAAACCATCAATCCAATCTAATCGAACCAATCTCGTAGGGACTTTAACCCCGTCAACAACCGGTTCCATAGGGACTTTAACCCTATCATCAATCAAGCTCATAAGGGCTTTGGCCCTCTCATCAATCGATCTCATAAGGGCTTTGGCCCTCTCATCATTCATTCTCATCAATGACTCAAGATTAGAACAATCATTAGGAATCAAGTGAATAGACACATCGGTAGAGTTTATTTGTAGAGACTCATAAGACAATCAAACTCTATCAATTCATCATCATCCTCTCATCACAATCACAATCACAATCACAATCAACAATCTTAACTCAAGGATCTAGACTCATAATTCTCTCATCACAATCACAATCACAATCAACAATCTTAACTCAAGGCTCTAGACTCATCATTCTCAAGTTCATTATGCATACTATTCAAATTAATCATGTAGGGTTATGCAAATTCTCATGAAAATATCCAATTTAAGAAAACCAATAGTATGATGATCATCAACATAGAAAACATATAGTTTCAAATATAATTTCCAAGAAAATCCATCAAAGAAATCATGCATGCAGACTCTTCAATCATCAACTCATCTATGACCTCTATGGGGCACATGGGAGAACAATCTCATGTTTTAGTTTAGCCTTACATACCTGTGATGCCGTTAGCAATCGAGTACTTTCGGGGTCTCCGCTCGAATTCTTCCCACAAGCTCTTCTCTCTTCTCCTCAAGTCCTAGCCTTGTTAGTTTCTAAGGGATAGGACTTAGAATGAGGTTTTAGACCCTTTTCTGGTTGAAAACGACTTAATTAGTCGTGTACCAGTGTTTAAGAGGGACTAGGGATTGACTAGAATGCCCCTAGAATTAAATTAGGAATTTGCAGTTCGGAAAACACACGGTCCGCGACGCGGACCTATCGCGTACTGTGTAATTTTGGAAAAAGTGCTTTTGTACGAGTTCTCTCCATCCCGTCGAAAATTTTGGAAAACACACAAGTGCCACTCCGCGTCAGGTCCGCGACGCGCCTCCGTCGCGGACAGCCACTGTTTTGTGACTTGATCCGAAAATTTATCTTTCGATCGGGTCGCTCTAAAATTCGACCGAGACCATTTTCCCACTCCATTTTCCATGCTGATCACAAATCCGGTCTCGGATTCGCCATACGAGCATCGGAAGATGCATTACGCGCATACCCTCACTCCAGGGGTATTTTGGTAATTTTACCGGGCGTTACATCATCTCCCCCTTGGGATCATTCGTCCTCGAATGATGAGTAGAGGTGGGGACTAAAGCACAAATAGACTCGTGACTCATCTTCCACTTAGTTCAGTCAATCCATCCTCGACTAGGCAATAGTAAGTCGCATCAAAATAAAACAATCAGTTTAGTGAAGAGCAAGGATTTTTACCTTCAATGTTTCCATCATCCGTTGGCACGAATAGGTGCGGGTATTTGGCCCTCATCTCCTCCTCAGCTTCCCATGTGGCTTCTTCAACGAATTGATTCCTCCACAGGACTTTGACTGAGGCTATCTCTTTGTTCCTCAACCTGCGAATCTGACGATCAAGGATCTGAACCGGGACCTCTTCATAAGATAGGCTATCTTTCACTCCAAGGCCATCGATAGGAATCACCACGGCGGGATCTCCCAAGCATTTCTTCAGCATCGACACATGAAATACCGGATGAACTCCCTCTAACTCGGAAGGTAACTCCAACTCGTAAGCAACCTTCCCAATCCTTTTTACGATCTGATATGGCCCAACATATCGTGGGCTTAACTTTCCCTTCTTTCCAAACCTTAGGACACCCTTCATAGGTGATACCTTCAAATACACCCAATCATCTATCTCAAACTTTAAGTCCCTTCTCCTTACGTCGGTGTAGGATTTTTGGCGACTCTGGGCAGTCTTTAGCCTCTCTCTAATGATCTTGACTTTTTCCATCGACTGGTGAACAAGGTCAGGTCCAATCAGCCCTGCTTCTCCAACCTCAAACCACCCAATCGGCGATCTACATCTTCTCCCGTACAGGGCCTCATAAGGAGCCATCTGAATGCTCGCATGATAACTATTGTTATATGCGAATTCGATCAAGGGTAGATGATCATCCCAATTTCCTTTGAAGTCAAGTACACAAGCTCTCAACATATCCTCGAGTGTTTGAATCGTATGCTCTGCCTGACCATCCGTCTGCGGGTGAAAAGCTGTACTCAGATTCACCTTAGTACCCAAACCTTTCTGAAACGATCTCCAGAACTGGGAGGTAAATTGAGCCTCTCTGTCCGAGATGATAGACAAAGGAACCCCATGCAACCTCATGATCTCCTGGACGTACAATCTGGCATACTCTTCCGCAGAGCCGACTTTGTCATCCTATCCACGATCACCCATATCGAATCATGTTGCTTTCGAGATTTCGGCAGGCCAGTGATAAAGTCCATATTGATCATCTCCCATTTCCACTCCGGAATTTCAAAGTTCTGAGCCAATCCACATGGCCTTTGATGCTCAACCTTCACTTGTTGGCAATTTGGGCATTTCGAGACAAACTCTGCAACATCCCTCTTCATCCCATTCCACCAATAGACTTCCCTTAAGTCGTGGTACATTTTGGTGGAGCCAGGGTGAATGGAATATCTCGTGTTAAGAGCTTCTGCCATGATTCTGTCCCGTATGCCATCAACATTTGGAACACACAATCGACTTTGATATCTCAGTACACCATCTCCCCCTTTGGAGAAGACCGTCACCTTCTGATTGTGGACATCCTCCTTCAATTGGAGTATGACTGGGTCTTGGTCTTGTATTTCTTTCACTTCTATCACTAGCGAGGAAGCAGACCCGTTCTCCACATTAACTCCTCCTTCATTGTTCTCCTCAAGTCGGACCCCTAATTGAGCCAACCGGTGTATGTCCTTGGCTAATTCCCTCTTTCCTTCCTCCACATGGGTTGTGCTACCCATTGATAACCTGCTAAGAGCATCAGCAACAACGTTAGCTTTACCTGGATGATAGTGAATGCTCATGTCGTAATCCTTGAGCAATTCCAACCATCTCCTCTGTCGCAAGTTAAGCTCCTTCTGACTGAAAACATACTGCAAGCTCTTGTGGTTTGTGAACACATCCACGTGTACCCCATACAAGTAGTGACGCCAGATCTTAAGTGCGAACACTACCGCTGCCAACTCGAGGTCATGGGTTGGGTAATTCCTTTCATGGACCTTGAGTTGCCTGGAGGCATAGGCTATCACCTTCCCCTTTGCATTAGTACACATCCCAGTCCGACCCTTGAGGCATCACAATAAATCACAAAGCCCTCATTTCCCTCGGGTAAAGTTAAGACTGGTGCAGTAGTCAATCTCGTTTTCAATTCCTGGAAACTCTTCTCACATTCCTCGGACCACTGAAACTTGACCTTTTTTTGGGTAAACTTGGTCAATGGTGCGGATAAGGAAGAAAATCCTTCTACAAACCTGCGGTAGTAGCCCGCCAACCCCAAGAAACTTCTAATGTCGGTCGGAGTGGTCGGTCGTGGCCAGTTCTTAACCGCTTCAATCTTCTGGGCGTCCACCTGAATACCATCACCGGAAACAACGTGGCCCAGAAAGGCTGCTGACTTAAGCCAGAACTCACACTTTGAAAATTTTGCATACAACTCATGGTCCCTAAGAGTTTGGAGGACAACTCTGAGGTGATTGGCATGCTCCTCCTCACTCCTTGAATATATCAGAATATCATCGATGAATACAATCACAAACAAGTCAAGATACGGTTTGAACACCCTGTTCATCAAGTCCATAAAGGCGGCAGGTGCATTCGTCAACCCAAAGGACATGACTAGGAATTCAAAATGGCCATATCTAGTCCTAAAGGCTGTCTTTGGAATGGTAGCCAGATCTGAGGTCTATCTTAGAGAAACAAGAGGAGCCCTGAAGTTGGTCAAACAAATCATCTATCCTTGGGAGAGGATATTTGTTCTTCACCGTGACCTTGTTCAGTTGCCTATAATCAACACACATTCTGAGAGACCCATCTTTCTTTTGCACGAATAGGACAGGAGCACCCCATGGTGAAACACTTGGCCTAATGAAGCCCTTCTCTAGCAAATCTTTTAGTTGCTCTTTCAATTCTTTCAACTCAGCGGGGGCCATCCTATAAGGTGGAATCGAAATGGGTTGGGTATCAGGAAGAATGTCAATCCTGAAGTCAATCTCCCTATCAGGAGGGACTCCGGGCAGATCATCAGGAAACACTTCCGGATACTCACTAACAATCGGAACTGACTCAAGAGTTGGGGACTCAACCTCGTCTAATTTCACTCGTACTAGGTGATAGATACAACCTTTGGAAATTAACTTTCGGGCTTTAAGATATGAGATAAACCTCCCCCTCGGTGTCACTGAGTCACCCTTCCACTCTAGAACTGGTTCATTTGGAAATTGGAACTTAACAATTCGGGATCTACAATCAACAGAGGCATAACAGGCGTGGAGCCAATCCATGCCAAGGATCAAGTCAAAATCAATCATCTCCAGCTCAATCAAATCAACAAAAGTGTCCCTATGATAGATGGACACTACGCAAGTCCTATAAACTCTCTCAGCTCGAATAGACTCACCCACTGGAGTAGAAACATCAAAAGGTTCAAGGAGACTCTCAGGGGTCATATCAAATTTACTGGCCACATAAGGAGATACAAATGACAGTGTGGCACCAGGGTCCATCAAGATATAACAATCAAAAGTAAAGACACGAATCATACCCGTCACAACATCTGGGGAGTTCTCCTGATCTTGGCGACTACCCATGGTGTACAAGCGGTTTGTTGCTCCGCCTGTTCCTGACATAGTGGCCCTCTGGTTCCCTCCTACTGGTGGGGCCGATGTAGTGGATTGAGCTCGGCTAGCCCATCGAGGATAGTCTCTCTGATAGTGACCCACTTGGCCACATTTGTAGCACCCATCATTTCCCTCACGACATCTTCCCAGGTGCAACTTTCCACACTTTTTACACGGCGGTTGACCCCGCGATCCTTGAGCCACACTAGCTTGTAACTGGGACCCATGGGCTCTAGTATTCTGGGACCTTTGATCATCCCTGATCCTGGGCGTGGGCGCACTAGAAGATGATGGTGTTGGAAATCGATGACCATTACCTCTCCTTCCCGTCTCATAGCTAGACGTTTTGGCTTTCTTGCGCCTGAATTCCTCCTTGTCATGCTGCCTCTCCTCATCAGCTTGTTGTACAAATGTCATCAATCGCCCAATGTCCATATCACTCACCAGCATTGCCCCTCTGCCATCCCTTTTGGGCCCTCTATTCAACCCATCGACATACATTCCCATTCTCCCCCTCATGTCTGCAATCATATCTGGAGCATAGCGAGATAGCTGTGTGAACTTCAGGCCATACTCCTGCACGGTCATGGAGCCCTGTTTTAGATTCAGAAATTCCCTCACCTTAGCCTCTCTTTTCTCCCTTAGGAAGAAGCGTCCCAAGAAGGCCTCCTCAAACACTGCCTAGGTCACACATGAATCACCATCCACTCGGCCATTCTTCCATTGGTCGAACCACAGCCTGGCCACCCCTTTGAGTTGGTAGGCGGCCAATTCAACTCTATCCACATCCGCCACATGCATCACTTGGAACACCTTCTCAAGCTCCTCAATATAGCTCTCGGGGTCTTCAGTAGCTACCGACCCCGTGAACTCAGGCGGGTTCATCCTCAGAAATTCCCGGACTCTGGAGGTGTCATGAGTGTCCAGTCTGCCCGCTCCCTGTCTCACAGGAGGTGCCGCAACAGCCTGGGCTAGAGCCCGAATAGCTTGGCATAGCTCGGCATTGGAGACCTCGTCCTGAGGGGGTTGTTCGACAGGAACCGCTGGATCCACGGGCCCCTCGGGTACTTGGGGTTCAGGTGGGTTAACAGCTTGCCTGGCAGGACGTCCCCTTCCTCTGACAGCTCTTCTGGGAGGCATGTTATCGATTCTGCACGTGTAACGCACGAATTAGAGGATAGTTTTCATAGAGTTCAAGTCCATCGCACGATTTAGAGTAAGAAAAAAGTGTAACCATTCCTAATGTCCCATAGCCTCCTGCTTATGAAGTGCGGTCGACAACACACCCATAAACAAGACTCTACTATACACGGCCTCATAGACTCCCTAAGACACTTGAACTCTGTGCTCTGATACCAAGTTTGTCACGCCCCGGGAAGGTACCCTTGGCGTGGCCGGCACTCAGAGACTATTGCTAGTCTCCAAGCGAACCACTTAGCCTCATCACATCATTCAATCAAATAAACTTTACTGAACAGCGGAAAATATAATTAGGTAATGGACACATCTCATCTAAAGTCTCAAAAGAATATATAAAATAATGAAGGCTAGTAGAAAGAACTAGCTCACAATCTCAACATCAATACTCGACCCTCGTCTATGAAGCCTCTATCATTAATCATGTGGTGCCAATGACAAATCCATGGCTACCCAAATCAAAACCAAATCAATAGTCCAATCTAACTCTAAAGCATGATGAAATAAAAGTAGTGGATCCTCCGGAGTAGGGGAGGCTCACCAAATCAGCTTCGAATCTCAGACCTTCAACGGAGCGCCTGTTGATGATCTCTAGTACCTGCCTCTACATCATAAAACGATGCAGTCCAGAGCGGACGTCAGTACTTGGAATGTACTGGTATGTAAAATAGCTGAATGAAACAGAAACCGGTAGAATAATATGGAAACAACAACAACTTAAAATACATATCAAATCACATCAGTAGTCAAATGTCTGTCTATGCAAGGATAAAGAGTAGACAAGTGACCTATCATCAACTCAAACCTCATCAATCATCTCAGACTCATCTCAAGGGAGCTCACCTCCTCTTATCTCATCATATTTCATTTCATCTCATCTCATCTCAGTGGAGCTCACCTCCCCTCATCTCTTTCCAACTCAGAATAGGGTAAGAAGTTTATGGGAGTTTCTCTTATCCGACAACAATCACTTATGAGCCAGTGAATGTACAATAGTCACACTGATGTTGCCACAGCCGTTCCAAACTTGCCAGGTCGGGAACGAATCGAAACCATAACGGATAAATCCAAGATGGAGACAGAACAATCAACAAAGTCCGCTATTGATTTCAGGGACATAACTCAAGAGGAAAACCTCTTCCATGCTTGGCGGCATAGTTTAATGGGTTCGAGTGGGAATCACTCTTATCCATTTCGGTGCTCGATACTCCTCCCGACTCAATGCTCATAAAACCATCAATCCAATCCAATCGAACCAATCTCGTAGGGACTTTAACCCCGTCAATGACCAGTTCCATAAGGACTTTAACCCTATCATCAATCAAGCTCATAAGGGCTTTGGCCCTCTCATCAATCGATCTCATAAGGGCTTTGGCCCTCTCATCATTCATTCTCATCAATGACTCAAGATTAGAACAATCATTAGGAATCAAGTGAATAGACACATCGGTAGAGTTTATTTGTAGAGACTCATAAGACAATCAAACTCTATCAATTCATCATCATCCTCTCATCACAATCACAATCACAATCACAATCAACAATCTTAACTCAAGGATCTAGACTCATAATTCTCTCATCACAATCACAATCACAATCAACAATCTTAACTCAAGGTTCTAGACTCATCATTCTCAAGTTCATTATGCATACTATTCAAATTAATCATGTAGGGTTATGCAAATTCTCATGAAAATATCCAATTTAAGAAAACCAATAGTATGATGATCATCAACATAGAAAACATATAGTTTCAAATATAATTTCCAAGAAAATCCATCAAAGAAATCATGCATGCAGACTCTTCAATCATCAACTCATCTATGACCTCTATGGGGCACATGGGAGAACAATCTCATGTTTTAGTTTAGCCTTACATACCTGTGATGCCGTTAGCAATCGAGTACTTTCGGGGTCTCCGCTCGAATTCTTCCCACAAGCTCTTCTCTCTTCTCCTTAAGTCCTAGCCTTGTTAGTTTCTAAGGGATAGGACTTAGAATGAGGTTTTAGACCCTTTTCTGGTTGAAAACGACTTAATTAGTTGTGTACCAGTGTTTAAGAGGGACTAGGGATTGACTAGAATGCCCCTAGAATTAAATTAGGAATTTGCAGTTCGGAAAACACACGGTCCGCGACGCGGACCTATCGCGTACTGTGTAATTTTGGAAAAAGTGCTTTTGTACGAGTTCTCTCCATCCCGTCGAAAATTTTGGAAAACACACAAGTGCCACTCCGCGTCAGGTCCGCGACGCGCCTCCGTCGCGGACAGCCACTGTTTTGTGACTTGATCCGAAAATTTATCTTTCGATCGGGTCGCTCTAAAATTCGACCGAGACCATTTTCCCACTCCATTTTCTATGCTGATCACAAATCCGGTCTCGGATTCGCCATAGAGCATCGGAAGATGCATTACGCGCATACCCTCACTCCAGGGGTATTTTGGTAATTTTACCGGGCGTTACATTCTCCTAGATTTATCATAAAATCTGGGCTAACATAAAATGTTCCTTCTTTATTAGTCATATCTACTTCTTTATATATATCTTTTCTATGATTCATAATTGTGAAAAAGCAGGTAGTTGTCACCTGTCTGCTTAAGCAAGCAGCTGCCGATTGACGTATTCGCTTTAACTGATTGATTTTATATTATTTCTATTAATTTTTTCTTCAGCTATTTCAACTATGCTTTTACAATATTGCCCCTGATAAATTATTTTTTCAGCTACTTTAGTTATGATTTTACTATATCACCTTAATTAATTAATTATTTTAAGTGATGTAAATATTAGAATTATGATAAAAATATACACAAAATGATAAATTAGATCTTTCCTTGAGCAGGTAGTTACTTATTGACGTATCTGCTTCAGCCGTTTGAATTTATATTATTTTTATTAATTATTTTTCTATAAGTGTACAATGTTACCCCTGATAAATCATTTTTAAATCATGTAATATTAGAATTATGATAAAATAAATACAAAATAATAAATTGGATCTTTCTTATTAAACTATACAAATTAATGAAAACTATTTTTAATATCTTGCAATGATTATATTTGTGTCAAAAAGAAAGTGCTTTTAAAAAAAAAATATAATATAAATAAACAAAAAATATTATGTTTATTACTTGAAATGAGATTAAAGATACTAAAAATCTTATAATTACCAATTTACAAATTTACAAGATTTATAAAAAAAAAAAAATTAAATGGCTCTTGAAATTTTATCAGTGCCACATAAATTGGGATGGAGAGAAAACCATACATAACAATTTAAAATATTTAGAAACAAATAAGATTTTGATTGACTCTCAAAATGTTATGTGTGCAACATAAATTGGAACAAAAGAAATAATATATATTATTTGAAAATAACATAAATGTACTATAGATCTCAATAATTAACAACTTAAAATCTTAAAATATATATATAAAATATTATCAGTGTCACATAAATTAAGATAAAAAATAACATGTTCTACTATATATAACGGCTGAGGAAGCAGGCGTTGGGCGACATGCCTGCTTCTCAGCCGAGGGTAAATTTGGTATTTCATAATGCTATATGTTGAAATAATGTTGTGCTTTAGTGCTCTGTGGTTGTGCTTTTTTTTTCATTGGACATAAAAATTAGAATATTTCCTTGGCTTCAACCAAGATGTGTTCAGTTTCCTATGTATGCGGGACCATGCTTTTACCCCTATTTCATGCCTTCTTTATTTTTTTGGGCATTTGTTTTTTATAGAGAAAGACATAAAAATATCTCTCAAACTTGACAACAAGATTTATTTTAGCACCTAATTATATGAGCATTTATTTAACCCTCTAATCTCATCTCAAGTGTATTAAATCCACTCAAAAAGATGATATGTCAAATATTGATAATAAAAGCGCGTAAAAAATAAAAAATTAAATAAAAATAATTGGGCCACATTTTCAAAATTTCGGCCAATAAGTTTTCTTCTTCATCATAATCTACCACCGTACTACTCTTATCCACCAACAGTCTCACCCCTTCTTCTTTCTCACATCCCACCACTCTTCTGACGCCCTTAATATCTATCTGCAGCAATCCCTTCCTTTTCTTCAAACCCCCCACTGTCTTCCTCTTTCGAAACCCTCCATCTCCACCCAATTTCTCCTTATTTGAATCCCCAATCCGCACCCCTCTTTTTCCTTTTCCAAATTCAGCCGCCTTTAGTCATTACCTGATCTAACACTTTTCTTTTTCTTCTTTTTCTTCTTCACCTCCCCCCCCACCCCCCACCCCCCACCCGCCCCACCTGCTTTCTCTTTATTCTTGCTTCAAATGAACTTAAAAGCTTTTCTTTTAATGAAAAAAATTGTAATTTCTTAATCTCAAATTAAATTTTTAGCTATTCTTATTTTTTTATTTTTAGGCGGAATGACCTAATAGGCCCTTATATTTGGTTTCGTTTGTCACCTAGGCCCTTATACTTAGGACTTTGTCAAGTAAACCCTCGTACCCACTCAAAAGCTACATTTTAAACACATTTTTATTACCTGGCATACTAGGTTAAGTGTGTGTGATTCACTCCCTTTAGGAGCGTGAAGGGTTTCTAAAAAGCCCTTTAATGGTCATCTTCTTCCCCAAATTCCCAAATATTATTACTCCCCATTTCTTCTTCTCAAAATTCTTCAATTTTCTTCTCATTTTTGTCTCTCCAAATTTTTTCTCTTGAAATTTCTTCTTGTTGGCCATAATTATTCAAGCCCTGTTGATTTTGTACTTGAATTTTTTTTTTATTCATTAAAGTTTCTTCTTCTTCACAACAAAAAGCTATATAATAATTCAATTGGACCACTAACAAGAACAAAATCCAACACAATTGACAATTTTATACTTATTCGTAAGATGATTTTATGGGGAAAAAAAACCTAAAAATCTGACCGAGAACACTGCAAGCAAATTTTTTTTTCAAGAATCTAAGTTCACAAACAATTTTTTTTATGAGTGTTTGTCTGGAAAAAAAAATAGGGGAAAAAAGTTTTGGAAGAGAAATGTTTTTTTTTTAGGAAAACCAAATTTGATGATTTAAACAATTGAAAGCAATTGGATTGTTCAAAACCCACATCTAAGAAAAAATGAGAACTGGTTTGCAGCCAAAACACAGGGAACAAGTTCAAACACTGAATATATAGATCTATTCGAAAGGGCAAAAATCTCTTCCTACCCATTCTACTTTAGCTCATTCCTACAGATTTTTACATAAATGGTCTTTTTTTTTCTTGATTTGGGTTTGATCTAACCTGGAAAAGACAACTTTTTTGGTAATTTGGAGTTGGATTTTTGGTGGGTTTTGTTTCTTGAGTTGAATTGGAGGTGGGGGTTGAAGAAGAAGGGGTTGGTGTACTTGTGTTTGAAGGGGAAAAGGTTGAAATTATGAGGATTTTGACTTTTTGACCAAAAAAAATTGTTTTAAAAAATTAAAAATGATGTGGCAAATCTGAATAGACATAGAGTGTGACATCAGTGCGATTGAGAGACACGCTAAGTTGGAGGGGTTTAAAATGTACCTTTTGAGTGGGTACAAGGGTTTAGTTGGCAAAGGTCTAAGTACAAGGTCCTAAGTGACAAACGGGACCAAGTATAATGGCCTATTAGTTCATTCCACCTTATTTTTGTAATGCATCTCACAAAAATGAATACTTTTTTTTAGTGAGAATGCTTTTTACAATCTTGAATATATGGAGTTTGATTTTTTATTTTTTTAATAATCTTGGATTAATCCTTATTTTTCTATTTTTTTTTCTTTCTAAATTGTGATTAAATAAAAAGAATTAAAAAAATTCAATGTGGCACTGACGTGGCAATGATGTAGTGCTGACGAGTCGATGACATGGCGCATGTGGGACGCACTTTGAGATTGGTCTTATAATTTTAAGGTAAATATAAAATAATTTTAATATATTAAGAGAATATATGAACACCCATATAATTTAGGTACTAAATTAAATTTCGTTGCCAAAAAAAAGATTTTTTTTTTGTCTTTTCTCTTGTTCTAACTCGCATTTTGATACATTTGAACTCCACCATTTTCTTTTGAATAGCAACTCCATTTCGTCCTCTTTTTGTGCCTCAACTTTTCTTCGATTTTGTTCATTTTGTGTCACATTAATTTTTGAAATGTTAACGTATTAACTTTTATTATATATTTAAAAATTCCACAAAAATATAATAATTAATAATTAAAATATTTTTGTTATCTAATAAGTGGCTACAAGCACATAGCTTTCAAAAGTACATTACATATTTAAAAATCCCGTTAAATTTACTATAAATCACGATAAATTATATATTTAAAATGAAATTAAAAGTACTATAAAATACAATAATTAACAACTTAATTTTAAAAAAAATAATTTAGGTGACTCTCGAAATTCAACAAGATAATATAATTCGTAATAATTAACAACTAAAAATATTTAAAAATCATATAACAAATTTGGTTGACTCTCTAATTTCATATATGTCACTTATATTGGGAAAAAAAGAGAGTAGCATATAGTATTATTTGAAAATGACGTAAAAATACTATGAGTCTTAATAAATTAACTCTTGAAAATATTTAAGAATCAAATGAGAAAATTGATTAACTCTCTTAATTCCATATACGTCACATAAATTGGAATAGAAGGAGTACCGTACATTATTTTAAAACGACAACCACAGTAAATTAACAACTTAAAATATTTTATAAAAAAATACATACAATATTCAAATTTCATCTTTATCGCATAAATTGAAATAAAAAAAATAATATATATTGGACCCGTGCAAACACGAGCCCTAATGTCTAGTATAGCATAGGCCCGACATATCAGGCATTCAGATGCAAGTAGAGAGTTCGTTTACAACAGCTTATCCGAAATGTTTTTGATGGGCAGCCTAAATAACGAAGAGAATTTCTATGAATAATCTGAGAGAACCCATTTATCACTTTGAGCATCGAGTTATGACTTTTCTCCTTCAAAGTTTGTAACATCTCAAATATACTTTCATTTTTGTTTATAATCAATAGGTGCATCTCTTTTTTCTCTACTCAACCTGTCAAAAATTTAGAAATGAGATGTTCACCAACAGTATGTCTTTCTTTTAGTCCCTCATTTCAGTCCTATCTCCACAATATAGACAAAGGGTCTAGCTGCAAACGAAATTAGTGTATATTCACTTCAAAAATTTTGGTAACAGAATTTACCTTTTGGCACAAGCACAACTTAGGCTTGTTCAAAATTTGTTTTGAAGGAGAGCTTGAAACAATGGTAGTTGGCACAGTAGAGGCCTTTGTTATTGAAATTGACGTTTTTTGGCTTTGCCTTAAACACTTCTTGTAATGATCCATTAGGTCATCTTGAGAATTAGTCCTCTTATTTTATAAAATATCCTTGTCGAAAAATTTAAGTGGGTATCTTGGATTACTCAATAACTTTATTTGTTTGAATTAAGGATAAAATTAGATAACTAATCTAATTAAGGGGTTAAATTATAGTTATGTAATACCCTATACACCTTGATTTATATATATTAAAATAAAGTAGGAAGAGTTAATCACTTTTAATACTTGATTAATTAAAAAGAAAAAGAGAGTTAGGCAAAAACTCACCTGCGGCGCTGACAAAGAGCAGTCGAAACCTGCGTTTCAGGTACTGCTTTTAGCACTTAAGTTTTCTTATTATATGCAAAGAAGAATGAAAGTAATGATTACTTGTTCATACCAATTTGTTTATTTTAAAAAAATTAGGGTACAAATCGTAGTGGGGTTGGGATCAAGTTGGGGTTAATAATGTTGGTACTGATGGCGTAATTATTGGACAAATTAACTAATGAATTGATGGAATTTGAGATTAAATGCATTGTAGCAGTATTTTCTTGTGTAAAGTTTATTTTTTTTGTGGTCGAAGTTACGGATGATGAATTAATTATGATTGGATTTTGTTTGTTGTATTTATCACATTATAAATAAAGTTTTGATATATTGAGATAGGTAGTTAAATATTATGTGTAGTGTATCATCTAAATATCATTAAAGTTAAGTTAGTCGGAGGAATTAAGACTTAACCCTAGGCTTAAAATTTTGGAAATTAACTATGGAATTGGTTAGTTTTGGGCCTAGGCTAGACGTATAGCAATACAGGTATTGTTAGTTTTGAAATCTTATTGTGATAATTTATTTGACTAGACCGCGATGCTACGGATTCTATTCAAAAGGGAAAGGCATTTGACTGATCGTGATTTGACTAAGGCAAGTGAACTGTCAAAACTTTGTATTCTCAAATTATCATTTCTTCTATGTGTGATTCGTGAAATATTTTAATGAGGTGCTTAAATATAAACGTGAATTGATGTGTTGTTGTGACACATGAATTAAACATATCGTTAAGTGATGAAAATCTTATTTTTTTGAGATACATTATTGTGGTTGGTAACTATGAGTGGATTTGTTTGTAGACTTCATTCTCATGTTCATTCATTCTATGTCACAGACATTTGCATTGGTTCTGAATATTGATATGAATGAGATGGTAAAAGTTGAAGCCGAGGTCTTTACCAGTCGAGATGTGATGCCGAGGTCTTTGCCCGCGAGATTATAATGTTGAGATCTTTACTAGTGATATTATGATGCCGAGGTCTTTGCCGACGATGATATTATGTCGAGGTCTTTACCGGCAATGTTGTGATGTTGAGATATTTTTCAGAGATGTTATAATGCCAAGGTCATTGCCGGTGATTATTGCATAAGCATTGCATCTCATCCTTGCATATTCTTGTGTGGTATGATGTTATTCCTACGGTTGATTGTGTTATCACTTGTGAGTTGTGGCTTGTGATGATAATTGTGATATACTGTTAAATTATCTCTATTATGTATTATGTATTGCTGGGCTGGGCTGGGCTGGGCTGGGCTGATTGTCTGTGCAGGTTGTAATTGTAGAGGTCGGGTTGGATGAAAGGAGTGTGTGTATTCTATTGGACTTATTCTGTTTTGTTAGTTGACTTGTTGGGTACCGTGTAGTTTTGGTACTCACCCTTGCCTCTACACTTGTGTAGGTTTTGAGCCTGGATAGTGAGTAGAAATTTTCCTTGATCGTTCGAGGCTTCCCAGGAGATTTAGAGAGGTAGTTGTTGTCTTCTGGCTAACTCTCTTGTTCCTATTTTTTTAGTGTTTTGTTCTATTCGAGAAGAAAGACACTTCAGACTTGTACTTCTGTGGTTTTTTTTTTGTATTGTTAGTGGCTTGTACACGTGATAACCAATCCTTAGGAAGTGTTTAAGTTGTGAAGATTTTCAGCAGTTAACTATCTTAGTTAATTATTGTCGCGCAGTATTTCTGTTTCTCGTTAGGTTTAGGCTGACTTGTTCTGGTGGGATTGAGCAAGTGTTATCACATAAATTTTTGGATCGTGAACTTATAAATGCTGAAGCTGAAGAACATTTGCAGAAGCTAATTTCAGGTCCCTGATTCGTTTCAAGTAAAGGGTAAAAAAAAAATTGCCTAAACTACACAAAATGGAACAGTTCCCCCTCGCAGAAAGAAGTAGAATAGAACCATAGAAAGAAAAACACAAAGCCCCATAAGAAAAGCTTAAAGAAGATAACAACTTATAGGAAATATCAGCAGAAGTCTCACCTTTGAAGGGAGCATTATGCAATGCTGATGTCGGGAACTGAAGCAAAAACAACAGAAAAAAGTCAAACACAGCAAATACAAGTGAGGAAGAGCATTGAAAATACAATATAATGACAAGTCAAGCGTTACTTGCCAAGTTTCGCAATGACCGACACACCATTCCGTATAGATGTACTGTATCAGAACTATGGGCCGAAATTTGTTGTACAACTCAGTCAGCATTGCATATAATAACTTGTTGATGTAGTGTGCGTACTCCTTAGTGGCTTATATAAAGACTAGACAGAACCAACATGCTTGGTATAATCTAATAATACACCTTAAGCAGTTAAGTACACTTGGCCGCCAAATGCCCCTATATTAACATAGGCAGAACATGGCATATTCATGTACATATTCAAAACAGATAAACTTGTGTATACCATTAAATGATATTGACGATCATAATAGTGGTCAAACAAACTGTAAAACTAAAAACTAAATCATATTGATGTTTAAATAGATAACAATAACCAACCATCCACTGTACCAGACCTATTAATCCGAATAGTCCACACCCCCTAGCAGTCAGCAGAGGCTTCCAATCTATTGGTATGATATTGAAGAAGCGTTCCCCCCCCCCCCCCCCCTCCCCAAAAAAATTCCAATCTATTGGTACGTAATTGAAGAAGCATTTTTTTCTCACAATGAAAAAGAAGAAGCGGCGGAAATAGGAGAGAGGATTGCAAGGTGAGGAATCGAATCCTCACCAACAACATGAAAGTTCAGATAATCAACCAACAAACGGAACTTGTTCAATTTGCTAAACAACATTATCCTTGCCCTGGATGTCATTAATTCTCTTTATTTGAACTAGGCTCTCTTTGTAATTGAAAATCCAAGAGCGACCCTTGATTAGGTCCAGCTGAAATCCAAGATCTATAACTTGTCTTGTTGTAGGGTCATATAGCACCAGCTGTGAAGTTTCTGTGATTTCGAAAATCATCTTATCATCCTCCCAGATGCTGCGAGGCCAATGACCAACTATTTGAGGTTGAACACTAAGAACTTTGGTCCAACTACCCTCTTGGTTCATTGCCCACACATCATATATGGACGTCATTGGTTTACCAGGATCGCCAACTAAGAGAGCAAGCAAGCCACCCCACAACATAAGCTTTCCCCACCGTGCCTTTGGAATATCTGGGACTTGAATCTCCCCAAATTGTTCGCTGCTCATGTCAAATGAGCATATGTGGAAGATATTGTCTAGACGCCCAGAGAGCCAATAATATACCCCGTTGAGATATGTAGCACCAATGGGCTCATGTAAGTTACAACAGTAAGGAAAATCAGGTCTCAGGTTCTTCCATGAGTTGCTGCGTAAGGAATAGACATTGACATAGCAATTAGGGGAAACACCCAGTCCCCAGTCATCCCAAAAGGTTCGAATCCATAGCACCTTATAGTCTCGAGTCAACGGGTCAAACCCCAAAGCAAACTGATTATCATGATCTTTGAATGGCTGAGGCTCAAAGGAAAGAGGAGGCAGAGGCCAGAACTCTCTGGTGGCAGGATTCCACAAATCCAAGCGAACATCGTCTTCATCAAAAAATGCTTCTTTTTCCACCAAGAATAAGCCATCAACAGGGCCAGCAATGGACATGAAAGCAGTGACCCTCTGAAGCTGATCAACAATTTTTTGTTCAGGGGAAACACCTTGAACTATTTTTGCGGGGAACAAGGAAGAAGCAATGGACTTTGATTTATCCGATGTTGTTAAGTTACAAATGAGGAGACGGGCATGATTGTGCTTGTGACGAAAATGCATTTCTACGAAACTCGGACTTGTGATGAGAGCATACCAATGTTTGCATACGCATTTGAAACGCAGAAGTGATTCCACAGGCAACCTCAATAGAACATCCACTAATAAATCTTCTGGTAAATGACGTGTACCAACCATAATGGTATTCCCAGTTTATCTCCTGGGAAAAATGTCCAGAAAAAATCGAGTAGCACTATTATGATGTGATCAAAGTATCAAACAAAAAAGACAAAAACAAATAGAAAAATGAAAATCCTACAAGCCTACAATTCCCCTCCCCCCTCCCCGGTGTCATTAAGAAGCAGAGTTTTGGGAAGTGTTCTTAAAAGCTTTGAAGTCTTCCCATTCCAATTATTCCTCTACATCACAACTTAACATCTACAGCAATTTTGCAGGTAAATACACACCATTTCAACTAACTTGGAAATGGTTTAACTTAGCACAATCTCAAATAATCCTAGCAACTGAAAAATGCAAAGACTGGTCAAACTCAAAACAACATTATTAGTACAGATTTGGGCATAAAGTATAAATTTTATGGGTAAAAATTCACTACAGTTGCAATAAATTATATATGAACTCCTTACATATAAAAATAGCATAAGCTTGTATTAGATTTGGTTAGATAACGTGTGGTTGGTAAACAAGGATCAATGTGAAGTCATGATTTTAATTGCAATTGGGATCATGATTTGGGATCCCAACTCCTCCAAATTAAGATTGTATAAAAATTGCGCAAATTTCAATAGTTTTCACAACTTGTGAAATGAGAAATAAATACTAACTTCAAACACCCAAATCGTACTTCCAAACAAAACTTCAACTTCATATCAATATGATTTCAAATCGTTATTTTATATCACATATCCAAACAAATGCTAAGAAGCATAAAAGTTGAAGGCATACAAGTAAGTTGGGGATACAAAAACCATAACAGAAACAGAGCAACAAAACCCTATACTTTTCATCATATCACCGAAATAGAGAAAATTGTAGAGAAATTAAAATCTAACCTTGTAAGCTGATTATCCAGAAGAAAATTGAGAAATGAGAGAAGAGAGTAGTGGAGGAGGAGGAGAAGACGCAAAAAGCTGGTCAATTTATTATACATTCATCCAACTTTGGGTTGACGGATAAGTACTGCATATGACTTTTAACAACTAGTATGTGCTCCTCCTTTTTTATGTTTTATGGTACCCTTTACTTTTGGGCTTTTTGACCTTTCCCCTTATTTTTTGAACAAAGAGTTCCAAAGTATTTTTATTATTTGTCAAATATTTTCAAAAAAATAAATTAAATTAAAATAAGTCAATTCAAATACTCATCTATTTATTTTCTCTTTCTTGGAAGACTGAGGTTGTTCCGGGTTTTCTAAATATAATTTTTCTATTTCCATAAATTAATAATGTTACGCTAAAGAGTTATTTGATAAGGTATATAAAAATAATGTTAAATAGAGAATATTGATAATGTTTGTGTTAGTTATACTTGCATTAATTATGTAGATATTATTTCTTTTGCATTGTATGATTTGGTATATTAAAAATAAAATGCACTGCATAATTTTTTAGAAAAAATAATTATTTATAAAGATACTCTCCACAAATATGATAGAAAAGATATTAAAAATAAAAAGATTTTAAAGAGCAATTGAGTTTTCTACTATGCTAATACATGCATTAAATTTTATTGCATACTAATATCATGGATTTGTATGTATTAGCATTATACTCCTCAATATACAATAGAATGTATAACTAATGCTTGCATTATTTTTCTAATGTACCAACCAAGATACTATTAAATAATACACAAAGTTATGCTTGTATTATTTATCTAATATAAACGACCCCTAAGTATATTATTTTTGTTTTTCTTATTGGAAGGCTGAAATATTAATTCAACTCAATGATATACTTTTTCTGTTCTTTTTTTAGTTGTCATAATTATTTTTTTTAGAGTTGGACAATTGAATTTTGAGTAACATTTTAATGTGTATTTTTTTATCGTATGTATATGAAAAAAATTGCTATAAATTTAATATTTTTTGTATAACTTTTTAATATTTAAATTTTCATTTTAAAATATTAAAAAATTATTTATTTTTCATTTTCTTCTCATTCTCGATCTTTACTTCATGTAATTCCATGGAACTTTTCACATTATCCTTTTTTTAAATTTATTCTATATTTATTTTTTTTCATTATTATAATTTTATTAGTATTCTAATTTTAAATTGAAATTCATTGTTAAATAAAGTTATAAACTTATGTTTTTCTTAAAATCATACTTATGTACATTATGTCGAAATTTGACAGAGTACTGCGTTAAATTTTTTATTTTAAATTTAGAACCGTTATATTTTTTATTTCATTTATGTAAATAGTATATGATTTGATATTTTATATTACAAGCCATTTACTTTTTAGTTAAATTTGATGGATTATTTTTTTGGTAAATACTTTAATAATTTTGCTATGACGTTATATTTATAGTATTTATATTTTTTATCAAATGTTGCATTTCATATGTTCATATAGTGATCAATTTAATTCAAATATACTAATTTAAAAAAATAAATTAATTTTTTACAATATTAGTTAAGAACATATATTTACTAATTAATATATTTTCAAAAGACAATAATATTTTCAAAAGACAATATATCTCCTAAAAATATTTTTTTAATATTATTTATAAGTATCATTATTTGTCTAATATAATTTTTTAATTCTAGACAATTAACTTTTGTTTTTAAAGTTTAATCTAACTTTATAATTACATTTGTGGCAACCAAACAACACATTTGTAATCAAAGTGTAATTACATAGTTACAGACAAACAAGACAGAGTAATTATTACGTTGTGTAATTACCACCCTAGTAATTACAGTAATTCTAATTACTAGGTGACTTTCCAAACAGAGCCTTAATCAACTTTTATTAAATTAAAAATGCTCATTCTATCAGCCAAACAAGTAATAGATAATACTAATACAAAAAATAAGCCATTTGTCCCTAATATATTCCTCCCCATTCTTTTTATCATTACAATTTCTATTCTTCTAGAACAGTCTTCTTTCATTTGGGTCGAAAATTCTTCTGGTGCAAAAAAATTCAAATATTGCAGCTTATACCATAGGGATGGAATTTTCATTAAATTATTTGTGCTGTGTGACTTTTAATTATAAAGAATACATATGTGAAGAAAGCAATTTTAACATAGTTATTATATGTTATTGAAGTAATATTTGCATAGTTACTTTTTGTGTTAGTTGTATGCTTGTCATATTTAACTGCTCTATATTTTTACGTTTTTAACCGACCATCGTTGTAGCTACTTATTGGCGTTTTGTGCCTGTACCTTTCATGATTATTACATGTCTATTGGAGTCGACATGTTGCTGAGAAAAATATCTATATATTTAGTGTGTTTGGCATGATTTTTTTTGGAAATAAGTGAATTTCTTACTTATATTCAATATTCTGTAAGTATGCAAGTAAATATTATTTTAAAATATTTATACATATCTAGCAACAAATGATTTATGAAGTTGAAGGGGGTGAGGAGTGACAGTTCGGAGGTGGGATGGTCAAGAAGTGGGATTTGAGAGTGTTGGGTGGACGAAAAAAACAATTAACTTGAAATGTCCCTTGTAGAACTTATTTTCCTAGAGAAAATATTTTCACATACATTTGATCAACCAACTTGGAGAAATTGAACCTCCGTACCAAACACAGCCAAGGAAAAACTGTCATTTTTCATGTCTGCTCTGTCGATAGTAGAAAGACATCACATTATTCTATTGAGGCTTGACTTGACAATTTAAGATTTCCACCTAACAGAATAGGATAATTTTTTACTTTTAAACTTCCAATGGTGAGTGAATGGAAAAACGGTTTGGGTGGGTGGGGTGGAGAACTAGGATTAGAAAGAAAACTACAGAGAGACAAATTTTGCTAACATACAACATGAAATTTTATCCATTCTGACTAATAGAATACTGATGCCTTGATGTTTGTTGCAAAACTATATACTACAACAAATTGGAATAAGCACAGAGATGACAATAGCAAAACCTTCTTAATCTCATAGAACCTTAACAGATTTCCAAACTTACCACCTCTGCCAGAACTATATTATGATAAATTAATCAAAAGACAACTTAGTGAAAATTGCATTGTTGTAATAAAGGATGACTATAATCAACATATTTGTCCCAGAGCGGCTTGTACTTCTCAATACCAATCTTCAACCAGGGTTTTGAGTTACCATTAAAGTGCAGCACAGCTCCCTTTTCTATCAACTTGGGATCGACATTGGTGTAACCAAAACCTAAGACATGCCATGAAGGATTCAAAGCCTCCGTCAACCCATAGAAGGTCAGCAGTCCAGGTGGTAAAGTGCCAAGCTTCCACAATGTGCGGTCCACGTTCTTTTCCTGCCAATAATGGTATATGCCAGTAACATTCCTTTTTCGCCACTCAACCAAATCGAAAACATTCATCCCAAAGGCCCACCCACATGCATCAGGATCAAAATGATGACGAATAAGTGGGTGAGAATAATTTAGGTACTTGTGATATCTATGGAATGTCTCCATACAAGTCTCCACTGCACCATTTACATTCCCATTCAAGTCTGTGGTGAATAGGGCTGAAAGATCCTTCTGTACCACAACATCATCATCGAGAAACACAACCTTCTTAAGTGCAGGAAAAACTTCTGGGATATAGAATCTCAGATGGTTAAGCATCGATAGATATTTAGGGTTTCTGAACTTGATTGGAGTTCGGCTGTTATCATGGTTGCCAGAAAAGTAGTAGTTCTGGGTGTCAGAGTCTTGAAGTTGTTTGAGAACAGGTACATAAGAAGCATTTAACCAACTAAAGTCTTCGATCTTTTGTACAATAACTGTCACTCCTCGGAAACTGTTCATGGTGAACCATGCCTTCATTGCAGCATAGTTCACCTCATCCGTTACAAGGTGAAAGACCACCATATCAGGATTCTTGGAATTCACAGCCGTCGAATTCACCACAACTGAAGTTGCAAGGATGTTGTCTGAGAATACACAGAAATGATACAAACCATTGTCCACAAGTTTGGCTGCTGCTTGCTTTTCTTCCTTGAGTTTTCTCTGCAAATTGGAACTCCTGAACCATTCAGCTGTTAACCGGACACCAAGGCAGTACAGACTTTTAGGGACTTCTTCAGCAGCAATTTGTCCATATTTTGAACTCTTCTCACTGAAGGAATTAGCCTGTTCTTCAAGGCTTTGGATTTTAGCTTTCAGTCTCATAAACATAGTTGCAGTGTCATAGTGAAGTTGCTGGGCTTGGTAGAGCAGAACCGCCATATCTCGAATTGCACTTTCTGATTCTCCATTTGTCAAGGGACTTCTTCTTGAAGCAGCATTAGAAAGAAGCATCTGTGAGTTGCGGATTTGAGCACTTAGTTCCCATGCAAATTGAAGGTTGTTGCTTTCTTTTGCAATTACAAGAATTGCCTTTGCAAGAGAAATCTGATCATTGATTTGTCTTGCCATCGATTCAGGCCTCAGCATTTCTTCGGTGATGTTGAGACCATCCACAATTCTGTCATGTCTATAAGGTCTCTGCAAAGAAGGACAAAGTACAGGTTCAGATTTTTCCATAAGCTTAAAGAGACGGTCAGACAGAGGAAAACAAACTGCAGCTTAGAATGAGGATGCCAACTTAAAATCTTTATTGCAACAGGCGTCACCTAATGAGTTAATAAATTCTTCCTCCAAACATATGTAGTTGCTTTGGTAGATAAATAAGGAATCCAATGCCCAATTCCTATTGCTTTTTAATCAAGGTACCACGTCACATAAGTAACAGCACAGTATGATTCAATAGGGTAAAACACCATAGAATGTACCCTATCATCAGTGCTAGTAATTTGGAATTATCACTAAATTCTAAATGTCACTTGACTGTTGATTTTCAGAATCCAAATAATGTTGTTGAACTTGCTTACGGAGCAGTTAAGCCCTAAATCTAGATGCAGGTCATGCAATTATCTTTGCTCACATGGTGTTTTAATGCAGGCACCAAAGCACTAATATGTGTATTATTGATCAAGGGTGTTAGAATAGGAATAGGTATATACAAATCTTTCTTAGAAAAGGAATAAGAATAGAAATAGTAGTAGGAATAGAAATAGTAAAGAGTATTCTACTTGGTAAAGGATCGTATTGTAGTGTCTATATCTCTGAGTAATAATGTAGTGACACAATTCAATAATATTTTTCTCCCACATAGTATCAAAGCTATTACATCTTGGTAAAATAATTTTTAAAAAGAGCTTCTACTGCCGGCGGGCGGCTATGACCCATACATGCCGCCCGTCTGGCCATTAGTTATGTTAACAAAAGCAGGGACGATATATGAACGAACTCCATATTCAAGGGAAGAAATCTTAGTCAAAGAGGTCACCGTGCGTCAATTTTTGGTGACTTTCTAGGATTGTTTTGTGTCAACCCCGTATCCATCGGCGTTTGTGTAGCACTGTGCCATCTTTCCGGTAACTACTTTCTCATATCTAATTTGTGTAGCACCATGTCATCCTTCCGGTGACTACTTTTTCATATGTAATTTATGTAGCACCGTGCCTTCTTTCTAGTGATTACTTTCTCAAATCTGAATTGCATAGGGTCGTGTCATCATTTCAACCCTACCCATATAATTTTATTTCTTAGATTGTGATCACTACCAACCATCAAATCTAATAATCTAGCGCATGAGCATGCTCCAACCAATTTTATGGTGACTTTCTTGTTTAAGGTCTACTCATCTCTTGATTTCGAGATGATACATATAGTTTATACCAGACTCAATATTTGGGTCGGATTACAATGATATTCTCTCTCCCGTGGCTAAAATAGCATATGTCCCTTTTTTCTACCTGTGGTTGCCGTTCTCTATTGGCCAGTTAATTAGTTGGACATTAAGAATGTTTTTTTTCTACAATGATCTCAAGGAAGAAGTCTCTATAGAGAAACCACTTGATTTTTCGCTCAGAGGGAGTCTTGATAGCCTTATATGTCAGTTGTGTAAGTCATTCTATGGTCCGAAACAATCTTCTCAAGCTTGGTCTGGGAAGTTCAACACTGCAATTTAGTATTTCATGAGAAGACTAAGCACATTGAGATTGACTGTCAATTTTGTGCATTAGGTGATCAACTTGCAGACATCTCAACAAGCCCCTCACCGGTTCTCGTATTAATTACATTTGTAACAAGCTAGGTACACATGACTTGTATGCACCAGCTTGAGGGGAAGTGTTAGAATAGAAATAGGTATATACAAATCCTACTTAAAAGAGGAATATATGAATAGGAATAGTATAGAAATAGAAATAGTAAATAGTATCCTACTTGGTAAAGGATCATATTGTAGTGTCTATAAATAGGGTCTCTGTGTAATAATGTAGAGACACAATTCAATAATATTTTTCTTTAATATTTCTCACAAAGGGCTTGTCCTAATTAAGGCGGCATGAAACAATGCTTACAGCTGGCAAAGTGTTGTATTAATTGCTATATAAACGTCATATAAATACCATTAGTGATTAAGAATAGAAATTGGAAATGTCGAGGAAAACTAAGCTCTAAAATTTTTTTAAATTAGAAACGAAAAATTCACTTTTTGCATCTGGAAACATTATTTTAAAATGGTATCTTAACATCACAGACATGATTTCTTTTACTTTCTTCTTATAAGGGCATCACAGACATGATTTTTACTTCATACATTTCAATTTTTGAAGTTCTTCAATTCCATCGTGTATGATTGTTGTTTTTGTTATAATTGTTTTTTCTTGTATTACATAAATAGCTCTATTTTTTTTGTTAATTTGTGTCTTCCTTGACCTTCACTAAAGCCGCTAGTTTAGTTGCTCTTTGTACTTAAAGCTCCACAGAATTTTGGTGTAATTTCTGCATTTAAAAACACCAAGCACTGACAGGGAACCTATTTGAGTTTCTAGCATCACGCCATCACCAACAGCTTTTTGTCCAATTTTCACTCGGACCTCAGTTAAGCAAATACATTATGGCGTGGAATCAATGCAACAAACAGCACTGGGCAATATAAAAATCACTAAATGGATAAATAATATCAATTTTCGGATGAAATGCTTAAAAGGAAGTAAGAGAAAATACGAAGTACCAGAAATTGCTGGACCAAGGGCCATATGAATATAAAAGATTTTTGCAGAAACAGTCGCCATAGAATCAATAAATTCCAAAAAGGTTTTCATGTGTCAACACATATTTTGCTTCTTTTTTTTTCTCCTTTTCTTTACCCAACTGGAAAAACTTCACTGGGTAAGTTGGGGGGGGGGGGGGGGGGGGGGGGGAGCGCCTGCTGCACTGTCCACCTTCACTCATAGACTTTAAGAAAAACTTGGCATATAAATGTAATATCTACAGGATTCAGGAAATAGACATATAAATAAAGACAGATGCACCTGAAAGTGCATAATATGTGTTGTTTCACTGGTTGAGAAGCAAGTCCTTGTGTTTGTAACAAAGTCCAAATCCCCCTCAATGCAATTAATTTTACTTAAGAGTAAATTTTGACGCTAGTCTCCTACCTTCCCACTTCAGCCTTGCTTTTTTCAATTTTTTACAGTCTGCGTACATCCTACTCTCCCAAACCCTACTTGAGAGGTTAGTGGTGGTCTTCTATTTTTTTTTTTACTGATTTTTATGCTACCAGCCTTTTCCTACTCTTTCTTTTTTTTTTCTCATTGAACTTTTCTTTTCCTTTTTAATTTTCTTTACTTTTGTTATTCATTCTTTTATACTGCCAATTCTCCTTTAGCCCATGTCTAGAATAATCAGTGGATAATTCAGCCGAATCAGTGCATAATTCTTTTGTGATTTTAACTAGCTAATTAATAAGAATTTATTTCTTCTAATTTGATAATGACTCCAAAATTATGACAGCTTGCTAATTTTGCCTTTTTTGGATATTATAAATTTAATAAATTTAATATTTCTGAAATATAATATACATATACAGTATTAAGCATAAAAGTGGAAATACTATAAAGGCAAATCAATCTAAGAAAAAATACATCAAATGAGTTATAATTTTTCACTAACTTATCTGGCTGATAGGCACACATTTCAATTGTTTTTGATATTATTCTTCTTCAACTTTATCCAATATAATTGAGTGGAGAAGAAAACTTAATGAACTGTAATAACTTAGCCTGTTAATCAGTTGGTTTTTAATCAAAACCTATTACACCAATTTGAAATTAATCTTGAACCAAGAACCCCACTGAAAATTCGTATTGTAAAAACTCAGTGACAGATCCTACATTAAATGCATGGTGCACCTGTGGTCTTTAAATCATGGATCGGAATGACGTAAAATGCTAACCTTGGATTTTATTTAATTTTTGAGAAACAGATTCTCGCTTAGGAAAAAGCTGAGTTAAGTATAGTTGAACTGAATCATCAAGACTGTTCCTGTCTTCTTTTTAAAATTTCCCATAAATCATTCAAAAGGAAACAAAAAAAACTACTTCATTCACTGAGACAATCTTTTAACCTTTCCATATTGAACACTCCAGAATAAAGTTGTAGTGTTGTGAACACCAGAGTGTTTTTCAAGATAAATACTCTTACTACCACATTATTATGTACAGAAAACAGAGACCTCTCCATTTTATTTGGATCACCTCAAAAAGCAATATATTTTATTTTTTATTTTGAAACTGAAAAATAAACATTCAAAAATCAGTATTTGTGTCCTCGGCTTATATAAACTATTCAATTAATTACAAGAATTCTTTTTCGATTAGCAATGTTCTAAGTTAGGAACTAATGTTTTACTTCCTCCATCTCAATTTATACAACACTGCTTGACTTGACACAAAGTTTAAGAAAGAAATGTGACTTTTAAAATTTGTGGCCTAAAACAAATCTTAGATATTTGTGCTACTATAAATTATTTCATTAAGAGTAAAAAGAGAATTTCAGAGTAAAGTTATTTCTAGTTATAAAAAGGTGAAATTCTTTTTGGGACAAACTAAAAAGGAAAGTGTGTCACATAAATTGGGACAGAGGGGGTACAATTTTACATTGATTACTTGTCAAAATATATACTATGTAACTCTAGATTCTTAATTATCAAAAAGGGGAACGGGACATCCTGCTTCCTTCGAGAAATTCAATCAGATTAGCAAATTACAATGTAGACCACCATGAAGAGTAGTAACTTTGATATGCCTTGTATAATTAATATTTTTATGTCCTTCACCTATTATGAACAAAGTATACTGCCATGTGCCCCTAAATACTTCCAAGTTTTCCCAACTCCCAGCATAACTTATATGGAATCTATTTTCTTTACACATACTCTGTATTCTGCTGATTTTGTTAATGTCCGTGAGGAATATTTAAGCTTTTATTAAGAAGCTTATCAGATCGAGCCACTTTGTACTTTTGTATTTGATGTCACAGTTTGACTGAGGAACTACTTAAACAATAATCAAATGGTACTGCATTGTTTAATGCTAAACTAGGAAAACATGGAATCCCCAATAAACTATATGTTAATCGTATTACTCTTTTCATTTTTAGTTTCTCCATAAGAGATGGAGGGCTGTAATATGGAATGATCAGTTTAGGAACTTTCCACCAAGTTTGGACATCTCAATGTTCCCAAAAGCTTAAATTTGGGAAGAAGGGACTAATGTATTCTTCCATCTCTTAGATCAGGATGTTTAACTTTTCCTTTTCTATTTGCTATCTTAATCATCTTTGAAGCAGATTTAGTTAAGGCTGTGGCATTAATATGACAGACCTTCATAGTATCCTCAAGTCATTAAACAAGAATAATCCTCTCTTTTTATTTCTCTACTTTGACCAAATTTGCTTTGTACATCAGTACCATGAATTTCATCTTGATAGTCTAATCCCAGAAAGATAAAAATGTTAGTTCCAAGCATCAAAGTAGCCCAGATATTTTCAGACACTATTAATACTACACGAGATTTCGTTTAGGTTAAAAAAAAAAATTCCCAACACAATAAATAATGCTCATGGTAACCAAAAAACACCAAATTGTTTTACAAACTCAGCTATAGACCCACTCCAAAATGCTAAATGTATCCATAACCTATTCTGATTAATCAATTCACAGTGGAGATTTTATGGCAGAGCAATGTACTTCTTGACACTTTCCCCCCAGCAATAAGATCCATAAGTAATAGGAAAAAAGGGTTGACTACAAGTATCCGCTATAAGTTAGTTGTCGGGCAATAAAACACCAGTGGTCAAGAAAGCTTCATAGTGATTATAGCTGTTTTAAAGGATAATAATAATTAAACCCGGCACTTCATTAGAAATAGTAAGTAAAGTGGCATAAACAGCTTTTGAACATAGAAATTTCATAAGGAGTTCCAGGAATTTTCAACTTTCCCTTTTTGTTTTGAAAGATCTGTACGCACCTTAGTTGCCAATTCTAAAGCCAAAATGACCATTATTAACCCAGAAATGCAATGACAATTACACCTAATGACTGTACAATATTTTAACTAGATTTAGTGAATTGGTTGTACACTCACCTAAGAACTAATATTGAAAACAAAAGGCTAACATTTGGATTACAAATCAAAATCCATCTAAATTAGGACTTAAAACAAAAAGTAGAGACTATTGAGAGTGATGCTACTCAACTTTGGTGGTTGTTGTGGTTAGCTCGTAGTTAGGCGATCATTATTGTTAAATGGCTGGTTAGTATGTAATAAGGAGGTCAGTAAGTAGTTAAATAGATTTCTAGCAGATTTCGTGAATTGCAGAGCATATAAGCCATGTAAAGTTCATATATTTGAAGCTCACATTGCACAGACTTCCCTTAGTAAATTTTCACTTATTTTCTCCCTACAATACAGCTTAAGTCTAGGGTTAATGACCTTGAATCCGTGTAAAATTTGACAAGAACTCTAAATGGAAAACTAAGTTAGCTGTTAGACTGATAGCAAAAACTTTTAGCATGATACTACCATAAACTGTTAGATCACTTATGCCGACAAACATTTCAGTTATCAATGTCAAACCTATTAACAACTAATTGAGTAACCGCAAGCTCAAATTCCATAACCCACACAAACTCATCTAAGTTTTTCCTCAAAAACAAAAAAAGAAAGATTTTTAGCTATCAGACAGAAAAAAACAGCAATTATAATACTATGATAACGAACATTACCTTTGTATAAACCAATCTAGAGGATGAATCGCGAGTTTCTCTGCTGAGCAAAATAATGAGCAGCAATATGGCCAATCCACAGAGAGTTAACCAGAAAACGTTGGAGAATCTCCGCCTCACCGGCCGCCGGAAATCCGAGTTCCTCCGTCTCATTTTCCGGCGACTACTGAATACAAATATTTCCGAGTAAATCTGCGGTACAGTGGCTTTAGGAACAGTATATTAGGCAAAAAGTAGAGGTGTGGGAAATCGAAGAAATAGAAGATTTGGGTTTTATTGAAGCGAGTTTTCTCGGAGTAATGGAGATTGATATCAGATCTACACCAGCACAGAATGCTGCATGTTAAAACGGTATTGAGTTCTATAATTGTTTTACTCAATTTTTTACTTGAGGCCCAGGGAAAAAGAGAGTGAAGAATAACTGCAAATTTTTTTTTTTAATATTTCCATCTCCAATCTCTTTGAACTCCGACTAATTTCGAGATGCACAGGCCTAAATATGCCTCTTTTTGAAATTTACCTACACTATTTTATCTAAATTTGTCTTACTAGTAATAAATTTTTTGTAATAATTTTAAATATATATAATAAATTTATTAGCTTATAATAAATATAGTGATAATTAATTTATATAAAAATAGTCAAAAAATTATAAAAAATATATAGGAATTATACGATATATCTTGTCAAAAGTGATAAAAAAATATACATTGACAGTACAATATAGATTACTAAATATATGGGTTATACACTAAATATACATTATGGTACACTCAAAAACTTAATATTCTCTCTGTTCACTACTAGATGTAAAAAAAAAAAATTGATTTTTCATTTTCACTTATCATTTTGAAAAGATAGGAATTTTTTTTTTACTTATTTTACCATCAATTTATGTACAAAGTTAATGTTTCTGAAAAATATAACTTCTTGAAAATCTTCAATGATCAATTCATCCTTAAACCATCTAGGCAATTTATAGGAATTGACATAACCCTTAACTTATTGCAAAGGAGTATTTCAATTAAGTTTCTTTGAAAAAAAATGTTGAAATGATTTTTATACTCTAAGAAATGGATAAAAATACAAAAAAAAATATAGTTGAAGTTTCAACAAATATCAAAGTAGAGAACTCACTTATATTGGTTGGAGATTCAAAAGTTATTGATATCAAAGATTTAAAAAAGAAAAATGAAAATCCAATAGAACTATAGAAGTAGTTGGAGATTCAACAACAGTTACATATGTTGCAGCAGACGAAACTGATTTGAACAATTTTTTTGAAGGCGGAGAAGAGACATTTGACAATCTAGAATTACAAAAAACATTTGGTAAAATGTTGAAAGTATTACTTCCAAAATTTTACAAAGAGAAAATGAATTTCATGTGGATTTGGTGATTCTGTTTATTCTCGGTTTCAGTTATATTATGACAACTAGTAAATTATCTTCTTTTGTTTGTTTCTTCCTACAATTAGTGAGACTGATACTTTTTTAAATTAATGCATGATTTACTTTTCATTTTATTGATAATATTAAATGTACTGAAATTTGAATTATGGCTTTAATGAATACTTGTCGAAAACCGAACTTTGCAACGCCTTAACGAGGCATGAATAGGTGTTTTCGAGAGTTTTTGGCCAGTGTACCCCACCAAAGAGAACTTCACAGCTCGTGGACCTCATCACTAGCCGCAAAAGTGCTCGTGGGAGGGGCCTTGGCCAATTGTTGAAGGCTGCAATGAAGTTTGCCCATCATGGGGCACACCACGGCTCCTGGACGCCATCAAGGACTATGGTGTGATCTGTGGAGGGTCACCTCACTTGGACCAGCCCCGTCTCGAAAGGGGAGCACTTCATGAGAGAACACCACGAACCGTGGTACACTTCATGGCTCGTGAAGTTTCCATTCAAAGTGCCTTAGTGACTTTTTCAAGTCCATTTTGGTGAGATCATTTTGGTAATTTCTCCTAATTCTAAGCTCTAATGGGACGTTTTATAACTCACATATCCTCTTAAGTCATCCCTAAAGCTATTCATAACATACCATGCATACCTTAACACTTAATTTCAAAAATCTATCTCTCAAAACACTCTTCAATTCCTCCACTCAAGTTCAAGCTAAGGATTCATCAAGGCCTCAAGCTTCAAGCTAATTTCTTCTCAAATTCATCAATCCAAGCTTAGGTATGTGAAAATTAATCCATAACTTTCTTTCAATCATGGAGCCCAAACTATTTTCATCTACTTTCAAGTATGATCTAAATCGGGTTTTCGTGATTTGATCTTCAATTTTTAGAATTATGATATGAGTTATATTCAAATGATGATTTAAGCGTGAATTGAACTTGTTTCTCTTAGTTCACGTGGTTTTCATAAGATTTGAACTTACACGACTTGATGAACTGTGAAATTATGCATGAGTGATCTCAATTATGATTCAAATGCTCTTATACTCAAGGATCATGCATGTTTCTACTCTATTATCATGTTTTAAATTCGATAATCATGTACCCATACTTTATCCGCATCTCTCATCCCATGATCATGCATATACAAGGTTATTACATGAGAATTTGACTATGAACATGAATGTAATTATGAATGAGAACATGATTTGAGCATGGGTTTATGGACATGAGTATGATTTGAGTTTGAGTACTAATATAGCATGATTTTTTGGTTATGATATGAACATGAAGGACATGATTACAAATGTGATATAATTTGCGACGCTCCGGGAGGGTAACCCTTGGCGTAGCCGATATTTAGAGACTATTGTTAGTCCCCGAGCGAACCACTTGGCCTCATTGTCACATCATACTCGACAGCGGAAGAAATGCTCAAAGAAAAGACTGTAAAGTAATTAAATAACCTAGTCTTTATATAAAAAGAAATTTTCAATAAAACAAAAGTTGGAAAAGGAACACTACTCAACATCCTCCACTCAATGTCTATAAAGCATCTACCTCTAATATCCAGATTGTACCATGACAGGCCATGGCTACCCAAATCAAGGAAAATAAAGTACTCGGTGAAAAAAAGGCTCCCCCGAAGGTAAGGAGGGCTCACCATCTTTGGAATCACATGCATCTGCATCATGAAACGATGCATACCCAAATGGGCGTTAGTACATGGAATATACTGGTATGTAAGAATGGCTAAAGTAAACACACAAGGCTCAACTTAACTCAATAAACTCGACTCGGAACTCAACTCCTCATCTCATAACTCGACTCAAATAAATTATGCAAGTTTAAAGTTTGAAATTGTGCTTTAGAATTAGACTCAATGTTTAATGCAACTTAGTTTGAAAATCATGATATGCTCAACTCAAGTGTTGCTTGGAAGTTTCTCTAACCAACATAACTCTCCACACCACCATGTCCTTTGGTGATGTACAACGAAAAGACGTCGTTGCCACGCCTGCCATAAACTTGCCACAGTAAAGGACGTCAACCTGTCCTCTCTCTTGGATCCAAAGAGAATGTCCATCTATTGGGACGTGAGCCGCTAGAGTTAACTGTATGACTATCCTACATGGGCAACGTAGTTCTGGGTTACTCCTCAATCACTCAACTCGGTGCTCAATACTCCTTCCAAGACTAATACGTGCTTATGAAAATTAACTCAAGCTCAACTCTTTGACTCATCTCAATCAAGTCAACTCAATTCATCAATAACTCAACTCAATTTCTCCAACAACTCAATAACTTAGGGCCACCATTCATGAAATGCAACTCAAGACTCAAATTAACTCCATGCAAGACTCCAACTCATACGGTCAGTTAAATCACGTAGAAATCATACTAAGCACACATGGCATAGTAATTGTTCATCTCATGCATATACTAGAACATGTACTCCTCATCCTCAACTTACTCAAGCTCATCAAAACACACCTCATATCATTAAAATATTTTCCTCGAAATATGACTCTTTGGACTTAATAAAATACATATAGAATATTAGTTCAAATCACTTTTTCATCAATGCATAGAAAAGTCATCATCTTTATTCTCAATATGCAAAACTTTGATTTTTAAAAAAATACTTTAAAACCTATCAATATTTCTATTTCATGATAATAACAATGCAACTCATCAATTTGCTCGTGTACATCTATGAAGACTCAAACAAGTGTAAGAACTTAGAACTCGAGATCACAAGATTTACATTATTCGATTATTACTCATGAAACTTAACCCAAGTAGACGAAGGGGCACATAAATGAACTCAATCCAATACTTTAGGTAGCCTTTTATACCTGGGTTGAAGCTTTGAACAATCAGCCTTAAGAACTCTCCTCGAACTCCTGAATTTTACACTCCTCTTCTATCCTCTTTAGCCCTATTCTTTTTCAAGGACTTAGAATCGGGTTAAAACCCTTTTTATGCTTAAAACGACTGATTTTTGTCATATATTAAGTCTGGGAGGGGTTTGAAAAGGTCTGGATTACCCCTCACAAAATTTAAAAAAGTCCATCTCGGGACCTGGGGTCCGCAACGCAGACAGTGTAAATTTTTGGGTTTAAATTCTCTAAATGAGCTTTCTAATCCCGTAAAAAAAATTTTAAATAAAACCAAGTGTTGGTCCATGGCAGGTGCATGTCGCACACCTGTCGCGCAACCTCACCAGTTCGAGTTTTTGCATCAAAAAATTATCTTTTGATCCGGTTGCTCCAAATATCAACCGAGACCATATTCCACTTAATTTTTCATGTTGATTGCAAATCAGGCCTCGGATTTGCCATCGGAGCATGGAAAGACGCGTTATATGCACATCTCTCTTCTAGGGTATTTTGGTAATTTTGTCGGGTGTTATATTATCTCCCCCTTGGAATCATTCATCCTCGAATGATGAGTAGATGTAGACATCAAGGCATGCATATTCTCAAGACTCATCTCAATACTCACTCAATAACTCAAACTCTCGGCTCCTCATCAACCTCAACAAACTCTACTCAAATTCAGGAATAAACACATCAATTTAGAACAGACAAGCCAGTTTCAGATCAAGGACATAGATATTATCTTCAACATTCTCACCATTAGGCACAAATGGAGCATCGAAACTCAATCAATTCAAATCATTTAAACTCCTCGTCAATCAGTTATTGGAACTCAAGGAGAAAGTCATCGATTCTAATTGAGAATGGGACCATCGTGATATTTCTAATCGAGAATGGGACCATCGTGATATACAAGACTCTGCGGACACTCTTAAGCTCAACTCCCCACCTCAATTATGCTCCTTTCCATAGCACTCTACTCCATCAATGCAAGCTCATAGCTCTTATTCAGATCTCCACCTAATCACCTCCTCCTTTTCCATTCAAGCCTACTTCTGAGCCTCAAAGTGCTATCCCTACGACGATCATAATCATATAAAGTTAATCCTCAATACTCTGCTCCATACTTCCACAAGGGCTTTCATTAAAAGATCACTAGTCGTCTTCACTACTTCACTACCCTTACTCGAAACCCTTATTACAAAATATTCAATAGTCTATCATCAATACTCGCATAATAACAACCACGTATTCAAGCCTATCACTTTAACCACTTCAACTATGTCTTACAATTTTTCAAGCCTATTTTTCACTTCTACCTCCACCATTCAATGAGCTATCACTCAAAGACACCCAACATACTCTTACTTATCTATTGTACACCATAGGGTCTCATCTCTCTCCTCCTCCCTCTCTACCCCCACATGATACAAGTTTAAGATCAATATCACAATAAGGATACTTTTTCTCCTCCTAATCTACACTCCCTCTCGGTATACTACCATCAGCATCACAATTTGGACTTGGAGGAACTCATCATCCCCCCTTTTGGCGAATCCCCCTACTACTCCATATGTAAAATAAGCATGAATACCATCAAGAACTCAAATACTCAGATATTTGAATACTCACTCTCAAAAATAGACTTTGAACTCAATATCTAGAATTTACACTTTCTCTCAGACATCATTTAGGCATGAATACTATCACAATAAGGATACTTTTTCTCCTCCTAATCTACACTCCCTCTCGGTATACTACCATCAGCATCACAATTTGGACTTGGAGGAACTCATCATCCCCCCTTTTGGCGAATCCCCCTACTACTCCATATGTAAAATAAGCATGAATACCATCAAGAACTCAAATACTCAGATATTTGAATACTCACTCTCAAAAATAGACTTTGAACTCAATATCTAGAATTTACACTTTCTCTCAGACATCATTTAGGCATGAATACTATCACAATAAGGATACTTTTTCTCCTCCTAATCTACACTCCCTCTCGGTATACTACCATCAGCATCACAATTTGGACTTGGAGGAACTCATCATCCCCCTTTTGGCGAATCCCCCTACTACTCCATATGTAAAATAAGCATGAATACCATCAAGAACTCAAATACTCAGATATTTGAATACTCACTCTCAAAAATAGACTTTGAACTCAATATCTAGAATTTACACTTTCTCTCAGACATCATTTAGGCATGAATACTATCACTCCTTACTATTATCTACAATCCTAGCAAGACTGGAAAGCTAGATCACCCAAAGGGCTTGGAATAAAGATCATTAGCATGATTCAATCGAGAAATATTATTAGAGGACATTCATAATGAAGTACAATCTCTCTCGTCTATCGAGACTCATTCTGGGTTCACAGAACTATACACAATGTAGAACTCAAGTCATATCTCATTCAACATAGGACTGCAAACTCTTGGAATCCATGGGGTAAGATCAAGATTACTGAATGAATTCATTGCTTCTTATCCTCAAAACTCACGGGAATCAACATGATGTGCATAGGATTAGGCCATAGGCATGGCAGTCATACACCAGAAGGGAATAGAGTATCATCTCAACTAGAGGGTAAAGATCGTATGAGATGGAAAATAATTAATATCTCATCTTGATCAGCCCATCATTGTCGAAGACTCAAGATCTACCTTGGTTTACCACCTCGTCATCTCCCCCTTAGCTCTCAAGGTCCTCTCTCTAAATTTATGAATCAGCTTCCTACTAGGCTATAAGCATATGCCTCCACACGGCCAAGGAACCACTATCCACAAGAATATCTTAAACTCTTCTGTTATGCTATAGTCGCATACATGTAACTAGCCACTCAGACTCTTTCAACAATATCACTCTTAGCTCATTCCTGTCTCTATGGAAATCTCTTTATATTTGCTATTCTTATGGCGTACATAACCACTTCCCACAACTCTTACAATCTAATCTGTTCTTTTGCCTGCTAACGCTCAACTTCTATGCTCCCATAAATTTAATTGCATAAGAATTAATCTATCATGGAAAAATCATCATCATCTATCTATAATCCCCAAATCAACTTAACTACTCGTGATGATCAGAAATGCTTACATCAACCTACTCCACATTAACAACTCAAAATACTGTCTAGATTCTTATAACAGTCATAACTTAGAGCTTTACACATCTTTACACAATCATGGATACATATCTCAAGCCTCATCTTATCTATTGAGCTATCTTTGTCTCACTTGTCTTACATAAGGGGCACTTGTACCCTGTCCATAGTATCACTTCCTCACAAATCAACATCTTCATCTAGAACATACACCATGAAAAGCCTTTTAGAGTGATTCTCCAACTAAGGCTATTACTCTCACGATGTTATATCCTCTTTAGCACTACTCCTTCAAAATTCAAGCTTAGGGTCTAGCACTAATATGTAAATCTATCACACACCTCTCTAATATCAACTTACAACTACTATGTAAAAATTTAGGGAACATAAGCCCACGAAAATCTCATAGCGAGTATTCAATCACTACATTCCCCTCCCCACAACACAGTGCCACTCACCTATTCAATCATATCTTCTTATCTAACTAAGTTCATAACTCGACGAGTCTTATGAACTCTCACTTAAGAATCATAAGCCAAATTCAGATCTATCACATTGAAACCACTCTTTTCCCATATTCAACATCAACACTTCATCCTCAATAGTATGAATACTACAACACATCAACATAAACTTCCTTCTAGTTTAAGCACGCTCTATCACATTCTAACAATAATCTTCCTTTATACCTCATCATGAAAATCATAGGGCACTTACAACTCTTTCATCATACTTATGGCAATCGACTCATCACCTCATTACTTACCTAGTAGATACGTAACTCTAACTACAAGCCTCAATCAGCCATCACTCTTGTTATCTCGTCCCTTTCTTTCCATCATCATCCTCCTAACTCTGGGATGATTCGATCCTACTTAGGGTTTATAAGACCTCATATCTCACTCTTAGGTGGTAACATTAAACTCTTTAGAGGCATAAGTTCCTCTCTCATGAGTAACATCGGAAGCAAGTTTTGAAAAAGAGGATCTGGGCACATTTAGAGCTAACTTAAATGCACGATTCATATGAGTACTAGTGCACTCTTTCTAGTCAATCAACTTAGTACACTAGTCAGCTCCTCTCAAGTCTGGTGTAGTCTCTCTACCATTCTGATTATTTTATCACCGAGGAAATCATTGATAAGAATTTGAACATTTCTATCTCTCTTACCTCGTAGGTTAGACATAATCGAGAGGTTTAGAGCAACACACGAATCATCATAGGTTTCTTAGAGAATAGCTCTATCGTACGATTTAGAATCTGAAAAAAGGGAAACTTTTCCTAAATGTCAATAGTCTCTCATTTATAAAAGTGGGTCCCTCACAACCATAAATAAGATCCTATAGACACGACTTCATAGACGCCCTAGGACACTTGAACTCTGTGCTACGATATCAAGTTTTTCACACCCCGGGAGGGTACCATTGGCGTGGCCGACATTCAGAAACATGTCTCTGCATCATGAAACAATGCAGGCCCAAATGGGCGTCAGTATATGGAATATACTGGTATGTAAGAATGGCTAAAGTAAACACACAAGGCTCTACTCAACTCAATAAACTCGACTCGAAACTCAACTCCTCATCTCATAACTCAACTCAAAAAAAATTATACAAGTTTAAAGTTTGAAATTGTGCTTTAGAATTAGACTCAATGTTTAATGCAACTTAGTTCAAAAATCATGATATGCTAAACTCAAGTGTTGCTTGGAAGCTTCTCTAACCGACATAAATCTCCACCCCACCATGAGATTTGGTATGTACAACAAAAAAATGTTATTGCCACACCTGCCCTAAACTTGCCATGGTAAAGAACGTCAACCTCTCATCTCTCTCAGATCCAAAGAGAATGTCCATCTATTGGGACGTGAGTCGCCAGAGTTAACTGCACGACTATCCTACGTGGGCAATGTAGTTCTTGGGTACTCCTCAATCATCCAACTCGGTGCTCAATTCTCCTTCCAAGACTAAAACATGCTCATGAAAATTAACTCAAGCTCAACTCTTTGATTCATCTCAATCAAGTCAACTCAGTTCTTAATAGCTCAACTCAATTTCTCAACAACTCAATAACTTAGGACCACCATTCATGAAATGTAACTCAAGACTCAAACTAACTCCATGCAAGACTCCAACTCATACGGTCAGTTAAATCACGTAGAAATCATACATAGAACATATGACATAGTAAATGCTCATCTCATGCATATACTAGTTCATGCACTCCTCATCCTCAACTTACTCAAGCTCATCAAAACACACCTCGTCTCATTAAAATATTTTCCTAGAAATATGACTCTTTGGACTCAATAATATACATATAAAATATTAGTTCGAATCACTTTTTCATCAAATGCATAGAAAAGTCATCATCTTTATTCTCAATATGCAAAACTTTGATTTTTAAAATAATACTTTAAAACCTATCAATATTTCTATTTCATGATAATAACAATGCAACTCATCAATTTGCTCGTGTACATCCATGAAGACTCAAATAAGTGTAAGAACTTAGAACTTGAGATTATAAGATTTACATTATTCGATTATTACTCATGAAACTTAACTCAAGTAGACGAAGGGCGTATGGATGAACTCAATCCAATGCTTTAGGTATCCTTACATACCTGGGTTGAAGATTTGGATAATCAACCTTAAAAACTCTCCTCGAACTCCTCAATTTTGTGCCTTTCTTCTCTCCTCTTTAGCCCTAGTCTTTTTCAAGGACTTAGAATAGGGTTTAAAACCTCTTTTACGCTTAAAACGACCCATTTTAGTCATATATTAAGTCCGAAAAGGGTTTAGAAAGATTTGGAATGCCCGTTAGGAAATTCAAAAAAAGTTCGTCTCGGGACATGAGGTCCGCGACGCGGATAGTGTAAATTTTGACTTTTTTCGTCAAAAATTCTGCGAACGAGCTTTCTAATCTTGTAGATTTTTTTTGGAATAAAACCAAGTGTTGGTCCGCGGCAGGTGTGCATCGCACCTGTCGCGCACCCTCACTGGTTCGTGTTTTCACATAAAAAAATTATCTTTTGATCCGGTTGCTCTAAAAAAACCAAGAATATTTGCGCACTTAGTTTTTCATGCTGATCGCAAATTCGGCCTCAAATTTGCCATTAGAGCATGGGAAGACGCGTTATGTGCACATCTCTCTTCTAGGATATTTTGATAAGTTGTCGGGTGTTACATAACTTCACATATGGGCGTGTATACACCAAATGTATGAATCATAGTGTATTGATGAGGATAGGCACACCCTTCCTTTTACACTATCTTGATGTGAATTATGTGTGTATTGATGAGGATGGGCACAACCCTCCATTTACACTATTTGTGTGCATTGGTGAGGATAGGCAATTCTTCCTTTTGCACATATATGACATGAGCTACTATTGTGTGTATTGATAAGGATGGGCACAACCCTCCCTTTACACAGTGTATTGATGAGGATAGGTACAACCTTCCCTTTACACAATGAAGAAAGGAATGAATCTTATGTATGTAAGCATATATGGGCTATGACTGTACTATGGCTTTCATGTAACATTGTCATGCAGGTTTTCACTATACTTATATTACAGTGCATGCCTGCATGCTTAGTACAAATGCATACTCCATGCCTATATTATATCACAATGTAGGTGCAAGTGATCTCCTTCTATCCTCATGGCCGATCCAGGTTGTTAGACGATCCAGATTGGGTGAGTCCTTATGCTTCAGGGATAGATTCCTATCATTATTCTTACGTCATGATATATGTTGAAGATAGTCTTGTCTTATGCTGAGGGTGAGCCAGGACCTGGTTGAGCCTCTATCTATGATTATGAATTAGAATATGAATTAGAGGCATTTGTTGGACCTATGTATTGATTTCAGATTTCAGTCTTGTGTACTCTTATGTCATGTATTACTTCTATACTTTGAGTTATACTAGTATTGTTTCCGCTTATGTTGATCTATTCTTGTTTACCTTGTATGCTAAGAGGCTTGGATGAGGTACCTTTGGATTCCTCATTAGCTATGTTACAACTAGACCCTAGGCTTGGGTTGTAATAATACTCCTATCAATTAATAGGGATAAAATGATAATCTTACTATACTAATCATTGTTTTAGAGACGGGATTATTAACCCATCCCTAAATGTTGGTCTTAAATAAAGTTTTTTCTTGTAGTGTTTTATCCATGTAGAGTTTGATGTGGTGTCACGCCCTAAAAGGAGAGGAGGTGCAATTGACACTCGATACCGTTATGGGATGAGTAAGCCACTAAACATGATAGCTAACTAGACTAAGGGCCAAATGATCGGGCAACATAAGGTCTGAAAAACTAAGTCTAGACCATTTAGGTTATGACCTGGTCAACGATAAGTCATATGCACCAAGGTAGATAAGCCAAAATGATAAAGTACTAGCTAGTTGACGAGACTGCAACCAGAGAGGTACATGCACATACATACACATATATATACTTTCCAAGCCTATCGATGGAGACTAAAAGTTAAAAATGGACTAACCTAAAATATCATGTCCACAACAGCCACTAAGAGTGTCACTAGAACTACCGAGACAAAACCCCGACTATATCCAACTGTACAATAAAAAGTAGACATCTTTTAAATGCTCCAAGAAGGGGTGGAGCTTACCAACTCACAATTGAACTGAAATCCTAGCGGAGGGTTCGATCAGAATCCTAGTGGAGGGTTCGATCAGATTCTACCTGGACATGGATGAATGAAACAAAATGCAACATTCACAGGCAATGGGACGTCAGTACAAATAAATATGTACTGGTATGTAAGACAAAAAGTAAAATCATAAATAGTTGTAGTAAAAAGGGTAATAGAGGTACATCCTGTTACCAAAACTCAAATAACTTTCATAGACAATACTCGACCTTCGAGTGATAAAAAAATACATGGTATGCTCGAGTAATTGCATGTCGTGAATACATATATATGAATGCAAATGCATGACATATCCAATTAAATACTAGCAACGGTGATCCTTTTCGGTAGTGAACCGACATTATATTGTCCAACTTGTGTCCATCTGTATAATATATATGTGTGTGTATGTGTATATAAATAGAGAGATAGATAGTCATTTGGGCAAATAAGCCCCTTACCTCTGATTATAGATCAAGGTCCACACATAACATGCCATGTATGAAATGAATATTGAATGCACATAGTAGGGCATAGCAAGAATTTAGCCAATTTTGGATCATTGGTACTCTTATTCTCATAATATCATAGTCATTATCATAGCATATACACATGACTCGTAGAATCTTATATGTCTTTCGAATAAGTTTGAAAACTTAATTCAACATTTAGAATGATGTCTTACCTCTAAAAAATATTCATAAGGAGCTTAAGGTGCTTTATATAATACTTATACTTAGTTCCTTGCTAATTAGTAAAAGAAAGTATTTTATAAAAATCAAGTGCCTTAGTAGTTTAAACAGGAGCGTTATACTTGAGATTATTAGAAATCAACGTGTTACTTTTTATTTCAAATGTGGTGTTGGTGAGGAAAGAGGACTGATTACGACTGCTAAATTTTCCTCATAATCTTCCTTTGTTTTTAGTGACAACACTCAAAGAAGAGAAACACCTCAGACACATAGACATACAATCAAGGAAAGCCGACAAACTGATATATAGATACTGAATATCTAGTTTAATCAAACAAATAGAATATCAATCTAATTTCATCATGAAAATAATTCAACTGCGATCCCAATGCCTTTTACAGGGTGTCTTTCTAGCAATAGAATAGTAAAATATCGCATTTGAAGTTTTGAGAATTTTTGAATTTCCGTGCTAAAGGAGGATGGAGGTTAGCCTTAACATATCACTCCAACGAACGTCCGAATGCTCGAAATTTCCTCACAAAAGTTGTTCCTTATAACCTAAGTATAATGACCTTGAAGGTCATTTTTGAATTTTTCTATGAAAATTACTATTTTGCCCTTTCATAAGTTTCTTTGGATCTATTTTGAACTATTTGTGTGGTTGGAACTGAAATCCTGAGTTTTAAAAATGGAAAATATGAGTTTTGGCATTTTTTGAAAGTTAAGTTGTTGAAAAAGTAAGTTTTTACACCATTCTGAGTTTCGGGTGATGGATTAGAAATCTGTTAATTTCATTAGCTCCTAAACATCGAATCTTGTCTAGAAGTTACGGAACTGAATTTGGAGTTAAAACGAAGATTTTCGATCCAAAGTTGCATTTTTAGTTATTCCTAGAGCCAAAGTTTGACTTGAGTCAACATTCGGAGTTTGGAAGCTCAAATCAAAAGTTCAATAGTTCCAGTAGTTTCGGATGGTGAAACTAACGCTATAAATGGTCTCATTGTAATTTTTAGAGTTTTTGAGAATAATTTTGGTATTTTGAGTTTTAAACTTATTTATCAGAGTTGTATTGGTAACTGTGTCAAGGAGATATCAAAAGCAAATTCTGATAATTCTGTTGAGTTTGGATCGTCGTTTTTGGTAGGGACCCATGTTTGGTTTGTGTAATTCGGGTTCCGAATGGACCTGGGAGGTCCGTTTGAGATTTCACAATAACTTATGTGAAGTATCTGGTGCACCTTGATTTTTTTCTCCGTGTTCGCGGATGTCTAATTTCCTCTCTTCTCTACATTCGCGGAGAAGTTTCCACGTTCGTGGAAGTTTATTCTCTCTCTTCTCTGCGTTTGGGGAGGTCTTAAGGCCATTCTTCTCCACGTTCATAGATAATTATCCACATTCGCGGAGTACAACTTTGTCTGATCAGTTTTAAAAATGAGAAAACACCATTTTCAACTATTTGCATCAATGTCAAGCTTTTCGGGGATGATTTTGACGAATATTTTTGTGGAAAAACTATTGGGTAAGTATTTCTTTCATTAAATTGGTATTCTTGAGGGCTGAGGAGAGGCCCTTAACTTTGGAGGTTCAATCATTTGCTAGGTAGCTGGTGTATGGTTGGATATTTCTCCTCCTTTGAGTATTCTAGCATTTGTGGAGGCTAAGTCCTCATTACTTGATTCGGTATGTGTTTACTTGATTCTAGATTGTACTTAATTCATGATAAGGTATTGAGGGGTGAAGCAAAAGTGGCTACTATTGATTCTGAGGGTATTTCGGGGATTAATAGTCGAGTTTGTATGCCTAAGGTAGGAGATTGGGTGAAACTGATATTGGAGGAAGCTCATCGTACTAGATATTCTATCTATCCCAGTGCGACAAAGATGTATCATGATTTAAAACAACATTATTGGTGGTTTAGAATGAGGAGAGACATAGCTGACTTTGTGGCAAAGTGCTTGAACTGTCAACAAGTCAAGTATGAGCACCAACGGCCTAGGGTTCGTTGCAAAGGTTGCCTATTCCTGAGGGAAATAAGAGCATATCAGATGGATGTTAGTACTGGTTTGCCCATGACCTTGGGTAAGTTCGATTCAGTTTGGGTGATGGTTGATCAGTTGACTAAGTCGGCTCACTTCCTATCAGTGAATACCATCTACAGTGTGGAGCCGTTAGCTAGGTTGTATATCCAGAAGATCGTTAGATTGCATAGAGTGCTGGTGTCTATAGTGTCGGATAGATGATCTCTATTCATTTCCCATTTTTGGAAGGCTTTGGGTACTCGATTGGATTTGAGTTTAGCTTTTCACACTCAGACTGATGGATAGTCTGAGTGCACTATTCAGGTGTTAGAAGATATGCTTCAGGCATATGTGATAGACGTTGGGGCTTGATGGGATCTACATTTTCCCTTGGTGCAGTTTGCTTACAACAACAATTATCATCCCAACATTCAGATGGCACCATTTGAGGCATTATATGGCCGGAGATGTAGATCACTGTGATGACCCGTATGGCCAAAATTATATTTTCATGTATATATATTTTTTTTCTTTCATATTTAGAGCGTATATACAGTTACCCCAGGTCGTATATACGACCTGCTGGGACCGGTAGTCCGGTGCCCCGGTGACTAAATTTATAAATATCTCATTTTCCTCATTTTTGGAACTTAAGCTTAAGTTAAGTGCACCAAAAAGTGAAATCTTAGCAAACGATGTCAGAATCGAGCTCTGACAGTTCCGTTAGCTCCGAAATATCGAATATGACTTAGGTGAAGTCTCGGTTTGGTTCCCGGAACCTCACGAAAGATTTTGAACTAAAATATGGAAATTTAGTTCTTAAGGCTTAAGGAAATGGCCCAAAAGGGAGCACTTATTGATCGGAGCATCAAAACATGTTTCCGTCACTTCCATTAGCTCTGTAACGTCGAAAATAGTCAAGATAGACTATTGGTTTGCTTTCGGATGAGTTCGACTTGATTTTAGGCTCGATTTTGTAAGTTTTGAAGTTTACCGGTAAAAGTGGAGCCATATTGCATTTCCCGTCAAACGGTGCGTCCTATTGCCTTTCCGTCGATTCCTAACAGTTTTAAATGATGATTTTAGGCTAGGGGAGGTGTCGTTTCGATTCCCGGGGTTTTCGTTGTGATTTTGGCCCCCCGAGTTCCTTATTCGTTAAAGGAACTCAATGACTCTTTTTGAGCAAACGACCTCCGATCACGATTTTGTCGATTCTGTTGGATCCGGAACGTCGAAAAACATATAAGTGCATATAAAGTTTGTTAAAATCGGACTCTGTTTGAGTTTTGAAATATCCGACGGAATTCCAAGAAAGTTGGTAAAAAGCTGTTTCCAGCTGCTGTCTTTTTGCTATTTCAGCCATATCGGAGCGTCGTATGAAAAAAACGGATGGTTCCGTTGGGTCCGGAACGTCGAAAAACATATAAGTGCATATAAAGTTTGTTAAAATCGGACTCCGTTTGAGTTTCGAAATATCCGACGGAATTCCAAGAAAGTTGATAAAAAGCTGTTTCCAGCTGCTGTCTTTTTGCTATTTCAGCCATATCGGAGCGTCGTATGAAAAAACGAATGGTTCCGTTGGGTCCGGAACGTCGAAAAACATACAAGTGCATATGAAGTTTGTTAAAATCGGACTCCGTTTGAGTTTCGAAATTGATAAGAAGTTGTTTTCAGCTGCTGTTAACAAATGAAAAAAATTGTATAAAGGGGCGCTGCTAGTGGGATTCGAACCCGGCCCGTGTTGGAGGATAGTTTGGCCCAAGGCCACTTGGGCTACTGATTTCTTTATGCCATATGTGTTTTGTTTTAGTTAATATGGGTAAACAATTGGGCCCAGCGTATTTAACCCTCCAAAACAGCCCCTTAGCCCCCCATGTCTCATTATTTCGACTTTTGAAAGAAAATAAGGGTTAGGGTGACGATTCTTGGTGGGTTTTGAGTGGAAATTTGTGGGTGTCGATATTGGAACGTGTGGGGTCGATTGTTATCGCGGTATTAAGGTAATTTCTTCGCCCTTTTTAGTGATTTTAGGGGGTGTTTACTAACTATAATTAAACCCAATGATTTTTGCTAGCTTCTTGGGTGTTTGAGGATTGATTCTTGGTTTTGGAGCTAGTGTGATCACCGCGGGTAAGTCTCGAAAATTTTGAACGCCGTATTGTCAATTCGCGCTAATTAGTTTGTGTAATTGGAGCGTTTGAGGACCTTTTCGTGGTCCGTTGGAGCTCAAATTCGAACCATGAGTCCCATAAATCATGAGGGACTACCCGGGGTGTTCGAAATATTTTTTGGAGCTTCGGGCTCGGGGGCTCATTTTTAGGCCCGCTTGACCCGGCAATTTTTGTATTGCAATATGGGTATCAAAACGCTCCTATTGATGTCTAGAATATATATTTGATAGGTATTCATTGATTTGTGAGCCGGGTTGCAACGCTGGGGCTATTCTTGCTCGTTTTGGCTATCGTCGGCGCCCAGGTAGGCTCGGTTTACCTCGTAGCAATGTGAGACTGGTTTGAATAAATGTAATATGATAATGGCTAGTGAATGAGATGATCTTTAGGTTGATTTGACCTCGTTTATATTGTTACCCCTCACTAGTGAACTTAGGGTCCCATCGCGGGACGTAGACGGGACAAATTGAGTTGTGTCCGGTAGGCTTGTGGTGCCGTAGGATGGGGGGGGGGGGTACGTAGAGTATGGGATGTGTGGATATCATCTATTGTGAGGGTTGCATCATGAGATCCTTAGCAGTAGGATTCCTATATTTTTTTTTTTTGATTGTTGTTGATGTTGCTTTGTATAGCGGTCATAGCGGTTGACGCGCACGCGCTACTTAGCTCGCATTTTTCATAGAGATTGAGCTATGCTAAGCCCTTGCTCATGTCGTCGTAGAGGTCGACCTACACTGAGCATGTTCGCGCATATTGCCATAGAGGTTGGTTTATATGGATTGTGGCTCGCGTCATCCTAGGGGTGGGTGTTTCGCTCGAGCGGGTGTTGTTTTAGTTGACGGATTTGGTTCTACTTACTTAATTTTTGCCCCCATTTCCTTGCTTATATTCTTGTTGTGTCCACCGGGCTTACGGGGGAAGTCACGGTGGGTTTTGCTTTGACTGTTTGTACTTGCCGGTGGTATGGGACGCTAGGTAAGTTTTGCTTGTTATATTCGTTTTTACTTTCTACATTTACTTACTTACTTGCTTATTATTCCTGCGTTCGGTATTCGATACTATATTGGTTCGGGCTGTGATAGAGGTATGGTATTATTTGCCTAGCGGTGGCTTCGAGATTTTTCTTATTATTCGGGCTAGGGGTGCCCAAGTTTGTTACTACTGTTGTCCATTGGGTATTTACATTACATCATGTTGGTATTTGTTTTCTCACTGATATTGCTTGTTTTACTTACCTCGTTATTATTATGTTATATTTATTGATCCTAGTCGGCCTAGCCTACTGGGTATCACTTTATTGTGGTACTCATGCTACACTTGTTGTGCCTCCTCGTGGTGCAGAGCCAGGTGTGGGTCAGCGTAGGCATCGCGATCGTGCGGACTAAGGAGTCACTTTTTGGAGGATTCGGTGAGCCTGCCGCCCCGCTGATCGAGTCTTTTATTCAGGAGTTGTTTATTCTGTCATTTATTTCTTGACAGACTTTAGACCCATTTATATTCAGTCTGATCATCTGTATATGTCTGGGTCTCTTTTGGATACTGTATTTATTTAGCTCCTGTTTTTGCCACATCACTATTCTTGGGTCGGGATTTAGCTTTTGTATCTACTTATGTCATGATTTGCTTATGCATTTCTTATTTATTCCTCCTTTATTTATTATTATTTATTGTGAGTGTTGTATGGCCCACCGCGTATGCTACGGGCCGTAGGGTTTTGGCTTGTCTATGTGGGGTTAGTAGACGCCATCAGGGTTCGAGAAATCGGGCCTTGACAGAGTGATATCAGAGCTTAGGTTCTTGTAGTTTTGTGGCAAATAGGAGCGGTGTCGGTAGAGTCTTGTGAATGGTTTCGGGGACGCCTGGAATTTCATTCACGAGAAGCTACATGGCGCTTTAAGAAAGTAGTTGATCTTTCTAATCTCTTCGTGCGAATGGGTTGAGTCAGTTTCTTGAATATAGCTTATCGGCTTTACTCTTGTCGCAGATGGCACACACGCGAGGTACCCAGGGAGAGGATACTCCTCCACCGTCTACGGAGGGAGTTGAGAGGACTGATATACCCGTTCAGAATCCTCCGCCTACCACTACTACTACTACAGCACCTGCGGGAGTGGCAGACCCGCCTATAGTGCCCCAGTCGGCATCAGCCGTCTCACCGGTCGCGCCGTCTTTATTCCAGTCTCCTGCATTCCAGACACTATTCCTGCAGATGATGCAGATGATTGGCGGGGCAGCCGCCCCCACTACATCTACTCCGGAGTCTTCTTCTTAGGGTGCAGCACGAGCTGTGTTGCATACCGCTGAGGCTCCATCTACTGAGCCGCCACCAGAGAGGGTTCAGGCGCCTATTCCAGATGACAGTGCCGCCGCAACCACTACTTCTACGGTTCTCCCGGCGTCTGAGGTCGGGAAGGCCTTGGACAGGTTTTTGAGGATTGCCACTATACGGTTTTCTGGAGCTCCATCTCAGGATGCCACTGAGTTCATCACCGTTGTTGAGAGTAGACTGAGGACTTTGCAGGTATTAGAGTCGCATGGGCCGGACTTTGTCTCTTACCTCCTGGATAAGGAGGCGGGTTACTGGTATCGTTCATACATGGATTGTAGGCCTATGGGATCGCCCCCTCCTACTTGGGGGCAGTTTAGAGATGCATTCTTGGACCAGTATGTACCCCGCAGTGTCAGAGAGTCCTTTCGTTCTCAGTTCCTACAGTTGCAGCAGGGGTCGATGTTGGTTTCCGAGTATGAGGCCCAGTTCACGAGATTGGCCCGCTATGCTCCTGATCTTTTACCTACTGAGCAAGCCAGAGTTAGATTCTTTGTTGACCGGTTGACTTTGGAGAGGCAGAGACAGGTTGACCGTACTGTTGCGCGAGGTGGTACCCTCGCTGAGGTCATTGAGGAGGTTCGCCAGCAGGAGCTCTTTGATCGTCGGGCCCGAGAGGCCGGCGATAAGAGGGCACGACATCAGGGTAGCTTTTCGGGTACCCGGTCAGCAAGTGGTGGTCACAGAAGTGGTGGTTCGAGGTCTCATCAGTCACAGGGCCGTCAGGGCCAGAGTTATCATGCTGCACTACATACTTCCGAGCAGGGTCAGTCTAGCCAGCCTGCCAGGGGCCAGAGTTCCGGTTCTGGTACTTCAGCTGAGGGTTCTCGAGGTACAGCCAGAGAGAGAGGGGCTTGCTATAGTTGTGGTGAGGTTGGTCACTACTCTAGAGATTGTCCTAGTGAGATTGGGGGTCGTCGCGATCGTGGTTGCTTTGAGTGTGGTGATCTTGGTCATCACGTGAGAGACTGTCCTCGTCGTAGGCCACAACGTACTGCCACACTACCTGCACAGCCTATTCAGGCAGTACCGCCAGCCAGAGATGCACCACCAGTAGCTCAGGGAGCTAGGGGTGGAGGTCAGAGGGGACGTCAGAGGGGCCGGGGTGGTCAGAGACAGGAGGGAGCACCGCAGCAGCTTTATGCCATTCCTGACAGGGCTAAGGCCGAGGGTGCTGATGATGTCGTCACTGGTATGTTATCTGTTTGTGGGCATTCCGCATTTACACTATTTGATCCGGGTTCCACTCTATCTTATGTGTCTATGTACTTGGCTTCTCATTTGGGGTTGACTAGTGAGCCTCTATCTATTCCCTTGAGTGTATCTACTCCTGTTGGGGCGCCCTCGTGGTGGACCGTGTATATAGATCGTGTATTATGACTATTCGGGGTTGTGACACTCGGGCAAACTTGATAGAGTTAGACATGCTTGATTTTGATGTGATTTTGGGCATGGATTGGTTATCTTATTATCGTGTGGTCTTGGATTGTTATGCCAAGACGGTGACCTTTTCTATGCCTGGTGTGCCCCCGGTGACGTGGTGTGGACCCACTAGTCGTACATCGGTGAGGGTGATATCATGTTGTCGGGCTCGTAGACTTGTTGCTAGTGGTTGTCTTGCTTACTTAGCGCATGCCCGTGATACTAGTGCCGATGTATTGTCTCCTGCTTCTGTTCCTATTGTTTGTGAGTATGTTGATGTGTTTCCTGCTGACCTTCCTGGTTTGCCTCCCGCGCGTGATGTAGATTTTGGTATTGACCTTGAGCCGGGTACTCGACCTATTTCTATTCCTCCGTATCGTATGGCTCCTACTGAGCTTCGTGAGTTGAGTACCCAGCTTCAGGATCTACTTGATAAAGGTTTTATTCGTCCTAGTATATCTCCTTGGGGTGCTCCGGTTTTGTTTGTGAAAAAGAAGGATGGATCTTTGCGTATGTGTGTTGATTACAGGCAGCTGAACAAAGTGACCATAAAGAACAAATATCCCTTGCCTCGAGTGGATGATTTGTTTGATCAGTTTCAGGGAGCCACCGTGTTCTCTAAGATTGACTTGCGGTCCGGTTACCACCAGTTGAGGATTCGGGCTGAGGATGTCCCAAAGACAGCCTTTAGGACCCGCTATGGTCACTACGAGTTTCTAGTCATGTCCTTTGGGTTGACTAATGCTCCTGCCGCATTTATGGACTTGATGACTCGGGTGTTCAGGCGTTACCTTGACTCCTTCGTGATTGTGTTCATTGATGACATTCTAGTGTATTCGCGGAGTCGAGTAGAGCACGAGCGACACCTACGAATTGTGTTGGAGACTTTGAGGACTGAGCGACTTTATGCTAAGTTCTCAAAGTGTGAGTTTTGGTTGGAGTCCGTTGCTTTCCTAGGCCATGTCGTATCGAGTGCTGGGCTTAGTGTTGATCCAGCCAAGGTGGCTGCCGTTCGTGAGTGGCCTAGACCTACTACTCCTACCGAGATTCGTAGCTTCTTGGGTCTAGCCGGGTATTACCGTCGGTTTGTTCAGGGTTTCTCGTCTATTGCTGCACCCCTCACTAGATTGACGAAGAAAGAGGTGTCTTTTCAGTGGTCCACGGAGTGTGAGTCCAGCTTTCTAAAGCTAAAGGAGTTATTGACTACAGCCCCAGTGTTAGCATTACCGGTCGAGGGTCAGCCGTATGTCGTATATTGTGATGCCTCAGGTATTGGGTTGGGTTGTGTCTTGATGCAAGAGGGCCACGTGATTGCTTATGCCTCTCGCCAGCTGAAGACTCACGAGCGTAACTACCCCACTCATGACTTAGAGTTGGCGGCGGTAGTATTTGCGCTCAAGATCTGGAGACACTACCTATATGGAGTGCATTGTGATATCTACACTGACCACCGCAGCCTACAGTACATTCTTAGTCAGAGGGAGCTTAACCTTAGACAGCGGAGATGGGTTGAGCTTCTGAAGGACTATGATTTGAGTATTCTTTATCATCCGGGCAGGGCTAATGTGGTAGCGGATGCCTTGAGTAGGAGAGCGGTCAGCTTGGGTAGTTTGGCAACCTTACCAGCTTCGGAGAGACCTTTAGCTCGGGACGTCCAGTCCTTGGCTAACAGCTTGGTTAGGTTGGATCTTTCGTCTCCAGATAGAGTTACAGCTCATGTTGAGTCTAACTCGGCCTTATATGATCAGATTCGTCGTCGCCAGTTCGAGGATCCTAGTTTGGTTGAGCTGAGAGAGCGGGTTGCTAGCGGTGAGTTCGAGTGGGCTAAGATTGATTCTGACGGGGTACTTTGGGTTCATGGTAGACTTGCGGTTCCTAAGGTTGATGATTTGATCCAGGCCTTGTTGAGAGAGGCCCATAGTACTAGGTACTCAGTTCATCCTGGAACGACTCGTATGTATAGGGATCTTCGACAATTGTATTGTTGGCGGGGCATGAAGAGCTCGATAGCTACTTTTGTGTCTAGGTGCTTGACCTGTCAGCAGGTTAAGGTTGAGCATCGTAGACCGGCCGGTGAGTTGCAGCGCCTCCCTATTCCTTTATGGAAATGGGAGAACATTACTATGGACTTCATCACAGGTCTTCCTCGTTCGCCTAGGGGTCATGATCAGATTTGGGTCATCGTGGATCGATTGACCAAGTCCGCACACTTCCTAGCTACTCAGACGACTTAGACAGCGGAGAGGTTGGCGGAGTTGTATGTTTCTGAGGTGGTGAGATTGCATGGGGTGCCTGTTTCTATCATTTCAGATCGTGGTACTCAGTTCACTTCTCGATTTTGGAGGGCATTTCAGCGTGAGTTGGGCACTGATGTCTTGTTGAGCACAGCATTTCACCCCCAGACAGATGGCCAGTCCGAGCGGACTATTCAGGTACTACAGGATATGTTGCGGGCTTGTGTATTTGATTTTGGCGGTAGTTGGAGCAGGTACTTGGCATTAGCGGAGTTTTCTTATAATAATAGTTACCACTCCAGCATCGGCATGGCTCCTTTTGAGGCATTATATGGTAGACGCTGCAGGTCGCCGATTGGTTGGTTTAGCGGTCACGAGATGACGCACCAGAGTTCTGAGCTACTTCAGGATACCGTTGATAGGGTCCGTGTGATTCAGGATAGACTTCGTGAGGCCCAAAGTAGGCAGAAGTCTTATGCAGATCGTAGGCGTCGACCGTTGGAGTTTAGTGTGGGTGATTGGGTGTTTCTGCGTGTCTCGCCCATGAAGGGCATACGGAGGTTCGGCCGGAGAGGCAAACTTAGTCCGAGGTACATTGGGCCATATGAGATACTTGAGAGGATTGGGGAGGTTGCCTACAGACTAGCCTTACCACCTGAGTTGTCAGCAGTACATCCTGTATTTCATGTCTCCATGCTCCGACAGTATGTATCGGACCCGTCACATGTGCTTCGGCAGGATACAACTGAGGTGGAGGTTGATGACCAACTTTCATTCATTGAGCAGCCTGAGGCTATTATTGCTAGAGATGTGAGGAAGCTCAGGACTAAGGAGATTCCGGTTGTGAAGGTTCGCTGGGCACGCAGACCAATCGAGGAGGCTACCTGGGAGATAGAGCGGGACATGCGGACTCTGTATCCACACTTGTTTGAGACTCCAGGTACCTTTCTCACTTTGACTTTTGAGGGCAAAAGTCCCATTTAGTGGGGGGATATTGTGATGACCCGTATGGCCAAAATTATATTTTCATGTATATATATTTTTTTTCTTTCATATTTAGAGCGTATATACAGTTACCCCAGGTCGTATATACGACCTGCTGGGACCGGTAGTCCGGTGCCCCGGTGACTAAATTTATAAATATCTCATTTTCCTCATTTTTGGAACTTAAGCTTAAGTTAAGTGCACCAAAAAGTGAAATCTTAGCAAACGATGTCAGAATCGAGCTCTGACAGTTCCGTTAGCTCCGAAATATCGAATATGACTTAGGTGAAGTCTCGGTTTGGTTCCCGGAACCTCACGAAAGATTTTGAGCTAAAATATGGAAATTTAATTCTTAAGGCTTAAGGAAATGGCCCAAAAGGGAGCACTTATTGATCGGAGCATCAAAACCTGTTTCCGTCACTTCCATTAGCTCTGTAACGTCGAAAATAGTCAAGATAGACTATTGGTTTGCTTTCGGATGAGTTCGACTTGATTTTAGGCTCGATTTTGTAAGTTTTAAAGTTTACCGGTAAAAGTGGAGCCATATTGCATTTCCCGTCAAACGGTGCGTCCTATTGCCTTTCCGTCGATTCCTAACAGTTTTAAATGATGATTTTAGGCTAGGGGAGGTGTCGTTTCGATTCCCGGGGTTTTCGTTGTGATTTTGGCCCCCCGAGTTCCTTATTCGTTAAAGGAACTCAATGACTCTTTTTGAGCAAACGACCTCCGATCGCGATTTCGTCGATTCCGTTGGATCCGGAACGTCGAAAAACATATAAGTGCATATAAAGTTTGTTAAAATCGGACTCTGTTTGAGTTTTGAAATATCCGACGGAATTCCAAGAAAGTTGGTAAAAAGTTGTTTCCAGCTGCTGTCTTTTTGCTATTTCAGCCATATCGGAGCGTCGTATGAAAAAAACGGATGGTTCCGTTGGGTCCGGAACGTCGAAAAACATATAAGTGCATATAAAGTTTGTTAAAATCGGACTTCGTTTGAGTTTCGAAATATCCGATGGAATTCCAAGAAAGTTGATAAAAAGCTGTTTCCAGCTGCTGTCTTTTTGCTATTTCAGCCATATCGGAGCGTCGTATGAAAAAACGGATGGTTCCGTTGGGTCCGGAACGTCGAAAAACATACAAGTGCATATGAAGTTTGTTAAAATCGGACTCCGTTTGAGTTTCGAAATTGATAAGAAGTTGTTTTCAGCTGCTGTTAACAAATGAAAAAAATTGTATAAAGGGGCGCTGCTAGTGGGATTCGAACCCGGCCCGTGTTGGAGGATAGTTTGGCCCAAGGCCACTTGGGCTACTGATTTCTTTATGCCATATGTGTTTTGTTTTAGTTAATATGGGTAAACAATTGGGCCCAGCGTATTTAACCCTCCAAAACAGCCCCTTAGCCCCCCATGTCTCATTATTTCGACTTTTGAAAGAAAATAAGGGTTAGGGTGACGATTCTTGGTGGGTTTTGAGTGGAAATTTGTGGGTGTCGATATTGGAACGTGTGGGGTCGATTGTTATCGCGGTATTAAGGTAATTTCTTCGCCCTTTTTAGTGATTTTAGGGGGTGTTTACTAACTATAATTAAACCCAATGATTTTTGCTAGCTTCTTGGGTGTTTGAGGATTGATTCTTGGTTTTGGAGCTAGTGTGATCACCGCGGGTAAGTCTCGAAAATTTTGAACGCCGTATTGTCAATTCGCGCTAATTAGTTTGTGTAATTGGAGCGTTTGAGGACCTTTTCGTGGTCCGTTGGAGCTCAAATTCGAACCATGAGTCCCATAAATCATGAGGGACTACCCGGGGTGTTCGAAATATTTTTTGGAGCTTCGGGCTCGGGGGCTCATTTTTAGGCCCGCTTGACCCGGCAATTTTTGTATTGCAATATGGGTATCAAAACGCTCCTATTGATGTCTAGAATATATATTTGATAGGTATTCATTGATTTGTGAGCCGGGTTGCAACGCTGGGGCTATTCTTGCTCGTTTTGGCTATCGTCGGCGCCCAGGTAGGCTCGGTTTACCTCGTAGCAATGTGAGACTGGTTTGAATAAATGTAATATGATAATGGCTAGTGAATGAGATGATCTTTAGGTTGATTTGACCTCGTTTATATTGTTACCCCTCACTAGTGAACTTAGGGTCCCATCGCGGGACGTAGACGGGACAAATTGAGTTGTGTCCGGTAGGCTTGTGGTGCCGTAGGGTGGGGGGGGTACGTAGAGTATGGGATGTGTGGATATCATCTATTGTGAGGGTTGCATCATGAGATCCTTAGCAGTAGGATTCCTATATTTTTTTTTTTTTTGATTGTTGTTGATGTTGCTTTGTATAGCGGTCATAGCGGTTGACGCGCACGCGCTACTTAGCTCGCATTTTTCATAGAGATTGAGCTATGCTAAGCCCTTGCTCATGTCGTCGTAGAGGTCGACCTACACTGAGCATGTTCGCGCATATTGCCATAGAGGTTGGTTTATATGGATTGTGGCTCGCGTCATCCTAGGGGTGGGTGTTTCGCTCGAGCGGGTGTTGTTTTAGTTGACGGATTTGGTTCTACTTACTTAATTTTTGCCCCCATTTCCTTGCTTATATTCTTGTTGTGTCCACCGGGCTTACGGGGGAAGTCACGGTGGGTTTTGCTTTGACTGTTTGTACTTGCCGGTGGTATGGGACGCTAGGTAAGTTTTGCTTGTTATATTCGTTTTTACTTTCTACATTTACTTACTTACTTGCTTATTATTCCTGCGTTCGGTATTCGATACTATATTGGTTCGGGCTGTGATAGAGGTATGGTATTATTTGCCTAGCGGTGGCTTCGAGATTTTTCTTATTATTCGGGCTAGGGGTGCCCAAGTTTGTTACTACTGTTGTCCATTGGGTATTTACATTACATCATGTTGGTATTTGTTTTCTCACTGATATTGCTTGTTTTACTTACCTCGTTATTATTATGTTATATTTATTGATCCTAGTCGGCCTAGCCTACTGGGTATCACTTTATTGTGGTGCTCATGCTACACTTGTTGTGCCTCCTCGTGGTGCAGAGCCAGGTGTGGGTCAGCGTAGGCATCGCGATCGTGCGGACTAAGGAGTCACTTTTTGGAGGATTCGGTGAGCCTGCCGCCCCGCTGATCGAGTCTTTTATTCAGGAGTTGTTTATTCTGTCATTTATTTCTTGACAGACTTTAGACCCATTTATATTCAGTCTGATCATCTGTATATGTCTGGGTCTCTTTTGGATACTGTATTTATTTAGCTCCTGTTTTTGCCACATCACTATTCTTGGGTCGGGATTTAGCTTTTGTATCTACTTATGTCATGATTTGCTTATGCATTTCTTATTTATTCCTCCTTTATTTATTATTATTTATTGTGAGTGTTGTATGGCCCACCGCGTATGCTACGGGCCGTAGGGTTTTGGCTTGTCTATGTGGGGTTAGTAGACGCCATCAGGGTTCGAGAAATCGGGCCTTGACAATCACCTATCGGATGGTTTGATTCAGGTTCAACTAATGTGTTAGGTGTTGACTTTCTTAGAGATACTATGGATCAGGTCCGGTTGATACAAGGTAGATTGTCGACAACCTAGAGTTCCCAGAAGAGTTATATTAACAGGAGGACTAGGCCTCTTGAGTTCATAGTTGGTGATAGTATGTGGCTGAAGGTATCACCCATAAAGGGTGTGATGAGGTTTGGGAAGAAAGGCAAGCTCAGTCCTAGGTTTATTGGCCTATTTGAGATCTTGAGGAAGGTATGTGAGGTTGCTTATGAGTTAGCATTTCCACCGAGATTATCAACAGTTCACCCTACATCTCATGTCTCTATGCTTCTCCGGTGCATTCTAGATGAGTCGCATGTGATTTCCTATGATTTAGTTGAGTTGGGTTCAGACTTCTCTTAAAATGTCGGATTTTCCAACTTATAAGTTTTCTTGACCCGACCAAATTTCCTGCTTGGACACCATGGTAAAACATTTGTAACCTTTTATGCCAAAGTCAATTTGATGCGCGATTTTATGCATTGCAAACTAGATTCGTAGACCTTTTCGTTTGATAGATCATGACCCTTTAACTCCTTATATTAGAGAGATATGGTTAAAGACATTTGACCTAAAGTTAAGAAAGATTTCATATAAAAGCTTATGGTAACTTTGACTAACGTTTGTCTCGCAACTTTCTTGAATCCAAAACTTAGTATATAACCACTGTGCTATCAAAATACCTCTTAACAATCCATTATTAGCAAATTAAACACTCTTATTCCTACCAAAAAGTGAAACTTAGTTTAAACCTTTTGAAAAGTCGGGGTGCTACTCAAGCCATTTCTTCAACCCTGAATATTTGTTTACGGAATTCCTTTCACCCTAAAACTTTAACTTCTTGATATTACCACTCATTCGTAGTCTTATTATCCTTAAGTACTATACACAATCATATACGTCTTATATAACATGTCATACTATGTATATTATGTAAGACAAGAAACATGGGGTTCACATGTGGCCTTTTTTTAAAATAAAAGAGAGAGTGTAGCACACATACCATGGTGAGAGTGTAATAAAAGAGAGATGTGTGTTTCTCAAACTTATAAGTGATAGTTTAGTTATGAAACTTACACTTCCCATTGTTTAAGTATGAGACTTAAAAAAAAAGAATTCAAATATTTTTTTGACACTGATCTCATTTGTAGAATGCCACATGAGACAAGTTATATTGTGACTGGTTCCAATTTCGGGTTTCTTTTTCATTTTGCAAGACTGCCAAAACTTTGTTTTGATAAGAAAACTTACAAATATTGTTGCGATCAAATTGTAGTTTGTATATAATACTTAAAAGAGCTCAAGATAAAAACATATTTAAATTATTTTAACTATTTGAGTTTTATAATTTAACTATTGAAAATAAGTTTTCTACTTAGATTATCATTCAATCATTAACGAAACACACTTTGAATAGCTTTTGACGGTATGTGTATCGAAACAAGAACTATCTTTTAATAGATACGATGAATGATTGTAATTGATACTCATAAATATGTAAATATAATATAAAAGACTAAATTATCCTTTTAGCTAAATATATCTATTATTCTCCTTCAAGTAAAATTGAGTTTTGACAAATGTTGAGCTTGCCACGCAAGAATGAAAATCGAGGATAGGAAAGAGACTTCGTTAATAAAATTGTAAGTTGATTCACACTTGACACATAGCAAACCTGTAGAATACCAACCGCCATCTTTTCATAAACAAAGTGAATATCAATTTCTATATATTCGGTGTGAGAATGATTAACATGATTGTGAGCTAAGTATATACTATTGATTTATCACATGGATTATTGAAGGAGAGAATGATTGAATGAGAGTCCACTTGTACTGATAACGTATCATGAAATCAAGCTTACAATAACAATATTATAGATAAAAATAAGATAGAAAAAAATAGTAATTCTCTTATAAATGTATAATGACTTTATTTATAGTTTTACATAAACTCAAACACAAATACAAAATAACCATTGGGAAAGATCACGATGGTATGAGAGAGCACGTGAAAGGTCATTGAAACACTTAAAAGTTATGTACATCCACATTAATGACCTAATTTACAATAATTTGGCAACTTTAGATAAATATTTTTAAAATTTGAATCAAACTTATTTAAGAGGAATAATAAAAGACAATTACATGCAACACATCTTATATCACATATAAGGTATTTTATTAAAGCTTTCTTAGTTGATGAGATTTATTTCTTGATGTTAATAAGGAATTACCAAGTGTTATTATGATGTAAAAGAAATTTATTTGAAAGCATTAAAATGCATGAAAGATGAAGATTAAGAAGATCAAGAATTTGGTTATGTAGTTCTTCTTACTATGTTTTATTTAATGATATTGTTGATGTAACTGGTAAATATTAAATTTAAATAAAATAATAATCCTATTTTATCGATATAGATAAAACTATTATAACTGATCATATGCAATCAAATTTATCATAATTGAGCTGCAAATTAATTTGTATAAATATTAGTCAAAATTAATAATTAAGGAATATGGCCGCTTGATAAAAAAAATATGTTATTTGTTAATCAGACAATAACAATTCATATTTATATTAAATATATATAATGAAAATAAATAAATTTAAAATTGATGTGCTTGACCATCCTAAACCTTTTACCATTATGATTTTTCAATCTTTTACACATTTTAATAATCTTCAAATTTAGGTTGAGCTTATTTCAGAAGCACGTTTATTATATAGCTTAAATAAAGCTAATGTTAATTTTAATTTTGATATTTAATACATTATATTTATGTCTAAACAATCAATAACATTTGCAAGAAGTGAAACATTAACTTGATGATCAAATTATGTGATTTAATAAATTAATTATTTATCAACATTAACTTGATGATCAAATTATGTGATTTAATAAATTAATTATTTATCAAAGCATTTTTTATCTTTTAATGCAGAAATCGATTTATTATTTTACATAATTTAAGAATATACGATGATGATGATCATCAGCTTAATAAATGTCATGTTCCAAGGACATTAATTTCTTTAGGTTTTACTGTATTTGTGGTTCAGAATCCAACTCCTAAATTTATCACAAAGCATCTTTTTTTTTTGTTGATACGCAGAAAGGAAAGTAAAACAAGGAAAAAACAGTTGGGATTAGGGGCAAAAAAGGTAACTCGAAAAAGTAGGAAAGTAACAATCCCATAATTCGATTCCGAAAAAGTAAACTGATCCTTTTTTTCGCACATAGGAAAAAGTAAAAACCGAATGCGGCGACCGAATGAACGTTGACAACGAACAATCCGATCGTAACCTTCCAGAACCTTCTCCACCGTCAATGGAGAAACCTTCGCCGGCGCCGGTACTGGAACCGTCACAGAAACCACCGGGAGAGTCCACTGCTCCGCCGCCGTCCCTGCCGCAGGTGAAGCAGCCGCCGTCCCTGCAGCAGGTGAAGCAGCCGCCGTCTCTGTCTCAGGTGAAGCAGCCGCCGTCTCTGCCGCAGATGAGACAGTCGTCGTCAGGAACTGTTACAATTCCGTCTATTGATCCCAATGCCCTCTTTAGCGGTGGTGGTATTAGGTAACTGCATTGTTGCTAAATTGCTAAATTTTGTCGCTTTCTGTTGAATTTATTCGCTGTTAGTTGTTGCCAATACTGTAAATTAGCCATTGTTATTTTTAAGTTTGTTTATGATTGGAGAATTGATAATGGGATTCCACATTTTCCAACTACATTATGGTGTACTGTTTAGCTATTCCTGAGTTTATGATTGATTTGATTTGATTCTTTGTATGACAGTCCGCAGTTTCTATTTCTACTCGAAATCATGATAATAAAGAAGGTTTGGTTGCAAACTTTTCCCATATTTTTTGATTTACAAAGATGGGTAGAATTGACCCACGTGGAATATGAGCATATAAAAGAGGCATTCCAAAAATCTTGCACAATTTGCTACTTCTGTTTTACGCGAAATATAGAAGAATTTAAGTTAGCGTCCGGCCCCTAGCAATGGTCTCTGTACCCTCCAGGAATGAGGAAACCCCAAAACTGCAAAAGGAGCTGCCATCTTTACTTTCTTTTTCTTCACACCCACTTCGTTCAACCTCTTGCTTTCCGTTGTTCCTGGCGCCTGCAACTGTTCTGGAAGTACCTATTGGATGTTGGAAGTTACAAAATCAGAGACCACAGTTTCAAGGATGCAGTAGAGATGATTCACATCCTCCCCGTGTTTGATACACATATAATTCCAATTCATGATGATGAATGTTCCTGATAAAAAATATTTATCATGATGCATCTACTCCTTAAATTATCTACTATTGAGACAGGCTTCCCATGCAGCACAACATGTGATGAATATCTCTTTTTTAGGTGCTTTCGTTAGGAGATTTTCCTATGAGTTTATGATTTCCTAATCAAACAATTGGTAACAAGATGTAACAGAGAAGTACTTCAATTACGTGCTTTTTCCATATCAAAAGATTGCCAATTGCATTCTAGGGAAGCAACTACAGAGATTCTAGGGACTTAGAGAGGGAACTTCTGTGGTCATCAAGGAGATCAGTGATGGAAGTAAATAAGGTTGCTTATACTAAGTGGGTGGAGTGAGTGGACGAGGAAGAGAAGCTGGCGCTTAAGGAAGTCTATAAAACAGTGAAGACTGAAGTGATGTTGGTAGTTACGGTTGCTAAGACGACAATTTTCAAATGATTGTATGTCGAGCTAGGGGGTAAGAGAATGTATAGGCTAGTGAAAGCTAGAGAGAGAGAGGGGCTCATGATTTGAATCAAGTGGAGCACATCAAGGATGTGAAAGGCAAGGTGTTGGTTGATGAGACCTTTATTAAGCATAGTGGCAAGCATACTTTCACAATCTCTTAGATAAAGAAGGGACAAAGACATTGTGCTAGGCAAATTGGTGCATTCTGCATGACTTTGAGATTTTGGGTACTGTAGGTGTTCTAATGTTGAGGTTAAACGTGCTATTAGTAAATTGAGTAGGAGAAACGCGATGGAGGTTCCGGTGGAATTTTGGCGGAGCATTGACCAGGCTAGTATGAAGTGGTTGACTAGATTGTTTAATGCCGATTTTAAACCAAAAACTGCTTGGCGAATGGAGGTGGAGTAGTATGGTTTCATTGTATGAGAATAAGGGTGGTATCCAAAACTGTAACAATTATAGGGATATAAAATTGCTAAGCCACACTATATGAATGTCTGGGAGAAAGCAGTGCAGATGAGGCTCTGGAGAAGGGTGTCCATTTTTGAGAATCAATTTGAATTCATGCCGGGGCGATTGACTATCGAAGTTATTCATCTTGTTGGAGACTAATTAAGACAAATTGGAAAAGGAAGAGGAACTTACTTCATTGATCTTGAAAAGGCCTATGATTAAGTTTTGAGGGATGTCCTTTAGAGGTTTCATGAGGCAAAATGTGACCCGATAATTTATATCAGAATGATAAATGACATTTATGATGGAGCCAAGACCTCGGTTAGAACAGTAGGAGGAGACTTTGACTTCCCAGGTGAAATGGGGCTTCACCAAGGTTTTGTATTTAGCCCTTTTCTATTTGCTTTGGTGATGGATGAGTTGGCACAGTCTATTCAGGAGGAGGTCCTATGGGTGTTATTTGTGGACGACATTGTATTGATTGATGGGACATAGAACAATTAACGATAGGCTGGAGGTTTAGAAACAAAATCTAGAGTCCAAAGGGTTCAGGTTGAACAAGACTAAGATGAGATATTTGGAGTGTTAATTCAGTGTTGCGATGGATGAAGTGGATGTGGAAGTGTGACGCTTGCCACATAGACAATTCCTAAGAGAGGGAGTTTTAAATATCTTGGCTTCGTCATCCAGGGTAGTGGGGACATTGATAGTGATGTCACACACCGCATTAGGGCGGCTTGGATGAAATGGATGCTTGTCTCCAAAGTCTTGTGTGATAAGAAGGTATCACCCAAACTTAAATGTAAGACCTACCGAGCGTGGTTCGACCGTCTTTGTTGTCTAGGGTAGAGTGGTGGCCAATCAAGAAATCTCATATTCAATAGATGCATGTAGTGGAGAAGAGGATGTTACGATGGATGCATGGACATACTAGGAGTGAAAAAAATTAGAAATGAGGTTACTCAGGAGGTATGAGTGGCCTTTGTAGTGTATAAGATGAGAGAAGCGAGATTGAGATGGTTTGGGCGCATGCAGAGGAGGTGCATCGATGCCTTGGTGAGGAGGTGTGAGAGGTTGGTTGTAGGGGGTACGCGGGAGGGTAGGGGTAGGCCTAAAAAGTATTAGGGGAGAGGTGATTAGACAGGACATGACGCATTCTCATATTACCGAGGACATGACTTTAAATAGAAAAAAAGTGGAGGTTGCATATTAAGGTAGAAAGATATAGGAGTAGAGTGTTGTCTTGCCTTGCAAGGTTTAGAACTGGGTGTAGGACTAGTTGTCCTCGGTAGTTCTTAACTTATATTGTTTATTCTTTCGAGTCACACACTTTTTTGCTGTTGTTATTGTTTTACTCCTGCAGACTTTATAATGCTTTTCTTATTAGCCATTATGCTTTCTCCCCTATTTTGTTTTCTTCCTTTATTTGGGATTGATGTCCTTAAACCGAGGGTCTTTCAAAAACAGCCTCTCTACCTCCATGAGGTAGTGGTAAGATTTGCGTACAATCTACTCTCCCGAGACCCTACTTTGTGGGCTTTCACTGGGTATGTTGTTGTTGGATCACATAATCTCATTAGGATCAATCTTCTAATTAGTCACCAGTTAGCCTTAAAACCTCTACTACTGTTATCTTCATTTGCTTATCAAATGACACTGAGTTGGAATTTCTATTTTGGCTAATGATGGTGGTGTATGGGCCAACTTGGTGGCAAATGTGAATAAGTTGGTGAATTTGCATTTTAAGGTATTTTTTTGATGAAGTGTTAAGTATTTTATTAAAAAGCATCAAGCAAATGCAGAATTATAGAATAGACAAAAGGGCTAACAGTGAGCATAAGCAAAAGTTGTAGCTCCTTTACAATCTTCAAGCTAGTAATAGAGAGCTAACAAAGTTGAGAAATTCTTCGATGCAAAATATAGGGGTCAGATTAACCTAGCTGAACAACATAAGTAAACATCTAGCTTTAAGAGAGTGGTTTGGAGTTTAGATCCCATCAAAACATTATGGTTCCTTTCAGTCCATAAACACCAAAAAATAACTCCAGGGATCATCACCCGGACTTTCTTGATGGACTTATCAACTCTCCATGTATTCTAGCTTGCGTAGGCTTCTTTGGCATTTGTGGCATGACCCATTATAAGCCAAAAATGCAGCATAACATATTCAATAGGACCTTGGCCACTGCACAATGAAGGAGCAGGTGACTGACTCTTTCTGTGCTATTCTGACACATACAGCATATTTATCCAGATCGAGGCCTCTTTTGTTGAGGTTATCTTGTGTTGAACAAGTTTCCTGGAGAGCAATCGAACAAAAACAGATGATCTTGGTTGGCATTATTTGTCTTCCAAATGAGTTTCCAGGCCAAAGTTCAGCAATTTGGTTCTGACAACATATTTGATGATAACAATCTTCCACAGTGAAGGTGTTGATTCTTCCCACACCATATACGAACCAGAGATAGGTTCAATTTCCCTTTCAAACTTAGGAACCAATGGATCAAAAGAGTCTTTTAAAGCTAATAATAGTTGTGTCTGGGCTAAGTTGTTGGCAAATGTGAATTAGTTGGTGAATTTACATTTCGAGGTATTATCACCACCCCATACATAGCCAGAAATATGTTCTACTTCCCCTTCAAACCTAGGAACCAATGAACTCAAAAAAGTTTTTTTTTTCCATTTCATTATCCCTCTCCATAAACTTATTCTATAAGGTCGTTTTTAGTGAAACCAACCATAATGACTGATGCCATATTTCAGCAGAATCACCTTCCTTCACTGACCTGTTCTTCTACTGAAAATCTCCATATATGCCGCACAATGTCTAATTAAGAATTTCCAACCTTGCGATGGCTAATCTAACAATCTACATGAAATCCTTTTTGTTCCTTTTCATAATATAAACCCACTATGAATTTTTGAAATCTTGTGCTAATCGATGCTGAAGTGAATAAGGACAAAATGAAGTAGAATGCTTAAAATGGCTGCACATAGAAACTGGATCAATGGCTTCATGGAAGGGTTTAGAGGCTCTTCTAACATTATATGTAATCCTTGCAGAGGTGGAGCTAGTGTAGTAAGATGTTAGCAAATGGTTGTTAAATATAGTTACCCACCTCACTACCCAATTTCCTTTGTGGGTTCAGCAGTACCCTATAACTTTGGCTTCAAACCCTTTATGTGTTAAAATTTTCATTTAATATGTAGAAATAATCTATAGAGAACTTGGTAAGCAACAACAATAACAACAACATACCCAGTGGAATCCCACAAGTGGGGTTTGGGAGGGTAGAATGTATGCAGACCTTACCACTACCTCATAGAAGTAGAGAGGTTGTTTCCTGGGAACCCCCGTCTCAACAACCCTTAAGCAGAATACTAGATATGACGAAAAGGAAAGGAAAAGAAAGGCATAGGAAGAGAGACTACTAATGAAAAACACATGATAATATGTAAATACAATAAACCCCGGCTTCGTCTTTGGTCACCCATGTTTTACGTGATGCTGAGATTTCTCAACTTACCCATATGTTATGAAAACTGCTACTTATACTCTACTATAGGGTACCTGAGCTTAAAGAGCTGGTCACTGGGCGGGTTAGGTCTTGAATTTCAGCCTGGTTGCTGTTTTTGGTTGTTGATATTTACATCCATATTTAGACTGATAAATGCATTTCTTTTGTTAAGATCATTTTATTTTCAGTACAACTGTATCTTCATAGTGGTGAGGAACAATTAATGTAAAGCTTATTCATTTCTAAAGTTATGTTTGGGGATGAACTCTGATAAGAAACTAACTGATTTCTTTATCTTTTCTTGAAGCTTTCTAACTGGAAACAAAAACGCTAAATTCAGCTATGGATATGCAACTTTTAAAGGGAAACGAGCCTCCATGGAGGATTATTATGAGACAAGCATATCAGAAGTTGATGGTCAAATGGTGGCATTTTTTGGTGTTTTTGATGGTATATCCTGGTGTTTCTTGCTTATCTAGTAAGGATGGCATCTTTTGGGTGATTAAGTTATATTACAACCAACTAAGAAAATTACAGCTCAAACGTAAAAGAAAAGATAAGAATTTGGACATGCATGCCCCAATCTTTTGCTAAGCTACTTATCATCACCGACCCAGTACGTTGTGCTACTCATTGCGTATACATCAAGGGTAGTAGTTTCGTTCTTAAGAATATCCTAGCTAATCTGGGCCTCAAGCTTGCTCTGTAGAAGACTTGTTGGACAATCTGTCTCATGATTGCTGCTGTTATTCTTCTTTTGCTCTGGAACACCCAGTCATTCCTTCCTTCCTTTCAATCCATAGTATAGTACAACAACATACCCAGTTAAATTCCACAAGTGGGGTTTGGGACAATCCATAGTATACTGCTGCAGCCAATTTCATCTTAAAGTTTTCTGCTTGGCTACTCTTCCTTTACAATAGTTTACAGCCCACCTTATCTCTCTTGCCATCCATAGTATCTCTTTGTATTTTTTTCCCAATGTAAAAATGTCAACTGTATACTAGAAGTTTCAGGACATTGGAAGAGCAAGTGCTGGATACTTTTCACATAAAGGACATTGGAGGCTAATGGTCATTCCTCACTTTACAAGTCTGTCTTTAGTAGCCAGCCCTCCAGTATTGCCAGTCTTAGTTTGCATATCCATTTTGGAGAATCCCAGTTGTTACTTTCCAATCTTGTCCAGTCCACTTCTTGGAAGGTGCCTTGTAAATTTCTGTATATTTCTTGAATTAAAATGCTACCCATTTGCATGAGTTCAGTCAGTGTGCAACTTTCTCCCCGAAATGTTAATAAAAATTATTTTACCTTTTTTAAAAAAAATTTCCTGGATTTTGAGTATCTTCCTAGTCCCCCATGCAGCCTGGTTCAATTTGCCTAATAATTCTCCCTTTCACATAGTATGTGTATCCATTTACCCCTAGGTTGTCCTCCTTTTTGCAAATATTGCTTAAAGAGTTTACTAATTGCAGCAGCTATTCCAGATCATGATGTTGATAAAGTTCAACCCTCCTGCTGATTGAGGTTGACAGAGATTTTCCCATACCACTGGTGGCTTCATAGAAATTTTAGCTTTTCTCCAGATATCTTTTATGTATTTACTTTATCTATTTGGGGAGTATGAATATCTGTGCCAGAATGTCTGCATCGGAAAAATGACACTCTCTATGTACTGAGCTCTTCCAACATATGATAGGAATGTAGAAGGATGGGCATTTTCTACTTTCAGAGTGTAATTCTTGTTTAAATGTCATTTTAGTTGCTGTAGATAGGAAAATCAGCTCATGAAGAGACTTTCTTTGCGACCTAGAGGATTGTTTATCCTTATACTCTGCTTGGTATTAGGTCATGGTGGTTCAAGAACAGCAGAATACCTAAAGAACAACCTCTTTAAGAATTTGAGCAGTCATCCTGATTTTATCAAAGATACAAAGTCAGCCATAGGTATGAACCAAAGAAGACCTCTATGCAATTTCTAATTTCATCTTATCTTCTCTCTTCTGTTCATTTAATGGGAAAAACTCCTGAATGCAGTTGAAGCATTTAAGCAGACTGATGCTGATTACCTTAATGAAGAAAAAGGCCAGCAAAAAGATGCCGGTTCAACAGCATCAACTGCTGTTATTTTAGGTGATAGATTGCTTGTTGCAAATGTGGGAGACTCTAGAGTCGTCGCTTGTAGAGATGGTTCAGGTTTGTTGCTTGTTGACTATTTACTATATGCAAAATTTTCACAAACACGACTTGGTTTCCAGAGAAATGTATATATTATTTGGTCTATCTCAAGGTCTGTTAGTTTTTTTTGTGGCTCATCTATGTATATAAACACTTTATAAGGCAAGTACGTAAACCTCACAGGGATAGAGGGAGTGTTTCACTAGGTTTAGTCTGAGTAGTTTACGTCTGATATGTGAGATGTATTCTTTGCGCACTTTTTGTAATTTTCAGAACTTTCTTCATTCTCATTTCAATGGAAACTTGCTTAATCTGGTTAAAAATCCACTTGCTAAAAAGTATGTAAACCTGAACAAACAATATAAGAAATAACGGAGTACATTTCAAACCTTAAAAGCAATTAAGAACCTCAAAGAAATTCAGACACTTTAGATCAACTTTGTTACTCAGTGCTAGCTTATCACATTACGTTAAGCATTTGTATAATCATAGCGGATTTTTGTCTGTCTAGTTGCTTCCACCATGCGTTGTAAATGACTTGATCATTAGGACCACTTTCTTTTTGCTGTCTATATCCTGTATTGATTATATCCTTCTTTACTCTGTTTGTTTGTAGAATAGTTTATTCAATAATTTGGAAAGCTTGTTTTGATTTTCTTATGTTTTGCTTTGGCCGTAGCCAGGCAGAAAACTTTTCCCTTAGAAGATGTTAGCTGCGAATTTTTTGCAACAAAGGGATGTAACTTGCATAATTTAAAATGATAACCGATGAAGCATGTTTTTGTATTGGCTGACCTTTTATCATATATATCTCTCGGGTCATTTGTCAATGTTAAAATGTTATTGTAATCTTTTATCTATATGTTCTCACAAGAGCTCTACGAATATTAATCCGTGAAAAGCTTGCCCTGTCTTTTCATATGGAATAAGATAATTAAGGGATCTGCTTTTGTTTTGATGAAGTGAGATTTCATTAACGCATCCAGCAGATGCAAAGATGCAAAAAGGGGGAATCTGTCAGTTCAGTAACAACAAAAATTATAGAGCTGAGTAGACAAAATCTAGGTAGTGATCCAAGTTATTTACAGGGGAATAGTTAGCCCAGCTAAAAAGGTTAACCAAACACCTAGCCTTAACTTACAAATTGGAGTTAAACTCCATGGGAAAATCTCCTATTTTTCCATTCCAAATACAACAAAAAATACATGTTAATCTTATGAATAGAAGTTCTTTACTCATTTAAAAAGAAAAACAAGACTATAGTTAATAGGATGTTTCTCGAGATCAAATCGTAGCCAAAGTTTTTTTCCAGGTTTTGAAAGACTGGTTCGAAAGGACTAGGAAAGATCAGCTGTTCGCTCTTCTTCAAGGAGTGAGGGAGCAAAAGAGAGTAATGACATCGTACCGTACCTCTACCCTAGAAAGAGTAATGTGCGGCAGTCCCTGTACGGCTCTCGGTTCTTGAGCATGTTGAGGGATTAGGCGGCAGTTGAAAGAGCTGCTCAAAAGCTTGACGTCTTATCTATACCATCTAATAAAGTCTCAATGATTACCATCTAGTGTAGGTTTTTCCATCTCCATATTATCCTTCTAAAACTTTCCATATTTATGGAGTGGAATAATGACAAATTAATATGATTTGATGTAAAGACCAGGTGTGGGTTTGTTACCAATATGGTATTCCTTTATTAGAGAGACAACAACTTAGGAAAGCATACTTAAGAATATAGATAGGGAAAAGGTTCAAATATTTCCCTGAACTATATGATTTGGAGCAAATTTACCGTCCATTAAAAATGGCCTTGATCTATCCATACCTTTGTACAAACGACTCATATATACCCTTTTCGATAGATGGAGCCCAAATCCCAATTTTGAAATATTTTTCCTAGTTTATTTCCTATTAGTAAAGCCACGTGTAAATAATAAAATCACAATTAGAGTTTTGAGGTGTTTTAATTTCTTAGACATGACTTTATTCATAGAAAAATATTTGAAAATCAGGTATGTGAGCCCAATGTATGGAAATGGGTGTATATGATGGGGGGCATATTTGGATCTTTTCCTATGTTATTACAAGGAAAAAGGTACAAATTGCCCTTGGACTATATGATTTCGAGCAAATTTCCTCTGCATTAAAAACTGTCGTTTTTACCTTCACTATTACCAAAATGGCTCAGTTTTGCTTTTCTAGCTAACGACAACATAAAGGGTATAGTTAGACCATTTGTAAGGTCAAGGACAAATATGGATCATTCACGAAGTTCAAATGTAAATTTATTTAGACCCTAAACTCTAGACCGTTTATTTAAATCCAACTGAAGGTAATTAAGTGTAATTAACTATGAAAAAACTTTTTAAAGAGGATGAATGCATGTCAAAGTATATCAAATTAATTAATTAGACGCGTGAACTCTTTTTTCCGTTAATCCTAACTTGATTATGGTTCCCTATTGTCTTTCGATGTTTGTTATTTAATTTATCCAAACTAAATCAGGAATAGTTGTTGCGTCAAATTATAGGAAATCTTTAGTTATTACAACCAATCGTTATTTTCTCTAGGTAGCAGTGAAGTAACTAGTTCCACTCTGAACTTTGCGAATGTTCTGTATGCCTTGAACTGATAAACAATCTAAATTTGCCCTTAATGATGTTGTCATTATCTTGGTAGGGAAAAATTGAGCCATTTTGATATTGGCGAGGGTAAAGATGAGTCACTTTTTAACATGTGATAATTTTGCCCTATACCATAAAATTGAGGGTATATTTGGCCCCTTTCTCTTTGTACAATCAAATACCACAAAGTATTAAGACAAATAATTTATTATAAGTTAAGTTTATTTGAATTTAGTTCTCATTCATTTAAAAAAAATATAAACTACTACTCTTCTCGTCTTAATTTATTTGATGCCTTTTGATTGTCATAGAGTTTTGAAACTTGTTCAAAACAAGCTATAAATATGTGTATGGATTACGAATTATCTCATTCAGGATAAAATAGTTAAAGTTAAATTATTTTCAATAACAGAAATATATTGTTCTTTTTGGGATACACTAAGAAAGTATCACATAAATTAGGGGAGATAGTATATCATATTGCATTAAAATGAAAATCTAACATTTTAAAAAACCCTTCACACTGAACATATCTTAAATAAAAGTGTGAAATTTTAATGATTCTAATTTAAATAAAACTTCAATATGACAAATTACTTTGGATTGATTATTTAAACATACCCAATGTAATCTTACAAAAGGGGTCTAGGAGGGTGTTGTGTGTGCAGATTTCAACCTAATCTTATGAAGGTAAAGAGACCATTTTCAATAGATCCTCGACTCACGCAAAGCATTTCAAAGCAGGTTTGAAAAGAAAATATTGTAGTGAAGAAGCCACGTTGATAATAATGGAGAAAATAATAGTGACAACAACAAAATAATACATTAGCCGAAGCAAAGGAAATAACAGCGAATAATAAAAATTATAGAGTAGGATAATAAGAGAATAATACTAATGATACTTACACAGAAAAGAAGGGGCATGTAAGGTGTTCCAAACTATCATCATGCCTTTTCCATAGGGAAGCGAGCCACCACTCGACTTTCTACTAACCTTCTATCTTAATTTGCAACCGCCATTTTCTCCTATTTAGAAGGTCATGTAATGAAGGTATATCATGTCATGTCTAATCACCTTTCTCTAATACTTCTTTGGCCTGCCTTTTACCTCTCTTCAAACCCGCTATAGCAACCTCTCACACCTTCTCACAGGGGCATCTCCTCTCATATGCCAAAACCATTTCAGCCTTACTTCCCTCTACCACTGAGGCCATTCCCACCTTTTTCTCAATATCTTTGTTCATAATCATATCTCTCATAGTGTGTCCACACATCCATCTCAATTTCGTCATTTCAACTACTTATCTTTTGGACATACGATTCTTGACCGGCTAAGTCTCTGCCCTATACAATATAGCTGGTTTAACAACCACTCTGTAAAACTTTACTTTTTAAGTCTTGGCATCACATTCTTACCACACATGATATTGGATGCAACATCCATGTCACCTGGCCCTCTCCAATACGACGTGTAACATTGTCGTCTGTCCCTCCTTTCCTTGGATTATTTGACTCAAGATATTTGAAGCTTCCTCCCTCGGAAATGACTTATGTATCAATCCTCACCTTGGCATCTGCCTCGGGAGTTACATCACTTGACTTGTACTCCAAGTACTCCATCTTAGTGCACTTAACCTATCTTTTATACTCTTAAGGTTTGTCTTAAAATATCTAGCCTATTGTTGACTTTGCTACATATCTCATCAATCAATGCTAGGTAATATGCAAATTACATACACCACGATACTTCTCTTTGGATATGCCATGTCAATTCATCAATCACCAAGACAAATAAAAATGAGCTAATAGTGATTCCTGGTGCAGCCCCATCACGACTACGAAGTGTTTTCATTCTCTTCCCATGATCTTACTTGAATCTTGGCTCTGGCGTACATGTCCTTAATTGCCTAATGTATACTAGAGGCACACCTCTAGCCTCCAAACATCTCTATAGAACCTCCCTAAGGACTTTGTCATATGCTTTTTCTAGGTCAATAAACACCATATATAAGTCTCTTCCTCTCCTTACACTGCTCCAACAATATCCTCACGAGATGAATGACTTCTGTAGTGGATCGCCTTGACATGAATTTGAATTGGTTCTCAATAATTGGGACATCCTTCCTCACCCTAATGTCCACCTTCCTCCCTATGCTTTTTAGATTTATTATTTATGGAATTATTCTCAAGTAATTAGCAGACAATTGTATTTCATGCTCATTTGCCAAAAAAAGCTTAACTAGTTTAACTTTCTTTTAATAATAACATTATTATGAATTGAAGTTTACTTTTTGGATAAGGTAAATTATGAGATTGAAGTTTCTAAATTCAAGTTTTAAGAGATTAATAAATGGTAAGTTGAAATTCTCAAAGTTGAGAGTAAAGTATGAGTAAAATGTAGGTAAACGGAAAAAGAAAACAACTGATTGGCCTATAGAAAACTTCCAATAGAGTTATTTATCAAGCTAAAGAACCAAAGATCATCACACCGTAAAATTGCTTGTTAGTTGGTTAAAACTTTGAGAAGTATTGTGTCACGCTTTGAAATGGATTGTGATGTGGCTGACACCAAATTGCATCAAGCAAACCATAATGATATAGTACATATCCAATTTGCAACCATGTGATCCAAGTGATCTAATTAATTAAAAAAATTACGTTGATTAAAATAAAACAAACATTAATAAGTTAAAGTGATCCATAATTATATATTTCATTAGCAAATCCAATCAAGTACCCATAGCCCAAAATAATACAAGTATATTTATAGAGCCTCTATGACGCTATGAATGAATAAATAAATTTATGGGTCTAGCCCACACTATATAAAGAAATAAACCACAACCGCGTGGTTCCCTTGATCTCAAAGTGGCTCATTAAATGTGTGAAATGTGTAGGAGTTCTAGCTCGCACGCAACTCATCTTGCTCCTAACCAACTACTAAACCTAACATCATAACATGTTGCTTGTGTATGTAATATTCAGTACACATCATAGCTAAGCCATTTATGATGGGGCAAGAGTTATATAGAGATATATAAAGAAAATATTCAAGTGAATGAATAATTAAATGAATAATTTAATTTATCAAAGCATTTAATGTGTATCTAATTATATGCAGGAGAGATAAATAAAACAAAGTTTAATTTTTCAAACATGTAAAGAAACACCAATCATGCAAATCATGTTTAGGATCTTTCTAAACACTTTTCAGAGGTCTTTGTATACCTATGTGATGCACTTGGGGTGCCATCCATGAGGCCTAATGTACTTTCTTGCCAAATAGGCTATGGCATAAGGGTCTAGAACCCATGGGTTTAGTCATCCCCTCAACTGGATGAGCAATGATACATTGGGGTTAAGAATCCATGAACCTAGTCATTTTCCTCGACCAGATGAGCAATGGTATATCGCGATGTAGAATCATGAGCTCGGTCATACCCTCGATCGAGTGAGCAAATCAATATAAAAAATTTGTAAAAATCTTATTTACTTCCATTTTATTCGATGGCCCTCGGTCGAATCCCTTTTACTAAATCAAATTTACTGCCTCACTTGTATAATGAAAATCAAGAGAGTGAGTTTAACAATTCCATCAAACAGTGTGCTATGAATTTGTAATCAACTAGTCACATGAAATCAAGTATGCAATATAGTACATCACACAATAATCTCAAGAATCATGTAAAAAAGCTTTGTAATCAAATGAAAGATGTCTTATTCCACGGAAAGCATTGTATAAATACAATTGATTGTGTGCTAACTTAGGAAAGAAATAAAAGATGATTCCTACAAATTTGCTACATAAATATGGCTATTTACTTTACTAGGAATGGAATCTATATACATTTTATAACACCCTCCCTTAAGTTGGAGCATAAATATTAGTCATACCCAACTTGCTACGAAGGTAATCAACTTGAGTTCCATATAATGCCTTCGTGAGTAAATAAGTTAGTTGCTCTCCTGTCTTCACATAGTAAGCGGAATATTAGTTATCCTGAATTTTCTTACGAAAAAAATGACAGTCAAACTCAATATATTTAGTTCTTTCACGATACACCGTTACTTGAGGATATATAAAGAGTAGCTTGATTATCACGCCAAACTATTGTTGGTGTATGATGCTTTAGGCCAATTTTTTATTAAAAGATGATGTCTCTACATAATCATACGTGTAGACTGGGACATAGCTTTGTACTCGAACTTTGCACTGTATCGAGATACAACTTTGCTTCCTCTGTACTCGGACTTTGCATTGTATCGAGATACAACTCTGCTTCTTACTCCTCTATGAAACTAGATTCCCTCCAACAAAATACAATAGCCTACAGTCAATCGCCTATCAATTTTGGATGCAGCATAGTCCGTGATTACTATACAATATGCCAAGTCAAGGGGCACCTTTCAAGTAACCTAGAATCTATGTCAAAGCTTCCTAATGTTTAATCGTAGGTCACGAACATGAACTTGCTAACAACACTTAACGCAAAAGCAATATTTGGAAGAGTCACAATAAGGTAATTTAATTTCCCAACTAACATTCTATATTTCTCTTGAGCATCATCATCTTTCATAAGATGCACATTGGGAACCATTGGAATACTGCACGGTCTAGCTGCCAACTTTCCGGTGTGTGCAAGTAGGTCAAGAATATACTTTCTCTGAGATAGAAAAATTCCCTTCTTGCTTGTATTTACTTCTACTCCCAAAAAGTATCCTAATTGACCTAAGTCTTTCATATGAAACCTAGTATACCGAAAAGACTTAAGTGAAGAGATCCCTATATAATCACTTCATGTTATGACAATGTCATCAACATATACTACTAGAAGGATAGTGCTAGCCGTTGATTGAACTCTTGAACTACCTTATTGAACTTGCCGAACCAAGCCTGAGGACTTTGCTTCAAGCCATACAAGGACTTCTTCAAATGACAGACTTCCCCATACTCCCCCTAAGCAAGAAAACGAGGTGGTTAATCCATATATACTTCCTCTTGTAGATCACTCTGAAGGAAAGCATTCTTGATATCTAACTAATGTAAAGGCCTTTTTTTTGAAGCAGCTAGAGAAATGTATAAGTGAATAGAAGTGATTTTAACAACCAGAGAAAAAGCATCTGAATAATCTACTCCATAGTATGACCTTAAGTCTTGCCACGGAACCATTTGGATAACTTTAACCGTGAACACCCGCTTACATCCCACTGGTTTCTTTCTGTTGAGAAAATCCACCAAATCCCATGTGCAATTTTCTTCTAAGGCATGTATTTCCTCAAGCATCGCATCACCATCCAGGATGACTCAAAGCCTCCCTCACTATTGACAATCTAGGATGTAGACGTCGAGGATAAATGGTCATAGGAAACAAAATTAGCAATGGAATATGTGGATTTACAAGTCCGTGTACCTTTGCGAAGAGCAATAGGGAGATCAAGATCTGATGATGAAGTAACTAGTGATGGACATGTATAGTTGGTCCCTTGACCCCTTAAGTAAGATGAACAATTAGTGGTCTTACTGGAGTTGTTGAAGGTACTATAGTCGATTCCTGCTCAATAGAAAAACGAGGAGATAGAGAGCCACAGCATCTGATTGTTTTGTCATAGCACGAGTAACCTGATAGACCAACCACTCATCTTCCTCCCCATGATTGGTAGAATGGGAGGTGCATATAAAAATTGTGCAACCTCTAAAAATACCACATCAGTTGACACAATATTTCTACCAAGTTCTAAAGAATAACACTGATATCCTTTCTGAAGACGGGAATAGCCTAGAGAAACACACTTTAATGCCTTGGGATCTAACTAGGAAATAGATGGTCGAACATCTTGAATAATCATGTGCTTCCAAAAATCTTAGGTTCCATCGAAAATAGTGACTTGTTTGGTAAGAGAATATTGTAAGGCACTTTACCATCAAGCACAGTAGATGGCATGCGGTTTATCTAGAAAACAAGTCGTAGAGACTGCATTGGCCCAAAATTGCTTAGGAACTTTCATCAGAATGAACTAACTCTAAAGCTGACTCAGCTCGCTTATAAACTCTTGGACCCATTGAGTTGCGATGATGTTTTGCAAATCGACATCACTCATATTCCATTGAAGGAATATTATGAAACTGATGACCAAGCTTCTTCAACAAAGGTAGAGAAGGATGTCCTATATGCTTCAAAAGGAGACACAACACTAGAGCAGGCAACAAACCGAGACTTCCATTGATCATTAGATACATATCCTTTACCAATAACCTGATTTGTTGTTAGGTCACGAAACATTCAATAATCCGGAAAGAATGAGATATAACAATTCAGATCTCTAGTAACTTTGCTAAGAAAAATCAAATGAAAGGTCAACTTTGATAGACTTAACATGGATGACAAGGTAATAGAGGAGGTTGCTTTAACAATCCTAGATCCAACACTATTGCAAGTTGCACCATTAGCTATAGTAACCGGAGGTGGTGCATTATGTGGCCGAAAGCTAGATATTTTTGTTAGAATTACCTGTCATGTGATTTGTGGCGCCTGAATCAATTACCCATTTATTTGAAGACGTAATAAGACATATCTATCTGACTAAAAAATGCATTAACTGAAGTGGATCCCATCAGTGATTTTTGATGATGAACAAATTTCTCCGCAGAAACCAAAGCCATATTATCATAAGATTGACTAGCAACAACATTAGTTGTTTGAGTTCTCTGATTGTGTCCTCTTTCCCCTTCATCCGTTTGTAATTTTAATTTTAATTTCAAACAGTTAAATGAAGAGAAATGCTAAGGCAGTATCCAAGAGAATAATCTGAAAGGCTAAAAGAAGGACTGCAAGCAGCCCAATCATAGACACCACGTCAATGTTCAACAAACTTTCAATATCACAACTTAAAATAGAATAAGATTGAAAATTTTCCAGCAGACCGTGTAGCCCAGAGTCACGGATGCGGATCAATAGCAGCACCAAGAAAGAACCAAAAAACTAGGAATAAACGCCTCAAGAAACCCACAAATCCAACAATAATTCGAACTCCCAAAGAAGGCAACAGCCGCAAAAGCACAATAGATGAATACCAAAATGAATTTGCAGAAGCTATAGGGAAGAGACTAACCTGGAAATTAAAACTCTCCGACCAATATATCAAACACCAGCGAAGACCTGGTTTGCGCTAAAATCGATAAGGCAACGCCGAAGATGAAACATATGATCAGTCCTGCCGAGTCATGCATCGAAGCGTGAGAGATGAAGGTGGCACGTTTGACACACTTGCTGCCCACCAAACACCAGTGAAGGTTCTTCCGGCCAAAAATACTGTTCTGCCTTAACGATGGTGGTGAGACAAACCAGTCACTCCGTAGATGTGACCCAAATGATGGGTTCTTTCTCCGATAACCAGAGAAGAGTTCCTAATTCCCAATTTCTGAATATTGAATCGAGCCTACAGGCTCTGATACTATGTAATCAGATGGAAGATGTCCTATTCCAATAGGAAAGCAATGTATAAATACAATAGATTGTGTGCTAAATAAATGGTGATTCCTATAAATCTGCTAATTCCTACAAATTAAATCTGCTACCTAAATAAGGCTTTGTACTTAACTGGAAATGAAGTCTATGTACATTCTATAACAAGCTTTAAATAATTGTATAACTTTTAAAGATAGTCGTTTATGTGTATTATCAGCTTAAGCCCAACCAAGGAGTATACCATGCAAGATTATCCCATATGTGCATGAGATCTCATTCACATTATTGTTTGAGTGCAAAAATAAATTTTGAAGCACACAAGTATTTAGAGGAGTTAGACAAATGTAGTCTTTACATTATCAACTCTTAGCTTCAAATCTGATTTGACAATTAAAAAGTCTCCAACACAATCAAATCACATCACACAATATATATTCATCAACAACAATCCATAAGCTCATCAAAATTCTAGTGTTCTATACTTCGGCTCAAAGTAGAGCAAATTCCTAAATATTCGCTTAATGATTCTGGCTTTTTCAACTTGAATTTCTCCAACAATCAAGTTATTGAATCCATTCAAATCATTCTGACCGTTAAATAAATTCCATTTTTATCAATATTTCATTGTATTCTTCCCCAAAATCACCATTTTGAAGATCCATTTCGGGAATTTGAATGATACTTCAATCAAATGGTATTTTCAACTCAACATTACCTTCTAAATACTAATTCCGTAATTATATTATTTTAAAAGTGTGAGGTGAAGAAATTATCTTCCAAGTTCCAACTTAAGCCCTACCTTGAGTTCTTGTGAGTGTGTTTGAAGTTCTCGAAAAGGGCAAAGGGGGCAAAGTTACCCCTCAACTTTGCGATTTAGAGAAGATACACCTTTCGTTAAAAAAGTGTTGCATATATACCCCTCATCTAACAAATGGTGTAGATTTACCTTTTTTGTGAATAAACTGAACTAAAATAAATCTATTGGTTTTTAAATTTCAAAAAAGTCACATGGGTTTGAAAAGTTACCTCATTCGTTTATGCGCCCAGACCCGACCAATTTTAAAAAAAATCAATTCTTCATCTATTTAGACCCGATCTAAAGCCATCTTATGGCAGAGTAGAGGAGGAATTGAATTTTTTCCATTTCGTGTTTAGAGGCACACAAAAGGGGTGAGAAAATTTCTGAAAGCCACGTGACATTTTTGAAATTAAAGAAACCAATGTTATAATTTTTTCAATCAAGTAAATACAGATATGTCAACGCAAAAGGTAAATATGCACCATTTGTTAGATGACAGAGATTATATGCACCACTTTTTTAACGAGGTGTATATCTACTCTATCAGAAGTTGAGAGGTATATTTTCCCTTTTCCCCTCCTAAAAAATCCATGATACCCAAAATATTTGGATATCTACGCTTGTACTAAGTAAGAACATTATTAACAAAAAGGAGCATGAAGTAGCCCGTATACAGAAATTAGAAAATCTTACAAAAATATATGATTTTCTACAAAAGATACCAATCATCTATACAAAAAAGTAACCTTACGGGTGCACTAAAGAGAAACAAGGGAAACAAGGCTGTTTCTCAAGTGTATAAAATCTGTTTCTATTCCATCAAAGCTCTCCTATTCCTCTCTCTCCATATGGTTCATATCGTTGCTAAAAGGGCAACTTCATGCCTTGCATCTCCTCCTTTGCCTTTTACAAGCCTAGCTAAACAATGTTTCTTTCATAATTCTTGGCATTATCTACTCAAATCAAACCATCCAAATAATTCCCCCCATAATGAAGATGCTACCCAGAAATGTAAGAGTATGTGATCTACATCTTCCCCTGATTCTCTGCAATCTAGGAACTAATTAAGAATCTTTAGTGGTACGGTGGAGAACAAATGAAACCAAAAGATCACATGTATAATTCAACAACAACATGCTCAGTGAGATTCCACAAGTGAGGTCTTGGAAGGGTTTGTGTATGCAGACCCTTACCCTGCCTTTGTGGGGGTAGTAGAAGTTGATTCGGATGGACCCTTGACTTAGGAAAAAAGGAATCGCTTTCTCCTAAACAGTTTTGAAGAAAGAGACATATGCAAGAGTAAATAAGCTATGATAAAAGTACCATAGAGAATTAAGTGATAATTCCTTTGAAGGTGATAGAATTAAGTTACCACCTCATTGTAAAATTTTCTCAGAGAGAAACTAAAATAGAAAGATGAAAAAGTCAAAGTTAAAGTTATTGACCCAATATAGTGGATAAATAAAGGAAAATATTCCTCATTAATGGAAATTTAACAAAATAACAACTAAAGTCTATATTCGTTTTATATTTAATATCATTTCTAAATAACCATCACATAAAGGGATGTGAGGGACCTATTCATTTTCTTATTGTTTATAAGAGATTTAGTTACTCCAACTTTTAGTTTTTGAATTGAAACACTAAAGGAAGTGAAATAACAAGACAAATCCATTGGAATGAGAAGATTAAAAGTAAACACTACTAACCCAGCTTGCGTGGATAACTTATTATTTAAGAAGTCAAACAACTTCTTTCTTTACCAAGTTCTTTGTTGAAAAAATTTGTAAATACTTTTTATTTGTTAAATGTGGTTTTGATTGTTCATATAGAAATCGACAATAAAGTAGGGCATCCTACGCCTAAGTTATTCAGACTCGGGTGCGGGTGTCTGATACTGGTGCAGATCTAGAGGTCGGATCCTTCATGTTCTAATTTTTATAATTCAAGGATATGGATCCATGTATTGGGGGGATTCACCTAAAAATAATCAAAATATCTAAAAATAGAGTGATAAAACCTAAATTATGAGATATTATGTGGAGAACTTGAATCCTGGAAGGAAATTATAGGAAAAGGTGTGACATAGAAATTTCTATATAAAAGGTATTCCATTTTCTTCAATTTTACCTTAGCTTTTGTATTGATTATAGAAATCATTAAAACCGTCCCAACTTTCCCATTGATTTTGGTCAAAGTACCCGAAATCGATTGACCAAATCGGACATGGATCTCACACTCACACACCCATACACATACCCATACCCATACACACCCACACTTATGTCGTGTCGACACGGGTGCAACACCAAAAGTAAAGAGTCCGAGCAACTTAGTCCTATGCTGTATGATGTTATACATCTTGGGACTGTTGGAGTTTTTTTTTTTTTTTTTTTTTTTTTTGTGAAACTGGTAATATGATAGTTGGAATAACTTAAGCAATTTTAAATTCTGCCTCATCCATTTACTTTTGTATTCATTGTCTTACAAGTACTCTTCGTTCTCTGTTTGGATTGTGTCCAATGCACATGCGTGCAAACCATGTTTGCTAAATGTTTGTACGAGTGGAATGATTTAAAGGAAGCAGGAAATCTATATTCTTCTCAAAACTCAACATGTCTAAACTTAGTTATTTATTTCTCAGATTTCTAAATCTGTTTTGGGAAGTGATTCATCAAGTTGAATGATTATTGGACATATTTAAGATTCTTAAAAGATGTTATTCATTTTAAGCTATTTGGTTATGACACATAACTGTTGCAATTAATGCAGCTATTCCTTTGTCCATCGATCACAAGCCTGACAGATCTGATGAGCGTGAAAGGATAGAACAAGCCGGTGGTTTCATTATTTGGGCAGGTAAAAACCTGTTGCAATCTCTTTTTTTGTATTAATTGCTGCATACCAATGAAGGATTTTAACAACACACAGTCCGCAAGATCATTGAATTTGTTTCACTAGTCAGAAAGTGTAATCACATATAATGACGAACTACACCATATAAAGTCACAGTCTATAATCGCATACCTGTTACAGTCGTTCACTTTTCGGAGAAGAAATCTACACAAGAATCTTTACTTGAACTTTGTAGGAATTGGAGAAGGAAGAAGGAGAAGGAGAAGGAAGAAACGCTTGTTTCTTTTCTGTTTCTTTTGCAGGAAAAAGCTGCGTTAGTTCTCTGAAAGAGAAAACTCTTATAAACCTAAAGGGACACAACTTTTCAAATAGTTGTGTCTCTTTTCTTTTATTAATAAATAAATAAATATCCATATTAATATCTAAATAATATATATTTATTATACTTATTTATTAATAAAAAAAAGAGAACTATTTGAAAAGTTGTGTCGCTTTAGGTTTATAAGAGTTTTCTCTTTCAGAGAAACACAACTATTTGAAAAGTTGTGTCGCTTTAGGTTTTTAAGAGTTTTCTCTTTCAGAGAACTAACGCAACTTTTTCCTGCAAAAGAAATAGAAAAGAAACAAGCGTTTCTTCCTTCTCCTTCTTCCTTCTCCAATTCCTACAAAGTTCAAGTGAAGATTCTTGTGTAGATTTCTTCTCCGAAAAGTGAACGACTGTAATAGGTATGTGATTATAGACTGTGACTTTATATGGTGTAGTTCATCATTGTATGTGATTACACTTTCTAACTAGTGAAACAAATTCAATAATCTTGTGGACTGTGTGTTTGTTGTTAAAATCCTTAATTGGGAAATTTAAAATGCCCGGCTGTAGTTTGGCATGTGTTTAAAATTTCCTCGGCTATAGTTTGGTATGTGCTTATGTTGATTGGAGATATAATCCTGCGGTTTGATCATGGAGCAACATGAGTTTTTCAGTGTATGGAAAAGAATTGATGAAGATTTTATTGCGGTCTGCTTCATGTGTTTGTTTTCCTGTCAGTGCCTTATACGAGCATTTCTACATCTTCGTGCTCGCATGCCCTTGGTGCTTCTTACTGAAAGTTTTTAACCATTCAACAACTTAAAAATATGCATGCGCAGTTTCTTAGTTCCTCTTTCCCTGTTAGTTGTATTCATTACAGTGTCCTGCTGTTCTCTTGTTCAGGTACATGGCGTGTCGGTGGGGTCCTTGCTGTTTCTCGTGCATTTGGAGATAAAATGCTAAAGCCATATGTTGTGGCAGACCCAGAGATTCAGGTATATTGGCTTTGTTTCTTGAAGCAATAGCTTGTCTTCTTTTGCTGCTCTAATTGCCTTATCTTTCAAGGCGGAAGGGCATGGTGTTGATCTGGACATATGTTTCTCCAATGTCCCCTTGTGATATATTACTGGAAAAGGCAGTTTTAGCTTTAATGGAAACCTATGGTGTTTTTAGCTTCTTTAACACAATAACAACTTACCTATAACAACTTATCTAGTGAAATTCCATGAGTGGTGGTCTGGGATGTGTGGTGTGTATGCAATGTTATCCACCTTGTAAAGGTAGAGAGTGTTAGACTCTTGGCCTCAAGTAAAACATATCAAAACTAGGAAAGAGATAGTATAGTGATGAAGAAGCCACGTTAAGATAATGGAGACAAGAATAGTAGCAACAACAGGTAATACGACAATTGAAGTAAGGAAAAAAACAAGTAATAATAAAATTGAAAGTAGGAGAAAAATAATGATAATAGTGATAAGAGAATGAAATGATGCACAACTACATACTCACTTTTTATCCTAATTCTTGACATTTATATCTTTCTATCTAGGATCATGTTCTTTATAAGCCACAGGTGTGTCATGTCTTGGCTAATTACCTCTCTCCAATACTTTTTAAGTCTACCTCTACCTCTCCTCAGATCCACCACAGCCAATCTGTCTTGGAGCATATGTGCATCTCCTCTTCACATGTCTGAACCATCTCAACCTCACTTTCTCATCTTATCCACTACGAAGAACACTCCCACTTCATCCCGAATATCTTCATTCTTGGTCCTATCTCTCTTATTATGTACATACATTCATTTCAAATATCCACATTTCTGCTACTTTCATCTTTTGGGCATGCGAGTTCTTGATCATCTCACATTCTGCCCTGTACAACATAATTGGTTTGACAAATACTTTATAAAACTTATCTTTAAGTCTTGTTGATACTTTTTTATCATACAAGACACCAGAAGTGAGCTTTCACTTCATCCACCTCTCTCAATACAATATGTAACATCATTGTCAATCTCACCAGTTCTTTAGATTATAGACCCAAGATGCTTTTTTTGATGACAAGGGAAACCTATAGCCACTACCTTTTGGGTGTGCACGGGGCAAAATCCCCCACTCCTATGCGATAGCTTGCAAACTACACAAGTGAGATAACCCTCACTAGGCAAATTCGGTACGATGAGCTTGACCCAGAAGGTAAACCCGTTGCTTTCATTAGCAATGGGTTTTGAACTTGAGACCTCTAAGATGGAAGTCCAAGCCCAAACCACCGGGTCACCCCGAAGGGTAGACCAAGATACTTAAAACTCTCTCTTACAATTGTAGCCTTTAGTAATGCAAGTGTAAGTTGTCTAGTTATTTCAATTGGTATTATGACGATCATGTTAAACTGATGCATAATAAAGCCATTAGTATTGCATATAAAAGAAGTCTAAAAAATGCTCCCAGACACGTTTCCCAATGCTACTTTCTCTCCTACTTACTAGGAGAGAGTGTCCCTTCTTTCCGGTGGTCGTCGGGACCTTCCCAGCCCCACCATCCTCATCATCTCTTCCTCAGCTAACTCCTTACGGGTTAGCTTTCTTTCTCTTTCCAACTACCTAACTTCACCAATGGATAATTTTATTTATTTCGCGATCAACTTTAAATCCTTTGACATAGAAAGAATCACGGGTACCTCTGGAATTTGGTATGAGTGGACTGAGAGAAGTAGAAATGCAATTACAAGGGCAAGATTTAACAAGGGATCCATGGAATGGATAGTAAGAGTTCTAAGGGAGCTGGGAATGGAAGAAATCCCCAATCAAGCTCAACTGGTGCGACCCGCTGGCTACCACCATAGAAGAGTTGGAGATAATCGACTCGACATGGGTCAGAATTATAGGTCTACTACTGCATCTCTGGTCGCAAACCATTTTCAAAGCCATCGGCGATAGATGTGGTGGATGGCTCGAAAGGGAGGAGGAAACCACTATGAGGAACCACCTCAAATAGGTGAGAATCAGGGTGCACGGTGACTGCCACAATATCTCGAGGGGATCGCCATTGAAAATGGGGGTTTTCTCTTCAAGTTGCTGCTTTGGGTCGAATCGCTGGCGAGAGTCGTTGTCGGAGAAAGGGACTTTTCTCGCACTTCTACACAGAAGATCTGTGACAGAGATCCGCTGGTCAATGATGTTTCATCTAACAAGTTTTTCTTGATGGAGACCTCTCAAAAGCGTGAGAGCCCACTTGATTTGGTAGGAACTAGGGGAGGAGAGAGTGGACCAAGGGAGATGGGTCTAATTCACAAGACCCAAACCCTAATTTGGGCCAAGGCCCAAAAGCAAATGAAAAAAAGGCTGCTGGACTTAAACCTGATTTCATTTAAGGAACATGTGACACTCACGTGTCCTCTTTTAATGGACTTGATGAAGTTAAGACCCTCGCGGAGAATGAAATTCTGGCACTTAAAAATTGGGAACAAAAAACCAAGGAGGCAACGACCAAGATTGACGAAGTTGTCAAAGAAGGGGAACCTTCTCTTCACCAGGATCTGTCGAAGGTCAGTGATAGTCAGGAGCAACCAGAGATAGAAACGACAACTCCTACAGTTTCTCAAGCTGTTGCTAGAGAAAAGGAAATGCAAATTCAACAAGTTCTTCAACCGGACCCAGTTGATGTTCAAGATCCAGTAGATTTTGAAGTTATGGAAACAGAGGCTCCAAGTTGGGTGAATTCCCATATCCTGGAATTAAGCAATACCTGCGGGGTAGCTTTCGAGGGTTTTGAAAAAGAAACTTTGGAGCTCCTGATGAGAATCAACGAGCGGAAGTCAAATTTGGAAAAGAAGAAGCAAAAAGACACCATAACTCCAAAGTGCAGAGGTATAGGCAAAAATGAATTAAAAAATCTTCAATCTAGTCTGAACAAGGAAGCGGAAGGGACAAGGAGCAGGGGAAAAACATCTCTTCTTGACTTTTAAATGAAAGTCAAAATTATGTCATGGAATGTCAGGGGGCTCAATAATGGGGAATCAAGGAATTTAGTCAGAACTAGTCTAATAAAATGGAAAGCTGATGTGGCATGTTTACAAGAAACAAAATTGAATAAAGAAGTAGAGAAGATGGCTTCCAATATTTGGCCCATCAAATGGATGAGATGTGGATCCAAAGATGCAGACCCAAAGATGCAGACAACAACAAAAGGGGAATTCTTCTAATGTGGGACAACAGGGTTTGGAGGGGTACCAGGGTTGAAGAAGGGAACTATTCTATTACCTACAGCTTTGAAGGAACACAAGATTCTCTTAGTTGGTCGTTCACTGGTGTTTATGCTCCTCATACCAGGAAGGAGAAGCTTGAATGTTGGGAGGAGCTAGCAGCTATGAGGGGTTTGTGTGGGGTGCTATGGGTGATAGGGGGAGACTTCAACACAGTCAGGAGAATGGGGGAGAGAAGAGGCTATTCGAGAACCACCAATATCATGACTGATTTTTCTAGGTGGATTGAGGAACTTGAGTTACTTGGCCCTTTTCTAGTTGGGGGCAAATATACTTGGGTTAAGGGGGTAAACCTCTCAAACAATGCAAGATTGGACAATTTTTATTTTCATCAGAGTGGGAGGAGAGTTTCAAGAAGATCAGACAAAGAATTTTGCCTAGAATAACCTCAGACCACAACCCAATAATTTTGGAGTGTGGTGAATGGGAAAATAGGCACCCATATTTTAAATTTGAAAACTGGTGGCTCAAGATTAGGGGTTTCAAGGAGATGGTGCAAGAATGGTGGAATGAGTTTAAAGTAGAGGGATGCCCAGATTACAAGCTATGTATCAAATTGAGACTACTAAAATAGAAATTGAAAAGCTGGAGCAGAGTGAATCTTGTTGAGATGTCTTCCAGAAAAAGCAAATTGCTGGAAGAGTTCTCAAATATAGATAAATCTCAGGAAGGCAGAGAACTATCAGATGAAGAATTGATGGTCAGGGCAACGATCCTGGTGTAAGTTGAAACTTTGGGAAAGCAAGAGGAAGAGAATTGGAGGCAAAAGTCAAGAGTCCTCTGGTTGAAGGAAGAGGATAGGAACACTAAGTTTTTCCAGAAGCTAGCCACAACCCATAGAAGATACAACACTATTGATAGGTTGGTTGTAGGGGGAGAAGAGATCTAAGAAGCTGAGGATATCAGGAGTGCTCTACTAGATTTTTACTCTAAGCTGTATACTGAGATTGAAACTTAGAGACCCTCATTTACACTTAGAGGCTGCCCTACAGTCACCAATGAGGAGAATGAATGGTTGCGAAGACCATTCACAGAGACAGAGGTGTTGCAAGTTATTTAGAGTTAAGATGGTGACAAAGCTCTTTGTCCTGATGGATTTTATATGTAATTCTACAAAGTTTGCTGGGAAACCCTGAAGGAAGACTTGATGCCTACTATTCATAACTTTCACAAAAGGGGAATTTTTGAAAAGACTTTCAATGCCACTTTCGTGGCATTAATTCCAAAGAAGCCAGGGGCTGTTGAAATTAAAGACTTCAGGCCTATTAGTTTAATTGGAGGGGTCTACAAGATCATCTCTAAGCTCCTAACTGAAAGGTTGAAGTCAGTAATTGGGAAGCTGGTGGATGAGCATCAAATGGCCTTCCTGCAAGGAAGACAAATTCTGGATGCCTCCCTGTTGGCTAATGAACTGGTTGATTCAATGAATAAGCAGAAGAAACCAGGGATTTTATGCAAGTTGGATATTGAAAAGGCCTATGATCATGTCAATTGGAATTTCCTTCTTAAAATTCTGAGGGACATAGGATTTAGTAGTAAATGGATTAAGTGGATTAGCTTCTGTATCTCAAGTGTAAGGTTCTCCCTAATAATTAATGGCAATACAAAAGGTTTCTTTCAATCCTACAGGGGACTCAGGCAAGGTGATCCTTTTTCACCTTTTCAGTTTCTCCTGGTTATGGAGGGCCTAAACCATATGCTCAGGACCACAAAGGCTAACAGATGGGCAGAGGTTTTAGTGCACAAATAGGCAGAGGAGAGGATCCTGAAGTGTCTTATTTGCTTTATGCAGATGATGCCCTAATCTTTTGTGATGCAGAAACAAATTAGGTGAGGCACTTAAGAGCCATCGTAACAATCTTTGAAGGGATCTCAGGGCTCCTTGTGAACCAGGAAAAAAGTCATATTTCCTATCAACCAAGTTGGGAATCTACAGGAATTAGCTGAGGTCCTGGGTTGCCAGTTGGACTCTTTGCCAACTAAATACCTAGGACTTCCATTGGGTGCTAAAAATAAGGAATTAGAAGTTTGGAATGGGTTTTTGGAAAGGTGTGAAAAGAAATTATCCAGGTGGGAAAGTCAATATCTCTCTTTAGGGGGAAGATAGATCCTTACCAAATCAGTTCGTGATGGCATACCAATTTATATGATGAGTCTCTTCCTTATACCAAAGAGCATTGAGAGAAAACTCAATAGGGTAAGGAAATCCTTTCTATGGCAAGTTAACAAGGAGAAGAAAGGATATAATCTAGTAAAGTGGGAAGTTCCTAACTCTCAACATTCAACAAGGGGGTGAGGAACCTCAGTGAGCAGAATATCTCACTTTTACAAAAATGGCTTTGGAGATTCTGTACAGAGGAAAGGGCCATCTGGAGAAGATACATAGAGGGGAAGTATGGTTTACTTTCTTAGTGGATTACTATGGAAGTTTAGGGTACTTTTGGATGTAGTGTTTGGAAAACCATAAGGTGATTATGGGATAGTTTCAACAAGAACATTTCAATCAGTGTGGGCAATGGTTTGAAGACTGGCTTTTGGAATGAGGTATGGTTTGGAGAAGACAACCTTAGAGCTTCCTTCCCTCAGTTATATACTCTAGGTCTGCAAAAAGAGGCTTGTGTTGCTCAAGTTTGGAGTCCACAAGGCTGGGATTTAATTTTCAGAAGAGCTCTTAATGATTGGGAGATTAGGGAATTTGCTAGGTTAATGAAAACACTTCACTCACATCCAGGCTTATCTATGAGGCTTGGAGTGAGATGGAAAATTCAAGCCAAAGGGATGTTCACAGTTAAATCCTGCTACTGGCATCTTAACTCTCTGCAGTCTGTACAGGACAGGTGACCTTGGAAACTAAATTGGAAAACTAAAAGCCCCCCAAAGGTTGCCTGTTTTGCTTGGCTAGTTTGTAGAAAGCCCTGCTTAACTCAAGAAGTTTTGCAGAAAAAAGGGTGGCAGATCTGCTCAAGATGTGTCATGTGTGAATAAGATACTGAAGTTAATGATCATCTATTCCTACATTGTGAAATAGCTAGGACTTTATGCAGCATGTTCCCGGCTATGCTGGGAGTGAAATGGGTGATGCCTGCTACAACAAAGGAGCTTCTAAGTAGCTGGAGAGGGATTGGGTGCAGAAAAAAGAGGACCATTGGTGGAAAACCATCCCTGCTTGCATCTGGTGGACTCTCTGGAAAGAAAGGAACTCAAGATGTTTTGAGGGCCAAAAGTCAAGCTTCCAGAGAATCAAAATGAATTGTTTAAGTCTTCTGTTTTTAGTGTAAAGGTAGTTTGATAGGGGAGATTATAGACTTGGTAGATTTCATAGGAAACTTGTAATGTACCCCCTGGGATGAGTTGTAAGTTTCCATTCATCATCTTTTTTTTGGGATGATGAATTCCATGAAATGAAATTAGTTACCTTTTTCTCAAAAAAAAAAAAAGGATCAGGTAAAAATAATTTGAAATGATATAGTGAAGTGAAAATCGAGACCAAGGTGCTTGTGTTAAAATATTGTCTGAATGTATCTCTTCCCTCTTAGAATTTGTTTATCAGACCAGACTTACTTTTTTGAGGAATGCATTAATTTCCCCCTGAATCTGTTGTATGAAAATTGAATGGTGATCGAGCACATTGCTCTTGGACTCTGATGAAATTTAGACAAGGGAGGAATTGGCAGGAAGCTTTAAATACATATGCACAGCCTTAAGTCTTCCTTTTCCACCTATTCCACCACACTTTATTAGATGAATACCATGACCATCAGAATTCATTAATCATTGAACAGAAAATTTTGCTATTTTGGCCCACGATCGAAGATGGAAGAATGATATGTTTGCATAAAGGTTTGGTAGTTCCTATCCAAGGACTGGCAATAGGCAAGTATCCCAGTAGAAAAATGCTCGATGGTACATTGCACTTAAAACATTAGCATACAAGGGGAAACTGGCATTCAGTTATATCTTTTATTTTCATTATTTTGCAGCTAAAGTATTTTAGGTTTCCCTGAATTCATGCTGTACTTTTCTTAGCACATCTTGTCCTTTTGATTTGGTTGTTATATTCTGATACTGTAATTCAGTAGTTTTATTGAACTGAAATGTTTCTATGCACCTCCCCCCCCCCCCCCCACCCCCCCACCCCCCCACCCCCCGCTATAACTAGTTCCCAATGTTAATTGACTTGTATTGATGCTGAGTGCACTGTTCTTTGATCTCCTTTCAGGAAGAAGAAATTGATGGTGTAGATTTTTTGATAATTGCGAGTGATGGACTTTGGAATGTCCTGTCTAACAAGGTCAGGTTTCTTTTTTAAAATGTGTTGAACCTTTGTTGTTTTTTCAACACGAACCAGTTTTCCTCAGCTTACAAACTCTTAGGAAGGCGACAATGCTTAAATGTATGTGGAGTTGCATGTCTTGATTGCATAACTTAATTTAGTTCACGTGTGACGTAGATGTTCTAGCTTTTATCTACTTTCTGACCTGTGTTCTTTATCGTTAGTAAGAAAGAACAGAAAAGAATTATAGGCTGCAGAATTGTCCTCCTTTAGTAAGGTATATGCTACTTCTTACAAACAGGAGGAAGGTCAATGATGCAGGAGTAGAGGGACCAAAAATCAAGTATTTAATGCAGTAGTGTTCTTACCACACTAACTGTATCTCGTGCATCTAGGTTTTGGGCTTTAGTTACATAATCTTTCCTTAAATTTTCTTACAAGACTTATTTGGCTATTTCTTTTCATTACAGGAAAAATTGGATACACTAGATCCAATGTGATCCAGTCCTTCCTTAGAGTCCACGTATAATTGGTGCTTAGTCCTGAGCTTTCATTGCTTTCCGCTTGGAAATTTCTTTATTGACAAGCATTTGGAGTCATAATTGTTTAGAATTAGGATTCTTAGATTTTTTTCCTCATAATAAAACTAGTAACTCCCTCTATCCCATTTAATGTTGCACTCTTTCTTTTTTAGCTATTCCCATAAGATGTCATCTTACTATAATTAGAAACATGTTAACTTTAGAAATTTCCCTTTTACCCTTAATGAAATAATTATAACTACACAAATATCTAAGGATTGTTTTAGACCACAAGTTTCAAGCGTCTTCCTTTTCTTTAAGCACCATGCCAAGTCAAATGGTGCCACATAAAATGGGACAAAGGGAGTACATGTTAGCATTCAATGTTTTGTCTATAATAATGCTGGCATTTTGACCTGGTACTTGTGCTGGTGGGTGGTAGTAGGTTCAATGTGGAGTTACTTTAGAGGTGCATAAGCTTGGACAGGACACTGCAATATAAAAATAACAAAAAGGGTAAAAAAATGCCCTTAAACTATGCAAAAATTGAACAAAATGTCCTTTGTTAATAGTTTGGTCCAAAAATTCCCTTGCCATACTTTGTTCCAAAAATGCTCCTATGGTACTTTTGGGGTCAAAAATGTCATTTTGCTTATAAACATATTGTTTCTTTTCATTTTGAATCACATTATTTTTCTGTTAACAGTTTGGTTCAAAAATTTTCTTGCCATCAAGCATTAATATTCTGGTCTAGAAATGCCTTCACCATTAATACTTTGGTCCAAAAATGCTCCTGTGCTACTTTTGGGTCAAAAACATCATTTTCCTACTAAACATATTATCTATTTTCTTTTTAAACACATCATGTTCCTAATGAAATGTTATTTTTAAAGAACTCTTTTATTTTTGAATAAGGTAACAGTTGTATTATAATATCATAAACACCGAATCCTGCCACAACAAGTTACAGGATCCTAATTACAAAAGTAGAGAAAGTATCTAGAAGATCTACGAACCTATGGACAAAAACTTACAAAAAGCTTTACAGCATCAAATAACAGATTCTAGATCTACCATATACTCTTGTATACACCAAAAGTGAAATAAGGCTAAACAATGTAACTTCATCTTCCGGATGTTGTTTTCCTTGTTCTGAAAACATCGGAGGTTTCTTTCTGCCCAAATAGACCACCAGATGCAGGCTGGTATCTTTTCCATTTTTCCTTGTGAGCAGAAATATTGCAATAGCTAGGGCTAAGGAAGAGGATTGACAGTATTGTGATTTGGGGGGTGGAGAGTGGTTTTCACATTTAAATATAGCTAAAAAATGTGCATTGCAAATTGAGAGAAAAAGGTGAATTGAGAAAAAGTACACTAAAAAAAGGCAGGACCTACCTGCTAGAGTGGTGGTAATGTCGTGTGCCCTTGTATGCTGAAGGGGCATTAAAGTGCTGCCTTTGTTGATTAAACAAAGGCCCAATTCTTTGGGCTGGAGCAATATCTAAGAAGGACCAATCTGTTTACTTGGTCCAATTTGTATCTTCTTATTAATGTAGAACATTGATGGGACTTTATTAGCTCACTGGTTCTGGCTTAGGCAGGTTATGTACAATTAGTCAGCAACCAAATTTTTTGTAAGCTCAAATGTCATATCTTGTAATTCTTGCATCTCCTTGATGCCTCTTATTAATACCACTTCATAAAAAAAAAAATTCCCTCGGTCCCAATTGATGCGACACACTTTCTTTTTTAGTAAATTCCGAAAAGAATGACACGTTTATATACTTAGTAACATTTAACTTTAAAATGCTCGTTTTATCCTTAATGAAATGATCTATAGCCACAAACATCTATGGCTTGTCTCAGACCGCAAGTTTCCAAACTCAATTTTTTCTTTCTTTCTTGGACTCCATGCCAAGTCAAATGACATCACATTAATTGAACAGAGGGGATAAATCTAAGGAGTAGAACAGTGATATTCTCTATGTCAAGCTACTTGTCTATTTGTGCATCAAAGGTAAAGATGAAGCATGTAGGTATGTTGGAGTCAGAGCTAGAAGCACAACCCTCACTTTAGTGAAGAGTTAGAAAAAGGAACATAGATGAGATGCTAGAAAAATTTAAGTATAAATATGTATAGTTGATTGCATGTATGGAGGAACTTTAAAAATTGCTATTAGGGGATTTTGCAGCTATACAAGAGGGAAAAGACATACCTGGTTGTGGAAGATAGAGGAAAGGTGGTCCAAAATATATGTTCCCAACCTGATTTTGAGAACAATGTGGAGTTGTCTTGGCTATTTAGAAGCTCAGTTCCCAGAATTCATAAGCTACAACAGATCTAAGGAGCTTCATTTCGCCAGCTCAGTCTGAAGACGAGTTGAGATTCTGAGATGGTTACTAATTCTCTGTTTCATGCCTGATCTGATTTGTTCCAATCTTACCCTTGAGAACATATTTGGTTAGGAAGCTTGAATGTGAGATATACATATAGTGCTATCCATTTTGGTAAGGTGAGATTTTCTTGTCACAATTGGTAGATTAATAATGTTACTGAGACTTCTGTCCAGAACATTTTTACGAGTCTATTAATAGTGGGGAAGGCATTGAAGGGATTTTTCCAAGAAAATTAGATTTGTCGTCTCATGTACTACAAATTGGAACTGCTTAATATTGACATGTTGCACGACGTGGCATGGCTGTCTGAAGTGTGTTGTTCACCCTAGAGTAAGCACATATACTCTAGCTTAATGAGATTCCAACCTCCCTGATGTGTACATTGCTTTCCCTTGTTTTCTCCTATGGAAAAGAAGATGGGAGTTTAGATTTTTGCAAATTTGGGTTCAAATTGCTTCTTTTAGGAGTAACAGACTGAGTTGAGTGGCGAATGGTATTCAAATGAACCTGAAACATGTGTGTTAAGAGCTTGAAGCTCAAAGGTGAAGTCTTAAATGTCAAATTTCTTCAGATGGGGGCGACTAAAGATTGTATACATTTGAGCTTATAATCAAACAAAATTTTAAGGCTGATACAATCCGAGATCACTAACTACATTGGAGTATTTAATAACAATAACCGAACACAAGTCAAAGATAGAATTGGACTAGAAGTAATCTAAAATTGTCTGATTAGTCAAGAAAGAAGAAATCTAGAGCCCTAGGTGAATGTATCAGGCAATAATTGGCAAACTAGTTCGACATACAAACTAGTTCGCCTCCAAAGGATGACAAAATAGAACCTAAGACATATAGAAATATGAAGAAGATCATCTTCAAGAATTCCAATGCTTGAAAGCAGGCACTCATAAGGTCGTCCCTCACAAAGGAGTTCTCTAATTTCTCAATATGCAGAGCTCCTGAACAACCAGCCCAGAGTCTTATTTTATAGTCCTCGATCTTTCAAAGGTCTAGTTGCTGACTCACGTACAATTTTGTGCTCTCAGGAAAGTGATCTTTAGCCGTTTGTGTCGTTCCGTCCTTTATTGCTCCATTTGCTCTCCAACATTTTCTATAGTATTACAGGTATGGAAATCCATTTATGCTCCTACCACTAGCTTGATCTTCTGAATCTCAAGCCTCCAAATGTGGTTTTGTTTGCATGAATCATCAAAATGACTCTCCTAGCACCTTGTAGCCAATTCTTGAAGATCATGCAGCTACCTAATGTGCATTCTTTGGACGTTCTTGGACCTGGAGCTTATTAATGGTCTGCTAGAAAATTCAAGATCATTCTGAAGGTGCTCCACGTTGCCTGGACTACCCAAGTTCATATTAGAGGCTCTATGCTAGAAATCCATGACATACTCTCGAGTTCGTTCTATTAGTTTTGCCACTTTTTGATGAGTTTTGGCAGCTCTCACACAAGCTCACAATAAGCTACTCCTTTCTCATTTATGTACTCTTTGCTTTTAATCTGTTTCCAAAAATAAAATAAAATTGATTCCTTGTATTTGAAAACATTTGACCTCAACTTCCTCTTATTCCTTTGACATAACTGATTATAGCTCTACTTAATATTAAAAAATAAGTTATTAAGAGGGAGAAGCAAGAAGTGATACATGAAACTTTTACCACCTTTTCTTTAGTTTTAATAGTACGGTAATCTTGGTAAGTTTCATATAGTTAGGTTTTGTATGAGAAATCTTTCTTTGTTTCTTAATCTCCGTGCTCAATTAAATAAATATATCAAAGGTTTCCAGGTGGATTCACAACTGAGTTTCCTTACAACAATTACATATCTGGTGTAATCCATAGGAGGTGAGGTTTGGGGAGGGTAGGATGTACGAGACCTTACCCTTATCTTTATGGGGCAGAGAGGTAGTTTTGGGTAGACCCTTGACACAATGACACATTACCATAAAAGGCTAGAAAGAAAAATAACGACATCAAAGTGGCAAGACAAGCATTGTCAATGAAGCAAAATGTAACAATAGAAAACAAAGTAAAAACATTATGCAAATGCAAAATAGTAGTCCCTCCATCTCAGTTTATGTGGCACCATTTGATTTGACATGGTATTTAAGGAAAAAAGGAAGATTTTTGAAACTTGTGTCGAAAACAATTCTTAGATATTTGTGTGATCGTAAATCATTTCAAGAAAAAAGAGGAATTTTAAAGTTAAATTGTTTCTAATAATAGTGAGGTGACATTCTTTTTGGGTTGGAGTAAATAGGAAAAGGTACCACATAAAATGAGACTAGCCCCTTTTCTCTTCCATATAAAGATTCTACATCAAGTGGCTAACTACTCACTTTCTGCCTAATCCTCGACATCTAAACCTTCTTATCTAGAGTCATGTCCTCAGTAAGTTGAAGATGTGTATCTCCTGCTGAATCACTTCCCCAGTTCTTCTTCAGCCCACCTCTACCTTTCTTAACACCCACTATGGTAGACTCCTCACACCTCCTCACAGGTGCATTCGTACGCCTCTTCACATGCTTGAAATGTCTCAGCCTTGTTTTAATTAAGAAGCATTAAAGCATGTAACACATTAGCACTTGGTTCTTTTCTTGTTATGTTGATAACATTTCTCATTACTTATGGAAAAATATATAAGTTGCTCTTTGCACCCAAGGTGGGTGTGGCTTAGTAGTCAATGAAGTGGATTGAGAACCATGAGATCTCATGTTTAAATATCAGCAAAGAGAAAACCCACTAGTCAATGGCTAGTTGGAAACTCCATCAAAGTTTACATAGAAACTAATTGAGATGCTTTACCCCTTCAAATTATTGATATTAGTCAAATGACGAACAACTAGAATTAACATGTTCACTGTTCTAAAAGACGTTGATAAGAATCTGTTCACCAGTGATGAAGACCCTGGGTGTTAACATTCTTGCAGAAGTTTTACACTCAGATGTTCTTTTAGCAAATTAGTGTCTTGGCTAGAAAAAGGCAAGGGAATTTGTGAAGTAGGTGTTTATGTGAGCACAAAGGTATGTCTGCTTTTGACGGCCACAGTGGTCCTTTTTCTGATGTTTCTTTTTCTTAGGGGAAAAAAGGAAGAAGAAAGGTTAAAATAATTGAAAAGAATAAATTTAATAGTGTTATCCATGTGTCAGGCGTGTGTATGACATCATTAAACATAAATTTAGACTTCTCTTAGCAAGGGGTATTAGTTCCACTCAAGCAACAATGGGGGGTAAATTCTTGCCCGTGAAATTAAAGGTACATATGTATGATTTTTTTCTGACAATTTTATTATTTATTTAGAAGACTATTAAAGCAGGGAAAAAATAGTTGAAATAGGAATGTGTGACATTGACTTAATTTATTTGTGTCAAATTTGCTCCTAAACTTCGCTAAATGGTCTATAGTTTTCGCCTGTTAATAGTTGGGCTCAGTTCTATCCCCATTGTTACAGAAATGGGCTAGATTTTCCTCATTAACCAACGGCAAAAATTTTCCAGCACGGGGTATTTTTTACCAAGGAAAAGGGTCAAATTTTCCCTTGAACAATGAAGAATGGTCTAGTCAATGTCTCATACTTTTATCTTAACTACTTTCTCGGGTCAACATTTTACCTCTACTAGAAGACCGCCACCCCTCAACCACTATAATGCCGCCGTGACCACCACAAATACTACTACTAGTGATTTAGGAGCTGAATATTATGCACCTGATTAGTTTTAGCATTTGGAGGTCTTTATGGGGTTGTGTCATCACTCATGGTGGAGGAGTTGTATCGATGGTGTACTAATGAAAGGGGTGTGAATACAAGTTGGTGATGCAATTATATTTAGAGTTCTGTTTGGGCTAGTTTGATGCTTAAGGGTGGTTTATTTGATGTTGGGGATAGAGACCTTGTCATGTGAGTTTTTTTTTTTTTTCCGAAATTGGTAACTTTCAAGTTGTTTGAGGTTGTGAGTGTTGAAGAAGACGGCATTGCTGTTGTCGGAATAGTAGACGGCATTGCTGTTGTCGGAATAGTAGACGGCATTGCTGTTGTCGGAATAGTAAAGCTGTGTTTTTATAAGTACAGGGAAAATATGGGTCATTTCACATAAGTCAAGGGCTTTTTGAACTCTGTTCCTCTTGTTATTAATGCCCACGTGTTGGAAAGCTTTATTTGTTATAGTCAATAAGGGAAAATCTAGCCCCTTTTTGTAATGATAGGGGTATATTTGACCCCAACTATTAATGAGGTGCAAACTTTGACCATTTTGCAATGTTTAGGGACAAATGTGGATCTTTTCACTTTTATTATCGAGTTCTAGAATGTTATCCACTATATCCAACCTGTTTGAATCTTAGAATTATGATAATTGTGAGAAGACATAACCCTAGTTTTCAATTGAGGTATGCTAGTAAAATCATACCTTTTTAAAGATAATAGTATAGTGCGTTCTACCATTTTGCGTTGCTCTTTTATTTTTAGGGTGTTAAAAAAAATGACATCATTCTATGTTTAGGAAACTATTTAATCTCAATACTTTTAAGGGTTGGTTAAAAGTAACTGGTACAGTTGCTGCCATGTGACCAGGAGATTATGGATTCAAGTGTTGAAAACAACCTTTGGTAGAAATCCAAGGTAAGGTTGCGTACAATAGACCCTTGTGGTAGGGCCCTTCTCTAGACCCTGCGCATGGTGGGAGCTTTAGTGCACCGGGCTTGCTCTTTTATTTTTAAGGGTTAATTACATTAAACACCCCTGTTAATATATTTTAGTTTTGGATAACCCCCCCCCCCCCCCCCCCCCCTCTATTTTATAATTAAACACTTAACACCCCTTATAGTATGAAAATGCTATACTCACATATGACGAGGTAAATCGGTAACTAAGTATATTAAAATAGACAAACTAAAATTATAAATAAAAAGTTTTTATCTATTTATGAAATTTAGAAAAGAGGATAATTCTTTTTGTTTGAAAACATTTATTCACGCCTTGAATTAAAAAATAGAAAAATAATAATTTTTAATAGAAAAATCATAATGTTTAAACTATACATCTTTTCAAACTCTTAAATGAGTACAAATTACTTAATAGGATGACTAGAACTTTTACGTATTTGTCAAAATATTTTTATCTTCAAAGCAACTAAAATATAATGATGGTGTCTCTATTTTTCGTTTAACATTTAAACCTCCTGTATATTATAGAAATACTACAAAAATGGACCTTTATCTAACTAAATAAATTTAAGATTTGAAGCGTAAAATAAACAAAACAAAACTAAAAGAAGAAATTTGTATATAATATTAAAATTAAATAAACATACAAATTAGTTGTATTTTTGTTTTTTTTTTATTTGCACCGGGTGTCCGAGTCTCTTTGAGCCCCGACTAATTCCGGGAGTGCACAGGCCCTCGGCAAGGAGTTTCCCGCAAGTACACCACAATTAATTCAAGTTTTACCCAATCCGATGGCCCTCAGAAATTGTTTGCACTCGGTGGGTTTCGAACTTGAGACCTTGAAAGAGAGCAAACTCCAAGGCTCAAGTCAATTGCCACCAGGCCAATCCCCGAGAGTTCAAATCAGTTGTATTTAAAGTGCAAAAAGATTGTTTTCAATTGTTGATATATCTTATTTGGTAATTTGTGGTATTTATAATTTTAATTTTTTTTATAATAATATTTTAATATACTTAGCTACTGATATACCTCATATGGGATTTAGTGTATGGTTTTCATTGTACTAGTGGTGTATTTAAAGTGCAAAAAGATTGTTTTCAATTGTTGATATATCTTATTAGGTAATTTGTGGTATTTATAATTTTAATTTATATTTTAATATACTTAGCTACTGATATACCTCATATGGGATTTAGTGTATGGTTTTCATTGTACAAGTGGTGTATAACAACAAAAACATACCTAGTATAATTCCACAAGTAGGGTTTGGGGAGGATGGTGTGTATGCACACCTCAGCCGTACCTTGCGTAGGCAGAGAGGTTGCATCCTAAATTGAGTCATATTGTAGGGGTACTTAGTGTAATCAATCTAATTTTTAATTTTCCCTTCCTGTTGTGACTTGTTTGGAATTATTTTGATTCAAAAACTGATCTTTTATAAAGAAAGAAATATGAAGTGTCATGTGGAGCTCTTACTGCATTCAATTTAAATCAGGGGCTTTTGGGACCTTGCACATATATGTACTGTAATTTTATTAAAAATTCAAATTCCTTGCGATGTCAAAAAATGCCACAAAGAAAAGGATGGACGGAGTATATAAATTCGATGGGTGGAAGGTGACTGAGGTTGCTCTGAGGCGGATGATTAATCCAGGCATCTCCCTTTGAGACCTTGGTAACTGGATTGAATTCGAATGCCTCATACATGGGTTTTCTTTTATTTATTCTTTGTTGGAACCTGGAGCTTGTCCTTCACTAAGGCAGGGATATCAAAAAACTGATTAGAATCTTCTCTAAGCTCATTAGTGATCAGGAACCTTTTTGTAATTCCAACTTAAGCTCAAAATTTTCTTAGTTTGTAGGTTGAAATTGAGGGGGGAAAACTTTCTAATGCACTCACTATTTTGGGAGTTTGATGAAAGTGGAGATTATTATGCTCAGAAGAATTGGCCAGAACTGGTTCTTTGGCTTAGAACTTGATCTAAAGCTTGTTTGCTTAGGCAAGCTCAAGTTTGGTTATGGCTGATTCCTGGAGCTTGTTTAATACTTTTACCCTTTCCTTGTTTATAAAGTTAGAAGAAACTAATAAACTGGGGAAGTTTTCCTCTCTTAAATTAGTAAGTTCTTCTCTAATTTTAATTCAAGTTTTACCCAATCCGATGGCCCTCAGAAATTGTTTGCACTCGGTGGGTTTCGAACTTGAGACCTTGAAAGAGAGCAAACTCCAAGGCTCAAGTCAATTGCCACCAGGCCAATCCCCGAGAGTTCAAATCAGTTGTATTTAAAGTGCAAAAAGATTGTTTTCAATTGTTGATATATCTTATTTGGTAATTTGTCGTATTTATAATTTTAATTTTTTTTATAATAATATTTTAATATACTTAGCTACTGATATACCTCATATGGGATTTAGTGTATGGTTTTCATTGTACTAGTGGTGTATTTAAAGTGCAAAAAGATTGTTTTCAATTGTTGATATATCTTATTAGGTAATTTGTGGTATTTATAATTTTAATTTATATTTTAATATACTTAGCTACTGATATACCTCATATGGGATTTAGTGTATGGTTTTCATTGTACAAGTGGTGTATAACAACAAAAACATACCTAGTATAATTCCACAAGTAGGGTTTGGGGAGGATGGTGTGTATGCACACCTCAGCCGTACCTTGCGTAGGCAGAGAGGTTGCATCCTAAATTGAGTCATATTGTAGGGGTACTTAGTGTAATCAATCTAATTTTTAATTTTCCCTTCCTGTTGTGACTTGTTTGGAATTATTTTGATTCAAAAACTGATCTTTTATAAAGAGAGAAATATGAAGTGTCATGTGGAGCTCTTACTGCATTCAATTTAAATCAGGGGCTTTTGGGACCTTGCACATATATGTACTGTAATTTTATTAAAAATTCAAATTCCTTGCGATGTCAAAAAATGCCACAAAGAAAAGGATGGACGGAGTATATAAATTCGATGGGTGGAAGGTGACTGAGGTTGCTCTGAGGCGGATGATTAATCCAGGCATCTCCCTTTGAGACCTTGGTAACTGGATTGAATTCGAATGCCTCATACATGGGTTTTCTTTTATTTATTCTTTGTTGGAACCTGGAGCTTGTCCTTCACTAAGGCAGGGATATCAAAAAACTGATTAGAATCTTCTCTAAGCTCATTAGTGATCAGGAACCTTTTTGTAATTCCAACTTAAGCTCAAAATTTTCTTAGTTTGTAGGTTGAAATTGAGGGGGGAAAACTTTCTAATGCACTCACTATTTTGGGAGTTTGATGAAAGTGGAGATTATTATGCTCAGAAGAATTGGCCAGAACTGGTTCTTTGGCTTAGAACTTGATCTAAAGCTTGTTTGCTTAGGCAAGCTCAAGTTTGGTTATGGCTGATTCCTGGAGCTTGTTTAATACTTTTACCCTTTCCTTGTTTATAAAGTTAGAAGAAACTAATAAACTGGGGAAGTTTTCCTCTCTTAAATTAGTAAGTTCTTCTCTAATTTTAATTTTCATGATTGTTAGGACATGAAAGAGCAACTGTATAGTGATTCTCTTGCAAGCTTTGCTGATGTGTCTAGTATGTTATTATTTGCTGATTGGTTATTTAAAGATTCATGCATATCAATCTTCTCTCTTCATTACATACAGGAGGCCGTGACCATTGTGCAGGACATCAAAGATGCTGAAGCAGCTTCACGTAAGCTTATTGAAGAAGCTTATTCAAGGGGGAGTTCTGACAACATCACCTGTGTGGTTGTTCGATTTGAGAGCGCATGAATGGACCTTATAAGGTCTGCCTGCCTTTCCTTAAACATAAAGAAAAATCAAACAAACCCAGAAACTTTCTCCTCTGTTGTTTTGCGACAGACCTTACTCCTTTTTTCTCAAGCATTAAGAATGATGTTTGTTGTCAATGCTACTCACTCTGCAGATAAAAGAACCAGAAGGGAGGATGTAGGCCTTGTAACTAGCTTAATTTTCCAACTTTGCCATTCTTCTGTTGATCATTAAGTTATTCGGGTAGCCATGTCAATTGAAATTGTGGTCATGGGGATTCCTATGGATGGTCTCTGCTTATAGACTTGTAAAGTTGCCTTCAATTGTTGTGTGATGACGAAGTGTAAATCACACTGGCATAGTTTTTCTTCTCTATTTACATATAGCTATTATTATAGGCATTCTCTATTATCCAGTATTTACTGACGTTGTATTCTCCTAAGTAATATTTACAGTAAAAAACAGAATCAGAAATTGTCTACTTTTTTCTTATTTCTGTTTAGGTTGTATTTGGGTAATGTCTTGGACCTCAACCAGCGTTACTGAGTGGTGTATCTCTCTCAGGAATTTGCTTACCTTATGTGAAAGGAGATCAAATGTTGGTTTTTTTTGGACATCAGATTCGTCGGGAAGTTTGGGAGCTCAAACAACTAGCTGTAGTGAACCTAGGCTCTGGGAAAGCTTCATGTACTAGCTGCCTTTTTAAAAAAATAAAATTATGTTGCTAGCCTTCTCCAATTGAAGGTATAGTTTATACTGGTCAATCTCCTCTTACTTTCTAGCTTCGTTTCTTTGCTTTATTTATAAAAGAATCAATTTGCAGAGCTAAGGCAGTCATTATATTCAATAAAGTTTATTAAAAAAAAAAGGAAAAATGGCAAGAAAAAACACTTTAAGAGCCTTTATTACATTTTAGAAGCATGCTCTATTGTATTTACAAAGTTAATTTCTTATTTACAAAACTTACATGTCAGGTAATATAATTTTACTCTTTCTTATTTTACTTTTCATATATTTTTAGTCCCCATATCTTTCTTTTGTCTTTTCATTAGTCAAAACGCACTCTAGCTTCTTCTACACACCATCATCCGAGAATTTTTTTTTTCTTTTCTTAGTTTTTTCCCAGCCATTATTGCCTGCAAACTCTAGTTTCTTCTTCACACCATCATCCAAATTTTTTTTTTCTTTTCTTCATTTTTTTTCCAGCCATTTTTTTTTTCAGCCATTGTTGCCTGCAACTTCATACTCAAATCTATCTTCTTCTTTTTCGTGCATTACTGTTTAAGCATGCCTAAATCTATTTTTCAAAAAACTCCAACTCGTAAAGGCCCTAGGATTAATCAGGATTCGATTTATCTGGATTCTACGACTGTACATTGTTTAAGGTTAAGTTTCGGCCTCCATGCTTTTGCCCCATCTCCATTAAAAAATAAATCAAACGGGGGTGACACCGAAAATTCCAAGAGTAATTCGTTGAAGAATCTCCCCTCTAAACCTGTCAAAGGGAAGGAGAAGGTATTATTCGAAGCATAATCGACTAACTATCCCCATGATATGACGAAGTACCCATTTTGAAAAGACTTCGTATCAACAAATAGTGTAAAAGCAGTGTAGCTAAATCGAAGACATTTTTTATTCTTGAATTTTTTTTATAGACATCTTTTAATTTTTGTTATTTTGATTTTTTTCCTTTTGAAAATTTTCTTTGTTTGTAGTCTATTGTTCGAAACAAACCTTGGAACCAAATATTCACCAAATATATATCTTGATAGTTTATTTGGTTGATTTTTTATGGGAATATTGATTCTTTTTACTGCTAACAGATAACAATATATTGCTGTTAATTTTTTTATTGGAATATTTGGTGGCAAACTTTGATGTTTTTATTTGATTGATAATAGTGTCGATAAAATTGTTGAAACCATATATATCTTGTTAGTTTTTTGTTGAATGTTTGGTGGCAATGTTGTTTTTTTACAGGTAATAGTGTTGGTATATAGCAATATATATTTGTTGTTTACTTCTTTGGTGAATATGTGGTGGCAAACTTTTTATTTTATTATTTAATTGGTAATAGTATTGGGTAAAATTGTTGAAACCAATATATATATTGTTAGTCTTTTCTTATGAATGTTTGGTGGCAATGTCGATTCTTTTTATGGAATTAATAGCAATGTTGGTGAAAGATGTTGATAACAATATATATCTTGTCAGTGTTGTTGGTGAGTGTTTGGTGGAAAAATTGATTTTCCGATTTGATTGGCTATTTGGTAAAGTTGCTATCTATGGTGTCAGTTTTTCGGTTAATATTTGGTGTCAAATTTGGTTTTACTTGGTGTTATTCTTTACCGACAGTAACGACTTAAAAATGTAATAAACAACACAGGTAAGTATGTTGATTACAAAGTCAAAGGTGTCATTTTTTTATACAACAAGTGGGTTCCAAGGTTTGGTTGATACTACAAACAAAGAAATTAAAGTTTGTCACATAATATTCATCAAATGTCATTGGTTATTACACTTGATGAAAAAATTATTAACATGTGCATTCAAAAGAGTTATTAACATGAAACTATACCAAAATAAAACCAACCTAAAGTTGTAAGCTTTACTCTATATATTTCAACAAGAATATGGAGAACTTTGATTTAATTTTGGATGTACTTTTGGTTATATTATTGATTTTTATACCAAGACAATGGTTTAGGTGAATTTTATTTTCCAAGGAGCTTTGACAACTAGTGCTCAAATAGACTTATTATCATAGTTTCAACCAAAATAAAATCAAATACAATAAAAAATTTTGTTATGCATATTTCACTAAGAAAATCACTTACTACAAAAAATTTAATTTTTTTTAAAGAAGAAAAACAAATCCGTTACATCTCATTTATCATCATATTGAATCAAAATTGAGACACAATCCATAATCAAAATCGATCAAACCCAAGCTAACAAGAGAGTATTGTGTTTTTTTGTGAGACATTGGTTATTACACTTTATAAAAAAATAGAATATTTAAATTTTTTCCATAATCATTTCAAGCATTAAATGAGGAGAGAGAAAAAAAGAAGAAATAATTAAAAGAGAAACATTAAAAAGTATATTGCAATAAATGTAGCCGTTGGTTTGTTTTATTTTCTTGCTTTTTTTTTCCTCTTTCCCAATAAATAATGACATCATCAACATAATTTGCATTAATTGCATTTCTTCATTAGTTAGACGTTTCCCTCTTATTTTGATTTGTTTATTTATTTTTTTAGGATTTGGTTCACACAGACACACTTTTGTAAAAAAAAAAATTATTGACATTTAGTAGTAAATATTTTATGTTGACACATTCATGTAATATAGACTCTAAAAATGCATAGGGATTTTTTTTCCAAAAAAAAAAATCTAGTTTCTTCTAAAGCTTTTCTTCAGATATATATTTTCGGTAGCACCACTCCGCATATCAGATGTGCTCTAACTTGACTAATTTAAATTTATGTCGTGTACATATTGTTTTGGCTAATTCAAAATCACACCACATTGAAACTAGAATTTGTAATTATGGATAAAATTTAGAATTACATCCATTCCATCACATCTCTTGGTGATTAAAATAATTAAGAATCTCTGATACAACAAACTAAACAAGCTTACGATGATTGTCACAATAATTGAAGGCATAAGTTACTCATTTCGAAAGGAATGTGTGAGGGGCTCATCTTTACCTCACTTCTCTTGCTTTTTACCCAAAAAGAAAAAAGTTCGTCTTCCAAAACTTTATGTTGGACAACACCTTTGCTTCTCGATTTAAAGTTGTTGTAGCTTGGAATAATTAATGGTTAAAAAATATCTTTTTTAAACGGTGATGATTTTAAAGAGGCCTTTGATACTCTCTTCCATCCAATTTAGTTGTCATGTTGCATTTTTTGAAAGACAGTTTGGCTAATTTTTAAAATTAAAGTAGATTAAAACAATTTGATACTACACAAAAACTATAGGGAAGGGAAAGTCCGGTGCACTATAGCTCTCGCTATACGCATAGGGGTTCGGGGAAGTGTCCAACCACAACCTGTGACCTCCTGGTCACATGGCAACAATTTACTAGTTACTCCAAGGCTCCTCTTCAGATATTCAAAAACTATAAGAAAAGTATTATTGATTGAATTTTTTTCATGTCAATATGATAAAAAATATATCTTAAAATGTTAGTCAAAGTCTACCTAGTTTAAATCTATAATTAAAAATTATGACATGTAAAATGGGACGGAGAGAATAATTGTCATATATTTGTAGCAAAGAAAACAAAAATAAAAATAAAGCAAAAGCTTTACTTTTTGAGTCATTTGAAATTATCAATTTTTCAGATTTTGAACAGACAACAACGGCTTGAGTTGATCAGACCTGTGAGGAAATTTATGTTGTTCTGAAGGGATATAGACAAGAACAAAGCTCCAAATGTGGACGGGTTGAAAACCTTTTTCTTCAAAAAACTTTAGCCAATGTCTCTTTTGACAAACCTTTAATTTTAACTTTTCACTTAACATATTTAAGGTTAAAATATTAAATGACATTTTAATACATTTGATATAATTTTAATTTAAAATCACAAGATTAAAAAATATTTTTTATTTTCTTAAACTCCTTACCAATAAAGAGAGTAATACCAAAGGTGAAGAACTCTACTAGTGCAAAACAAAATTATGACTAAGAGGCTGCAAATAGTTGACAATAGTATGTCTGCTTTTATGGCTAGGCATGAGTTTGTTACAGGGTTATGGGAGGATATGCAGAAGCTCTATGACTCCTTGGCGTGATCCTTTTTTGAACACGTATCACCATTGTGTCTCGTCTGTTTCTTGTTCCATATAAATTGACAACCCACTAACCCTCTCTCTCCCTTCTTATTCTTGTTGGCTATAGAATATCTCAACAGACTCATGAGTTACCTATATAGGAGAATTCAGACTTCAATATCATTCCAAGTTGCAGGTCACTCAAATGGGCTTTGCTGATGATCCCCTAGGGGTGAAAGTTGATGAAATTACTTGCAGAATTTCTTATAGATGGGTAGTACTGAGAGCTCTAAAATGACACTACTATGTCATCCTAGAGCGTCTGGAGGCTGTAGTGTGAGGAACGTAGGCTTTAATTTGCAAGCTCCTAAGAAACTCAATGTACAAAAAAAGATGAGCTTTGGGTCAGGTGTGTCTGATGCATACTAGAACAAAGGTAGAGGGATCCTGGACTATATTCAAACTCAAGCTTCCTGGACATTGACCAAGATTATCAAAAATAAAACAAGACCTAGTGGATGCTTACATTGAGCTGGATGTACTGCAGAACAGGGGTCTTTCTCTATCAGCATAGAGCATAAGGTACCACATGATGAGAGGTGATATTCCTAAAGAGCCATGGGGTAAAGCTCAGATGTGACAACTTGGGATCTCCTAAATGTACCTTCATGTTGAAGCTGGCAATCCAGGACAAGCAGAAACTATTGACAAAATGATGAAATGAGGCCTGGTTGATAATCAGCATCATGGACCATGCAATGAGGAAGATGAATCTCTATCCCACCTACTTTGGAATGAAAAATATCTAATGTGATGTGGAGCAATCTCATTCAGTGGCTGCAAGTTCCCAAGCAAGTGCCAAGATGGACAGATGAGATCTCATGGACAAGAGCTCAGGAGCTTAAGTGTACAGAATGACACTTGGGACAAGTTCAGTTATTGTCCATGCATAAATTGCATATTTAGTCCTAAGCCTAAAGGATGGACAGTTGTTCTTTTTCAAGGATTCTATGCAGATTACCTTGGGGGCTTCTGCCCAAGTGATCTTTTATATCTGAACCTGTACATACACTATTTTCGTTAATAAAATCTATATTTTCCAAAAGAAAAAAAATCCAAAAAAACTACTACTTTTTGCCTTACTATCACAAAAAGGAAAGAATTCTTCATCTTCTTCAAATATCAAAATAAGAACAAGAGGAAAACTGAAGAACATTCAGTCATGCGAACTACAAACGTGAAGGATGGAAACATAGTTTGTCATCTCCAAGTAATTACATCATTTTTCTTCTACAAAAGAAAAGGAAAGCATGAAGAAAACAAGGAAACATCCATTTCAACAACAGCCACTTGTTGATGCATCAGATTCTGGAGGTTTCTGTTTAAATATATTTTTCCTGACACCAGCTGAACCTTCAGCCAAGAGACTTGGAGTGTCCAGAATCTGCAAAACCAACAAGCATCATCACAACCAAGCAATACCTCTTTGATAGAGGGGGAAGTAATAGGGACTCCCATCTTTTATATTGAGACAATCTTTATTTATAATGAATCCAAGGTTAAAGTCGGGCAAACTATTGTGAAAAGATATTATAGCTGGAGACAATATAACTGAACTTTGTAGGGCGTGTATAGACGTTCCGCAAAGCAATAATTGAACCATTCATTGAATAATATTAGCTAGCAGGCTGTTGGACAAGAAAACAGCCCCAAAAGGAGGATAAGTTGCAGTGACTACAGGCGGATGACTGTCAAAGTTCACCCAATCTCATCTGCCCAACAAAGAAAAACCTTTTTTCTAGCATGGCACACTAGCGTAAGTCTGCATTGTCCAGTTTAATGTTTGCCTAGACAGCAAAAAGCCACCAGCTGTTCAACAAGGAGATTTCCAAGAAACACATGCGAACATAGTTAAGACATGGCCTGCTCTAGGTACACGCGAGATGTGTTATCATCAGCAAAGACAACTAAAAATCTAAAATGACTGTAGAGATCTACCAGTCATGATAAAGCTGTTGCTCAGCCAAACTCAATATTTGACATCCAGCACATCTTAGATTTCTACGGTCCACGTTGACTAAACAACTATGATATTATATCAGCCCCCTGGAGCTAGATAAAATTGTGTGGTCCATGTAAAGGAGTGAAAATTAATTTCAATTATAAAAGTAAACCATGTTGTCTTGTTGATGCACATTTGCTTAAGCTACTGTTTCCTGTTTTTCTAACTGCAGATATGAATGTGCATACAATCCCCACCATCCCGAATAATCCTTCAGTAAGACCTCTATGTTCTATTAGGCAACAAACAAGCTTCTGTTTGAGAGAAGATTTCCTCAGTTCCATTTTAACTCCATCTATTCGAATAATTCATAACCAGTCCATACAAACAATATTTTTTTTGAATTTTTACCAGTCCATCAAACTATAACATGAACAAAATACAAGAAAGACCCCTGGCTCATTCATACCTTCAGCACAAGCTCCTCAAAGCACTGCTCCACATTAACCCTCGTCTTTGCACTGCATTCAATGAAAAGACATCCATATTCCCTGGCAAAATCAATTCCCTCCTTTTTGCTGACAACCCTTTCACTCTCCTGCAGAAAAGTTCATGTGTATGTGAATCATCCCTTGAAAATTCACAAGCACCATCACGTAGCGACAATTTTGACTCAAAAGGAACATTTGCACCAGGTCAATATAGGTTATATGACTCTGTTTGGGGAGATGGAGGAAGTTCTCTTCCTAAAGAAGAGGTACCTTATCAACTTTGTTGCCAACAAGCATCTTGATGCACTCCTGATTTGTTGAATAGAGGTCGATTTCTTTGGCCCATATGTCAGAGAGATTAGTGAATGTGTCTCGCCTTGTTACATCATAAACTGTTGAACCAAAGATAAGGTGAGTCTAAAAGATGGCAACAGGCAAAAATAAAATTCTTGGGTGGCAGGGGAGTTGGGTCAAAGAATTTGTTCCTGTGAGAAATATTGGGGGAGAATATTATTGAATTGTTGTCTACATTATTACATTGAGACCCTATTTATAGATACTATATTAGACTCCTTTTCCAACTAGGATACTATAATACAATCCTTTTCCAAATAGATATCTATATACTATTGTAATTCCTATTCCTATTCTAAGTAGGATTGTATTTACCTATTCCTATTCTAACACTCCCCCTCAAGCTAGTGCATACATGTCATATGTACCTAGCTTGTTACAAATGTAATTAATACGAGGGTCGATGACGGGCGTGTTGAGACATCAGCAAGTTGATCTTCCGACTTCACAAAATTAACCGTCAACGTCAATGTCTAAGACTTCTCATGCAATTCTGGGATTGCATTGTTAAACTTCCCAAACCGGGCTTGAGAAGATTATTTTAGACCATAGAATGATTTACACACCTGATATACAAGGTTACCAGACTCCCCTGAGCAACAAAATCAGGTGGATGCTCCATATAGATTTCTTCCTTGAGATCATCATAGAGAAAAACACTCTTAATGTTCAACTGATTAAAAGGTCAATGGAGAATGACAATATGGATAATCTCGAAATACTCTAAGAAAGTCACTTTAAAACTTCTCGAGACCGGCTTATGCACCAAATTATTAGATTTGATGGCTGAAAATGGTCACAAATTGAGAAATAAAATTATATGGGTAGGGTCGGAATGATGACACAACCCTACTGAGAAGAGAATTATATGGGTAGGGTCGAAATGATGGCACGACCCTACTGGAAAATAGAAACTATATAGGTAGGATCATATTGACGACATGACCCTACTGCAAAAGAAAAATTATATGAATAGGGTCGGAATGATGGCACGACCCTACGCAAACTAGATTTGATGAGTCACCGAAAAGACAAATGGAACTACGCAAATCAAATCTGAGTCACCAAAAAAGACACAGTGGTATGCAACTCAGATATGAGAAAGTAGTTCGAAAAATTCACGGTACTACACAAATTGAATATGAAAAGTAGTCCGGAGAGATGTACGGTGCTACACAAATTGAATATGAGAAAGTAGTCACCGGAAAAATGGCACGGTGCTACACATGATAAATATGAAAAAGTAGTCACCGAAAAGATGATACGGTGCTACCCAAATTAGATATAAAAAAAAGTAGTCACCGGAATGATGGCGGTGCTAAACAAACACTGAAAAATGTGGGGTTGACACAAAACAATCCTAGAAAGACACCGAAAATTGACGACTTGTTTGATTGAATTTTCTTCCCTTGAATATGAGAATCATATATATATCACTAACCCTACTTTGTTTAAATAACTACTGGCCAGACGGGCAGCATATGTAGGTCATAGCCGCCCGCCGGCAGCGGAAGCTCTTTGATTTTCTACCAGGATCGTAGAAGCTCTGATACCATGTGAGAAATATTGGGGGAGAATATTATTGAATTGTTGTCTACATTATTACATTGAGACCCTATTTATAGATACTATATTAGACTCCTTTTCCAACTAGGATACTATAATACAATCCTTTTCCAAATAGGTATCTATATACTATTGTAATTCCTATTCCTATTCTAAGTAGGATTATATTTACCTATTCCTATTCTAACAGTTCCAACAACAAGAAATTCATCAAAGAAGAAACTCAATTTGCTCCTAAAAATAAACCAGCAAGAAGAAGCATACTTCTAAATGGTACTCACAATCATATCATTGAAGTGCTGTCCTATGCACTCGACTAATTTCCTCTTTTTATTCACGTTTCGATTCTTTCAATAATGCAAGAATGGATGTATACTTCTCCTAAGAAACATTCTACGAAGTCGAGACAGTCTTTTCCATCCATTCTTCATGGCACTAGAGCAATCTTTCAAAGTTTTGGACTACTACTCATAAATACTCTAAAGCTACGACAACCATGTGAACCAAAGGAAGCATAATGATATATATACGCAAGATGCAAGCTGTGCCAACTTCTTGTCTAGTGCTTAGTTTTTGTCAGACGGCAGTGACCATTGCTATCTCTCCGAAAGCAATTGAAGTGAGTGTAGTATGATGATTACATAGCATGGATATCCATCAAATCAAATAACAAATCAGAAAGAAGAGACAGCAGATCACCCATGATAATTCCTTGAGCTCCTCGGTAGTATGAACTTGTTAAAGTCCTAAATCTTTCCTGTCCAGCTGCAAGACAAGAAAGTCATAATGTTATAACTAAGAGATTGTGATGGAGAAGACCTTCCATTAGCACATGCAGCAAAATAGACTCAATCACTGAATGAAGTTGACAGCAATACTCAAAGAAGCAAATGCCAATCAGCTGCACCTTCTGCCACCACCTTATTTCCAAAGAAGGTAGGTGGGTCAGTTGGTAATGAGTTGATTACTAATATATGAAAAAATATCAAAAATTTGTCACTTGAGATTTGTGAAGTTTCAAGGCACTTCACAGGTTTTTTTCTTTAATATATTTTGTTGCAGAATAAAACTCTTGGAGGTGCAATATTCACCTTATCATTGGCACCCACACACCTCATTGAATAGCAGGCATCATTCTCTGAACTTGTGGACAATGTGCTAGGTCCTCTAACCTTAGAGCCTAAGTGCTGCTATGCGTTCACAGGTTACCATTTTGCTTACATATATGCAGAATTCAATTATTTGCACTCGTCTTCAAGTCTTCCTTGTTTTTGATTGATGATGAACTAAGTATTCAATATTGTGCTTGATTTTGATGAAGTAATTGGCTTCATTAACAGCATCAAGAAGATGCAATTTTTTATGACATGGGCACTATTTCTATTTCTGTGACATAGTAAATGGGTTGTATTGAAACCATATTTACAAAAGATCTCAAAAATCTACTATCCTATCCCTTAATGAGACTAAGACATCAATGACAGCGACGGTATCATTAGAGCATATCTGGTTACACCAAAAACATAAAGGAAAATAGCTCAGGCCCTGAAGATCTGGAGCAGCTATGCTAATATTTCTGATCATAAGGACAGATGGAAAATGATACCAGCCCACTGGTGGTCTGTTAGGAGAGAGAAACTTCCAAAAACAAGAACAACAACATTCAGAAGATGAAGATGAATTGTTTAGTGTTATTTCATTTTTGGTGTAAACAGGAGTATATGGTATATCTAGAATCAGTTATAGATGCCAGAAGATCTTTGTAAGTTTTTGTTAAAGGGTTGAAGATCTTCCTGATACTCTACCTCAACTCTAATTAGGAAACCTGTAACTTGTTGTGGCAGGTTTCCGATTTGTTGGAAATAGAATACAAGTGTTACTTTCTCAAAAAAAAAAAGGTCAAAATACAATGTTGCACCTAACTCGTCTAATTGTGGGTAGATTTATTTGGGAACCTTGTGATTGAACTTCTTTTATGGCAATCTACGGATTAGATTATAATTGAACATCGTGAAGTTCAAAACGCTTGACTCATTAGATAAATTAAGTAGATTAAGAAAGGAATATGCACGTCTTATGCAATCAGAATTATGGCTTGATAATAATGGATCTTTGTTAACATTGTTCTCATGAAACATATAAAATAGATTAAAGAAGATAGGCTGTAAGCAATTTCAAAAATTCTTGCAGGTATAATAGCACATTAAGGTACAATTACAAGAATACGAGAAGCCCAATGAAATGTTGAGAGAAATCACAATCCAAGATTTCAATATCCATGATTTGACAAGATTCTACTTGATCTAAGTTTGTCAAATGTTTAATTCATGTTCAGTTTGATTTTTTAAAGTCTAATTGCCTAAACAAACCAACGTTGTCCTACTTGGTAATTAATAAGTGTCTGGTGTACTCATGCTCCTAACTACAGGTGCAATTGCATTTACTTGCGTGTGTTGTGACCAAAAGTTGACAATACTAGTTTCTATCAAGTAAATTGTAACATCAAATGACTTAAGGGGCACACAATTTTCAATTTCTTCATTCTACTTGATAGATGCAAAATAAGCTTTCTTAGGTTTAAGAGATTTTAGCTTTTAGATGGAAAACCACAAGATACAAATCCAACTTAGGGGGGTAATCAATAATGACCGTTATACTATATATTTGGATAAGAATTGTTTCAGGGGTTTGAAAGAATGTCACTTGGTGAAAAGGATATCCAACTAAAACATTTAAAATAGGGCATGACTTTTTTGAAGATCAGGTATAAATAACAGAATTACCTGTATCCCATATAGCAAGCTTCAACTTCTTCCCCCCGAGGGTGACATGCTTTACCTTGAAGTCCACACCTGAGAATACGAGAGACGACTTATTCCATAACTAGTTATCCAGGCAAAAAAAAATATATATCATAGAATTTGTCTGGTGCATTTTCTGGCACATCAAGTGCAGGGTGAAAACCAGCTAAATTCAGTTCAAAGGCCACTAGAGTTTACACATGACTTCTTTCTTCAGATTTATGCACTATTTCTCACTTAAATGTGACTCCCCTCCCAAAAATCTCCATTCTGGAATATATTAGTCAATTCTGACACAATTTAACAGAAAAGCCTATCATGAAATTGGACAGATAATTAACTATTCATGCCACCAATTGAATTCTAAGTATTTCTTTTTCTTTTTCTTTTTCTTTTTCGTTGCTGCTGGTTGCTGGTCATGCAGCACAACATCAATATCAGAATGCAGTAAATACTTCTCTTCATATAGTTAGACCAATAGGATACCACTTCGTCCATTATATTGAATTAAGTCAGCTGTTTGCTTCACTTTTGATATAGGCACATAACCATCCCAAATAGAGTCTTTTAACTCTTTCATAGTTTATGAAGCTTCCAGTTATCGAATCGCTGCAGCCAAACTATTAACTAACCTTCAAAATGCAATAGAACTTTGTCCAATACAAGTTTTGTGCAAAACCAGCTAAAATAACCCTGGTTAACTAATTACCACACCCACAAAATAAGAAACTAGTTTATTCAATCTTTCCACCAACACCACCATTTCCACAAATAATATCCCATATTTCATATTCGATCCATTTACATTCCCACTTCTACACACACCTCCTCTTTTCTTTACAATGTACATCACAAAAAAACAATTTTTAAACAATGATATTTTACACAATATACTTAGACAAGGCAATACACATCAACATCTTACCAATAGTTGGAGAAAGATCTTCAAAGGCATCAGAAGTGAAGCTGAGCAACAAACTACTCTTCCCTACTCCTGAATCTCCAATCAACAACAGCTTGAACAAGTAATCAAACTCCGGGGAAGACGAAGATGGTTCCATTTCCTCAAAAACCCTCCAACAATTTCAAATTCTTAAGAACACCCAGATACTCAATCAACCTTAAAAATCCTAAGATCTAAAAGTAAAAAAAAATACCCATTTCAGAACACCGATCAACCAACACAGATTCAAAAAATAAACATCAAATCAACAAAATTGAGAATAAAATCAAAGAGAAAGAAACGTAGAGAAAACCTGGATGCCAGAAAAGATTGCTCAAGTGATTTAGAAAATTAGATATATAATTATCAATACAGAGAAAAGGTTGACGAATGGAGAAAAGCAGCTCCCGAAGCTTTTGCTTTCTTTTGAAGGCAAACTATTTTTTTTTTTGAGCGCCTATTTGTACACTATGCTTAAGAAGTTGTACGCTTAGAGTTTACCGACTCGAATCGGATCGCCCATTGTTCCGTTTGAGGTTATTCATTAGTTTTTGGTACGTTCTCATCATGCCAAGTACTACAAAATAATTTTTTTTTTAAAAAAAAATATCAAATTCATATATTTATTATATAAAATAAGTAAACTTCGAGGTCAAATTTGTAACTAATTTTGACTAACTAATATTAAATAAAATTGGTAATCCAGCTATTTAAATCGATTTGCGCGTATCTCAAATTAATTTTATAGAATATATGTCACTTTTCACTAGCAACAAATATCAACAAATTTGTCTATTAAAACTAAAATATGTACCAGATAACTTTGTATATTAAAATTAAAAAAGATAAAGAAGAAACTACCTAGTATCTTAAGCATTAATAATATAAATAATTGAATATAATTAAATATTTTTTGTTATTAGTATGGTGAACTGTGTGTTTATTTGGAGTATGCATATATAGAAGATAATTGTCATGTGGATTTATGTTTTTAGTTTAATAAGTTTGATCTTTTAAAATTTTTTATATTGAATTATGAATTCAAATTTTAATAAATTTAATATATATTTTTATTCTATTATAAAATTTTGGATATAAACAAAATCATGCGAAGAGGCTATCTTCATGATTGTCATTATCATTATTAAAAAATAGTAATTTGATAGCAAATAATTGTGGTACTTTCTTGCGTCACCTACGTTGACATATTAATTTATATTTTTTAATATATAAAGGAGAGCCATCTTTAAGACGGAAACAATAAGATTATGTTGCTGTCAAACTATTACCAACCAACCTGCTTGGCTTGGCAGTTATAGAATGTTGGGTGCTATAGGTTCGAACTTCACTTGTAGCATCTTTATTTTTCTTTATTTTTACTCTTCTGGACAACCTGATATGCTTCCGTATCAAACAATTACACATCCAGCTACTTGGCTTGGCGATTGTAGTGTGATATTGTATGTTGGACGTTGTGGGTTTGAATCTCAATTGTATTGTTTTTATTTTCCTTAAGTTCTTACCCATCCAGACAACCAAATCAATCATATACTAGCATGGTCCAATTACGTCAAGTATAGTTGCTTTGCTTGGTGGCTGGAATGTAGTAGTGCATGCGGGATGTCGTGTGTTAAAATTTTAGTAGCAAGTTTTTTTTCATTCCTTTTAACATATCAACAACTGTGAGATCCACTTACAACAATTAATTACTTAATCAAAAAGTCAATTGATCTCAAAATTTTATATATAAACCATGAATTAGAACAAAATAAATAATATATGTTACTTAAGATTAACATAAAATATACTATAAACTGCAACTTTATTTGTAACATAATGTTTTTAAAAATATATATAAAAAAATCAATCTGTGAGGAAAATCAAGACCAAAAAAACATTTACGGGCTCATGCTTGATTAACTTTTTAACCAAACTAAATATTATCTCCATTTTAATTAATTGTTTCTATTTAATTTGACCAAAAAATTAACAAATTTATACATTTTGTGATCTTAAATTAAATATATGTCAAATTATTTGACTCAAATATAGAAAAATATTTTTTACCCTCATGATAACATGTCATATGAAAAGTTAAATTTTAGACATTCTTTTTTAGATGAACTAAAAAAAATACAAATAAATTAAAACGAATAAAATATCTTTTTTAAATTTATATTTAGTCATACGAATAAAAGTATAAACATAATCAAATATAATTATTGAGCCGGGACAACGATCGAACAGCGTTTACTAGTATTATTATAATTAGATGATTATTGTCTGTAGTAAGTACGAGTCCAATATTAGATAGCTTTAAACTTATTAATTCAAATAAGTCAATTAAGAAAATAAAATAAAAAATAATTACTGAAGTAACAAAAAATGGGTTTTTTTTGGTGGATATTTAATATGTTCATAAACCAGAAATATTGGTATAGAAAGTAACATAGATTGTTTCTACTATGACTAGTTACAAAAGCTCGTACTAGCACCGGTTTAATATATGTTATTTTTTCTATTGATTTATGTAATATTCATAGGTTTTTAATATATTTCCACTAGCAACAAATATCAACAAACTTGTCTATTAAAACTAAAATATGTACCAGATAACTTTGTATATTAAAATTAAAAAAAATAAAGAAGAAACTACCTAGTATCTTAAAAATTAATAATATAAATAATTGAATATAATTAAATATTTTTTGTTATTAGTATGGTGAACTGTGTGTTTATTTGGAGTATGCATATGTAGAAGATAATTGTCATGTGGATTTATGTTTTTAGTTTAATAAGTTTGATCTTTTAAAATTTTTAATATTGAATTATGAATTCAAATTTTAATAAATTTAATATATATTTATATTCTATTCTAAAATTTTGAATATAAACAAAATCGTGCTAAAAGGCTATCTTCATGATAGTCATTATCATTATTAAAAAATAGTAATTTGATAGCAAATAATAGTAGTACTTTCTTGCGTCACCTATGTTGACATATTAACTTATATCTTCTAATATATATTTCTAATATATATAAGGGAGCTATCTTTACGACGGAGATTATGTTGTTCTGAAACTATTATCAACCATCCTGCTTGGCGTGATAGTTGTAGAATATTGGATGCCATAGGTTTGAACCTCACTTGTAGCGTCTTTATTTTCCTTCATTTTTACCCCTCAGGACAATTTAATATGCTTCCATGTGTCAAACAATTACAAATCCAGCTGCTTGGCTTGGTGGTCGAAGTGTGATATTGTATGTTGAACGTTGTGGGTTGAATCTCAATTGTATTGTTTTTATTTTCCTTCAGTTCTTACCCCTCAAGACGACCAAATCAATCGTATACTAAGCATGGTCCAGTTACATCAAGCTTAGCTGTTTTGCTTGGTGGTTGGAGTATAGTAGTGCATGCAGGATGTTGGTATTCAAATCCTAATAGCAACATTTTCATTTTCTTCCCTTTTAACATATCAACAACAGTGGGGTACACTTACAACAATTAATTACTTAAATTCAATTGATCTCAAAATTTTATATGCAAATCATGAATTAGAACAAAATAAATAACATATGTTACTTAAGATTAACATAAAATATACTATATGAAGAAATCGAAGCCTACAGTTGTAATTGTGGAGCAATTCTGTAGGAATTACAGAGATGAAGAAGAAGAGTAGAGAGAAGATATTTTGGGGAAAAATTCTGTACATGCAAAAGTATTGATTTGTACAATGGACCATGTATATATACATGTATCTAACTACACAATTAACCAACTAATTGTGCAATTAACTAACTCCTAACAACCTAACTAATTTGGTTATAACTAACTAATTGAACCACTAATTAGTTACAAGTCCTAACTGCAAAATGTACAACTCATCAAGCTAATCATTTATCTCAACACTCCCCCTCAAACTGGCTGTACTGAAGACATTCAGTATGCCAAGTTTGCTTGTCAAGTATTCATGTTGGCTTCTGTTGAGGGCTTTCTTGAAGATGTCTGCCTGTTGATCTTTACTACAGATGTAACTAGTCTTGATAAGACCATTCTGAATCTTTTCCCTAATGAAATGGCAATCTATCTCAATGTGTTTAGTGCGCTCATGAAATACTGGATTTGCAGCAATTTGTATAGCTGCTTTGTTGTCACAATGGATGAATGCTGGTTTAATCAGCTTTATTCCCAACTCTTTGAACAAATTTGTGATCCATACTATTTCAGCTGTTAAAGATGCCAAACTCCTGTATTCTGCTTCTGCTGAACTCTTAGAGACAGTATTTTGTTTCTTTGATTTCCAAGAGACAAGTGAATCTCCATATTTTACCAGGAATCCAGTAATGGATCTCCTAGTGTTTGGGCATGCAGCCCAATCTGCATCACAGTAACCTGTTAGACAAGGCTTATGACCAAAACTCATTAATAATCCTTTCCCTGGTTCCATTTTGATGTATTTGATTACTCTCAGTGCTGCATTCCAGTGGGACATCTTGGGATGTTGCATGAATTGGCTCAATGTCTGAACTGCAAATGAAATATCTGGCCTTGTAATGGTTAGATAAAGCAACTTACCAATTAGCCTCTGATATTTGGAAACATCTCCATACAGAACATCAGTAGTTTCAACCCCTTTATCAAATTCAGTGCTTGTTAACTTCACATTACATTCCAGTGGTGTCAAACTTGGCTTGGCATTTCCCAATCCTGCTTCAGCAATCAATTCCAGTGCATATTTCCTTTGGTTCATCATGATGCCCTTGTTGGATCTCAGAAACTCAATTCCTAGAAAATATTTGAGTTCTCCAAGATCTTTGATTTTGAAATGGCTGTGTAAAACTTGTTTAGTGTCCTCTATGAGCTTTGAGTCATTACCTGTAATCAACAGGTCATCAACATACACCAGAACTACTACTATGTTTGAAGTTTGCTTCTTTGTGAACAAGGAATAGTCCAAATGACTTTGTGTGTACCCTGACTTCAATAGAGCTTCAGTCAGCTTCACATTCCACTGCCTTGAAGCTTGTTTGAGCCCATACAGTGATTTGTGAGTTTGCAAACAAGGTTCTTGTTCTTTTCTGGACTACAAAACCCTTTAGGTGGTTCCATGTAAACTTCTTCAAACAAATCTCCTTGTAAGAATGCATTATAAACATCCATTTGGTAAATATTCCACCCCTTTGCAGCAGCTAATGCTATCACAGACCTTACTGTGACCATTTTCACCACTGGTGAAAATGTTTCTTGGTAGTCAATCCCTTCCTTTTGGTTGTAACCCTTGGCTACTAACCTTGCTTTGAACCTGTCTATCTGTCCATCAGCTTTATATTTAATTTTGAATATCCATTTGCATCCTATAGCTTTCTTCCCCTCTGGTAAGTGTACTATCTTCCAAGTGCCATTCTCTTCTAATGCTTTGATTTCTTCTTGCATTGCTTGCACCCATCTTCTGTCTTTCACTGCTTCCTCATAGTTTCTAGGCTCAACATCTGCAGAGAATTTTGTCAAATATGACCTGTACTTGTGAGTTACATTATCATAAGTAACATAGTTACTCTGTGAGTGAGGATAAGTTTTGGAAGTAATATAATCTTTCATCCAAATGGGAGGATGAGATACTCTATTAGGTCTCCTGGATTCTGGTACTTGATCACCACTATCAGTCAATGTATCACCTTCATATCTGTCCCTTATCTGTTCATTGTTAGAAATTGTAGGAAGTCTGATTTCTTCTTCATGCATACCATTACCACTTTCTTGATATCCATTATTTTCATCTTGAAATAATTGCTTGTTTACTCCAGCTGAATGTTGAAATGGAAAAACATCTTCATGGAATACTACATCTCTGTTGACCAGGAATTTCCCTTTTGATATGCTATATAATAGATACCCCTTTTGAGTCACTGAGTACCCCATCAATACACATGCTTCAGATCTTGGTGAGAACTTGTCAAGTTTTATCACATTGGTTGCATAACATAAACATCCTATTGTTCTTAGATGATCAAGGCTTGGCTTTTGTCCATGGAACTTTTCATAAGGAGTCTGTCCTTTCAATGCAACTGTAGGCAGTCTGTTTATCAGATAAACAGCAGCTAATACACATTCACCCCAAAATCTGATAGGTATACCCCCTTGAAATCTAAGTGCTCTAGCCACTTCAAGTATATGTCTATGTTTTCTTTCTACCACTCCATTTTGTTGTGGAGTGTGTGGACAACTACTTTCATGAATAATGCCAAGGGACTTAAACAAATTTCCACACTCAGAATTAAAAAATTCAGTGCCATTATCAGACCTCACCCTTTTTATCTGCTTATTGAATTGATTTTTAACCAAGATCATAAACAACTTTAGTACCACAGGCACATCAGTCTTCATTTTAAGCATGTATAACCAAGTCATCCTAGAATTGTCATCAACAATTGTTAGGAAAAATCTGCATCCATTATGAGTAGCAATCCTATATGGTCCCCATACATCTATATCAATCAGATCAAAGATAACATCTGTCCTAGTTACACTGGATTTAAAAGGTAACCTGGTCTGCTTTGCAAGTGGACATATTGAACACTTATTACAATCATTTACATCAATGTGTTCATTGCTTGGCATCAGTTGTTGTAGTTGTTGCAGCACCTTTGATGATGGATGTCCCAGTCTATTGTGCCACAGTAGTTTGTTTGTATCTGAATACTTTGTCATGCATGCTGTTTCACTCTTCTGTTCATATGGAAAATAGTACACCATCAATCTCCTTACCAATCCCCTTCACCTTCCCACTGAAGAGGTCCTGAATTACAAAGAACTCAGGGAAGAAGTTAACTGAGCACTGTAGTTGCCTGGTTAACTTAGATACTGAAATCAGATCATATTTGAATGCTGGAACAACTAATACATTGTCTAATATACCATCACAGCTTGTACTATACTGACCAATATGAGTAACAGGTGCAACATCACCATTAGGTAAATGCACTTTTCTTCCACTGCAGTTAGACACTCTTCTTAGTCTATCCAATTTAGAAGTCATGTGACAAGTGGCTCCAGAATCTACAATCCATCTTTCATTTTTTGATGTTATTCTACTTGCTACAGATAAGGTTGTAGGATCAGTGAATGTACCTGCCATATTAGCAATTTCATTTGATCCATTTTCTGAGTTTGAAGTTTCTGCCTTGTTTAACATCTGGATAATCTTGCTGTATTGCCTTGGTGTGAAGGTAGGTTGTGCAGCCAGTGATGCATCAGACTCTACACCCTTTCCCTTAGTCATTTGAGGTCCAAAATCATCCATATGTTTTGTCTCATCTCTGCCAGTATTAACACTATTAACCAACTCCTGTTTATTGTGTTGCATATGGTTTGCCTGATAGGATGTTGAACCAGGTTTCTTCTTGAACTTCCAGTCCGGAGGGTACCCATTCAGTTTGTAACAATCCTCCTTAGCATGGCCTTGTATCTTACAAAAATCACAAATCAGATCCCAATTTTTCTTCCTAAATTGGGGCTTTCTTTGTTGAACATTGCTTCTTCCTGCATATAGTGCAGTTGGTTCCATTACATTCATTCCTGCATTGGCAGTCATCCTTTGTCCTTCATCAGCCATTATCATTGCATAAGCCTTTCCAACACTAGGTAGTGGATTCATCATCAAAATTTGACTACGAGCATGGCTGTATACCTCATTCAACCCCATTAGAAATGCAAATAGCTTTAAACATGCTAGGTGGTCTACATATGTTCTTGACTTGTCACAGTTACATGTAGGAGGGGGAACAAGGGCATCAAACTCGTCCCATAATAGTCTCAATTTTGAGAAATACACAGAAACACTCAAGTTACCTTGACTGATTGTGCAAATCTCCCTATGCAATTGGTATCCTCTTGATCCATCGACTTTGTCAAACCTCTCCTTCAAATCTGACCAAACCATGGCTGCATCAGTAGCATAAACAATGCTACTTAATAATTCTTTTGACACAGTATTCATGATCCAAGCTAAGACAAATGCATTGCACTTCTCCCATTGTTCCTCCATTTCTCCTTCGTAATCATCTCTCTTGCATGTCCCGAGCACAAAACCAAGTTTTCCTTTTGCTCGAAGGTTAATCAACATTGATCGACTCCAAAGAGAGTAGTTCTCAACTCCAGTAAGCTGCACAGCTGTGAGAATACTTCCAGGCGTATCTGAATTGTGGAGGTACAGAGGTGATTCCTCTTTTTCTCCACTTGATCGAGTGTTTCTGTTACATACTCGACTCCAGCAGGAGTATTAACTCCAGTAGCAACATTCTCCATGTTCGATCTGCTTCCACGATTCACCATAGCTGATAATCACCTCTGTTTTCTTGTCTGCAGGATCGATTCCAGCTACAAAACTAGATCCTAACCTTGATGCTCTGATACCATGAAGAAATCGAAGCCTACAGTTGTAATTGTGGAGCAATTCTGTAGGAATTACAGAGATGAAGAAGAAGAGTAGAGAGAAGATATTTTGGGGAAAAATTCTGTACATGCAAAAGTATTGATTTGTACAATGGACCATGTATATATACATGTATCTAACTACACAATTAACCAACTAATTGTGCAATTAACTAACTCCTAACACCCTAACTAATTTGGTTATAACTAACTAATTGAACCACTAATTAGTTACAAGTCCTAACTGCAAAATGTACAACTCATCAAGCTAATCATTTATCTCAACACTATAAGCTGCAATAATTCGTAGCATAAATTTTTTGAAAAATATATATAAAAAAATCCATCTGTGAGAAAAATCAAGACCAAAAATAAACATTTATGGGCTCATGCTTGATTAACTTTTTAACCAAACTAAATATTATCTTCATTTTAATTAATTATTTCTATTTAATTTGACCCAAAAATTAACAAAATTTATACATTTTGTGATCTTAAATTAAATATATGTTAAATCATTTGACTCAAATATAGAAAAATGTTTTTTACCCTTGTGATAACATGTCATATGGAAAGTTAAATTTTAGACATTCTTTTTAGATGAACTAAAAAAAATACAAATAAATTAAAACGAATAAAATACCTTATTTTAAATTTATATTTAGTCATACGAATAAAAGGGTAAAAATAATCAAATATATTTTTTTGAGGCGGGGCAATGACTGGACTACGTTTATTAGTTACTCTCTATAATAAGTGACACTTTGGTGGTACGACCAAGGGCATTTTCGTAATTTTTTCTACCTACCAAGGGCACTTTCGTACTTTTTTCCCCTATAAATGTGCCCACTCTTAGTTCCCTAGGTCTTTCCGCTTGTTTCACTCTTCCTGAAAAGAGTAGCTTGGGGAAATTGGGTCAAGCATTTTCGTGCTTCCTGCTTTCTTAGTTCTTCAATTCCACCTGCTGCATCTCTGAAATATTCTTGTGGATTTTCTATTTTTTGAAAGGTATGTTCTCCGATTTCTACTTTTCGGAATTCGGTGGTTGCGAATTCGGCATGCATGTGGCTGACCGCCTGTGCCTGAAATCTTTATAGCTGAATTCCGTATGTAAGGTGTTTGGTAATATATTTCGGCGCACTTCCGGCTTGCTTCTTGCTTGACTTGCTGCATTTCTCAAAAATTCCTCTGGCTGTAGTAATTTTTCGTTGGTATATCCTTTGCTTTCTACTCCGTTGAATTTGGAGGTTGCGATTTCCGCATGCACGCTGCTGAATGTGTATGCCTAAAATTTTTACATTTGAATTCTGCATGTAAGGTGTTTGATAATATGTCTGGATACAATGTGATTTCTGTATGTTAGTTTTCTAATCTAAAAGGAAGTTCTCTACATGTGATATTGCTAATTGGTAGACTTCGGTGACCTATTTGACAATTAACGATGTCTGCATGCACATCTCACATGATATCTTTTACTGTATCAAAAATGTTCTATGAAGCACTTGGAAACCTTTTTATCTTCATCTCTGTGTGTGTATGAAATTCAAAGCACTAAATTCATTTTTCGGTTGGAGGTGATTTTAATATCTATTAAAAAGAGGCTACTATTATTCTCTCTTAGCTGCCTCCGACAATTGAAACACCTGCAGTTATCACCCTCATTCCTTCTAGCAAAGTAACACTGTAATTACACAAGCTTTACGAAAACTCTGTACTTCAAGAAGCCTTATCAATGTATTCATATAACATGTTATCTTGTCTGATTTATCACTTCCATTCTTTGATCCTATTTTCTACGTAAACAACTAAAACTTGCAGGTGACCAAACAAAGGAAGACCTCTTCTCACATTTACCTCCATCGCAGCTGTGGAAATTCATTCATAGTGTTATGCTTTCGCTCATTCTTCAAATCTTCAAATTTCTGACGCACTGATCATTACTCATACAAAAGAGCAAAAAATGAAATAAGCACAGAAATTTACAAAAGAAGAAATATCTAAGGCTCTAAGTTGACTAGGTGCTTTAAATTAATAATGGAGAACAAAAGATAAAGTGAAGGATGAAGGATATATCCACTTAAAATATCAATTGTTGGTTAATCCAGTCAGATGGTTGTCGTCCATCAATTAGGAAATATTGATTCCATACTTTACCTAGGTACTTTCAAGGAGTAGCAGCTACATGTCTCCAAATGCAGCCTCATATAACAACCAGATAATCAAATTTGTTTGTGCCCGTTGCTTTTGAACCCCCAAATTCCTGAGGAGATGAAGATTATTCAGAATGAAAACGAAAAGTGAAGAAAGTCCAGAGTTGATTCGTGCCCTGGCTTGACAAGTTCAAACAGAAGGTCTTCAGAGGCAACTATTGCATATGGCCAGGGCACTATTCAAATTGTGTTCTTTCTTCTTCTGGATGAAGTACGCAAAAATCACAGCCTCATTCTTTGCTTTACTCATTGAAGTCCTTCGTCGTACAAACTTCGGTTGGAAGAAGAACAAATTTTTACGCTTGCTCCCACTCTTTAAACCTCCAAACTCCTGAGGCAGTGAAGATTATTCAGGATGAAAACGAAAAGTGCAGAAAGCTCCCACTTGATTCGTGGTCTGGCTTGACAAGTTCAAACAAAAGGTCTTTCCAGGCAACTGGTGCTTGCGGCCAAGGCACTATTCAGACTCTGTTCTTTCTTCTTCCGGATGAAGTGGGTAAATATCTGAGCCTCATTCTTAGCCTTTCTAGTCTTTCTTCTTCCGGATGAAGTGGTTAAAAATCTGAGCCTCATTCTTAGCCTTACTCATCCATGTTCTCTGTGGGTGAAACTTTGGTTGGACGATGGATGACACTTTCCGATTTGTGCATGCATGTTCCCGATACGTCGGAGCATGTCTTGCCAGTGGATTATGATGAGTGGCCGTTTCGTAATAAGTATGTTTCCTCCCGGCATTTAGACGGTCCACCCACTGGTCAATTATGTCTTCCCTTTTCCACGTGTCCCCTGTATGTTTTTTGCTCGGAGGTTTAAATGTTTGTCCACTGTTTTCGTGGGTCTCATATTTCAGGGCTCTTATATGTATGAGGAAAAAATCGTGTGCTCGGGTCTTTTCTATGGTCTTGAATATTGTTAAAAAGCTGGTGGTTAACACAACATACTCATCAACTGCTGCGAGGTTGGTTCTTCCTGCCTCATTGAGCTTTACGAACTGGGCAATTTCAAAGGTCTGGATTTTCCAAGGCTTTAGCAAAGAAACTCATCATTTGCTCCCGCTTGATTTCTGCGCATGTTACTTACTGGTCAAGGTTGTCCACAAACTTCGAATTTACGTCCACCCTCCTAACTTCATTTATCAGGTCATTCATAGTTGAGACTTCATTCATATTTCTATGCTTTGTACCATTGTTCAAAGCTCCAAACTCAAAATTTTCGAGGCAGTGACGACTACTCACAATGAGAAACGAAGATTGAAGAAAGTTGCGACCTGATTCCTGGCCTGGTTAGACAATTTCAAATAGAAGACCTTCCGGGACAACTGTTGCTTGCAGCCAGGGCACTATTCAATGTCCGCTCTTCCTTCTCTTCGATGAACTTGGCAGAAAATCGAGCCTCTTCCTCACCTTCATTCAGGCAAGGCATTCATACATGCCAGCTTTGCTGGACAACGTCTGGCACTTTCCGATAGAATATTTTCCCAATAGGCGTAACTGTTTGCCACCCTCGCCCGTTCTTCCAGATTTATACAACATCGAGCTATTTCTCTCAGGGAGAATCCACCTTCGTGTGATCCGTGTATCATAGTTGACATTACAAAATGTGAATAGAATTCCTTATATCTTGTGTGCTTTTGTGAATGAGAGACATTCCTGTCTTGGGTGTAAATTTTCTTCTTGTCATGCAATATCTTAACACAAGGTAGAAGCAATGTTTTGCTCATTGCCAGACTAATTAGCACAAAATAACCCCATTTAATCATTGGAGAAAGATACTTTATGTTGGATGTTTGAGAATGAATAAAAAGTATTGACTACCTTTAGCATTGTAGCAATGCCGCACCTTCAACTAATTCAAGCATATTCAATCAGTAGGGAAGTCTTATCACTGAACATTGGTTTTTTTGTTTCATAGGACGCAAGGGATGGCTCAAATATTAGCTTTTACTATTTTACTTCATTATATTCTGTAAATTAAAACAATACAAATATGTCGTACAGCCATTAATCAGTGAGGTTTAGGATGTCACCGAAACAACAGCTTCATTTGAATTCTTCCTCTGAATGATTCATATCAACTAAACTCTTTCAATATGTAAGTACACAGAGAGTTATTTGTGCTTTTGGTTGGTGACTGCTATATTGCTATATGGATTCAATTCCAACTCCAGGTTTGTGAATGTTTATCAACAATAATAACTATGCTTCAGTCCCAAGCTAATTTATGGTAATATGAATCTTTACTAATCATTATTCTGTTTATCAATAATAGCATATCAAAGGGCAAGTCAAGTGCACTAAAGCTCCCACTGTGTGAAGGGTCCGGGTAAGGGCCCGACCACAAGAGTCTATTGTGTAAGCAGCCTTAACCTTGCTCTCAACTTTCTGACTCTGCTGAAAAAAATTGTTTTGTGCTGTTGGATTCTGCTATTTTCTAATACTCATGTTTCTCATTTGGAATTTCTTTCATTTATGCAACTGATATAAAATTATTTCCTTCACTTGTGTCCAAACACAAATAGAGTACTACTAAGGTTTATTGCAATATAATTAATCTCCTCAAACTTTTTCTATTTAATTAGTTCTTTTAATCAAATTTTATTATTTAGTATGACTCAAAATGATAAGGTTTGGCATCATAACGTGAAGATTCAATGTTGTCGCGCCCCATTTTTCCTCGCGGAGAAACGGGAACCTGGACGACGTCGTGGCAACGACTATTTTGGGATTTAATTAAAAGAGAGTCGCCACCTAATGATTGGGTGCATTAGGACACCATTCTAAGCCTAACAAAAATTAACCTAACCAGAGAGAGGGTAAAGGCTCAAATTACCTCGAAGGGAAGGTGTTAAGCACCCTTCAAGGTCCGCAAACGCGGGTCCCGACCGTGTCTCGTATTTATGTGGGGGTTTACAAATAAGGGTCTCTATTTTAGTTAAATCCTAAATTATTCTAAGTGACAAGATTAAATAAGCAAATTAATTAAAAGAAACAATAAATGAAACGAGATGAGAATTAATGAGTTATTTTACTCGGATCAGTTACTCGGCTTTTATTTCCGGATTTAGCTTCACTTGGCTTATTTAAGCCTAAGGACAAAACCATGGCTTGTCCTATTAAGCTCGAGTTTATTCATCATATCCGAGTCCTATCTACCCCTACCCCCTCCTAAGTTGATTTTATTAGTTAACTTAAAAGCGGACTAAAAACGAAATGCTAACGTGTCCTAATGATGCCTAGCGTCCCTCCTATTGTCCAAGAGGCATTGGACTTCTATTTTGGGGGTTCTAGACTCAACTTAGATTTCCTATTAGACTCTCGCGGTAGACAAAATAACTAAATGAGCATGTAGCAAGTAGCATCCCAAGTAAGCCTCTTTTACAAATAAATCATGTAGAGATCCAGGCTTATTATTATTATTATTTAATAAAAAAATAGATGTTATGTCCTAAATTAGCGCTTAATAAAACCTATAAGCATGCATGGAGACGCTTGATCATGATTAACAAATAAAAGCTTTAAAAATATGATGAAATCAAGTCCTAAAAACATGATGACCTAAACATGACGTCTAAAATAAATCCTTAAGATATGAAGCAAAAAAGAAATACAATTTCTATAATTAGAAATCCTAAGAGCATGATTTCTAAGCAGGCCAAAAGATTTTGTGCACGATAAAACAAGATAGCATGATATCCTAAGAGCAAGATTTCTAAAAATGCCAAAAGATTTTGTGTATGAAAAAAAAAAAAGAAAACAAGATAGCATGATTTCTAAAGTATATTAGACCTGAATTTAATTATTCCTATAAGCATGATAGAATAAACACTAAAACATATTCAAAAAGAAGTCCCATAATTTCTAAAATCTTATAGATATGACTTTAAATGCAACAAACGACCTAGAGACATAATCTTTACACAAAAAATAAACAAGAAAATGATGTGATTTCTAGAATGCAACTAATGATATCATTAAAGCAAAACACGAAAGGATAGATACTAAAATTTAAAAATTTTCACGAGAGACTTCTAAACACGAATGGACCCATCCTAAGCATGGTGTCTAGACCAAAGCACGATATCCATGACCATATATCTTCTTTTGGCTAAATTAATTAGGAGAAAATTGTTAAACATGCAAATCGCGTAGCTTTTAATATTATTTATTTTATATATATTTTTTCGAATCCTAAGTCGAAATTTGCCTACGCGAGTTATGCGAATAAAAGCAAGCAAGTAGCTAGCAAATAAGTCCCCCTCCCTTCTAACTAAACCCCCCATTTCACTATTTTTTATTACATCATCTTTGCGAAAAAATAAAATACTAAAATAAGAAAATTTCAAATCTTCCTCCTCATGCCAAGTCACTCCATTATCTAGACTCGGAATGCGAACCTGCCAAAACAAGAAAGACGTAATATTCTTTAAAATAATAGCAAATAGGAAACAGTGCTCACCAGAAGCCAGTAAGAGGGCCGAAGAGGATACGGGGACAAAACAAATACAGTCTCAACCTTCAACCCTATATATATATATGTAATGTATATATATGTATACATACGTTTTGTGAAAATAAAATGAAATAATAAAAAAAAAAAGAGTTTAGAATAATATGGTGTGGGGTGAGGGAGAAGCTTTTCTCGTCTGTCCAAAGGGATCAAGAGGCCCCTTTTATACAGTGAAGGAAGTGCCTGCATAGAAGGAAACAAAGAAGAAAAAGGCAAAAAGAAATCCTACCATAAACAAATGTTATCAATCAGTTGATTGAGAAATCAATTAGGACGATTTGTCCAAAGATAGTCAAATATTCCGCCCCAAAATTAGACAAAATGTCCATATTTACCCACTCTTGGAAATCACCATATAGCTGTCACAGTAATGAAATCAGAAAAATTATTTAAAGAAAGTATATATTATCAAGCAATCAGACTCTGGCCCATTCTAATTTTACAAAATCGAATCCGAAACCAGTAGTTATGATGTAACTCGGATCAAAACAGAGAGCATATCGGAATACTAGTAAAAAAAAATTTAGATCACAACTAATTTTACCCAGCAAAATGACATGGAAACAATCACCAAACAAAGACTAATTGAAAAAGAAATACAACTTTGAACAACTTATCTTGTAGGAATCGGATTGGAGCTTGAATCTCCTCTTAATTTCTATTACCTCATTCACTGGCCGGAGGAGTTCGCCGGAGAGGGGCTGCCGGGGTTGTTGTGGACGGGAAAAGGGAAGGAAGAGAGGGGAGGGGCTGCTGCAGCCATGGCGAGGGGCTGCTGCAGCGGGTTGGTGCTTTTTGCGGCAGCGAGGTGGCGCCGCTGCTGCATGGGGGTCGTTTGGGGAAGAAGAGAGGTGGAGGAGGTGCAGCGCCGGCCTGGTGAGGGCTGCCGGCGACTGGCAGCGACAGCGGGGAGAGGGAGAGGTTGCGAGGGAGAGGTAGGGGTGGCGGCAGCCGGCGCTGGTGGAGGGAAGAGAAGCGGGAGAGGAGAGGGTGAGGGTGGAAGACGGAGGTGGTGAGAGGGAGGCGGCAGCCATGGCTGCCTCCCATTGATGAAGAAAGGGAGAGAATGAGGGGATTCTTAGGGTTTGGGGTGTTAAAATTAAAAAGGAAAGTGGGTCGGGTCGGATCCGGGTCAAAATGGGTGACCCGGATTTAATTATTAGCCACAAATTAGAAAATTAGCCGTAAAATTAATAATTCGAATTTAAAAACTGGCCATAATTGTAAAATATTAAAAACTGGGCCATAAATTGGTAATTCGGACTTAAATAAGTGGCCAGAATTGAAAATGAGTTCATGGGATTTTAAGGATTTAGCTTAGATTAACATAAAATTTTATTTAAAAACATGAATTGAACCAATGTAAAGTATAAATAAATCACGTAATTACAAGATTCTTATGAAAACGTATTTAAAAGTTGTTTTGGATAATATGATTATGAAGATGTTTATAAATAAATACGATATGCGTCTAACATTAAAATAACAATTGTTTTGTTGCTTATTTTTTGTAGACAAGTGACAAATATATAAAATCATTTTAATTTCGCAAATTTTCTTTTAATAAATAAAACGTAAAGTACGTTGAGGGTCGGTCAAAATCGGGTGTCAACAAATGTTACCTGTGGCACTTGAATTCTTTGACTGCAATTAGCTATTCTTGTTGAATAGATTATTAGAAAGACTGAAATAAACAAATTAAAGTTGAGAAGATAAGTCCTTAAAAAAATGAAAAAAAGAGAAAATGATGAAGCATTGAAATATGTTGACTAAAGTACGGTACCAACAATTTTAAACAAAATTTGAAGTGGTGGACGAGTTAGTTGAGCAGAAAATCTCGAAACATGATTTTAAGTTTAATACAATCTCACCTGAACGTGTTTCTTCATCAACTCATCACGCAGGACTTGCCTAATAGCTCCGTAGTGACACAAATATGAATTAGTCAGATCAGTGAGTACCAGATGATTGATTTACTCTAAAAATATATATGAGGCCTTTTAGAATGACATGTCCCTTGTTTTAGCATTACCGATGACATGGAAAATTAATCTGCACATAATGTTACATTACACATAAGAGAAGGGGAGGGTAGATCTGGAAGAAAGAGTGGATGATTCTTTACTGCTTAGTTTAGTGGAACTTGAGACTGGTCAAGATATTGTTGTTTACTGGATCAGCCAAATGATCAAGAAGGTTTTGGTAAGGTCCAACACCAGCAACCAATGCTTGAATAAAGTATCCCAAAATAGCCAACATAGCAAGCCTTCTATTCTTAATTTCCTTGAGCTTCAATTCCTTTTTTCCGTCCAGATTGGGTTGGTGTGAAGTGTACCGCTTGTCTAGCCTATGCTTTGCAAGCCTGCATAGGGTACAAGATCGAAAAGAATGCATTGGATGGATCAGGTAAGTCACATCTCTTTTCTTCCTTCTTTCTTCTACCTCTTCAACACTTTCTTTATTCTTTCTTTTTCTCCTTCTCTTCCTCTATTCTCTTCGAACTCACACTTCTAACTCCCTTTCTCTATTTATGTAATTTCTCCGTCTACTCTTCACACTTAAACCCACTGCTTCAACTTACTGCGATCCAAAAGTATTGGTATTTCTGATGCGCGCCACTTACTTTTGCCGGCTGACTCATTCCAAAAACCAGTGTGCTACAGCCTCGACACACTTTTCTCCCCCTAGGGGACTACACTTCGTTGGGCTTCAAAAGAACATTACTACTCCTTCGCATTTTGGGCGTTGCTTTAATTCTTGTTTACGTGCTATTTTAAATAGGAGCATCCTCACATAAATCTTCAGTTCAAATTAACCCAGTTCTATTTCATCCTGTTGGCTGTTCTTTCAAGCTAAAATTATATATAATAATATATAGTATGAACATTTCTCTAGGTTAAGTTCTTCTCTCTTTAGTAGATGGATATTTTTTTTAAAATTTTGTAGTCTGAGGAATGTACATTTCTGTGCAGGATTTGTTTGCTGTAAATTATTCTTCAATTCCTGGGGCTTTTCCAGGCTGGCATACAGAACCACAGCTTGGCTATGGGTTTGCGATGCAGTACAACACGTCAATGGTATCTGTGCTTACCCAAAGTTTCTATGCTTGACTGCTATTTTGTTGTCACAACATGCTTCACTTGCTGACACCTTGCTCATGGACTGGTTTTTCAGGGTACAAATGCTTTGCCACAGCCATCAAAATCAACAAACCTTTTTGATGTCATAAATGAGCCAACTTCACAAGCTCCAGCGGTATGTGAAGATAATGTTACCTTAGTTTGAGTGATTTGTTTCGGCACCATTATGATGCACAAGACTCATAGGAACAGCAAAATGAAGGTAATAAATAATTATACTGCAACATTATACGTACACCTACCTTAACTTTTCAATAACGATTTCACAACTTCCCTAACTTTAAACCTTTCATTCTTTTTACCACAGCTACATCCGGTTACAGCCAAAACACCTGCAGCTATCATCTACGGTCCTTCTGTCAAAGTATAAGTGTAATAGTATATCTTGTACATAACAGTCGTATTCCAAACACGCTTTATCAATGTATTAATATAAGTTATTACCCTTTCTGATTTATCACTTCCATTTTTAAATTCCACTTTCCAAATTTCTTTCGCATTTACCTCCATCGTAATATTCCCCCTCGCATGGCACCCGCCATCTAGTATTATAATAATTAGATGATCATTGTCGTGATATATTAATTTATTTATATATTATAATAATTAGATGATTATTGTCTGTAGTAAGTACGAGTCCAATATTAGATAGCTTTAAACTTATTAACTCAAATTAGACAATTAAGAAAATAAAATAAAAGATAATTAATGAAGTAACAAAAAATGGTTTTTTTGTTGGATATTTAACATGTTCATAAACCAGAAATATTGGTATGGGAAGTAACATGGATTGTTTCTACTAAAAGCCCGTGCTAATATATGTTTTTTTTTTTATCGATTTATATAATAGTGATAGATTTTTAATATATTTTTAAAAAATTAAGTTGCTAATTACTGAGATCATAGTATATTTTATGTTAATTTTAAATAACATATATTATTTATTTTGTTCTAATTTATATTGCACACATAAAATTTTGAGAGTATATCAAAATTTTATTTATTAATATACATAAACTTCTTGCTTTATTCATACTATTATATTTTTAAAGTATTTCCTTTTTTTTAGATAAATATAATCATTAAAAGATTATTGAAATAGCTATTCAATTTTATTTGTCCATTTTGAAAAGGAAAACTTAATCTTTTATTTTATATTTATTTTATCCTGATTCTAACATATACATGACTAGAAATGATTGATAAGGGTGATACAATAAAATCATAGTTAAAGCAACTGTAGAAATTATTTATTATGATAATATTGTAAAATTATAGTTGAAGTGTTGAAGAAATATAATGAAACAGTTAAAGTAGACACGTTAATATGCAACTGTCTTAAAAAGATTAAATTTAAAAAGTTCACAAAATATTTTTTATTGACCCCACATAATAAAAGAGAAGAAGCAGACAGCTGAAACAGGCCGGACAATCGGAAGCTGCTCTCCTAAGTAGTAATAGTAATTATATATAAATTGAATGTCTCAAAACTAAATAGATTCTAAAAGTTATTCAAAATAAATATATACTTAAACACATATCTGAATATTAGATTATCATGTATTTAATCTGCATGTTGTGCATTATAAAACTTATAAAGCTTGCTACATTAAATTTAAAAAATGAAGCTCTTAACAAAAATCATCAACAATCACCATTTTTATATGCTCAAACATCATATATGCATGACAGAAAATTAACTAACTAAATAAGGCTTCAAAAGACTATTGGGCATGGACAGATGTCAATTGCATTTGCTATGGGAGTTTTTCTTTTTTTCTTTTTTTTAATTTTCCATTTGGCATTTGGCATTTGGTACCAACATCAAAATCTAATTAAATTCAAATTTGCGTCAAAAAATTTCATGTTAAAATATTTTCTAACAAAGATGACTTTATGTCCAAAGAGAATCGAATCTAAAATCTTTGATTAAGAATGAAAGAGTACTTACTGCTCCATCATAGCCCTTGTTGTTGGTTATGTTACGGGAGTTGATAGTACACTTCATTTGATATAATATATATATTGGAAAGATCTTTTCTATATCTTATTTTATTTGTTTTGAATAGGGACATGTCTTCTTCGCATTCCTCATCATTATTACAACCTACATTAATAGATCAAAAACAAATTATTTTAACTCATATTCACATAATTTAAGAAAGGGATATATTCTGCACCTAGAAATTAATTGTCAGAGAAACAAATTCATTTATTTTGATTTTTCTGGGCCAGGATGTGACCCAAATCAACTCTACTATGGCACATACCACAATACTTTAACTCTATATTAAGTAATGGGAAAAGCCTTAAATACCCCCCCCCCCCCCCCCCCCCCCCCCCAAAAAAAAAAAGGGATATATTTATCTTGGTATAGTACACAACGTGTGTTTTCTGTATTAATTACCTTCATCGTGTAAGGCATGATGAATATTTTACTCCCACATGCAGGTTCACTGGCATTTTGTTTGTCACCCCTAAAAAATGAACTTAATGATACTTGTCTAACCTACCAAGACAAGTAAATCAAAATCGCTCAATTCAATAGTAAAATTAAAGCGAAAGAGATAAATTCTAAATATAGGACAAGCAGTAGAATATTTTTATGTATTAAATTTCAGATTTCAGCTACTTTTTTGGCATAGAACTTTTGACCATTTTGCCTTTTTGATCTGAATTGATTGATTTTAGTGTCTTTAGATTCGTTATGTAATTGTGATGCTATATTTGAATAGATTTTTGTGATTTGGAGTATCATAGAAAGGGAAAAACTTTGAATTTGACTTGATTCGAGACTTTTTTTTTAAAGCAAGTGGACTTCTAACCTTTTGTTAAGTATGATTGAACCTTGTATGCTCCTATGTGTATAGAATTGAATACTTTGGGGTAGAATTATATCCTTATAGGCTTTGATCATGAGATTTCAGATTGAGTAATTGTTCATATGATGAAATCTTGACTTGTGAAGTAATTTGTGGATTCGTAACACATGGGAATTGTGCATTCATTGATGTGTATATTGATATTTTGATGAGGTTGAGATTACATTGTGAATACTTGTGAACTTGTGAGTTACTCGGTTTCGATTGTTGAAATACATGATTCATATGGACATCTTACATATTCTATTTCCATGAACATCATTATTGTGTCATTATTATGTGCTTGCTTGATGATCCATTGACAATGAAAAGTCGAAGGGAAATGGTTCCATCTAGAGAAAAAGAAAGAACGAAAAGAAATGAAAAGCCGAAGAAAAATGGTTCCGGCTAAATATAAAAGTAAATGTTGAAGGAAAATAATTTCAGCGGATACATGGTCCATGTGGGGCCCCCATAGATTTTGTTCTGACACGATCAATGGATGTGTATCGCAGGACAGATATGCATCATGATTATTTGACATTGCATCAAATTATTACATCTCATGGCATCCATTTCATTTCATAACATTCTTCCTTGATATTATTATACGTATTGTGATGAGACTGGATATCTAGTGTACTATTTAACTTGTGTATCAGTTGGATATTCTGAGATATGATGCTATGAGACGAGTTTATACTTATAATTTTTTATTGGTATGTGTGTGTGTGTGTATGTGTGTGTGTGTGTGCATGTGTATATATATATATATATATATTATGCTGGGACTTTTCTAAGTGTAGATTTGTAGTTCGGCGGTATGTGGTTGGGTGTTAAGGAGTACTTGTGTTCTTTATTGCTTTACTTTAGGTTAGTTTCCATTTTGATGAGTACATGTGGTTTGGTGCTCACCCCTTGCTACATTTTTGTAGGTTGTGAGTCCGGTCCCCCTTAATAGCTTCCTTCATTTCAAGATCGAGCTTCAGGATCACTCGTGAGGTAGCTGCTTGTACCTTCATCAGGTCTTCGAGGATTTTATGTTATGCTCTATTTGGGAACTAAATAGTGAGCCTTGTATTTTCATTTGCGCATTTTATTATAGAGGCTTGTACTTGTGACATCAGTTCTGGGATGGTTGTAGTTTTGATTTCCTACGTTCATTTATCTTATTAGACTATTTATCTTCCGCTTTTATTATTATGTTGAGTTGTTTAAGATTTGGGCTGACTCGCCTTGGTGGGTTAGTTGAGCTCTATTACACCCGAATTTTCAATCGTGACATTACTACTAGCATATATAGTTTCAAACATTGCTTGTTTAGAATCTACTTCTTTGATTTCTTCGATAGAAACGGTTATGTCACTAACATGAATAACTTCAGAAGTTTCTTGTTTTATATTAATGACATCACTCTCTTGCTTCTTCATGTGATCGACTTTATTATATTCTAAATCCTTGATCTAATCCTTTTTAAAGTTGATGGAGGCCATGACATCTATTGCTCGAGTCTCAGCTACTAAGCACCTTCTCCAGTCTTACTCCCCGACTTCTTCTTCTTTAGTAGCTTTATCAATTTGAGCCATATTACTCTCCTTAACTCAGCAATATCTTTTTATGTGTCCTATTTTGCCACATTGATAACATCTTAGAGGTTTTTTTCCATAATAGTTCGAAGGCTCTACCTTATTTCCAAGTGAACTTGAACCGCCTGAGTATCGATCATGCAGAATGTCTCTTGCTTTTTTTTCTTAAAGTTTCTTTTGTTAGCTACACGAGCATTTTCTTACCCTTCATTAACAAATACACTACCCAACTATTTGGCTAGTAACTCATGTGACGACAATAAATTCTCAAATTCCTCCAAGAATGGTTATTGAGCCTTCCCTTGAATAGACGTCACCAATGGAATATCTTCAGACTTCAAACCACGAATGATAGTCCTTCCCATTGATGCTTTAGAGATAGCCTTCTCCAGATTCAATAAAGATATCTCAGAACATAAATTCTTAACCTTTACAAAATACTTGGCTATACAAATATTACCTTTGAGTGGTGTTAGCCAATTCATTCTCCAATATCTGTAGCTGGGCTTCATTCTTCTTGTTGAACAACTGATCGAGGGTCCTCCATGTTTCATGAGCCGATTTGCACCTTATAATATGATCAAATAAGCCGGAAGATATTGACCTCTTAAGGATGAACTCTCCCTTTGCATTAATCTGCTTCTGCTTCTTGTGTGTACTGTTATTTTCAGATCTATCGATAGGAGGACTTGTATTGCTCCCATTAACAACATCTCACAAGTCCTCACCCACAAGGTATGACTCCATACATGTCTTCCATATCTTATAATTGGATTGGTTCAACAATTCCATCCCCATTCCATGAGCACGATCGTTAAAATCCATCTACACAAATAAGTTGAATCAACCACTAACCCGATCTTGAAATAAATTCAGAAGCCAATATATGGCTATGGCTCATATCATTTAGAGAAATATATCATAAGAAAAGTATAATTGAGAGACCTTCTACTGGCCGAAAATCATCAACTAAGATCAGAAAATTCAATTAAAGAAGGGGAAGCTAGAAGGGAGAAGGAATATTTTGGAAACGAGAACTTAGTTATGAAAGAAGACTACTTGAATTGGATTCTATTTTTGGTTGATTACAAATGTCTAATGGTCATCCCTACTTATATTGTGTAGGGATGCTTCTAGATATCATACATCTACAAGAAAAATCTAGATATTTTCTTCTAAATATCTAACCGAAAATTAGATTGTTCTACAAATGTCTTTCACAAATATCTGATATAGATTATGTAGATTTTTCTCTTAAGTATATTATTTTACAAAACTCTAAATCTTTTTACTAAATATCTAAAAAAATTATTCCTCCAAGAATCATCTTTACTTTTTTTTTCCACAATCCTTCTATATTTCATTATTATTTAATATTACATTTTTATTTTGCAAACTAAAATTTCATCAAGGAATGAATTGAGACTTTCTTGAAAGGCGAGATAAGATTAAACTCATAATATAACATAGGGAATAATAAATTATAGTTAAAAATAAAATAATAAAATTAAATAAAAATTCATTCAGGCTACGTTGCGGATATCACGCTCTCTTTAAAGAGATTCAATTCCACTGCAGCATAATCTACACCGATCCAACAATAACATCTCTTGACTTGTCCCCTCCAAGATACAACAGTCCAACAACGTTGTATGACTCAAACAACTCCGGATTAATTGAAGAGTCCAAAGCTCTACACTATGAACACCTTTCTTTAACATATAATTACTCTCTTTTGTATAGTGAATATAGTTAAAAACTTAGAATTTTTTTCTTTGTCTCAACTCTCTCTTTCACTATTGCACACTTCACCACACACTACAATATTCTTGTCCACACTTCACATTTTTTTTGTCCACTTCTTGCCTATTCACAAAGGAAGAAACATCACTATTTATAGGTGAGAATTCATCCTTGACTTGAATAGGATTAATGTGGATAGTAATGTAGGTATATGAATGGAGGAATTATGTCTTGGAGGTTACATGAGTTACAAGACACTAATAGGTAGAACATGAGTTAGTGGTTACATGAGTTACAAAGAATAATAAAGTAGAATAATAAGCAAATAAAGAGTTAGAGGTTATAAGAGTTACAAACGTATTTTGCACCAGACACATTTCTTTTCGTTAACCGACATTTAGACATAAAATTATGAATTTTAAAATAAAACAATATTTATATTCAAATTGAAAATGGTATTTGAAAATTAAACTTATATTTAGACATGAACAAAAAATTTTAAACTATTTTAATTTTTTTTGTAAATGATTCAAGATAAAGATAATTATTGAAGTTTTTCAAATCAACTTCGAATTTAGTAAGGAAAGAGTGCGTGGAAATTGGTTGAAGTGGAAGCTGAAAATGAACGCCTAAGAAAATTCGGGGAAGCGCGTTGAATTAGTCTTGGTCTTACTTTGCCGCCCAACAAGTTTCTTATTACCTGTGTTTCATATATGATAATAACTACATAAAATTTAATACTCACTTTTACTTATTTAGACTTTGTATAATTATTAAAATGAATGTAACTTGAAAAATTATTTGAAATGAGTAATTAATTTTAAGAGTAAAATAAAAATATTTTTGATTTGATATGTTAAAGTGGACAAGTAAAAGTGAAAGTCTAATTGTAATACTCTCTCTATCCATCTTTACTTATTTACTATATTATTTTAAGATGTCTAATAATATTTGTCCAACTTATAAAATCAATGAATAAGTTACCATTTTATGTCTATTTTATCCTTGCTATTAAATACTAGTATTCATTTAATTATGTTTGGATGACTTATATTTAATAAAATTAATTCAGTATTTATTATTTTTTAATCTCTTTAACCCTGTGTCAAGTTAATATATAGTGAAAAATTATTATCAGAAAAAAGAAGTATAATGAACAAATAAAAATGGACCCAGAATACTAACAATGTAATATTCGGTTGCCCTTTCGATAATTCACCTGTCCTTTTCGCTGCATACATAAGATATGTATGATTATTTTATGTTTAAATGTGGAATTACCAATCCATTGACAAATATTACTATGAGAAAATTGACCATCCTAATAGTTAGAAAAACTTATGCTTTGCTTAACAATAAATAAATATTTACTGTATCAAATAAAATATTCAGTAAAAATAATTTTTATATTTAATTCATGCATAATTATTCCCTATATAATGTGATGGTATTTATTTGAACATCTTATCTTTTGTGAAACTTAGTGGTAACTTCCAGCATCAGATTGATGGATATACATAGGAATGGTATATGTGTTTGTTTTATTACAAATTTTAGTTTAATGACTTTTGTTGAAGTAGACCTTAGGGATAAGCAAGGATCATCCATAAAAACCATCCAAGTTGAAAAATAATAGGGCGTGTTTAATACGAAGAAAGATATTTTTGATGAAGATAAAAATTGTGTGGGTTGGGATGAACATGAAGTGTACTACTACCTTGTAGAATAAGGATGACCCAATTAATATGAAATGTCACTTGTGAAGCTTATTTTTCCTAGAAAAGTCATTTTCATTATTTTTGAGAAACTTATTTTCCTAGATAAAATATTTTTTTAAAATTTTGATCAATCAAATATGAAAAAATTGAAAAATATTTTCTTCGTGACGAACACACCCCAGTATGCTTCTTCCCTTTTCCTAAGCCAACAAGGACGTTATACAATTTATTCTTTTGGTCGAAATCCATGATCAAACAATAAGAGAGCAAAAATTGATGAGGTAAAATGAGTTGCTTCAAATCCAAATTTTCAATTGTGTTTTTCCAACTAATTGAGCTAAGAGAGAGAAACAATTATATAAATATCCACCTCAATTATTATATTAATAAATACTTAGTCCTTCATTTCCATAGAATAAATCCTAGCATCCACCTCCATTTCCATATCCAACTAACCATGGATAGAGAACAAGAAGAGATGCAATTCCTAGGCCTCTTTGATATCTACATAGAAGCCTACAAAGTCATCTACCAATGGAAGAAAATTTTCAGCCAAATCACCCTATCTTTGATCCTTCCTATGTCCTTTATCTTCTTAGCTCACATGGAAGTTTACCATCTTTTCTTCTCTGACCTTAAACACTCTGAATCTCAGCTCCTACACACTCACACGGGCACCGCTAAATACAACAAGATCTCTGATCACATAGATTCAGAGCTAACTTCTCTATGGCTTTTCATATTTGTCTACTTCACTCTCCTCATCATCTTCTCCCTTCTTTCCACCTCTGCTGTGGTTTACACAATTGCTTCCATATACACGTCACGTGAAGTCGGTTTCAAGAAAGTTATGAGTGTTGTCCCTAAAGTTTGGAAGAGGGTTATGGTGACCTTCTTGTGTGCTTTCCTTTGTTTCTTTGTCTACAATCTTGTGTCCTTCTTTGTCTTATTTATATGGTTTGTATGGGCTTTCAGCATGCAGGGTGAAAGTCATGGTCTTGCTAACTTTATTTTTGTGATCATGGCGATTGTTTATGTGGTTGGATCTGTGTACCTTTCAGTTATATGGCACTTAGCTAGTGTGGTGACGGTGTTAGAGGATTCGTATGGGGTCAAAGCCATGCTCAAAAGCAAGGATTTGTTAAAGGGGAAGATGAAAATAGCTTTGGTTTTCTTTTTCAAGTTCAATCTCGCACTTGGTGTCTTGAACTTTATTTTCAAGAAGTTTGTGGTACATGGAAATCATCTAGGGATGTTGTATACAATAGGAATTGGGTTGCTTTGTCTTCTTTTATTGTTTACTTTGATGCTCTTTGGTTTGGTGATTCAAACAATCATTTACTTTGTTTGCAAGTCCTATCACCATGAGAACATCGACAAGTCTGCACTTTCTGATCATCTTGAAGAGTATTTGGGAGAGTATGAACCTTTGAAGTCCAAAGATATGCAAATGGAGAGTTATCAAGTTTAAACTATTTTCCTCTCTAGGTGGAACATTTCTCTATGTATTTGACCTTTTCAATTCAATGGATAATATTGATGAGAATGATTATGATAGAAAAAATTAAATATTGTCATTATGTATGTCATAATGATGTTATTTTATGTCATGATTGATTATGCTTGACTAACAGTTCAGGACGTATGTTTGGGAATTAGATTAAATAAGAATCATATTTCTAACAACAATTTTGTATTCATTGTGCTAGAGTAAAATTAAACTGGAATTACGTCTTTAAACGGATGTGTGCAAACACACAAGAGGGGATATTTGAGGATAAAACCTTCACATATCTTACAGTTGAATTTGTCACCAAATGAGCAAAGGAACAATGATGTTACTAAACAAAGAGATGAAGGGTAACACGGAGAAATATTAAAGAACTAAATATACCCAATTGTTAGCTATTGTAAAAGGAGTTGCTCTCCATTCTCCGCGCCCAGATCAAGAAATTCAAACTGGGTTTATTGACACATCTCACATTTTAAAACCTTACAAAACCACATATTTAGCTTTTGTAAGTTGCAAAGACGCAGTAATACATCCTTTACTGTTACAAAAGCAGTTACATACCTCAGATACCGGAGGGCAAAACAAACTGCATCTTAGCACAGGTACTGAGTGATACTTTTTTCACTTCAACAAATTCCTACTTCCATTAGCACAGAACTAATGAGTCCCGCAGTTGTAAAGCCCCATATATCTCAGCTACTAAAGATCATCATGGGGAACCATTTGACTGGCATATTCCACCACCCTACAGCTTTTATTGTGACAGTTTATACATTACATTGAGAAAAGGAAAATACCACGTGAGCTGTCTGCATCACTTGGACGACAACTGCTCAGAACCATCCTTCTTCCCTTCCTGTTTGGTTCCAGATACAGCTGCTGTTGCTGCAGCAGTCATGGCAGCAGCTGCTGCACCTAATTTTACGCCTCCTGCAGCTTTAACAGCGCCACCAATTTTTGCAAAGGCAGCTATTCCTCCAACAAGAATGGCTCTCAATGCAACTGTTGGTTTTATACTCATATTTCTTGACCTGAGAAGAAAATATCAAAGCTGTTAAGCCCCAGATCACCTAAAAACAAATATCACATTGGCATATCAAAGGAAAGATGTTAACACAATTTTCTCTGAGACGCAGAAGCTTGCGTAAGACGATAAAGAGCCCAAGTTACAGATTCCTAAATTAAAAATAGAATATAACAGATAAGGAACTAGATAAGTTCTTTATGCTACTATTTTCAGCAACTACACACCACAAAGATAATTTCCTATAACAGACAAAAAATGCAGTAACTGCTGCAACAACCTCCTAAACGGCTAAGTTGCAACATAAAGGCTGGAATGGAGTTTAGCAGTTTCAAATAAGTCCTACAAATGGATTCTGAATTACAGGAGTTCTGGAGAGAATTCCCAATGACCCAGCACTGGAAACCAAAGGCAAAAAATATTCATGATAACCGCTAGAGATGGCAAAATTATTCATGGCAATCCCTACAGATTCTTCTTCTGCAAACTGAAAGCACCGCTTTCTTATGTAAAAGAATGACTAGGATATTAAGCATTAGGCGTCTAAGATAAAATTCACACTAGCTCCATAGCTTCTTACCTAATAACATGTGAACCATTTCTTCACCTAAATCAAATTATGGGATGGAATTTTTATTTTTTTCAAATATGTTGTATCAGTGCTGAAGGCATCACATTTCTATAATCCTCACATCCATAAAAATGAAAAAGCAGCATAAAGATCTCCGCACTCTTAGAGTCAACCATGAGATTTAGCGCAGCGCCTCAACCGAAAATTATAGATTCTTGTGATTCTCCAAGTGTTAGGTACTAGTAATACCCTAAATAAATAGGTGTTGGTTCTTGTGACACGTCTTGCACAATGTCACTAGCATGATATACCAGCAGAATGCTGTATCTATAGTTTAAAATACTTCGCTGACCTAATCAAAATGCTTTCAACTCTCACCAACAACCTTGCACTGACTGCAGGCTAAAAGGCCCAAGTACCTCTCATATTCCACAAAATCCATGCATTTCATGGCCGGAAATTATACTGTTACACATGTTCATTCTTTAGAACCCTTATTACAGAACCACCTGCTTCCATGTCAAGATAAAAGGAAGAAAACTCAGAACACTTGAAATATAATTAGTCTTCATTCCAGCAACTGGCATGTAATTCAAAGAAATCCTAGTTGTCCTTCTCGCACTCCTGAGATAACATATGAACCTATAACACCACCTATTTAACACACAGTAGGTCACACGGATCATTGGACTATTACAACTACCAATGTATTGAAAAAGCCTCATTAAATAAACTAGATTTTTCTTCATTATCTGACATGAAAGAATTAGCACCTGTACCTTTCACTGCAATCCAGAAAAAGGCACTCTGCCTCTTTAAAAAACTATTATAACCATATCTAAATATTTGTAAAGCTATCAGACATGAGTAGGTTTCAGAACCTCCTCCTGTAACAAATTCATATACAATTTCATGCTTAACAATTCACATGTCCAGCACAAGCTGATAATACAAGCAAGTACCTCAGCTTTGGCTTTGACTTGTCTTTTTCTCATCAGAACATTCAGTTTTTCAAGTACCTATCTAATCATTTAAACCTAAGAAAACATGATAACAAGAAATTCACATGATGCTGTTTAGTCGTTGCATCTCACATATAATCTGCTAAAACATATTGTAAGCAGAATTGCAGTCAAAATTCAGCACAAAACCTGAAACAATAGCCTTACAAGATACATGAATTTTTACGTCATTCACTATATCCACACCATTAATCCACTAAGACTTTCCATTCATCTTCATCAGTTCAAATTTTGATGATGATTTTCAATGACCATTTTATGGCATGACCATGACTGTTGTCTCGTCTTACACTTGGCCATGCCTCTTAGGTGGATCAGCGTCATGTGCCCTTGACTTCATTAAGATGACCTTAATTTTTCCAAAAGGACAATTATTGGGTATTGGAATTAAGAGGCCCAAATGGGGCAGAACTGTTGCAACCTCAGTTAGGGTTCCATCCTACACCATAAGCAAAACAAGTTCTATAAAACAGTTGTAAGACTAGCAATGTTACATGAGCGAGTGTTGGGCTTCCAGCAGCCCAGCAATTTCCATAAAATGAGTGTTGTATTTGTAAATACGATGATCAGATGGATGTGCGGTGATATGAGTTTAGCCAAGACCAGCAGTGATCAGTAGCACATGGAAGATAAAGCTAGAACATGCAAATGGTCGTAGAGGCAGATCTTTCAACTGTTGAAGCTACAACCATGCAAACGGATGCAATAAAGCATGAAGAAGTGGAACCTGCTTGATCATTAGATGGTTCAAAGTGTACCCTTGTAGATGAGGAAGACGAATCAATGGATGTTGAGGAAGAGACTGCTAATGTAGAACTAGCAGTCCTGGTATTCAATGATATCTGGTGAAGATGTACATTGCTTTCAGATAATGCAAGGTTCCTGTGGGTTCATACCACATAAGGCAATCTCCAGTGTAGCTTTGTTCACTGGCATAATTCTAGTGTAATTGATCAAGTTGGCTATCTTGAAGTCGAAGAACTGGTAAAGTATAAACATGTTCACATAGATTCCTCTGTTTATTCGATATTATTTAGCTGTCATGCTGCTTATGACATGATGAGATTAGAAAGAATGCTTTATGGACGAATTGGCTTCCTGGGCACAACATTGTGCACCAGTAAAAGGAATTTGAGGGATAAACTATTGCAGTGGTCCTATGTTGCAACAGGAATTGCTATCATTTGGTGTGTACCATCTGAGACTTTCGCTATGACTCCAATAGGAACATGAAACACCCACAAGAGAAGGGGCACAACAGTTTAACACTGAGATTGCAGTGGATATAATATTCTCGTAGGCATGAAGACTGTTTCCTGAACGATGAAATTATCTATCTTGCAATTTTATTTCTTTAGAAGAGTACTGGAATGAGGCCCAAGCTGTCAAACTTGCGCTTCATGTTAGGCAGGAATTGAGAAGTTTGCACAGAACCAAATGGAACATGCCAACCACAATGCCTGGGTTCAATAACAACGTCAGGTTAACCACTGGCCACATGAATTTGAGCATGAGCAGTTCCAACTTGGACTAATTGAACCAATGATATTGGTGTCTACAATTTATCTTTTCCAAGGGATCTTACATGTGTACCTAATGATTCTGATGCAGCACCAAGAACCAATTTGAATTCATGCCAGGGTGTTCAACTATAAAAGTCATCATCTCATGAGTAGATTGGTGGAGCAATATAATGAGAGGAAGATGGACTTACATGTAGTGTTCATTGACCTAGAAAAAACATACGACAAAGTCATTAGAAGGGTTTTATGGAGTTGTTTGGAGGCTAAAGGAGTACCTGAAGCTTGCGTTAGGGCAATTATGGACATGTACAATCAAGCCAAGACATAGGTGACGATAATGGGAGAAGACTCGGAGCATTTTTCAGTCATGTGAAGTTGAAACAGGGATCAGCGCTTAAGTCCATTTTTATTTGCCTTGGTAATGGATGTACTGACGCGATATATCCAAGGGTACATGCTTTTTGCAAATGGCATAGTATCAATTGACCAATAAGCTGGAGGTACGGAGACAAACCTGGGAATCTAATGATTTAGGTTGAGCAGGACTACGAATGAGTACTTAGAATGCAAGTTTAGTGACTTTACCAACGAAGAGGATGTGGAGGTGAGGATTGATATTCAAGTCATCACTAGGAGAGAACTTCAACTATCCTGGGTTTATAATCCAAAAGAAGTAGTACGGTCGACAAGGATGTAATACATTATGTTGGAGTAGGGTGGAGATGGAGGCTCACATCTAGTTTGTGCGATTAGAATGTGTCGCTAAGTCTTAAATATAAGTTTAATAAAGTGATTGTTAGACCAGCTACTTTGTATGGGGCAATGTGTTGGTTGTTCAAGAACTCGCACGTCCAAAAGATGAAAGTAGCTAAAATAAGGGTGTTGAGATGGGTATGCAGGCATACTAGATGAGATAGGATTAGAAACGAAGATATTTGGAAAAAGGTGGGGTGGCCTCCGTGGACAAAACCAGTATAGTGAACTAGAGATGGTTGAGGCATGTGAAGATGAGATGCCTATATGCCCCGGTGAGAAGATATAAGAGGTTAGCTATAGAGGTCTGAGAAGAGGTACAAGTAGTCGCAGAAATATTACGGAGAAGAGAGGTGATTGGACAGGATTTGAGACACTTGCAATTTACTGAGGACATGTCCCTAGATAGGAGGATATGGAGGTCGAGAATGAGGGTAGAAAGGGGTTAGTAGGTAATCACGTCTAGTTTCCTTATCAGTGGTATTTGTGTTTCCTTTTCTTCTACTTTCTTATACTTTGTTTTTATTATTACATGTTGTTTTCTTTGCTTTAGTTATCATGTTATTTATTAGTGCTAATGGTACTCATTTCCTTCTTGTTTTGTTATGATTTACTTAAGCCAAGGGCCTATCGAAAACAACCTATCTACCCTCATGAGGTAAGAATAAGTTCTTCTCAGACCTCATTTGTGGGATTTCATTGGATATGTTGTTGTTTGAATCTTATAAGCCTAGTAGTGGAGAAATCACAAAGAAGTTGTTACCCTTGGTTGGAATGAAATTGACTTTTGAGAGTGGTCGTAAGACATCAACACTGAACCTGGTTGCTTGGTTGAGCTAATGAAGTTTGACATGTGAGGAGTTGCAGTTGTTTCAGGTGCTGCAAACACTCTGGAAAAATAAAGCCAACAGAACTAGAGTTGCATTTCATTGTTGCCTCTAGTGAGAATATGATCAATGATACAGGCATCAGCCCCGGAGGCATTGTCACAACTTCAAATGGAAAGACAAGTGAGTGTTCTGAGTACGGAATTAATCTATAGGTGGACCACTACTTGGGATCTCTAAGATTTCTAGAAAAATGTGTGCATCTTGTTAAGATGGAAGGCTAAATCAAACAGGTCTTCATTTGAACCAAGATCAGACATCTCAGAAGCATAAGTAATTATGTTTGTAGAATGGAGATATCGATCTTGATGCAAGATGGGAGAAGAATGCCAATGTTGTCAAAGGCATGGTCGCAAAACATCTTGAGCGCTTCGCTTCGCTTTATGGGTGTTTAGTATTGTCATCAAGGCTCTAAGGCATACTTTTTCTTGTCAATGAATGTTATCTTGAAGATGCGACACTAAACAATTGACATTTCATCTTATCGTATTTTTTTTCAATTTATTTGTCTAAGATTGCCTATACAAAGTGGTTGGAATGTAGGGATGAGGTTGAAAAACGAGGGCTTAAGGATATCTATAAGATGGCGAACACAGAAGCAAAGACAACAGTAACGAGTGCTAAGACAACAACGTTTGAGCGCTTGTATGTTGAGCTAGGTGAAAAAGGCGGGGACAAGAGATTGTATAGGCTTGCGAAAGAGAGAGAGAGAAAAGCTCGCGACTTGGACCAAGTGAAGTGCATTAAAGATGAGGAGGGTGAGGTGTTGGTGGATGAGACATTCATTAAGCTAAGGTGGCAAGCTTACTTTCATAAACTCTTAAACGAAAAAGAGAGCAGAGATATTGAGTTGGGTGATTTGGCGCACTCCGATAGTTATCGAGATTTTGGTTATTGCAGGTATGTTAGAGTTGAGGAAGTTAGACATGCTACTAGTAGGATGAACAGAGGGAGAGCAATCAGACCCGATGAGATTCCGGTGGATTTTTGGAAGAGCATGGTCAAGGATAGTATTGAGAGGTTGACTAGGTTGTTTAATGCTATTATGAAGACCACTAAGATGCCTGATAAATGGAGGAGGAGTACAATGGTTCCATTGTACAAGAACAAGGGTGATATTTAAAACTGTAACAATACTGGGGTATCAAGTTGTTAAGCCACACTATGAAGGGCAAGAGAGTGGTGGAGATGAGGGTGAGAAAAGGAGTGTCTATTTCAGAGAATCGGTTCGGGTTTATGCCGGGGCGGTCGACTACTGAAGCAATCCATCTTGTTCGGAGATTAGTGGAGAAATATATGGAGAGAAAGAGGGACCTTCATATAGTATTCATTGACCTTGAGAACGCCTATGGCGAAGTTCCAAGGGATGTGCTATGGAGATGTCTAGAGGCGAAAGGTGTTAAGGGTGATAAAGGGCATGTATGATGGAGCCAAAACTCGTGTAAGAACGATGAGAGGAGACTCAGAGTATTTTTTGATTGAGATGGGACTTCATCAAGGATCTGTATTGAGCCCTTTTCTTTTGCCTTAGTAATAGATGAGCTGACACGGTCTATCCAGAAGGAGGCGCCATGGTGTATGCTATTTGCAGATGACATAGTACTGATTGATGAGACTCAAGCTAAAGTTAATGATAAACTAGAGGTTTGAAGATATACTTTGGAATCCCAAGGGTTCAAACTGAGCAGGACCAAAACAGAATACTTGGAGTGTAAGTGCAGTGTTGCAAGAGGTGAAACAAACATTGAAGTGACGCTTGCCACTCAACTTATTCCAACAACAACAACAACATACCCAGTGGAATCCCACAATGAGGTCTGGGGAGGATAGAATGTACACAGACCTTACCACTACCTCATAAAAGTAGAAAGGTTGTTTCCCGGGAACCCTCGTTTCAAAAACCCATAAGCAGAATAAACTACATATGACAAAAAACACATGTCAATATGTACATACGATATAATTAACACATACGATAGATATAAAACATGTCTACTCCTACTACCTTACTATACCTCCACCTAACCCTACCAACCAATTAGCCTGCTACTCTAATTCGCGACCTCCACTCCTTTCTATCTCAGGTCATGTCATCAGTGAGCTCCAATATCTTGGTTTCATCATCCAGAGTAATGGCAATAAGGACGATGATGTCACACATCGTATTGGGGCAGCATGGACGAAATGGAGGCTTGCCTTTGGAGTATTGTGTGATAAGAAAATACCGCCTAAACTTAAAGGCAAGTTTTACAAAATGGTAATTAGACCATCTCTGCTATATGGGGTGGAGTGTTGGCCAATTAAAAACTCACATGCTCAGATGATGCAAGTCGCGGAGATGAGGATATTGAGATGGATGTGTGGACATACCAGGAGTGATAAGATTAGGAATGAGACCATTTGGGAGAAGTTAGAGGTGGCCCCTGTGGCTGACAAGATGAAGGAAGTGAGACTGCGATTGTTTGGACATGAAGAAGTACCGATGCTCCTCTTAGGAGGTGCAAGAAGTTGGATTTAGGGTTTACATGGAGGGGTAAAAGTAGACCAAAGAAGTATTGGGGGAGGTGATCAGACAAGATATGGTGAAACTTCATCTCACCGAGGACATGACCTTAGATAGAAAGGAGTGGAGGTCACGTATTAGAATAGAAGGCTAATAGGATAGTAGGGGTAGGTTGATGTATGACGTTGTGATATAGTAGATTATAGGAGTAGTCGTGTCTTTATATCCTGTGTTGTCATTATTCGTCTTATATTTGTTACTTTTATCGTATTTACATACTATTATTTTCTTTTCATTATTAGTCATTTTTCTTTCTTTTTTTTCTTTCTTTTTTTCTTTTCTATTCCCTTTTTTTCATATTTAGTATCTTCTGCTTAAGGGGCTTGATTTTTTTACACGAGGGTTTTCCGGAAAACATCCTCTCTATCTCTATGAGGTAGTGTTAAGGTCTGCGTACATTTTACCCTCCCCACACCCCACTTGTGGGATTCCACTCGGTATGTTTATTCTTTTGATTACTACATATATATATATATATTTGTATTTTTTTTCTCTCCATTTGCACATTGGGCTTAAAGAAACAAAGTGCCTTAGAGCATTTGGAGGGGTTTTTTCTTTTGATAACACTAAAGAATGCTTACATACGGTGAATCTACACAATTTCCATTGGATTCCAGAGGAATTGAGTTCCTTGACTTTTACAATACAATCTTTCGAGGACAAGGGTGAGCTGAAAAAGGGAGATTTGATGCGATATGAATTTCTTAAGTCTCTAAAAGCAACTGGAAAGGAATGAAGGAGGCTCAACTTAGCATTGACACTTATGGCTTGTATTAGAGAAGCATGATAGCTCATCCATGTCCTACTTCCCTGTGTTTTAAGCCTATAAATGCCTTCCCTTGAAAGGACTTGTATTTTGAGAAATGATTTAGCCCTTGTTTTTAGCTAAGTTGTTACACCCACTTTATTTCTTCTTCTTTTTGATTTAGGTTTTTCAAGCTTAATTGGCTTTCAATTCCAGACTGTATATTGAACCAACCAAAATTTGCAACTCTAAATCAACTTACCAAACTTCTTGATCACATAGCATGTTGCTGACTCATTATGAGCAACAAATCGAAGTCCTCTAATTGCCTATACATACGAGGTACTCTAAAGAAAACTTCTCTTGCCCCATGAAATTGAAACCAGTCTCTAGTAATCCAACAAACGAATAACAACAACAACAAGAAAAGCAGATATTGCCTTCCACAGCTTGAATCTCCTAACTTCAATATACATTGACCTGTTTACAATATTTATCAAAACAATCATGGTTTGCAAGACAAATCTGACGCCAAAACTGAACAATTTCGTGTGAGCAGAAGAATGCAAATTAGCTTGCAAAAATAATTCGGTCATCATTTCGGCAGGGAGACCAGAAAACTTCAATGCATCAAACCCATATTGGGAATTCTCATATTACCAATAAAATTCATTTTAAAAAAAGAGATTAGCCATTAGCAAACAGGTGAAAACAAGTATAGGAGGAAAATCTAAAAGAAGAAACTAATTGCTTACAGCTAGATTTTCGCCTGAGAAACTAATTGCTCGGAGACTCGCCGGGGAAAGATACGGGGAGAAGGAGCTGAAGCACAGGAGACGGCTTAATTTGAAAATGGGGGGTTTCTCTTTGTTTGGAGGTTGGAACTTGGAAGGGACAACTTTTGGGGAAATGAGGTTTAGGAAGTATCATTGGATTGCAAAAGTTATATTAAATTTTTTCAAAAATAAAAATTTATTATTTAAATTAAATATTTAATATATATTGGCTTTTGAAATATATTAATTATATAATAAATATGTGTTCTTAACTAATATTATAACAAAATCTATTTATATCTTTTACATAGTATATTTTATAAAATTAATTATAAAAACTAAAAGTACAGAATTTGAATGAACATCAGGAAATGCATGTTTAACAAAAATGTCAATATTAAAAATGTTAATATTAAAGAAAAAGGAAAACATAAGGTCGTAACCTTATTCAACAATGAATTCTACTTTAATTTAAAAATTAGAATGCTAACAAAATTATGCTAATGTAAAATCGAAAAACTATGAATTTTTGAGTTTTCGCCATTGGCTACTGGTAATAAATTAGAATAAATAAATGATATAAAAAATTGCATGAAAGCACATGAAGAAATAAAGGTTGAGAATGAGAATTAAATAAAATACAAATAATTAATAATAAAAAATAGATAGGATGATATCTATTAAACTTGTAGTGGGTAAGCACGTAGTGACTGTAGTTAGTGCCTATGCGCCTCAAGTGGGCCTATACGAGGAAGTCAAGAGGCTCTTTTGGGAAGATTTGGATGAGGTGGTGAGAAACATACCAGTGACGGAAAAACTTTTCATTAGGGGAGACTTTAATGAGCATATTGGGGCTACCATTCGCGGGTTTGAAGATGTCCATGGAGGCTTTGGTTTTGGGGATGAGATGTTTCTCTTGAATTTTTTCAAAGCCTTTGAGTTAGTAATTGCTAACTCATGTTTCCAGAAGAGGGAAGATCACTTGATAACCTTTCAGACTGCGGTTGCTAAAACTCAAATTAATTACCTACTTCTCTGGAAGGGGTGATAAAAGCCTTTGTAAGAATTGCAAAGTTATTCTGAGTGAAAATATTTCCACTCAACATAGGCTTCTAGTGATGGATTTAGAGATTAAGAGAGAAAAGAAGAGGAAGATTGTCTACGCCCAACCGAAGATTAGATGGGGAGGCCTGACTCCTGCCCTTTCTCATGAGATGGAAGAGAAGTTGAGAAACTTATAAGCTTGGAGTAGTGGCGAAAATGTGAATAACATGTGGGACATTACTGTTGGTTGCATTAGAAAGGTAGCTACCGAGGTACTAGGGGTTTCAAGAGGGACCTTCGGTGGACGTCAGGGTGATTGGTGGTGAAATGGCGAAGTTCAAGGCAAAGTGAAAGCTAAGAAGGTGGTCTATACAAAGTGGTTGGAGTGTAGAGATAAGGATGAAAAACAAAGGCTTAAGGAGATTTATAAGACGGCTAAGTTAGAAGCAAAGATGGCGGTGACAAGTGCTAAGACAGCATCGTTTGAGCGCCTATATGAGGAGCTAAGTGATAAAGGCGCGAACAAGAGAATGTATAGGCTTGCTAAAGAGAGAGAAAGGAAAAGCTCGCGACTTGGACCAAGTGAAGTGCATCAAGGATGAGGAGAGTGAGGTGTTAGTGGATGTGACTTCCATTAAACTAAGGTAGCAAGCTTACTTTCATAAACTCTTAAAAGAAAAAGGAGATAGAGATATTGAGCTGGGGAAGTTGGCACACTCCGAAAGCCATCGAGACTTTGGTTATTACAGGTGGTTCAGAGTTGAGGAGGTTAGAAGGGCTATTAGTAGGATGAAGAGAGGGAGAGCGATCGCACCTGATGAGATTCCGGTAGATTTTTGGAAGAACATGGTCAAGGATAGCATAGAGTGGATGACTAGATTGTTGAATGCTATTATGAAGACTGCCAAGATGGCGGATGAATAGAGGAGGAGTACAATGGTTCCACTGTACAAAAACAAGAGTGATATTCAAAACCGTAATAATTATAGGGGTATCAAGTTGTTAAGTCACACTATGAAGGCATGGGAGAGAGTGGTGGAGATAAAGGTGAGAAAAGTAGTGACTATTTCAGAAAATCAGTTTGGATTCATGCCAGGGCGGTCAACTACTGAAGCAATTCACATAGTTCGGAGATTAGTGGAGAAATATAGAGAAAGAAAGAAGGACCTTCATATGGTTTTCATTGATCTCGAGAAGGCCTACGACAAAGTCCCAAGGGATGTCTTATGGAGGTATTTAGAGGTGAAAGGCGTCTCAATGGCGTAAATTAGAGTGATAAAGGACATGTACGACGGAGCCAAAACTCGGGTAAGAACGGTAGGAGGAGACTCAGAATATTTTTCTATTGAGATGGGACTTCATCAAGGATCTGTGTTGAGCCTTTTTCTGTTTGCTTTGGTGATGGATGAGCCGGTGCGATCTATAAGGAGGAAATCCCATGGTGTGTGTTGTTTGTAGATGATATAGTATTAATTGATGAGACCTGGACCAAAGTTAATGATAGGTTGGAGGTTTGGAGACACGCTTTGGAGTCCAAAGGATTCAAACTGAGCAAAACCAAAACAAAATACTTGAAGTGCAAATTCAGTGTTGTGAGGGATGAAGCAGACATTGATGTGAGGCTTGCAGCTCACCCTATCCCCAAGAGAGAAAGCTTTAAGTATCTGGGGTCCATCATCCAAAGTAATGGGGATATCGACGATGATGTCACACATCGTATTGGGGCAACATGGACAAAATGGAGGCTGGCCTCTAGATTATTGTATGATAAGAAGATACCACCTAAACTCAAAGGTAAGTTCTACAGAATGGTGGTTAGACCATCTTTGTTGTATGGGGTGAAGTGTTGGCCAATAAAAAATGCACATGTTCAGAAGATGCAAGTCGCAGAGATGAGGATGTTAAGATGGATGTGTGGTCACACCGGGAGTGATAAGATTAGGAATAAGGTCATTCCGGAGAAGCTAGAGGTGGCCCCTACAGCTGATAAGATAAGGAAAGCGAGACTGCGATGGTTCAGACATGTGCAGAGAAGGAGTACCGATGCTCCTGTTAGAAGGTTCGAGAGGCTGGATTTGGGAGGTACACGGAGGGGTAGAGGTAGACCGAAGAAGTATTCGGGGGAAGTGATCAGACAAGATATGGTGAAACTTGATCTCCCCGAGGACATGACCTTATATAGGAAGGAGTGGAGGTCGCGAATTAGAGTAGCAGGCTAATAGGTTAGATAGGTAGGAGTTGTCCGATGTCATATTTATCTGCCTATATATGTTAATTGTCTCGTATTTACTTGTTATCATGTGCTTTTCGTTAGTAATCGCTCTTCCTGTTAACTTTCTCTTTCTCTTCCTTTCCTGTTTTTCATATCTAGCTCATTCTGCTTATGGGTTTTTATAACGAGGGTTCTCAGGAAACAACCTCTCTACCTCTATGAGGTAGTGGTAAGGTCTGCGTACATTCTACCCTCCCCAGACCCCACTTGTGGGATTTCACTAGGTATGTTGTTGTTGTTGTAGTATAAAACTAAAATAATAAAAACAAAAATATAGAAGGAAAAAGAATTTTAAAAAGTTTCATGCAATTGCACTGTGTAATTACACTCAATTTCTTATCCTCCATTGGGAATTGAAGAGTGTAATTACACCTCTTTGTTAAACCCTCTTGCCAAGTAATTACTTAGTTTACCAAATAAGTCAAGGAGTGTAATAATACCCAATCACACTAAATTTCAATTACACTATGACTTTTTGAAAAAGATCTAAATAAAAAATATTGAGTTAATTCGTGAATAAAAATTTTGAGAAGTAATTATCTTTAAAAATTATCTTTTTTTTTGGAGGGGGGAGGGGGGTTGTAACAATATTATTCAACTACCACTATTTGATAGTATGTGAGTGTATAGTATATTATTGTTGCAAATCAAATTTTAAATATTCATACATTTTTGTATGGAAAATTATCGAACACATATGTAAACCAGATGAGTATTACTTGTGCATAGCACGTTGCCCAACAATGTCATTTGTTTGTATCTAATTTTCATATTCTCATATGGAAAATTACAAAAGTATATAACTTTTGGCTTGAAATTACACCTTCTATTTTTATTTACAAAACTAATAAAATAATTACAAAACTATACTATATCATTCCTTACAAAAGCATTTAATACAAGTCAATTTTTATTCTTTTTTTTAATTTTTTTATTCAATTTTCTGACAAACAAATAATGATTTTTGGACTTTGTTCTTTTTTCTTTAAATTTTTACGGAACAATAAATGTACATTGGAAGTTGTTCCTTATATTTTTAAATCAATGCTCAAACTTATTCTTTTTTTTTAATTTTCTAGCACACATTTTCTGACATGCATTCAATGCAAGTCTGTTTTTTTTTAATTTCTTTAATTTTGATGAATCAATTAATTTACAACTCAAATTTTTATTTTATTTTTATTTTTTAATACATCTCACTAACAGGAAACTAATGGAACTCATTGATTTTCTTTTTCCGGGATAATGATGATTGTGTCAGTCTCGACTGACGCGCCGATTGACTGAACCGGCACGTCTCCCCACCCGTCATTACCTTTTAATCAAAAAAAAGTTCCATTTTTCACGGTTACCACAAAAAAAAACTTGTATTTGTTGAAGAACTTTGTAATTTTCGGGCAAAATTTCAAGGTATGTCCGATTAGGTTTTTTTTTTTTTAAATCTTCTTGAATATAACCTTTGGTATACCAACAACCCAATTTTTTTTGGATTAATTGTGTGTTCTTGGGGTTTTTTTCTTTTCTATGTAGTGTTTTCTTATTAAAGAAGGGAATATTGATCATGGAAGGCACACCTAATAGAAAAAGCCCAAGGTTTCAAATCAACATTATTTTCGTTGATAGCACTCCCCGTTCTACATTTACACCAAAGTTTGATCTAAATGAATGTACACCATCACCAACAAAAAGGGTAGACGGATTGGGTGCCAAAAAACGAAGGATCAATGCATAGAAATTAGTTCTAGCAAAAGCAGGGGAAATATTAATCCCAAAAGGAAGGGTAAGGAGCCTATGCATGAGACCAATTTACCAGATGACAATGATTTCGAGGACGAAATCCCACTGTCAAAGAGAGCAAAGTTGAACAAAGGGCCGAATTTGTCTTCTACTGTGAAAGTGAGGGTATGTTGTTTGGTTGATTTTTATTATTCCATTGCTGTTAGAAAATATTATTTTTAATACATTTTTCCTTTGATTAGAAATCTCTTGGGAATAAAGGGAAAATTGCTTCTGGGTCCCAAAAAAAGAAACAATCGAAGGGAAGAAGTAAGAGAGCCCAAGATGAAACAAAGGTATAATGTAATATTTTTTGTATTGGTTATTGTACTGTTAAATTTGATTTTTTTGGAGTCACTACAGTATTTTTTTGTTGTTGTCATTTCTTTGGGATATTTCAGAATAACCAAAAGGTTTCTCGATGGCGCTCGTATGTTAACTATTGTGTGTTTGATGAAATAACCATTTTTTTTTATCAAGATATGGTATGCTTGAGTTGTTTAAAAGTGGTCCATTTAGGTATTTATTTGATTTTCCACCCTTGAATGTGTAATCATAATTCCTTCGAGCGATGGTCCATCATCTCACAAATAAGGACGATATTGGTGAAGTCTTTATATTTAATTTCAATGGTAAAGAGCTAAGATTTGGTCTTAGGGAATTTAGGGTTGTTACTGGTTTGAAATGTGGTACAGTTAATGATTACACACATGATTTGGTTGGGAAATCAAAGGTTGTTGAGTGATACTTCCCAATGGCATGCGATAAGGGTGTAGAACAGTAGCATTTGGTTAGTGCCTTTAAGGTAGGTTTATTTGAGAATGAGGATGTTTTTAACATTGCAACAATTTACTTTATTAGTACATATATTCTGTCATCCCCCCACCCCGAAGAAACATTTTATCCCGTTAGACCATTTCTTGTTGGTTGAATCTGGACGTTACACAACATTTCCATGGGGTAGACGTTCATTTTTTGATTTAAGGGATTTCCGTCAACTTGTTGGAAACCCCAATTATTTTATGTTATGTGGATTTTCATTGGATATACAAATTTGGTTTTACGAGTACTGTAACAAAGTGGATCCTGCCATTGCTGTTCGGAGAAAAAATCGGATTCCGCGCCTTTTCAACTGGACAACAACAGATAGTAGGTTGTATTATCGGAAGCTGTTTAGAGGAATGTTTAGGCGGTATGGTATCTAGGTAATCATCATGCCATATTTTTTATTTGATTATTCTTAGTCTTTATTCATTTCAATTTTTTTTCTATTTTTTGATTAATTTGTAGTACAAGTTTCAAGATTTTGCTTTTACCGCAGAAGACTTGGTGCGTTTGAGGTTAAGCAGCTTGATGATTCAAAATTTGTTGAAAATGATGTTCCGCTTGTGAGCAGTGACTCCAATGATGACGTTGTTGCATGGAACTTTAAAAAGATTGTTGGGGATATCACGTTGGTAAATGTATTTTTTTCAATTCTTACACTGTCAAGTAAAAAAAATAAAATTGTTTTGACCTTTTTAATTATTTTTTTTAGGTGCGCAATAACTTCAAAGTTTTAGAGGTCAAGGTTGAAGCGCAAATTGGAGAGTTAAAAGCATACATGGAAGAATGTTTCAAGAATCTACTTAATGAGATTAAGTTGTCACAAAGTGAAGGTTTAAAGAAGGACTTGGTGTTGAGAAGGTATCATAGAAGTTTATGTATGTGGGTGTTGAAAGTTTGTCACCATTTTTTGGTATGCAGATGTTTGTATTCAACTTGTCATTAATTTGATTTTTAATGGCGAAATAGGATAATATGTGTAGGTGGACCATTGGTTTAAAATGTTGTTATTACTGCTTTGCAGTTTGGTATTTCTGTTGGTATTTACTGTAACGCCCGGTAAAATTACCAAAATACCCCTGGAGTGAGGGTATGTGCGTAACGCATCTTCCGATGCTCGTATGGCGAATCCGAGACCGGATTTGTGATCAGCATGGAAAATGGAGTGGGAAAATGGTCTCGGTCGAATTTTAGAGCTACCCGATCGAAAGATAAATTTTCGAATCAAGTCACAAAACAGTGGCTGTCCGCGACGGAGGCGCGTCGCGGACCTGACGCAGAGTGGCACTTGTGTGTTTTCCAAAATTTTCGACGGGATGGAGAGAACTCGTACAAAAGCACTTTTTCCAAAATTACGCAGTACGCGATAGGTCCGCGTCGCGGACCGTGTGTTTTTTTTTCGAACTGCAAATTCCTAATTTAATTCTAGGGGCATTCTAGTCAATCCCTAGTCCCTCTTAAACACTGGTACACGACTAATTAAGTCGTTTTCAACCAAAAAAGGGTCTAAAACCTCATTCTAAGTCCTATCCCTTAGAAACTAACAAGGCTAGGGCTTGAGGAGAAGAGAGAAGGGCTTGTGGGAGGAATTCGAGCGGAGACCCCGAAAGTACTCGATTGTTGACGGTATCACAGGTATGTAAGGCTAAACTAAAACATGGGATTGTCCTCTCATGTGCCCCATAGAGGTTATAGATGAGTTGATGATTGAAGAGTCGGCATGCATGATTTCTTTGATGGGTTTTCTTGGAAATTATATTTGAAACTATATGTTTTCTATGTTGATGATCATCATACTATTGGTATTCTTAAGTTGGATATTTTCATGAGAATCTGCATAACCCGACATGATTAATTTGAATAGCATGCATAATGAATTTGAGAATGATGAGTCTAGAGCCTTGAATTAAGATTGTGATTGTGATTGTGATGAGAGAATGATGAGTCTAGAGCCTTGAGTTAAGATTGTTGATTGTGATTGTGATTGTGATTGTGATGAGAGGATGATGATGAATTGATAGAGTTTGATTGTCTTATGAGTCTCTACAAATAAACTCTACCGATGTGTCTATTCACTTGATTCCTAATGATTGTTCTAATCTTGAGTCATTGATGAGAATGAATGATGAGAGGGTTAAAGTCCCTATGAGATTGATTGATGAGAGGGTTAAAGTCCCTATGAGCTTGATTGATGATAGGGTTAAAGTCCCTATGAGATACCGATCGTTGACGGGGTTAAAGTCCCTACGAGATTGGTTTGATTTGATTGATGGTTTTATGAGCATTGAGTCGGGAGGAGTATCGAGCACCGAAATGGGTAAGAGTGAGTCCCACTCGAACTCATTAAACTATGTCGCCAAGCATAGAAGAGGTTTTCCTCTTGAGTTGATGTCCCTGAAATCAATAGCGGACTTTGTTGATTGTTCTGTCTCCATCTTGGATTTATCCATTATGGTTTCGATTCGTCTCTACCTGGCAAGTACGGGACGGCCGTGGCAACACCGGCGGGATTGTTGTACAATCACTGGCTCATAAGTGATTGTTGTCGGTTAAGAGAAACTCCCATAAATTTCGTACCTTACTCCGAGTCTAGAAGAGATGAGAGGAGGTGAGCTCCACTGAGACGAGATGAGATGAAATGAAATGTGATGAGATAAGAGAAGGTGAGCTCCTTTGAGATGAGTCTGAGATGATTGATGAGGTTTGAGTTGTTGATAGGTCACTTGTCTACTCTTTATTCTTGCATAGATGGACATTTGACTAATGATGTGATTTGATATGTATTTTGAGTTGCTATTGTTTCCATATTATTCTACCGGTTTCTGTTTCATTCAGCTATTTTACATACCAGTACATTCCAAGTACTGACGTCCACTCTGGACTGCATCATTTTATGATGTAGAGGCAGGTACTAGAGATCATCGACAGGCGCTCCGTTGAAGATCTGATATTCGAAGTTGATTTGGTGAGCCTCCCCTACTCCGGAGGATCCACTACTTTTATTTCATCATGCTTTAGAGTTAGATTGGACTATTTCTTTTATTTTGATTTGGGTAGCCATGGATTTGTCATTGGCACCACATGGTTAGTGATAGAGGCTTCATAGACGATGGTCGGGTGTTGATGTTGAGATTGTGAGCTAGTTCTTTCTACTAGCCTTTATTATTTTATATATTCTTTTGAGACTTTAGATGAGATGTATCCATTACTTAATTATATTTTCCACTGTTCAGTAGAGTTTATTCGATTGAATGATGTGATGAGGCTAAGTGGTTCGCTTGGGGACTAGCAATAGTCCCTGAGTGCCGGCCACGCCAAGGGTACCCTCCCGGGGCGTGACAAACTTGGTATCAGAGCACAGAGTTCAAGTGTCCTAGGGAGTCTATGAGGCCGTGTCTAGTAGAGTCTTGTTTATGGGTGTGTTGTCGACCACACTTCATAAGCAGGAGGCTATGGGACATTAGGAATGGTTACACTTCTTTCTTACTCTAAATCGTGCGATGGAATTGAACTTTATGAAAACTATCCTCTAATTCGTGCGTTACACGTGCAGAATCGATAAACATGCCTCCCAGAAGAGCTGTCAGAGGAAGGGGACGTCCTGCCAGGCAAGCTGTTAACCCACCTGAACCCCAAGTACCCGAGGGGCCCGTGGATCCAGCGGTTCCTGTCGAACAGCCCCCTCAGGACGAGGTCTCCAATGCCGCGTTACGCCAAGCTATTCGGGCTCTAGCCCAGGCTGTTGCGGCACCTCCTGTGAGACAGGGAGCGGGCAGACTGGACACTCATGACACCTCCAGAGTCCGGGAATTTCTGAGGATGAACCCGCCTGAGTTCACGGGGTCGGCAGCTACTGAAGACCCCGAGAGCTATATTGAGGAGCTTGAGAAGGTGTTCCAAGTGATGCACGTGGCGGATGTGGATAGAGTTGAATTGGCCGCCTACCAACTCAAAGGGGTGGCCAGGCTGTGGTTCGACCAATGGAAGAGGGGCCGAGTGGATGATGATTCAGGTGTGACCTGGGCAGTGTTTGAGGATGCCTTCTTGGGACGCTTCTTCCCAAGGGAGAAAAGAGAGGCTAAGGTGAGGGAGTTTCTGAATCTAAAACAGGGCTCCATGACCGTGCAGGAGTATGGCCTGAAGTTCACACAGCTATCTCGCTATGCCCCAGATATGATTGCCGACAAGAGGGGGAGAATGGGAATGTATGTCGATGGGTTGAATAGAGGGCCCAAAAGGGATGGCAGAGGGGCAATACTGGTGAGTGATATGGACATTGGGCGATTGATGACATTTGTACAACAGGCTGATGAGGAGAGGCAGCATGACAAGGAGGAATTCAGGCGCAAGAAAGCCAAAACGTCTAGCTATGAGACGGGAAGGAGAGGCAATGGTCATCGCTTTCCAACACCATCATCTGCTAGTACGCCCACGCCCAGGATCAGGGATGATCAAAGGTCCCAGAATACTAGAGCCCCTGGGTCCCAGTCACAAGCTAGTGTGGCTCAAGGATCGCGGGGTCAACCGCCGTGTAAAAAGTGTGGCAAGTTGCACCTGGGGAGCTGTCGTGAGGGAAAAGATGGGTGCTACAAATGTGGCCAAGTGGGTCACTATCAGAGAGACTGTCCTCGATGGGCTAGCCGAGCTCAATCCACTGCATCGGCCCCACCAGTAGGAGGGAACCAGAGGGCTACTATGTCAGGAACAGGCGGAGCGACAAACCGCTTGTACGCCATGGGTAGTCGCCAAGATCAGGAGAACTCCCCAGATGTGGTGACGGGTATGATTCGTGTCTTTACTTTTGATTGTTATGTCTTGATGGACCCTGGTGCCACACTGTCATTTGTATCTCCTTATGTGGCCAGTAAATTTGATATGACCCCTGAGAGTCTCCTTGAACCTTTTGATGTTTCTACTCCAGTGGGTGAGTCTATTCGAGCTGAGAGAGTTTATAGGACTTGCGTAGTGTCCATCTATCATAGGGACACTCTTGTTGATTTGATTGAGCTGGAGATGATTGATTTCGACTTGATCCTTGGCATGGATTGGCTCCACGCCTGTTATGCCTCTGTTGATTGTAGATCCCGAATTGTTAAGTTCCAAATTCCAAATGAACCAGTTCTAGAGTGGAAGGGTGACTCACTGACACCGAGGGGGAGGTTTATCTCATATCTTAAAGCCCGGAAGTTAATTTCCAAAGGTTGTATCTATCACCTAGTACGAGTGAAATCAGACGAGGTTGAGTCCCCAACTCTTGAGTCAGCTCCGATCGTTAGTGAGTATCCAGAAGTATTTCCTGATGATCTGCCCGGAGTCCCTCCTGATAGGGAGATTGACTTCGGGATTGACATTCTTCCTGATACCCAACCCATTTCGATTCCACCTTACAGGATGGCCCCCGCTGAGCTGAAAGAATTGAAAGAGCAACTAAAAGATTTGCTAGAGAAGGGCTTCATTAGGCCAAGCGTTTCACCATGGGGTGCTCCTGTCCTATTCGTGCGAAAGAAAGATGGGTCTCTCAGAATGTGTGTTGATTATAGGCAACTGAACAAGGTCACCGTGAAGAACAAATATTCTCTCCCAAGGATAGATGATTTGTTTGACCAACTTCAGGGCGCCTCTTGTTTCTCTAAGATAGACCTCAGATCTGGCTACCATCAGCTGAAGGTGAGAGAGTGCGACATTCCAAAGACAGCCTTTAGGACTAGATATGGCCATTTTGAATTCCTGGTCATGTCCTTTGGGTTGACGAATGCACCTGCCGCCTTTATGGAGTTGATGAACAGGGTGTTCAAACCGTATCTTGACTTGTTTGTGATTGTATTCATCGATGATATTCTGATATATTCAAGGAGTGAAGAGGAGCATGCCAATCACCTCAGAGTTGTCCTCCAAACTCTTAGGGACCATGAGTTGTATGCAAAATTTTCAAAGTGTGAGTTCTGGCTTAAGTCAGCAGCCTTCCTGGGCCACGTTGTTTCTGGTGATGGTATTCAGGTGGATGCCCAGAAGATTGAAGCGGTTAAGAACTGGCCACGACCGACCACTCCGACTGACATTAGAAGTTTCTTGGGGTTGGCGGGCTACTACCGCAGGTTTGTAGAAGGATTTTCTTCCTTATCCGCACCATTGACCAAGTTGACCCAGAAAAAGGTCAAGTTTCAGTGGTCCGAGGAATGTGAGAAGAGTTTCCAGGAATTGAAAACGAGATTGACTACTGCACCAGTCTTAACTTTACCCGAGGGAAATGAGGGCTTTGTGATTTATTGTGATGCCTCAAGGGTCGGACTGGGATGTGTACTAATGCAAAGGGGGAAGGTGATAGCCTATGCCTCCAGGCAACTCAAGGTCCATGAAAGGAATTACCCAACCCATGACCTCGAGTTGGCAGCGGTAGTGTTCGCACTTAAGATCTGGCGTCACTACTTGTATGGGGTACACGTGGATGTGTTCACAGACCACAAGAGCTTGCAGTATGTTTTCAGTCAGAAGGAGCTTAACTTGCGACAGAGGAGATGGTTGGAGTTGCTCAAGGATTACGACATGAGCATTCACTATCATCCAGGTAAAGCTAACGTTGTTGCTGATGCTCTTAGCAGGTTATCAATGGGTAGCACAGCCCATGTGGAGGAAGGAAAGAGGGAATTAGCCAAGGACGTACACCGGTTGGCTCGATTAGGGGTCCGACTTGAGGAGAACAACGAAGGAGGAGTTAATGTGGAGAACGGGTCTGCTTCCTCGCTAGTGACAGAAGTGAAAGAAAAGCAAGACCAAGACCCAGTTATACTCCAATTGAAGGAGGATGTCCACAATCAGAAGGTGACGGTCTTCTCCAAAGGGGGAGATGGTGTACTGAGATATCAAGGTCGATTGTGTGTTCCAAATGTTGATGGCATACGGGACAGAATCATGGCAGAAGCTCATAACACTAAATATTCCATTCACCCTGGCTCCACCAAAATGTACCACGACTTAAGGGAGGTCTATTGGTGGAATGGGATGAAGAGGGATGTTGCAGAGTTTGTCTCGAAATGCCCAAATTGCCAACAAGTGAAGGTTGAGCATCAAAGGCCATGTGGATTGGCTCAGAACTTTGAAATTCCGGAGTGGAAATGGGAGATGATCAACATGGACTTTATCACTGGCCTGCCGAAATCTCGAAAGCAACATGATTCGATATGGGTGATCGTGGATAGGATGACAAAGTCGGCTTACTTCTTGGCAGTAAAGACAACAAACACTGCGGAAGAGTATGCCAGACTGTACGTCCAGGAGATCGTGAGGTTGCATGGGGTTCCTTTGTCTATCATCTCGGACAGAGGGGCTCAATTTACCTCCCAGTTCTGGAGATCGTTTCAGAAAGGTTTGGGTACTAAGGTGAATCTGAGTATAGCTTTTCACCCGCAGACGGATGGTCAGGCAGAGCGTACGATTCAAACACTCGAGGATATGTTGAGAGCTTGTGTACTTGACTTCAAAGGAAATTGGGATGACCATCTACCCTTGATCGAATTCGCATATAACAATAGTTATCATGCAAGCATTCAGATGGCTCCTTATGAGGCCCTGTACGGGAGAAGATGTAGGTCGCCGATTGGGTGGTTTGAGGTTGGAGAAGCAGGGCTGATTGGGCCTGATCTTGTTCACCAGTCGATGGAAAAAGTCAAGATCATTAGAGAGAGGCTAAAGACTGCCCAGAGTCGCCAAAAATCCTACACCGACGTAAGGAGAAGAGACTTAGAGTTTGAGATAGATGATTGGGTGTATTTGAAAGTATCACCTATGAAAGGTGTCCTAAGGTTTGGAAAGAAGGGAAAGTTAAGCCCACGATATGTTGGGCCATATCAGATCGTAAAAAGGATTGGGAAGGTTGCTTACAAGTTGGAGTTACCTTCCGAGTTAGAGGGAGTTCATCCGGTATTCCATGTGTCGATGCTAAAGAAATGCTTGGGAGATCCCGCCGTGGTGATTCCTATCGATGGCCTTGGAGTGAAAGATAGCCTATCTTATGAAGAGGTCCCGGTTCAGATCCTTGATCGTCAGGTTCGCAGGTTGAGGAACAAAGAGATAGCCTCAGTCAAAGTCCTGTGGAGGAATCAATTCATTGAAGAAGCCACATGGGAAGCCGAGGAGGAGATGAGGGCCAAATACCCGCACCTATTCGTGACAACGGATGATGGAAACATTTAAGGTAAAAATCCTTGCTCTTCACTAAACTGGTTGTTTTATTTTGATGCGACTTACTATTGCCTGGTCGAGGATGGATTGATTGAACTGAGTGGAAGATGAGTCTCGAGTCTATTTGTGCTTTAGTCCCCACCTCTACTCATCATTCGAGGACGAATGATCCCAAGGGGGAGATGATGTAACGCGCGGTAAAATTACCAAAATACCCCTGGAGTGAGGGTATGCGCGTAACGCATCTTCCGATGCTCGTATGGCGAATCCGAGACCGGATTTGTGATCAGCATGGAAAATGGAGTGGGAAAATGGTCTCGGTCGAATTTTAGAGCGACCCGATCGAAAGATAAATTTTCGAATCAAGTCACAAAACAGTGGCTGTCCGCGACGGAGGCGCGTCGCGGACCTGACGCGGAGTGGCACTTGTGTGTTTTCCAAAATTTTCGACGGGATGGAGAGAACTCGTACAAAAGCACTTTTTCCAAAATTACGCAGTACGCGATAGGTCCGCGTCGCGGACCGTGTGTTTTTTTTTTGAACTGCAAATTCCTAATTTAATTCTAGGGGCATTCTAGTCAATCCCTAGTCCCTCTTAAACACTGGTACACGACTAATTAAGTCGTTTTCAACCAAAAAAGGGTCTAAAACCTCATTCTAAGTCCTATCCCTTAGAAACTAACAAGGCTAGGGCTTGAGGAGAAGAGAGAAGGGCTTGTGGGAGGAATTCGAGCGGAGACCCCGAAAGTACTCGATTGTTGACGGTATCACAGGTATGTAAGGCTAAACTAAAACATGGGATTGTCCTCTCATGTGCCCCATAGAGGTTATAGATGAGTTGATGATTGAAGAGTCGGCATGCATGATTTCTTTGATGGGTTTTCTTGGAAATTATATTTGAAACTATATGTTTTCTATGTTGATGATCATCATACTATTGGTATTCTTAAGTTGGATATTTTCATGAGAATCTGCATAACCCGACATGATTAATTTGAATAGCATGCATAATGAATTTGAGAATGATGAGTCTAGAGCCTTGAATTAAGATTGTGATTGTGATTGTGATGAGAGAATGATGAGTCTAGAGCCTTGAGTTAAGATTGTTGATTGTGATTGTGATTGTGATTGTGATGAGAGGATGATGATGAATTGATAGAGTTTGATTGTCTTATGAGTCTCTACAAATAAACTCTACCGATGTGTCTATTCACTTGATTCCTAATGATTGTTCTAATCTTGAGTCATTGATGAGAATGAATGATGAGAGGGTTAAAGTCCCTATGAGATTGATTGATGAGAGGGTTAAAGTCCCTATGAGCTTGATTGATGATAGGGTTAAAGTCCCTATGAGATACCGATCGTTGACGGGGTTAAAGTCCCTACGAGATTGGTTTGATTTGATTGATGGTTTTATGAGCATTGAGTCGGGAGGAGTATCGAGCACCGAAATGGGTAAGAGTGAGTCCCACTCGAACTCATTAAACTATGTCGCCAAGCATAGAAGAGGTTTTCCTCTTGAGTTGATGTCCCTGAAATCAATAGCGGACTTTGTTGATTGTTCTGTCTCCATCTTGGATTTATCCATTATGGTTTCGATTCGTCTCTACCTGGCAAGTACGGGACGGCCGTGGCAACACCGGCGGGATTGTTGTACAATCACTGGCTCATAAGTGATTGTTGTCGGTTAAGAGAAACTCCCATAAATTTCGTACCTTACTCCGAGTCTAGAAGAGATGAGAGGAGGTGAGCTCCACTGAGACGAGATGAGATGAAATGAAATGTGATGAGATAAGAGGAGGTGAGCTCCTTTGAGATGAGTCTGAGATGATTGATGAGGTTTGAGTTGTTGATAGGTCACTTGTCTACTCTTTATTCTTGCATAGATGGACATTTGACTAATGATGTGATTTGATATGTATTTTGAGTTGCTATTGTTTCCATATTATTCTACCGGTTTCTGTTTCATTCAGCTATTTTACATACCAGTACATTCCAAGTACTGACGTCCACTCTGGACTGCATCATTTTATGATGTAGAGGCAGGTACTAGAGATCATCGACAGGCGCTCCGTTGAAGATCTGATATTCGAAGTTGATTTGGTGAGCCTCCCCTACTCCGGAGGATCCACTACTTTTATTTCATCATGCTTTAGAGTTAGATTGGACTATTTCTTTTATTTTGATTTGGGTAGCCATGGATTTGTCATTGGCACCACATGATTAGTGATAGAGGCTTCATAGACGATGGTCGGGTGTTGATGTTGAGATTGTGAGCTAGTTCTTTCTACTAGCCTTTATTATTTTATATATTCTTTTGAGACTTTAGATGAGATGTATCCATTACTTAATTATATTTTCCACTGTTCAGTAGAGTTTATTCGATTGAATGATGTGATGAGGCTAAGTGGTTCGCTTGGGGACTAGCAATAGTCCCTGAGTGCCGGCCACGCCAAGGGTACCCTCCCGGGGCGTGACATTTACAATGGTGCAGGTTGAGATTATGCACTTGTTATCTCATTACATGGTGAAATTAATTTGTGTTTTTCAGGACAATGGATGTTATGATTGTTTTTTCTCTTTTTATTAGTTCTTGAAATTCCCTAGCGCCTTTTGTTTGGCAAAGAGTTTTGGAGTGTTAGTTAGGTTCCTTGTTGGTAGTTAGGGTATTTAATGTATTTTTTTTTTTTTTGGAGTTGGTGCATGTTGAATTTTTTGGTGTACTAAGTCTTGTGCTTCATCATGGTAGTTTTTTGGTGTTAATTGGTTGGTGCTTCTGAGAAAGAGTGGTACTCGTCATGGTAAACAATATATTTTTTTATTCATGCTTGTGCATTTATGTGGTGCATATTTATGTTTTTAACACATATTGAAAATCTGAATTAGTGTACTTGTACTTTGTCTTGAAAATAATACTGGTGTGTTTTGTTGATTTCATGGGTATTCAATAAGCTGAAAATTTTGTATTTGAATGTTTTTAAATATTGATGTTTTGGTTAGGTCCCTTATTGGTTGCACCATGTTATTTTCGTCAAATTTATTATCCCTTTGCGTAAAGTCATTGGTGTGTTACTTCGTTTCATCTTTGGTATAACTGATGGTATTTTATATGGTAATTAATATGAATCCTATCACAGTGTTTAGATTAGGTTTTAATATGGTGAATGATGTTATTTTAATTTTAGTTGGTGTTCAATTTGACACTTTTCTTGTTCATATTTTATCAATCATTATTTCTTGTATATAGATTGTTGAGGGTGACAAACCATTTGATGTGGATGTACATTTGGCCGATGTTAACCATCCTATTTCTGATTTTCCAACGGATGATCAAAGTGCACATCAATCTCCAAAATATCCTCCTGAGAGATCAGAAGGTTAGTATTTACGTATAAAAACAACCAATGTCAATCAATACTAGTGCAACTCACGACATTTTAATAACCTTTATAACCTAATTTTTAGTTGCAGGTGAAACGACAACGTCTGCCCATAAGACTCCTACGTTGGATGACTTTGAGTTACCTGAATTTAGAGAGTCTCAGATTGCCACTCTGGAGAACAAGATTTCATATGTGACACCAACGCAACGTGCACGAACAAAGGCTCCGGGGAAGTTTGTCCAATCACCCTATACTGACCTAAGTAGTTCAGCATGCAAATCAAAGGACGCGCTTGTCATATTTCAGCTGAAGCACCCGTTTGTAGGCCATGACAAATTTGAAGTTCATCCGGAGTTGGTTGATGCCTTAAAGAAGTGGATTAAAGACGGATTATCGAAAAAACGTGGAAGGTTTGTGTAATTTTTTTATTATTTATGATTTAATTGACTTCATAACATTAATTATTTACTCATTTTTCAATTTGTTTTAGGAGAGTGAGTGCATGTACTGTTACGTCGAACAAGATAAATCCTTCGTTTGAATTGGTGTTGAATATGTTGGGTTGATGGACTGGTTTTACGTCATGGTCACTACTGGAATGGCTTGGACCGACTCGGTAATTTATTTATTATATTTTCATAAAATTATTTATTAACTGTTGCATAGTCATCTTGGTTGCCTAGTTGGTTTGGAAAAATGGTGTGTTTCTTGTCGCTTCCACCCTTTTTTTCAATGGTGTATCAAGATTAAGCCTCATAAATTATTGCGCAAAATCAAGCGCAATTATTATGGTTATATGTTGTGTATAAAACTTGCTGACCAGACCACTTTATTTTTTTCCCATATGGTTAATAAGAGTAAAATATCATGGTAATAAATAACGTCTATATGTTGCAGTGTTTTTGATTTCTTGCATAGTTTGCCTTTTGTTTTTTAATATTTCAAGCACTTTTGGGCTCTGTCAACTATGCTTTTTAAGTTGTAGTGTAAGTTTGGATGTATGTATTTGTCTGTTTTTATTTTGTCTTTCAGTTCCAATTTATGTTGTCCATTTTTTTATTTCTTTTTCCTTAACAATTGTTTCTTTCTATTTTTTTAATAAAATTACAGCATGTGAATGTTCTTATGTACTATCTGCGCAAAAAGTGCAAGTATGGCGATGCAATCCAAAATAGAGTCACAACGACAAACACATTCTTCACTAACTAAGTTGAACAAATCTATGATATTTGGGTCACCAACAATAGGAATAGTACATTGATAACCCAAGACTGTGATATTGTACAATATATTAGGGGTTACAAAATATTGGCAAATACGTCATGGGATAAAGTGGATTACGTTATCCATATTGCAGTAAAATGCCATTGGGTTTTGGTATTATTTTGTTCATCTTTGATTCACTTAGCGAGGTTGGTTCGCGCCACAATATAGCGATGCTTTTCAGTTGGTGAAGAAGTTAGCAGAAATTATTCCTCTCTTCTTGGTTTCTACTGGGTTTTATAGGAAAAGGGATAATATTGATTGGGAGACTCAGTAGACTATGCGGAATATACATTCTCCAATAGCCCCACCTTCATTACATATGACAATATTCCACAGCAGGTTGAAGATTCCAAGAATATATTATTTTTTTATTTATTTATCATCCAAATTTATTTTTCTTAATATGTTTTTATGTATTTTCTTATTTCATTTTTTTATACGTGGGCAGCGACTGCGAATTGTTTATGTGTGTCTTTGGTGAGCTCATATGTAATGGGTATGATTATGCTGAGATTGCAACAAAATCATTTGATCCTGCTTTCTGTTGGCTAAGATATGAGACTTTATTATGGGACTATGGAAACAAGAAGATTGATTCCGATGTCATTCGTGAAAATGAGGTAACAGGAAAGGTTGTCAGCAAGTTTGGTGGTCCTAGTAGGCAACACGTCGAGGAAAGTGAAAAAGTGGCGACGTCTAAGTATGTTCCTAGGAGGAAGTCATAGTATTTATCGGAATGTTGGACAATTTTTTTTTATATGGTGTACATATTGTTGTAAATAATCTTTTGGATGTTGGTGTGGTTTAGTGTGATGTTGGTGTAATTTATTATTTTTCCTTATAATTGTGCCATGTCTAGTTTGGTGTTTAAATTATTTTTTTTGTCATGTTGGTATCATCCTTAATTAAGCATAACCTATACATGAACTAGTTTGAATAATTTATGTACCAACAACCATGATATGTTTTATTCTTAATCTAATTTTATACCATAAAAGTTATATTCATCTGTTAACATCATTTTCACAAAAATCACACAAAAACACCCAAGGTGTTTCCAGCTTTGTTAGCCCCTAATTTTTTAAAGCTTACCAACATACACCAGTCTAGAAACCTAAAGAAACACTAGACAAAATGCCAATCCAGTTTGCGTGATATCCAGTTGTTTGAAAAACTGTATGTAAAATCAGTTACAAAGTGTTACAAGAATATTATGGGTAGTATTAATAAAATACACATGATTCAAAATACAAAAAATACCAATTCCAAATGTGCACCATACAAAACTTGTAATTCACTCTTGCTTGGAACATGGTTTTTGGGTGCAATTCTTCTTTCTGTGGCCTTCCCGCCCCACATAAACTACAGTTACTTTTAATTTTCTTGCAATACATGAACTAGTTTGAATAATTTATGTACCAACAACCATCATATGTTTTTATTCTTAATCTAATTTTATCCAATAAAATTAATATTCATCTTTACTAGCACCAACTATTAACATCATTCTTACAAAAATCGCATTGCAAAAACAACCAAGCTGTTTCCAGCATTGCCAACCCCTAATTTTTTAAAGCTTATAAAAAAACAACATACACCATTTTAGAAACCAAAAGAAATACCAAACAAAATACCAATCCAATTTCTGCGATATCCAGTAGTTTTTGGAGAATTGTATGTCAAATCAGTTAACAACTATTACAAGAATATTATGGCCATGATTAAAATACACATGATCAAAATATAAAAGACACCAATTCAAAATGTGCTCCACACAAAACTTGTAATTCACTCTTGATCGGAGCGTGGTTTTTTGGTGCAATTCTTCTTGTTGTGGCTTTCGCCCCACATGAACTGCAACTAGTTTTAATCTTCTCGCAATTCATTTCATTGAAACCCTTTTTCCTATCCTTGTTTGATGGCCTTCCTGTTCTCCTTCTTGTGATTGGTAGAAATACCAATTCCTCCAATATATGGGTGGGAATCACCCATGTGCTTTCGCAGGGTAGTGGCTCGATTGGTATTGCATAAGTATCTTGAAGTTCTTGTTACTATAGTAGATTGAATAGAAGGACTCAATGTGCTTCTTCCTATATCCAATAACAGCTATTGCATGACTATATGGAATTTCGTCATGCTGAAACCATCCACAGCTACACATATGTGTGTTCAGACAAACTATGAATCTCTTAGCACCATCTATAATAGTATGAAGATGTTCTATTGAAGCGCGTACCTTCAATAAAAAATAATAATTATTATGCATTTTTTCAATGTTTATAATTTTAAAAAGTATCCATATACTAACCGTCATACCATTGGACGATTCCCTATTTTTCACGAACAATTGATTGTACTTCTTTGTCAAAACAGTTGTTGTTTTCCTTCCTTCCTTGTTATGTTTTTCATTCCAACGTTCTATTGTTTGCTTCACATACTCCAACATAGGAATCACGGGTAGCCTTCTTCTAGGTAAGATTGCGTTATTGATGGACTCAACTATGTTACTTGTTAAAGTCCAAGAGTCCTCTTTACGGTTGTATGACAACGAGACCATCTTTCAAAACCAGCCTTCATTAGATAGGATCGAATCTTTGAATTTATATCATCCATTCTATCTATCAACTCATTAAACTCTTAGACAGTATAGGCTTTTGCCAAGCGAAAGAATAATTTCCTAACTTCATCGATATTCTTGTGTGTTATCTTCAATAAATTAGCCTACAAATGGTAGATACAAGCATAGTGTTTTATGTTTGGATTAAACAGTGGCTGTAGCGGTCCATATGCTTTTATTTCTGTCGGAAACAAAACACATACCATCTCTGTCACCAAATGCTATTTTGAAATTTTCAAAGAACCAACTCCAAGCATTGTCATTTTCGGAATTAGCAATACCATACGCCAGTGGTAAAATATGACCTATGCGATTATCAAATTAATATCGTATAAAAGATATAACCACAATAATTTAATAATCATTTTCCTTTGCTATTAGAAAAGATATAACCGCTATTAATCTTTACGTCAAATACTAACCTCTAGGATCCAATGTGCTAGCTATCAAAATGGTGCCTTCGAATGTTGATCGTATGTGTGTCCCATCAACTACAACGATTGGACGACAATATTTCCATTCTCGTATGCTTGCATCAAGTGCAATAAACGAATATAAAAACTTATCGTCTTCGATTTTTTTAAGATTTACAATGCTCCCAGGATATGCTTCTCCCAATATATAGAGTTACATTGGCATTTTAGAGTACGATTCTTCTGGGTCTCCCCACAATATCTTCATTGCTTTTTGTTTACCCCTCCATGCCTACATGTATGCTAAGGAAATACCATTTTTCCTCTTCATGTCTGCTCGTATGTCGCTCGGTGTGTACATTGTTTTGGTGTCGCTATGCTAGTTGATTGACGTTTTATGTTCAACCCGGCGTTCCCCAAGCAATTGTGTTCATCGTTAAAGACACGGACCTTGAATAATCCAGACTTGCCCAGCAATGACGACTTGAAAAACCATGAACAATGATCATCAACAAAATTCAACGTCAAACTACAAATAACAAACAAATCAAATTAATGATCATTACACTTTTCTGTGAAATAAGAAAAAAGTAAAAGTTTTTCGCTCTTATTATACCTTGCAGTGCACGATCGGACAACTTTGAATCGAAACTATCTTAACAGTGCATACCTCTGCATAACATCAACCAATGTACGCTTGTTTAAGTAGATTTGACCTTCCACAACTACATTTATTAAAGCATTGCTAATTACATGGGGCTCTTCAATTTCATCAACCGAATCCACCAATACAGGGTTTTTCACTGCCAAACCCATCTCCTCTAATGTTATTACTTCGGGCAACAAGATTTCATTGGTTCTCTTCTGCGTTATAGGCTCGACATCTCTATCAATATACGTCACACATAATGGATACATCGAAAAGAATTCCGGGTTGAACCTTTTTTTATCCAAATACACTTTTACCCCCACGTCATTGTGGATTTTCAATGATGGCGAATGTACATTAATGACATATTGTATTACCAAGTCAATGCATGTTCTGTCTAACCCTATTTGAGAAGCAATGACTCTCAACAAACCATCATGATTTGATGAAGTATCATATAATACTCCTTCAATCTTATAATCTATGTAGTTACCTGTTTCACACACCAAAGATATACCACAGTCAGCATCAAATATTCCGCATTTAACATTAGAAAGTTTTCTCTTGGTTATAATACCATGAAAAATACCAATTAGCCAATCATATTTCTACATTTCCACCAATTTGCATACCAACTCAGGATCACGAAGGTGGAGCTTATTTAGGGGAATGATTTCATTTTTATACCAAAAAAATGCACCATAAAGTTTTTCAACCACATTGCACACCAACTCATGCCCACATAATTCTCACATCAATTTAACACCAACATATTACCACTTAAATGTTACTAAGCATAATAAGTAAATTTTATCAAATGTCAAAAAAAAAAAATCATATGTAAACATTAACATTCATGATAAATATTTTACCACAATTAAGATCAAGCACGTCCAACTTTTTATTTTATTAAGTCAACTACAAAAACAAGTTCGAAACTAATTAAAGTCAGATTCTTCACCAATTTCTAATATTTCAAAAGAAAGAATTTTCATAATATTACATAATATTTCATCATATTTCACCAAAATTGACACAAAATTATCGTTACCCATGGAATCAATCTTCACGAACACCTTCCTTACACCTCCACTTTTTTTTTTACCCTCACCGATTTTCTTAAGTTGTTACTTAAAACTTTAAACACAAGTTTTGGTAAATATACTAACACTTTTCCCTCCAATAATATATATATTTCCACATGTCACAATAAACTAGTCTAATATGTGGACAAGGTACAAAAGTTGGTGCATCACTACCATTCCTAGCTGCAAAACAGCCTGCCACTATGCAATCCAATCAATTTAATTGATTTGATTGCACGTGGTAAAATAAAAACACTACAACTTTCATTTTTTTTAAAAAAAATATAAAGGGAAAGTACCAAAAGAATTTTTTTTGGTATTCACACGGATGCCTAATTTTTTAACCTTTTTATTTTTTATTTTAAACTTTCCCAACACCAATAACATCATCTTTCAATCAACATTAATTAATGCAAATAAAAAATTACAAAAGCATGCATGGGACCCACGCGGCTGGAAAATTATTTTAACATTTACTTTTATTATTTTTTCTTTTCCAACATCAATCACATCATATTCCAATGAACAATAATTAATATAAATATCATCTCTTACCTATTTTGTAATTACAAAACTATACCATATCATGTCTTACAAAAACATTTAATACAAGTTAGTTTTTATTCCCTTTTTCCAAATTTTTTATTCGATTTTTTGACAAACAATTAATGATTTTTGGACTTTGTTCATTTTTCTTTAAAATTTTAAGGAACAATAAATGCACTTTGAAAGTTGTTCCTTGTATTTTAAAATTAATGCTCAGACTTATTCTTTTTTTTTCTAGCACCCATTTTCTAACATGCATTTAATGCAAGTCGATTTTTTCTAATTTTTTTTAATTTTGACGAATCAATATATTTACAACTCAAATTTTTATTTTTTTTAATACATCTCACTGACAGGAAATTGATGGAACTCATTTTTTTTTCTTTTTACGGAATAATGATGATTGTGTCAGTGACACGCCGGTTGACTGAATCGGCATGTCTAAGAAAAGCACTACAACTTTTATTTTTTTTAAATAAAAAGGGAAAGCACCAAAAAGAAAATTTTTAGGTATTCATTTAGTATCCACACAGATGACTAATCTTCTTAACTTTCTTATTTTTTATTTTTCCTTTTCCTACACCAATCACATCATCTTTTGATCAACATTAATTAATACAAATAAAAAATTACAAAAGCATGCATGGGACCCACACGGCTGGAAATTTATTTTTAACATTTACTTTTATTATTTTTCCTTTCCCAACACTAGTCACATCATATTTCAATCAACAATAATTAATACAAATCATCATCTCTTACCTATTTTGTAATTAAATTTGGTATATTAAGGGTAATTTCTAAAAGTTCGGTAAGCCTTGTAATTTCATCAAAAAAAATTGTATACATATGAAAATCACCCCATATTTTTAGACTTCTTTCATTGATTTAATTCAACTAGTTTAGTGTACGTACTTTGCACGTATATATCGCATCAATCTAAAATTATATATAAATAGTACTTAAAATTAAAATAAATATAATATTCATATAAACAAAATTAAATAAATACAATTAATTTGATGCAATAACTTAATCAGCTATTATGAACAGACAAAGATGAGAAACTCAATTTAATTACTTATAATATAAATACATTAATAGTTTATGAATACTTAAAGTACTAATTTGGAGTTGAATAGTTAGGAGTTACTCCCTCCGTCCAACTTTACTTGACCCCTATTAACTTGACACAAGGATTAAGAAGTAGTAAATGATGAGATAATTTTACCAAATTACCTTTTGAATATAATAAATACAATGTCTTGAAAAATGTAATAGAGAAATGACTATAATTAATGATAAGGATAAATTAGGAACTAAGTGTAAAATTATCTCTTAATTTCTGTTATCACGAAAATGGCTTTAGGTTTCGAAAATTCGATTTATTACTTAATTAATTTAAGTAAAACCAAATCTTCGAGATTTAGAGTCGCCACTTGATTTTTAAGGGAAAATCAAGAAACCGTTTAAAACATTTTAAAAGACCTAACAGAAAAATCTTTTAAAAATTCAGAGAAAAAGGTACGGGTTCATATTTCCACTTCGAGAAGGTTTTACGCACTCGAAATGGCCACTAACACGCGGTTATCCGGCGATTAGGTAATTTTGACTAACTTTAAAAATATTAATTTATATTATTAACTAAGAAAAAGTCTAAGCAAATTATCTAAAAGTATTTAAACAAACATTTAAAATTTTAATCACATTTATTTAATTAATATTGACTATGTGAACTATTTTTAAAATAATCAAGAAGAAACACAACATTAAAGTCTACCTAAATTTTACTTAATTAGTGAAATTAATGAATTAGACTAGGTGACTAAAAGAAGAAAAATATTCATAAGTTATTTTAAGAAAAATACTTGAAGTCTTTTTAAGAAATTCATAGAGCTATTTCCCAAAAAAAAAAAGATTTTTGACACCAAAATTCAAACACGTAAAAATAACATAAATGGCCAACTTTTGGGGAAATTTAATTAGATTGAAACATGTAAGATAATATTAGATAAAAGTTAGTGTTAAAACAAATAATAAGCACCTCAACATAATAAATAAAGCAAAGAACAAATTAAAAGGATTAGAAATCGGGCTTGGCAGGCCCAAATGTCACCTGTCCTAAATTCTAATACTTGGGCCTGCCTGGCCCATTAAGAATCTGCTGCAGAGCTCAAGAAAATTGGGCTTTTGGCCCTTATTCTGCGATATACAATGGCTGTATATACACTGTATATCAGCCGTCTCCAGCTTCCGAAAATCTGAGATCATCCTGCTTAAGCCTTCACGACCCCGAGAAATGCAAGGTAGGTGTCCCGGAAGACTCGGACAGATGCATAAGAAATAAAATAAAAAGAATTAGGAATCCAAAAATTATTTAAACCCACAAACTCAATAATTTCGAAATCAAAAATCAAGATATCCACCCATATAAAATAAAGCATATAAAACTAAGAATCAAACTAATCAATTTGAGATTAACTAAGCATATAAAACCTATTACTTAAGACTAAGCATCACATAACGCCAAAACCACATAGAGATACCATTATCACCTTTCTCAATCGTCACAAAACTAAAACTAAAATCAACCAACATATATACATACATACATACACACGGGTTAATCAATTAACGGAAGTCGAAAGCATAGATGGAAAAATGATTAACAGGAACAGGAAGCGTAGATGGAGAAATTGGAAAATAGAGGCAAGAAGCATGGATAAAAAAAATTGGAAAACAGAGGCAGGAAGTATAGATGGAAAATGGAACACAGAAGTAAGAAGCGTAAATGGGAAGTAAAACAAATATCAACCAACATATATACATATACTCATGTTAATTAATATACATACACTCATGCTAATTATATACATACATACATACATACATATATATATATATATATATATATATATATATATATATATATATATATATATATATATATACACACATGTTTCCATGTTCAATAAACCAATAATTTTCGGAAATTAATGTGAATATAAGGGTTGTGAAAAATCATTAGCTAAACAAGAGAAGGGTATTTCACCGAACACAGGGAGGGCGCTTTGTTTAATCATGATTTTAACAAAATATATGACATATATATAGATACATAGATACTACAACACAACATTATAACCAAACGACCCTCAGATTATGGATAGATATATATAGGTATACATAGATACGGCAATACAACAATATAACCGAACAACCTTCAAGTTCCATACTTATATATATCTATCTATCTACATATATATGCATATAGATAAATGGATATCACAAAAATATTACATGCTTTGAACAAATCCAATATAGAATATGCAGTCGTAAAATAAAACAAAAGATGTAATGAGGATGTTACCTCTTCGGGAGCAGCGAAACTGAGAAGACAACGAGCTGAAACGAACTCCGACACCACCAAAACTCGTTCACGACCCCTTAAATCCAAAGCCAGAATGCTCTGGTTTCAAGCTTTCCGAATCGACGGACTTTCCTTAAAAATGATGCCAAGAAACAAGAAACTTTTCTAGGATTTTGACTCTTTTTTAGATTAAGGGACCGACCCTCTTAATAGTGAGAAAACGGGGATTTTTGGGTTCTTTTTTGCCGACCCCTTCTATAGTGAAGGATGAGGGGTATTTATAGGAGAGATTAGGATAAGAATTGGGGGGGGGGGGGGAACTCAAGGTCAAATTCGAAATTTGAGATTCAAAATTCGAATTTGGAGAGGGTGCCGTTGGTCTGACTTGTTGGCAACGTTGGGTTGTCGTTTTGCCCGAAATGGGCACTGATTTCTGGCCATTTTTCTCTAGTTTTGCTGGCTTTGCGAAGAAGAAGAAGAAAGGGGGAAGCGGGGTGGGGGAGGCGTACAGGAGGGAGTATATTTCATTAAAATGGGCCGAGTCGGGGTATTTAATTAAAAGGGGAAACTGGGCTAAGGGAAGAGAAGGGAAAATTAAATTTGGGCCAAGAATTTGGCCCAAAAATAATTAAAGGAAATCTGAAAAATAAAATAAAATTGGGGAATATGATTTAAAAACTAGCCACCTTAATTACTAATGTGACTAATTAAAATGTGATCAATTTGAAATCGATTAATTAATTGACCACGAGATGAATTAATATAAATTAATTAAAGAGCTTTTAAATATAAACAACTTAAAATAATTAAATTAACTACGGGGTAATTAATTCAAGAAAAAAAAAGATTAAAGCAGAGCATTTAAAGATAAAATTTATTTGAGAAACTTTGAAAAAATTAACGGAAATATGATACTCAACTATTAATACTCGAAATGAACATATATAATACGCAATATATAAATATGATTAAAATTAAAAGATTTGAACCTAAAAGTCACTTAAAAATATTTTTTTTGCATTTTCGAAAACTAATTATTTCAAATTGTTAAAATTAAAAGCTCGATGATTAATTTATACTGCGGAGGGTCAAAATTGGGTGTCAACAATTTCATAAACGGACAAGTATTGTTGAACATCTCAAAATAGTATAGGGGATAAGTAAAGATGGACGGAGGGAGTAGCTAATTAATTGATTAAAATTTAATTTTAAAAAAAACTCCTAAATATAAAAGGAGTTTTTAATTTTTCCAACGAAATTTTAATTACTCTTTTTTTTAAAATTTTTTTCTATATTACATGCTTTTATAAAAAAAATATTTGATAATTAAAATTGAAGTCAATTTCAAAGTCTTAAATATTAGAACACAATAATATTTTTCCTTTTCTCTCCATAGCCTAGACAATTATTTATATAGAATAGTTTTAAATCAAGAGTGAATTCTAAATACATAGAAGTTCTAATTCAAAAGTGAATCTTGAAACTAAATAAAAAAAACTAAAATAATAAATTAAGAAAATAGTAAAAAGACAATTTTATCTAAAACAGAATATTTTAATTAAGGGCAAAAAGTTCAAACAATATTTCTAAGAATCTTCACGCTTTTAATATAGTATAGATAAATAACATAGATCGTCTTGGGCTTAGAGTGTTGGCGGAAATGGCTTCATGTCAATCGTAATAATTAAGCACTTGAACTTCCAATTTTCAAACGTATTTCGTCGCTCCTATTCTAAACTAAATCAGTTTCAGTAATTTAAGTAAAAAGCCACAAAGATCCAGTTTTCAAGTTAACTCTTCATTAATCAAGTTGTTACTGTTAATTATTATTATATATAATAAAAGGAAGGAACTTTATCGTAATAAATTTTTTGTTTGTTTTAATTTAATTTTATTTTTCTTTCATTGTCACAATTTAGCATTCCGGTTATTATTTGAAGAGTCGGACTTGTTCTTTTTATAATGATTTTTCATAATTTATCCTGTCCAATTACATATAAACTAGGAAACTTGAACTTTCTGAACGCCTAAGCTTTTCACGACACTGACCACGATCCGTGGTCAGTTTCACGTCCAAACCTGGCCTTCGTGGTGTCCTCCTTGGGGTTGAATGTTGTCCAGACCTTGTCCACTTCACGATGTACCTTCACAATCCGTGAAGAGTACCATGATCCGTGAACTTGGTCATGATGATGGCCTCGCTTGAAAACTGTCTAGGCCTTCCTTCATGTGCACTTCACGAGGCCTTCACGCCTCGTGGTTTGCACCACGGGTCATGCAAGGGTTCGTGGTGAGCAACTTTAGCCCCTCTTTAATTGGTTGCTTTGCACGGATGGATCCACGACTGGTTGGGAGTCGTCCAGTGCACCACGGTTCGTGGTGACCTCGTGAGGGTGTGACTTGGTTATTTCATGATGCTGCCTCCTCTAGGTCGTTTCACGAGCCCATTGTGGCCGTGCAGTACAGCACGAGTCGTCGTGTGGCTCGTGGAGTGTACTCTTGATCAAAAACACTTGGTCCAGCCTCCAACATCCACTATATGCTTGCCTAAGCTGCTGTCTAGCCTTCAAATGCCTTGATTCCAATCCCGTTCTATGCAAATCCAATCAATTCATTACTCAAATGGCTATAAATGAATGCAACTTCTGATTTTCCTAGCTTCAACAAATTGTCCAGCCCTCAAATGGCACGTTGAAATTGCTCATGAACGAATTTATTCAAGCTCCTTTTAAAGATCCACGCAAATCAGGTTAACATCTGTTAAATCCGTGAAATCTTCGTTTTCCTGAAAATAAACATATAACACCGATTAAACTAACAAAACACACTTAAGAACTCACAATAATTCTATGTTTTGAGCATAGTAAAAATCGTATTTTCACGACTTATCAGAGATTAGGAAGCCACCATGAGAGGAATAAATAAGACAAATTTGAAATTCTAAAACATAAATACCACCAAATTAAGATGTTCTGAAATAGGAGCGTATAATTTTATTTGAAATTGCAAAAAAAGGCGTTGCTTTTGTTTGTAAGCAAATGACGTGATGAAAAATACTAAAAAAATTAAGGGGAATAAAGTGAAGACTTGTTATAAGAGAGGAGAATGGGAGAAAGAAAAGAGTAAAAGGGTAGGAGTATGGACAAAGGGGAACATTAGTGGCTTTTGGTTTCAACAGAAAGGTGATGGGTTTTCTCAAGTAAACAATTAAAGCTGTTAATTTAAAATGGCAAAAACATATTTAAAAAGTTAAATAATCAGCCTAATTTTAGGGAACGCCATATCATTGGGTCTAACATTTGCTTTTATATATATACTAGTTTTGCATATGTGCATTCTATGTGTATAGTGCGTTTATTAAAAAAATATAATTGATCCATGTGTTTATATTCAAATATTTAAATTATATTTCAATAGTGAAATGACAAAAATATGTTGTTACTATTGTATTTTTACCCCAATTCCAACTCATAAGTATTGTTTGAATTCATTTAAATTAAAAAGAATACATAAATCAAGGTTAATAATGAATATTAAATGTTATGTTAGTCGAACTTACTTATTGTTTAAAAAAATAAAAATATAAACAATCTATAACTATCTTTAATCTAAAAATATTTGAACTTCTATAGATGACAAAACACCATTAATCCTTTTCAAGTTCGATTCTTTTATGAATGGTTGCTTCATTAGTTTCATGTTCATTTGTTTGATCTTTCTCATTATTGTTGTTGAATTTCTTTCTTCATCCTCTATGATGATTGCATTGGCCTTTTTAACTTTTTGTACTTCGTATGCAATGAAGCGTCTTCCAGCTCGATCACCCTCCATTTTTTACATTAAGTTTGATAAGAAATGTAAATTCTTTTTGTTCAATTAGCATTAATTTGTGATAAAATGCGGATTCTTCTTTCTGCAGGGAAAAAAAATTGTATTAGTTAGAAAAACTTAATCCATTGAGAACCTCTTTAATCCACCATAAATTAATAAGAACAAATTACATTATTTAATATGAAAAAAATAATCTATTGAGAACCTCTCTAATCCACAATAGGTTAATAAGGATAAATTACATTATTTAATATGATAAATATTTAAATATAAGATTATCATACCACCTTTTCAAATATTGATTGTTATATGTTTTAACATTGCAACCAAGCAAGTATCTTGCACCTTCAAATAATGTAATATGAGACTGTTCTTTTCCATGGAAAACCTCTAATTTTAGAAGGAAATCTACAAAATTAGCAAAAAGTAAATCATTACCTCATCTATTTGTATATGAAAAATTGCTGAAAATAATTTGAAAATATTTTATGTGTATTACATTTCGTCATAGTCAATTTTTTTGGTGCGACAACGAGTACATCGAGCAATATTATCTTTAAATTCAACTTTCTTGTAACATTTGGTGCATGATGCATATCATGGGTCATCTTTATTTATTATATTTTTAATTGTTGCATTAAACTTGCAATATATAACCTACAAATATATTTAAAAAATGTGTTAGAATTGATACATTTATAAAAAGAAGAAATTATTATTGAAATAGTTAAAAAAATTGTACCTTTTTATTAGTAACGAAGCATGAGAGATATCCTCAATTTTCACTTCCGACCTGTACATTATAAAGCATAATAAGTATATTTCAATGATATTTATTACTTTGAATATTTTGTAAAATACAATTTAATATTACCATTTTTGGAGAGTTGTTGCATTCTCAATAGTGAAATTTATACACATACTACTGGTAGATGTGAAAGTTATTTTAAAAATGACTTTATAAAAATAAAAAAGTTAGTGCATTTAAAAGCTATAAAGTTTATTATAAACACAACAATTAATATAGTACCTTGGTATTGTGTGGTTCTAACATCACAAAATGCTATTACAGGGTCTTTCACTATTCAATTTTAGCAGCAATTCGGTATCTATTTCTGATGATTCATCCCATAAAGTTATTGTTTTCCGGTCACATCTAAATTTGATAACTAAATACATAAGTATAAATTTTGAAGATTTTTTTAAAGCTAAGATTATTTGCAGTTTTCATAATAATTTTTTAAAAATAAATTTAACTTACTTCTCATTCATAAGTACGATCTCTCTTCATTTTGTTTTTTCTCCAATGAAGATCTTTGAATTTTTAAATATTTCACGTATATCTAGAAATAAGATTACGATATGTTTTTTAAGTAAGTAAGAGGAACATATTATTTTTATATTAATAGTTGATAAAACATGAAAGACTTACCCAAGTATTTTCCCTCGATACGTAATGTTGTATCTTTAAACGAACAAAATTGTTTGAAAAAGAGACGGTAGAAATTCGACTGCTGCAGTCCTGAACTATAGTGATATGATGAATCCAATCTCAATCTCTTTGTTTACCGATAGAAAATTTAGATTAACACATTTAATGTGTCTATTTATGATGTAATAAACTTTGCCTTTTTGCAATTTTTCGTTCCACTTTACAACATGATTGTTAAAAATGTAGCATTAATTTTTGTGTTATATTAAAAAAATTAAACGTTAACGACTAAAATATATATGTAACGTTAAAATATAAAAAAAAGGAAAAAACTATTACCTTTTCGTCAACAAATGTTAAAGTCTTTCGAGTGCCTTCATTGGTGCCTTTTCTATATTGTTTTATTGGTCCATTGCCAATAAGTAAGACTTTTATTATCCAGTAAGAATCTTATTTTTTTTAAGATATTAATTGTCACAACTTCATTGATCAAGTCCTTCTCAGAATCCATTGCAAGATTGTCTAAAATAAATTGTTGAAAAAAAATAAGAAGAAGAATAATATATGTATTTATAACATAAAAAAAATTATAAGATGAAGAAGTATTACCTTACTTGAGATTTTACTTTACGTGGATAGATGGAACTTGTGAATAGATGGAGATGTTAGAAATAAAATAATAGAAATTTTTAAATAACAAAAAATTATTATACTAAATTAACCAAACAAAGGCCATAATATAATTCGAATGAAACAAATTAAGCTGACATAACAATTAATATTATTTTCTTTGAATTCAAAAACTGAAAAAGAAAGGGAAAAGAATATAAAACAAAGTGAGTGTGTAATATAAGCAAACCTGATAATCAAATTGAAGTTCGGAAAAAAAATCGTAAAATAAAATTCAGCACCACTTAGCACAAATCGATGAAGGGAGTGAATGAATCAAACGTTGAAATTGAAGTGTTTTTATAGAAGCAGAGAAGTCATAAATCAAAAAGGAAAGAAAATAATATTTTATTATATTTAGAACAAAACTTTACATCATATAATTAGGATGCCGTGAAATAATTTTTTTTATTTATTTTCAAATAATTAATACCTTATCCCCTTTTATTTTTTTAATCATTATTTGGATACACAGTTTCCTCTTCAAATTAGGAAACTTGTGTTACTACAAAGGAAAAAAAAAGGAAAAATAAAATTAACCAAACTGTGTTCTCTATACAAACTAGAGGGGTGGTGCCCGTGCGAGGCACGGGCGAGGGGATATATGATCTTGCAGTTAAATGCACAAAGAGGTCCTTAATTATGCAATACAATATGGTATGTGAATACATTACTATGGCTCTTTTGGAACTTCAATCTGTTTTACAGCTTGTACAAGAACAATGTTACATTTACAGGAAGAGTCAAAATGCTAGGGGTAGTGTTTCCTCTGCAGGCGGGTGTGTAGAATATACGTGCAAGTGTTAGAGGGAGCGGTGACGTGCATCTGGACCTTCATTCACCTGCAAACATGTAGAAGGCATAGATAAATTTGTTGGGGAAAATATTGTGGGTAAGTAGTATGCGGGGAAGAATCCTTTTTTGGGAACATCTAGGAGGTGTAAAATTTGCAAAACATAACAGAGGATTTTGTGTAAGGTGAGAATAGTAGGTAAGGTTAATAAATGTGGATATGTACCTGTGCATAGCAAACGGAAGCCGAGTTTTTTCTGGTATAGGCTAACCCCGTTTGATGCAGTGAATAATCCCAGTCGATACTCTTGATGAGTAGTTTTCCTCCATGTTTTTCTACACTGCAGCTGTGAGGAGAAGTAGAGAGATGATTAGAGAAGAGTAGGTGGAGTAATAATTTGCTTCATAATAGGAATGACCCAAGGCTGAGAGAATGTCCTCAGTAGGGGGGGGGAGGAGGGGGGAGGGGGGAGACTAAGATGTAGGGAAGTGATAATATTCTCCACTTGTGAAGGTCTTATCTCTGGAGAGTGAAGCCGAATAAGTAGCGGCAATAATGCATCTGCGTGCCCATTTCTGCGACAAGGTAACAACATCAGTAGCAGAATGATTCGTGGGTGTTTCGTGATTGTTAAGTGTGACCCAATACTGAGAACCCCCCTCTTCCATTTTTGGAAGATGTGTCTGTGGACATCAGTCCCAATTAAGCAACAGGTAATCAATTGGGAGAAGGGGCAAGTAATATTCAGAATACAGCTTTGGGCGAAGCGGGGCAGAGACGTTGAAATTTCCACAATGTCTAGGTGGAAGGATTTAAAAACAGCTGCAACATATAAAATTTTTGTATAACATTCTATCGAGGGTCATTTCAGACTTTCTCTATAGCAGTAGTTACACGAATAGGTCAGTCTGCCTGTAACGACAATGACCAACGATGATGAAAGTTCTAAAGAGGTGAGGATGGAGAAGAATGAAGAACGGAAGAGAAGAGATTTGACTTACCTGATGAACCTCAGAATGAGCCGAAGTATGGACTCGTAACATGCGGCAGTGCGTCTGTTGGCCTAGGTGCCGTCGACACTTATGCCACAGGGAAAATTTAATTGTTCATCTTCAATTGAATTCCTTGAAAGAGGCTAACTCAGTACAAAAATTATATCAATAGTCTTCTGCTTTATTGCCCCAGTGAATTCAATTCTATGCAACATGTGCATAGAATTGTTTTTAAAATGGCATGATAGTTGTAAGGTCTACAATATAGAAAAGAAAAGTACTTAAAGTGACATGTTAGTTTGTAAAGTTTGCAATATGGAGTATCAGCTGCAACATACGAAAACGAAAAGCTAAGGACAAGATTCCTACCTGTGAATAGCACGGATAAAGAAAGAGAAGGAAGTTGCCTCACATACAAAGCCTTATCAGTAACAAAAGAAGAAGATGGTGAAACTTTAGCGGATTCATCCAACCATGGGACGAGACTTGGCTGAGAATCATTTGACTTCGAAACTGCACTTAGGCTGCAAGAAATGTAACAATACCAGAATTTAAAGATTATAACATTTTAGGGGCAAGCATAAATATGCATAAAAATTCATTTATAAGCAAAGGGTTCTGTTGGAGGTCACACATGCTTTAACTGTATTAGGGACGATACCATCTCTCTTGAGATGCAGTGATCAAGTATGCAAACACTCCATATTCTAAATCTAAAATAAGGAAGGATTAAGCCGAGGGATAGATAGGAAGATTATAAAAAAAACTCATTAGAAAAAATTAGAGCCAAGAAAGATTTCTCAACATTCAAAACCTAAAGAAGTGCAGAAAAGACATGCGCTACTGAGAAATCAGAGGAATATCACCTCTAGATGAAATGTTTAGGAGAATAGAACTTATTATATTAGGGACAATACCATCTCTCTTGAGACGCAGTGATCAAGTATGCAAACACTCCATATTCTAAATCTAAAATAAGGAAGGACTAAGCCGAGGGATAGATAGGAAGATTATAAACAAAAACTCATTAGAAAAAATTAGAGCCAACAAAGATTTCTCAACATTCAAAACCTAAAGATGTGCAGAAAACACATGCATTACTGAGAAATCAGAGGAATATTATAAATCGGGAAAGTCAGAAGAATGCATGTAAAAAATTCACACTCATGTCGAACAGAATGGGCAAATCACAAAGCTCATACTGGGTAAACACATACAAATCATCATGTTAAGCAAATCTTCATTAGGCTACTCTATAATCTGAAAATCGAAAATTTATCTTCTTTTCATACCTGAAATTCTAAAACACAGAAATCAAATCCGGCAAAAAAGAAATCAGTTTCAAGGTTCAAACCTCCAATAAGTTAGCCAAGACATATTATCAAACATCTTACATGCGCAATCTTTTCCCACTTTATACACACAACTAAGCACAACTTTTAGGTCATGACACAAGAATATTCAAACCATATTCAACACTCACGATTTGGAAAAGAAAGTCGCAACATTCTCTTTTGGCGATACCCACCCCACCCAGAAAGAATTATAAAAATGGATTGTAGAGCATTTCCAGATCTTTATATACCACACATGTACTTCCAATTCACATATATGGAAAACAAAAAATCTTCAAAATAACAAGTCCAAATTAACTCGCAAATTAGAAGAATTTAACATATAGTCAATTAAATAACAACAAATTACATTTGTAAAAGATTTGTTCAAATCAATTTGGAATAAGATAGGTACCCATGTTATCAAGCACATTAAAATATTTAAGTGATAGGAAGGGGCAGTGAGACTTGAACTTAACACTCAGCCAAACTCTTGAACAATGTTGCGGGGGTGGAATTGTTTTTGAAGTACAAAAAAAATTAATTGTCAAATAAGGGACTCCATAAACTCATATAACACAAATAAACTATTGTAACATACAAGTTAAGAATACAAAGACCTACCTGATCATAGCTATCCAATCTGATTACAGATCTTCACAACCTATCAGCCGATTTCATGGTAACATTCTTATATGTACCGAAGCAAAATGAAAGATCTGCGCATCTGGAAACCATCAAACACTTACTTCAGGCAAATAAGAGGATGCCCATAAAACCTAGGTGGTTTAAATTCCATCGCTCTCTCCCTGGAAAAATTTCAAGTTCTCTCATAAATGCTGCTTGATCCTCTGGTGATCCATCATCATTCCAATCCTCATGTTCTTGGTCAGCAGCTGTCATTTACAATTTGAGCATATAATTGATCAATTTAGGAACATGAAGTAGTGGCCACAAAATTTACACATGAAGTTCTTCCACGGCGAGTAGCAGCACAGGTTACCTTTGATTCATCAAAGATTTTATTTGATGCTTCTCTAGTAAGCTGTCCAGCTTTTGGAGTGTCTGGCTTGGGCATCTTTGCAATAGAAGTATTCTTACATCATCTTTTGTCTCTGACACCTCGTTCGATCCAGCATCATGAGCAGCAATGACACTTGCAGTATTAGATTTATGTTCCACCATCTCCTGTACATCAACCATCATATAATTTCTCAAATGAAACACATCGGTTCCTCATAAAGAATTTCCTTTTCCCTGCATGGTGTTTGGTTAGTTGAAAGGAAATAATAGCATTTTTACTACACTTCTTCTTTTGGCTTCCTAAGAATGTACGTGACCTCTGGCCCTTACTAAGTTTTCCTTGGAAACTCGTGGCATTAAATGACAGCAGCTTGTCACTTCCATTGTTCTTTTCAGAATTGCACGAACCACAGTTTTATTATAATTCTAGTTTTCTTTTTCCTATTTTAAGTTTATTTCTGAGGTTGCTTAAATGCATTGAAGTTGTAGACAATAATATATTCTAAATCACAAAGAATAATCCATGAATCTAAAGAAGTTGAAGACAATCATGACTCAGAAAAAAATATACATACCTTGTTATACAAAATAACTCCCGATGAAAGCAAAATATAGAGAAGGAGATAAGAGTAAGTGAATAAGAGCTCCTTGCTGATCATCATTGTAAGTCACCTCGGCGATCCAAAGGCTCCACCTCCCTATATTACAATGTAATTCCCTAAAATCCAACTCATATCCAGGAGACTTGTGCAGGTACGAGGTGAAAATTAAGTTCAATGGCTGTATTCATTCCTCAAAGATGATTGTAATGCACCAAGCCTGTTTCTGTATATGCCGATATAGAAACATGAACTGATAAAATCTGGAGATAAATGTATTATATGTCAAATTACTACTATCAGAAGGACTCTTCATTTTCTAGACACGAACAAAAGAACCTGATAACTTAAAGCAAGCTCTAAAACAAGTAAACCAGATTATATGGACTTTAAAAAAAGATGAATAAAGGATGAAAACATAAATTTTAATGGCATGGAATTCCATGAAAAGATAAAAAGCTTGTTGCAAGACACACTATGAAACAACCTTTAATAGTCAATTAATAAATATCCACTCGCAGTCATCCAGTGCATGCACGAGATAATACAGATTATAAAATATAATTTGGCAATCTATCAGATGCAAATTATAAGAGTATCTGGCTAATCCAGGGGACTCCACAAGAAGATCTCGAAGAAGTTAATGTTTAGGGACTAAAAGGGTTTAAGAAATAGGATTCTCAAATTTTCAATCAGCAACCCTGCAGTTAAGGCCAAACTCACCAAACAACTTGCTATGAAACATTTCAAAAAACTCACCTTCCGCAAATTTTCTTTTACCTTATTGTAGAACTAACAGAATTGCACATATTTCTAACAAGTAATATTAGGTAATAAAGTAAGAAATAGATTGCTAAGCATAAGCGAATGCAAAAAATTACAAGCAGTAGCAACAAAACTGGAAAAAAAAAGATCAAGTTAATATTATAAACCTTGTAAGTTTGATTGAAGCTAGCAACATAAACTTTGTTAAATTATTATGCATTAAAGATGGAAAATGTAAAGACTATTTTTCCTGAAGAAAATGAATGCAATGAGTCGAAACGAACAGCAAATGAACAACTAACACTTGATAAATTGTTCTCTATATTCTGATTAACTTGAACTTTCACAATTAAGATACACTTGCAATAATATCTAAATATACCCCCACTGGGAAAGTTAAACCAAAAAAGGAAAAGTAATTAGCGTGGAGAGGTTAGTTACATTTGTATGATAGAAATTACAAATTTTAAACCCTAACTCCAGCCAAATCAAAACATGGAACCAACTTAAAAATATGATAAATGAATATACATACCAACATAGTTAACCAGAAATAAGCATATTTCTCTTGTTCTCCACTTCTTTCCCCTTCCTCTTTCTCGATTTTTTAACTTCTTTGTTGTTTGATGTTTATGTTGGAAAGGAGATAACGTCACGGGAGAAAATTAAGAGAGTGATCGTTTTCGCTCCACTGTGTTTGACTCCAGTAAGATTGATCAACGGTAACCGTTAGATCATACAGTCCATGATCACCACCTCCTCCATCTCCACCAGGTTGCCAATCTAGTGAAGCCAGTTCACTGTTGTTTACCCTGCTTTCATGTAACCCGGGATACTCAACCCGACCCGTTTGGTTGGAAAACCCCGTATCCATATCTTCCATCTTCAGCGCATCGGACGTCGGCAATGTTTCCACCATCTTCGACTCTTGATTCCATTGTCATTAGTGTTTTGGTTGCGTTCCACCACTCATTAAGTTTCTCTTCAACTGTAAATTCAGGTAAGAAAAGATAATGTCCCAATACTCCACAACTTGCAGATTCAAAAAAAGAAAATGATAACAAAGATATACCTGCTTCAAAATGACCATGGGAGCCATCTGGAGGTTTCTTCAATTTAGGTTGTGGAAGTCGCAATTTACCGTCCACATCAGCGGATGGTCAGGAATTCACTGCGTAATTCCTCTGTTTCCCCTTCTTCACTAAAGAAGATTGACGAAAAGTTTTCACAAAAAGACGTGATTTCATTGCTGGATTTTGACTTCCTCAAAGACTTGCTAACACCTGCATGAGGAGAAGTTATCTTCAATTCCTGTGAGGAAGAGATAGAGAACTTGGAGAAAAGCGTGCGTCAGACATGTGGAGAAGAAAATACACCATTGGGTATTGTGGGCGGCAGTGGAGAAGAACAGAGAGGATTGGCTATAGTGTGCGGCAATTAAATGCCAGGTTATTTCGATTATACCACTGGGCTTAATACCCCCGGAGAACAAAATAATTACGGCATTGACACTTTGATCGTCCAACCAAAGTGTCACTTATTAATTGTTCCTAAAATGGAAGTTTTTCCCTCAATTTTTTTTCTTTTTCACTACTTTGCACGTGTTTTTCCTTTTAATTTTTTTTATTTTTAACTAATTTCCTTTTACACTAAATCTATTTTAGTTGGTAAAGGATTTTTTAAAATTTAATTTTCCCTTTAATTTTTTTTTCTTTTTGACTAATTTCATGTTTTCCCCTTTAAATTCTTTTCTTTTTGACTAATTTTCTTTTACACCAATCTATTTTAGTTCGAAAAGGATTCTTTGTGTAGGAATTTTTTTTTGTATTTAATATTATTAAAATAATAATTCTTAAAAAAAGGTGAAAAGACGATTTTGTGTAAAGAGGAGTCTTTTAACGAAGGGCAAAAAGTTCAATCAACATTTCTAAGGGTCTTCACACTTTTAATTTTGTGTGTGTATATATATAACAACAACAACAACATACCCAGTGAAATCCCACAAGTGGGGTCTGGGGAGGGTAAGATGTACGCAGACCTTACCACTACCACACAGGTAGAGAGGCTGTTTCCTGGAAACCCTCATCACAAAAACCCATCAGCAGAATAAGCTAGATATGATAAACAGGCAAGAAAGAGAAGAACACATGATAATACGTAGATACAAGATAGTAACATATAAAGACAGATAAATAACATATAAAGGCAGACAATTACCACTCCTTCCTATCTACCCTATTATCCTGCTACTCTAATTCTCGACCTCCACTCCTTCCTGTCTAAGGTCATGTCCTTGGTGAGACCAAGTTTCACCATATCATATCTAATCACCTCCCCCCAATACTTTTTTGGTCTACCTCTACCCCTCCTAGTGGCTCCCAAATCTAGCCTCTCACACCTTCTAACAGGGGCATCGGTACTCCTTCTCTGTACATGTCCAAACCATCGCAGTCTCGCTTCCCTCATCTTGTCAGCTACAGGGGCCACCTCTAGCTTCTCCCGAATGACCTCGTTCCTAATCTTATCACTCCTGGTGTGACCACACATCCATCTTAACATCCTCATTTCTGCGACCTGCATCTTCTGAACATGTACATTTTTTATTGGCCAACACTCCACCCCATACAACAAAGATGGTCTAACCACCATTCTGTAGAACTTACCTTTGAGTTTAGGTGGTATCTTCTTATCACACAATACTCCAGAGGCCAACCTCCACTTTGTCCAAGCCGCCCCAATACGATGAGTGACATCATCGTCAATATCCCCACTGCTCTGGATGATAGACCCAAGATACTTAAAGCTTTCCTTCTTGGGGATAAGGTGAGCTGCCAGTCTCACATCAATGTCTGCTTCATCCCTCGCAACACTGAATTTGCACTCCAAGTATTCTGTTTTGGTCCTGCTCAGTTTGAATCCTTTAGTCTCCAAAGCGTGTCTCCAAACCTCCAACCTATCATTAACTTTGGTCCGGGTCTCATCAATCAGTACTATGTCATCCGCAAACAACATACACCACGGGACTTCCTCCTGGATAAATCGCGTCAGCTCATCCATCACCAAGGCAAATAAAAAAGGGCTCAACACAGACCCTTGATGAAGTCCCATCTGAACAGGAAAATATTCAGGAATATATATATATGTGTGTGTATATATATATATATATAAGATAAGATATAAATAATTATATGTTTGTTTTTAGTATTAATTGAAATTTTTTAATAGTGTATTGTTAATCTTTTATCAATCATTACACACATATTTTTAAAAATTTATTATTTTTCATAGGCAATTAAATTTGCAGTTACTCTCTACATTTTAATTTATCTAATTAACTTTAGTTTCAATTAATACTATTTTAAACTTGGCTTTGTATAAAACTGTCTTCAATTCTTTGGAGTGTCTCTTAGACATTTCAAACTTAAGCTAATTAGATTATTAGATAATTACATTTAAAAGACATTATCATAACTTTGAATGCCTTCTAAAGCGTAACAATCACTATGATTTAGACCTATTTCTAATTAAATGTAATATGAAATATATACAAGTAAAAAATGATACTCTATTTGGTATAATCAATTAGGTGATATCTCAATTTTATTTTCTTAATGTTTCTACTAATTCTAGAATATTTTGATAGTTTATATATCAATTGATTTTAATTGAAAAACAATTCAAAATTATAATCAATAAGAACTTATATAAGATATAAACATTTGTGGTGTTATGTAACGTACAATGGTTTATATATATCTATTCATGCCTTAGGAACCATTACAAGAAATACCATATTGACAGTTGAAAAAGATAATTATTATGCCTTTTAAAAATTTATAAAGATAATATATATATATAAAATTACTAATTATGTATAAGATTTTTCTAAGGAAAAATTGGCTTTTAAGCCTCATATTCTGTTGAACCGTGCAGAAAGAGAGGCACAATGGGTACTAAAGGCAACATGTAAATTAATTACAATTGTTTAAACTCCTAAAATCAAAACTAAACAGAAAAAGGAGTGTTAAAGATCCATATAGGTGGACCAAATCTGTGATATGATTTTCCAGTATTGTTCCACCTCCTTTTACACTAGAAAAATACGTGGTGAAACAATCATCCGTAAGATATATATGATTAGCATTGCATCCATATTGTTCACGTAGAGACACTAAACCCGAGAAAGAGTGCCATGTTTCCCAAATCATCAACCTCTTCCATCTGGAGTAATAACTAGTAGCTTGTAAAGTTGCATTCCATAAATAAACTCGGAAGGGCACTCCTTGAACAGTCCTTTTAATGGGTCGTTCTAACCCTCTTAATCTAAAGTCAAAAATCACAATATTTCCTATAAAATCAACTCTATAAAATTGCCCATCATCATACGTTACATCAGATTAGCCTAGTTAAATAGTAGGATGGTAACAAAATTTAAACTTTATGAATTTAAAATATTGACCGTGAGAATATATAGTGATTGATAGAAAAATTGATGGATTTTCTCAAGTATTAATTTAAAGTGGCAAAAACATATTTAAAAAGTTACATAATCAACCTAATAAATAATTATATGTTTATTTTTAGTATTAATTGAAATTTTTTAAATAGTTTATTGTTAATCTATTATCAATCATTATGCACATATTTTTAAAAAATTATTATTTTTCATAGGCAATTAAATTTGCAGTTACTTTCTACATTGTAATTTATCTAATTAACTTCAATTTCAATTAATAATATTTTAAACTTGGCTTTGTAAAACTGTCTTCAATTCTTTGAAGTGTCTCTTAGACATTTCAAACTTAAGCTAATTAGATTATTATATAATTACATTTAAAAGACATTATCATAACTTTGAATGCCTTCTAAAGCGTAACAATCACTATGATTTAGACCTATTTGTAATAAAATATAATATGAAATATATACAAGTAAAAATGATACTCTATTTGGTATAATCAATTAGGTGATATCTCAATTTTATTTTCTTAATGTTTCTATTAATTCTAGAATATTTTGATAGTTTATATATCAATTGATTTTAATTGAAAAACAATTCAAAATTATGACCAATAAGAACTTATATAAGATATTGACATTTGTAGTGTTATAATGTACAATAGTTTATATACATATATAAAAAATTACTAATTAAGTATAAATTTTTTCTAAAAAAAAAGACTTTTAAGCCTCATATTATGTTGAACCGTCCTTGACAGCAGAAAGAGAGGCTCAATGGGCATTGGCTCAATGCACGGTGCATGGACTTCACACCTCACAGGTGCACAAATACAAAAGCTAATTTAGCTGAATAGCCAAATGTTTGCTGAAGAGCTTCATATATTTGAGGGACATGTTGAATCAGTGGTGAAGCTAAAAGGATTTGACAATGAGACAATTGAGCAATATTACACAATCTAATGAACTTGATTAACTTGATTGTACTCTATTATTTTTAAAAAAATATCAATTCGCTGTTATTTTTTTGATGTTTCACTAGGATAAATTTGGTAAAGATTAAAATTAGTAGCTCACATGTTTCATTCTTGATATTGTTATAATCACTTTGAGTTGTTATGATATTAAATTAGTTTTTCTTTGGGGAATTTTCATAAATAACCACCTAGTGAAATATAATAGGCTAAAATAGCCACAGTTTTAAAAATTACATTTTATAGCCTTTTGAACGTGTATGTGCTTTGTATAAAATGGTATTACACTAATATTTTATACAGAAAAGAATAGCTGGCATTTAATGTTTATTAATTACTGATTAGATATAATAAAGGAAACGTTTCCTTAAATAATGGAATGTCAATATATTCAATATTTATTACCTATTATGATACTGTAAAACATAAAATCGAAAAAGGAAAATACTGTAGCACGAGTAATGCTGAAAAAAAAAAGCCGCTGATCTATACGAATTCTACTGAGGTAAATTGATTTTTGATTTTGTTTTTTTATACGTTTGATTGTGTGATTTCATACAGATTCCATGTATGTATATATATACTTGTGATGTATACAAAAATGCTTGAACTGTAGATGTGCTTATGCAATTGTATAATGTATTGGCGAAACACAGTTGTATAATGTGTTGGCAGAACACAGTTGTAAATGTATAATTACTCAGACAGTGTGCTTGAATAGAAAAAGTGTATAATAGTATACGTTATACATAAATGCTATACTATAACTTATACATAATAATGCCATTTACATACCATTTACATAAATGGTATATATAAATACATGTATAATAATACCACTTTACATAAATTTTATACATAAGTGTATAACTTGTGCTTTTAATGTGAAGTATAAATTTTTTATACAAACATATTTTTTTTTATACAAACAAAATAAATTAATTTCATGTTTATATGTTTACCTATGTGCCTAACAATTTTTTTATTAAAAAAAAAAATTGAACCTGGTTGTCCTCTTAGATTTCGTTGGTTTTGTCAAAATCAGAGCCGTCCCCATTTTTCTTTGCTTCGCTACTGCCGGAATTCAGATCCACATCTTTTCTCTTCCTTTTTGAAATGCTTGGCCGATGAACATTGTCATTCTGCTTCCTGGATCTAATTTCTACACTAGTCCTATCTCTTGCAATGTTTCCTGCAATGGGCTCATCCTCTTGAGTTATCCCCAACGAAAAAGAAGGCAAATCATCCATACTAAACTTATCATGCAAATTTATACTTCTAGTTATCCTCTTAGAGGTTGATTCGTCGGCCATTATAGTGTAAGCTTGTGATTTATTCGGCTGTTCAAAGATTTAGGGCATGCGGTTTTATGTAAAAAATGGGTGAAACTGAAATTTTTAAAACAAATAATAATTTAAAAAGCGCCAAAAAAATGGTATTAAAAGTGAATAAAAGCTGGAAGAATAGACAGAGAAGATTAAGGAAAATATTTTGAAAATCTTACCTGCTAAGATTGAAGGAGCAAGAAATGGAAGGAAATCTTTGAATTCTTGTAAAGAAGAGAGAGAATAAGAATGTTGAATTTTTTTTTGGTTTTATACAAAGTGTGTTGGGACCCACGAATTTGTAGCCATTTTTTTTAAAAGGTTGGTTGTTTGTGTAATTTTTTGAAACTGTAGTTAACTTATGTGATTTTGTATTTAATGTTTGCTCATTTATGAAATTTTCCCTTTTTCTTTTTTACTATATTTCGAAAAGTTAATTTCTCTTTTACTGTTGTTATTTCAACTTCATTCTTCTTATTTATCCAACATTAATAAATTTGCATGATTAATCACCTATTTATTTAGACTTGTATTATTAATCAAGTTCACATGTCTAAATTCACTTACTTATTCCAACTTATTAATCAGTTAGCATATGTAATCATTTATCACCTGGACACCAGAAAATAACCTCTCTACTTCTTACGAGGTAGTGGGAAGGTCTGCATACATTTTTACCCTCCCCAGACCCCACTTGTAGGATTCAACTGGATATGTTGTTGTTGTTTGTTGTATTCACTTGACTTAAAATAAAAGTGTTATATTCTTTATCACATAGTCATTTTTATCCTAATAAATTTGTGGCCTTTGCTTATCGCTTAATTTCTATCATAATAAATGATACCAGAACATATTCATATTTGTGGACCTGCAATAGTGCTTAGTCCCTTCCTTTCAAGGCAATTTAAATCTTTATCCAATTTCTGTTTGCATAGACTAATAAACAGAGTTATCTATAATTTAGTTTAATATGATACCGTACGCACCTTAATGTGTTAGGTGGAGACTCTTTACTCTTTTAAATCTTAGAAGGGTCGTCACGTCGATGGCCCATCTTTTGCGAGAACAATAGGCGCAATCGCATGACGACTCTTCCAGGATATACCTCCTTGAAAGATGGTAAAATTTCTAATCTCTGTTTTACTCTTTATTGTGCTCTAAAGATAAATATTAAAAATGCTCAATGAAATGTGAGGTTCATGAGATTCTTATTTTCTAAATTAGAGATGGCTCACATGATCAAATTCATTATAACTTCTTTTAACGAAACATAGATTTTCATCATAGGATTGTTGATGAAACTGACAAGCAATTGGCTCAGAGTAACAATGTTGCTTCGTCATCTCAATTATGTGATCTGAAAAAGCACGATCCTCGTAAAAAAACTATTCATACAATATGAAAAGATTATATCAAAGAACAGTTACTATTATTGCTACTATTTATTTTTTTGGATTGATAGATCATAATGAATTGTAACTTGACAAGTTATAATAGCCAGTAATTGTATTATTAATAGTTTTTATTAAAATATCATATTATAATTTGAGAGTAATGAATTACCTATTTTATTATAAAATAATAATTTTGTGTCAAACTTATTTACATTGAATATTATAAATTTTCATAATAATAATAATGAATGCCATCAAACAGGTTGTTTGTATGGTTTAAGCATTTATGATATTTTTAAAACTTATAGGTACAAGTCCCATATGATCAAATACATTTTTTACTTTAATCCAACCTTCGTCCAAATTTGATTTTTCAAAAATATTTGAAATTTTTTAGTCAAAGCCTAAAAAGTCACTTTGTGATTCAAATAGTAATAGTACTTTTGGTGGCACCTCACAAAACATTCCTAGTACTCCAGATAGCTCCCTTGTCAGTATTGATGCATAACCATCAAAGAAGACACTATATTTCTATTATGTATAAGCCAGGAAGGAGGGACGAACGCAGCTACAAATAATTGTACAGACAACAACATAAATCGTACTAACAAAAATGTGTAAAGACACCACTCAAACTTAATACAATGAAGTTGAGGGAATGAACAGTACTACCCAATTGTGAGAGTGAGACACATATTCATGATTCTTTTCCCCATGAAACACGTGTAGTGCATAACAAATTTACAGGGACAGAGGTTGCTTTGCGTGGTGAGATGAATAAATGTCCTGACCTGAATGGTGTAGTAGAGAAGCGAGGATGAAGAGCTAAGCAGATCATTAGAAGCAAATGGGGGGAATGCAACCATGGAATGGCCTGTCGAAATGGTGGGGAGGTTTTCAAGGAGAAAAGTTCGAGGAGCAGCAGTGATGTTTCAAAGGAGCTTATCATTAAGGAGATAAGAGTGTGAGATTGAGAGAAATGGCTTAGATTGCAAATTGATCATCTCTTCTTTTCTATAATGTTTGCCTTGATTTTACTTTTCCGACTAACTTTTCTATTGCTTTCTTCTATTCTTTAAGATTCAAGCTAGCTCTGGATAATATAGATTGGGAGTTTCTCTGTCTTGCTTTGTCGTTAGCATAAATCACAATTCAGTACGTGCATTCTTAGTTTTTCTGACTCTTTTGGATGTAGTTTCTATATTCATGTTAGTAACTGCTGATTTACACATGTATTGTGTTTTTTTGATGGATGTTGATTTGGTAACCAATTACTTACTGCAATGTTAGGCGTCTTATGAAATCTAAGATGTGTTAAATTTGAAGTGGATTGTGCATCCAATTTGTTTGACAATATGACTCAAGTGACTTATTGCAATTTCCTATTGTCATTTTCCTTCTCGGCATGCAGCGGAATAATCTTTATTAGCAAACTGAGTAAGTCACTTTGAGAATAAAGTTGATCTATTTTACCGTGGTGATGCTCGGGCTACTATTAAGACCTGTCGCTAAACGCACAAGGTATTATAATTAATTATGATGTTCAGTAGGTCACATTGACATTGTTTCAATGAGTGTTATTTTCTTCATGTATTTTATCCTTGTTTTGGTTGCTTAAGAGATTAGCTATAGGTTCCCATTTTATTGGGATTAGAGTACATTTACTTGATTTGGATCAATTGGTAATTAGACAATAAATCTTATGGTCTTGCTGATTTCTTGGTTATCTGCAGAAGTGTATAAACTGATACAGATATTTGATGTGTGACTTTGACATTTACTATCTAATTGGAAGGGTGAGCACGGACACGTTTAACATGGAGACTAGGAGTTTTCAGGAGCAACCTCTGGGTTAATCAGTTGTCGGAAAAAGGAAAACATGAGAGGGAGGAGAGCAAGATCAAACCAGGGGTTGCTTTCTCTGTTATCACTACAGAAGTTGACAAAGAGACTCTGGTAAAAGTTAACTTTTTTCTCTTCTTTAGGACATGGGTTCTTCAACTAATGCTGCAATAATGTTGTAAATATGATGAAGAGGAGTTAATATGTATGATATGAACTATAGTATGAGTGGATGCGAATTTGTCATTTAATCTTGATAGGTCAAGTATTTAAGCTTTTTAGCTTTGAACTCACACTTTTGAAATGATGGTGTCTTGAAGGGGCTGCTAATTTCTTAATTTGTTAGCAGTCAAGTAAATATTTTTTCACCATAATAATTCATGACATCCACAGAGTCCGCCAAAATCGAAGGAGGCTAGAGTTCAAACTTTCATCCACCGGGGCCTCCGAAATGCTGCCAAATGGAATCTCAGATGGTGAAAGACGGTGAGTTCTAATCAGAAATGGTTCATCTATGGCCTAATTATCCCGTTCCTCATGAAGCCATCTCTGCTTTATATTCTACCTATGCGTTCATGGTAATAAAAGTTCTTTATTCTTTTACTTCGAGCAACCTTGCTAACAAAAGATGTATGATGGTAAGAGTGTAACGTCTATGTGTAGATTAGGCACACTTACGCGTTTGAACCTTGTAGCAGACAAAAGTCTAATATTTAAGTAGAAAAGGGTAGAGGAGCGGGCACGTCATCCATTGAGCTTCAAATTGTGTGCTCTTTCCCTGGAGATTTCTCGGTTATCAGAAGGGCAAGATTTGTAGCACACTGCAAAGTAATCAGGGAAACATATGGCTCTGTCAAACCAAAACATTTTCTTCCTTGGCTGCCACAGTTAGATTGATTCCCCACTATTTGATCGAAGAACCTCTTTTAAGCAGCTCACTTTTGAACGCGAACATTGCATTTCTGATCGAGGAGATGACATAAAGCATATCTGACTGATCGCCCTTTCTTCTTAGCTTATTCATTTTCTCTCTTCATTTTTCAATTGCTCTGATTTCTATCACAGCAACATAGTAATGATAAAGCAGAAGTCCTAACCTTCCTATGTCATTTGTAGGTCTTAAGAAGTGGTAACCTTGCCTATTGTTCTTGAGCAAAACACTGAAAGAATTTTCTTTCTCCCTGTGGGAATACTTGTGGAGGCTCTGCTGCTCGTGTATAAACTAGAATTGGTATTTAGGTCAAAATTCTGGTGTAGTGGTGCATTGAGGCTTGACCTTGCTTATCCTTGCCAGGCTTGAGTTCCTAACTCCTAAGCAATTTAATGGTTCTTTAATTTTTGGGGTGGATGGTACTTGTTTATTCCTGAAATCAGAAATGTGATCAAATTGTGAACACTTTGTTCATAGTATTTGAATATGGATACTCCATCATATCTCTATCCTATCCTGAAGTCCTGCTTGCATCAGGCAAAGAATCACGTTGGCTTGATCAACAAATGCAGGATTCAATCTTCGGTTTTATTTTGCAAAGTAAATCAGTCTTACCCAATAATTGACCTTCACTAGCATGGATTGTAAGACACATAGTTTACATTCTTAAATAACATTTGCTGGTGAGAGTTACAAATTAGCTGCAAGTGCATGATGTTATTGGCGATTGCCCCATGATTTACTGCCTGGATGATATCTATGTCACAGGGTTCGCGACATATAGTTATTTGGTGCTTATAAGATGATACCAATTACATAGTTATTAAAATAAGAATAAGGTGCGGTACATAATTAAAGAATATACCCATCAGCACATATAGCATTGAGGCATGTTGCCATCTTTTCCTACTGCAATAGGAAAAATCATGAAGATAGCTCTACATCATCTTGTCCAACTGTGTGTGTAAGGCAGAGAGAAATTCCAGTTTGTGTATGAGAAAGGAGGGAATACTATTTAGGTTCTTCTGGTAATAATGCATAATGAGTTGCATCTACATCTATTTCACTTGATTCCCCTGCAATTGGATTAATTCTAAAACTAACGGCTGAAAACATGGCTTCATCTAAAAAATTTACCTGATTTTTCATTTATTTTTTCACCCAAATTTTAAAACCCACCCATCAACTATGTGAGGTAGAGAGCCCTTATTTGTCCCCGAGCTTCTGCATCGGTACAATGTTGAAATCAAGGGGGAAAACGGTTGTCATTAGCAGGAGCAAAATAGTTGGAATGCCTGCTGCTGCAGGCAAAGTCTGAAAAACAATGATCTTCTTGCAATAGAGCCTTTTTCTGATAGCATTGTATTGAGCTCTTATGGCCTGTTTGGTAGGATGTATTATGTAAAAATAATCCATGGATTAAGAATAATCCTTGGACAATTTAATTAATCCATTGTTTGGTTAATTTATTTGATTTAACCCATGGATTAGTTATAACCCATTCAAGGTATTATTTTATCCCTAGAAAATGGAGGGATAACTAATCCAAGATTTAATAATCTTTGGATAAGCCCCCTAAATGACCAAACTATCCCTAAATCCCCTCAAATTCTTTTAATCATTTTTTTTAAAAAATTTTCTTGATGTTATGTTTTATATTTGTAGTTTTGTACTAATAAATTTATTTAAATAAATTAACTTACAATTTCTTTTTCATTTTTTGGTTCATATTTATATAATATAAAATAATTTTTTTGTCATATCAAAATTTTAAATTTTATCTATTTATGGGTTCATATTTACATAATATAAAAAATAAAGTTGGCATGTCAAAAATTTATTTTGATAATTAATTTAGTTGATACAAATGCCTTATTGAGTGATTTTATTATACAAAACAAAGCTCAATAGATAAATTCTCAAAGCTCAGTGATTTAAGATATTAACTCCATTTAAAACTACAATTTGCAATTTTTATGTGTAAATGTAGATGATTTATTCGATCTTATTATTATTTGTGGTCTTTTCGATTTTAAAAGTAGATGTTTAATCTTTATTAAGTTAAAAATTGATGTTTGTGAATAATCAATTTATTAAGATGACAATTATTTATTTTCAAATAACTCAAGTGACAAATTAAGTAGAAAACATGACAACAAATTTGTTCTTCTCCTAGCTAGTTAGAAGGCTACAAAAAAGAAAAAAAAAATCTCCAACAATTATCAACTTGACCCAATTATATGAAATATAATATCCCATAATAATCTAAGGATATAATTGGAAAGAAGGTTTTTGGAAAATTTTAAACCAACCACAAGATTAGGTGAGAAGTAATGAACCAAACACTTGATAAAAAATAATCCATGCATTACTAATCCTTGTATTTCTAATCCCTGCATTAATAGAACCTGCATTACTAATCCCTGCGTTATTGATATTTGTACCAAACAAAGTCTTAGTCTCTTATAATGTCTGTGTATTATGTATCGCTTAAGCTACTAGGGCATTGCTTTAGCAATAGCGGATCAAAAGGGGAGGCATCACTTTAGCGAACCCTAGCTTCACTTAAGCGACCTTCACTTTTGCGGCCAGGGGCTCACTTTAGCGAGGCCCACCTCTTTGAGGCTAGTCGCTTTTGCGACCTGAGTAGTCGCTTAAGCGACACCTGCAACCCTTTTCTTAGGTCCATTTAGAGACTTATTTTTTCTCAACTTAATTGGATGAATTCTTGGTCATTTAGGTTCCAAATTTAGTAATTCCAAAGGCTATTTTGTGTGATGTTTTGAGGAGAAGACGTTGGTGTGGTCCAAATCCATTTTGGGACCTTCGTTTGAGGTAATTTTTACCCCAAAGAGGCTGCTTAGCTCAATTTTAGGCTTTAAGAGTGATTTTATTTGTTGAGTTGATTTTTCCCATTTTGGGTATCAATTTTTTTTTTTCTAATTTTAGGATTATAAGTCATATAATGCGTTTAAACCTTTTTGGCAGAGTCAATTTTGGGATTTCCATTGTTATACCTCATTTTAACTCGAGGTGAAACAATGTACAACATATTGGTGATTCCTAAATTGATTAACTTCAGGAGTCACCACCTAATTATTTTAAGGTAAATTAGGGTACCTAAATAATTAACTAAATCAATGGTACAATTAACTCCAATTTATTGTTTATTAAATTTATGTGATTCTAGATAAGGTTCTAGTTACCTAAAAGAAAGGTGTTAAAGCATCCTTTGAAATCCATAAAAAATGGTTAATCGATCTAACTTAAGTTGATAAAATTAAAACTAAATTTAAGTGCTAAAAAAACTGAATAGTCAAGAAAATAGGTTAGAAAATATTCTTTTATCTTGAAATTAGCGGCATGCTTAAAGCTTAAAAAAATTCTTTTGTGTTTGGAATGTGTAATGACCCTCTGGGTCATTTCTATATTTCTGCAACTTTTCTGTTGGTTTGAGCTTCTATATGGTGACCTTAGACCTGTTATGGTATATTGGGACCGTTGGAATGGTTGGCAGTGGTTTTGGTTGAGAAGTATGCGAGTTTGCAAGTTAGCGAGAAGCTAAGGCTGCAAAAATGAGATTTTTGTCAAAACCCTGGTAAACAGCCTAGGAATGAAATTTTGAAGGTTTTGTCAATTTTGGAATGATCGATTTGTTCTAGGAAGGTGATTGGTTTGAGAATGGAGGATTCCAGTGTGATTTTCAGCCGAAAGTTGCAAAATGAGTTCAACTGGAGGCTAAAAAGTGTGTTTTTGTAAAAAAAAAAAACTCAGCTTAACACGCTTGGAATCGAAAATTAATGGCATGGTCAGCTCTGAAATGTCAAAAACTGTCTAAATTGTCCTTTAGCCAATTGTCGAGGTTGTCCGGCTGCATTGACCCCTTCAGTTCTTTTAGCTAATTTTAGTCAGAAAGAAGTGGGATCCTCTTTTTTTGTAGGATTCCCCATAGGAAATTCTAACCACAAAATTGGTTCCTAAACATCGAAATCTATTTGGCTACACTATTTATTTGCATAAAACGGACATCGGGAACCCTGGGAATGCCCCGAGGAAGTTTTTAGGATTGCTAGTGCCAGTTGCTGATGCACAGGCCCACGTTCGCACCCGCATTCCCGCGGCATGGCGCAGGCGTCGCGCTTGTGTGCTCGCGTACGCATGAGACATTGTGTGGCCGGCCCATATAAGTCCTGGTCACGAGGCCTTGGACGAGAAAACTTTAAATGGCCATAAAAATGATCTGAAGCTTTGATTTTGGCGATTCAAAAGAACACGTGACTTGGATTTTGGCAAAAAACATCGTGGTGAAGTTGAATACAGGGTTTGGTGCATATTTTGAGGTAAATTTCTGTTTTAGCTGGGTTATTTCTCGAAACATGTAAAAATATTACATGTCAATTTCGTAACTGATTCTTAATGGAATTGAATGAAATTTAAGCCTAAATTGTTCTACATTCTAAGAGGAACGTTGTGGTATGCTAGGTTCTTGCTATAATTGTTCGGTTTTTGAGAATTTTGACTGAGAATATTTTGAAAAGAATGTTTTTCTGATAAAGTTTCTAATTTCATTTTTGGGCCTTTTCTCTGTATTTTGTGGTCCATTTTGGGCTGAAGTTTCGACTATAGACTCGGGTGGTCATGCGGAATGCTTTTCGAGTTTTTTTTTGGAATTTTGGACCTAACCCTTATTTTTTCCATTTTTGGCGCTTTTGACCTAATTCCACCCGTTTCCCAAGCTTTTAAAGTCAATGTGACTGTGTTAATCTCATGATCTGTGTTATTAGCGGCAAAGTACATTTGGAAGCTATAGGAGGAGAAAAGCTCAGCTGGATTGATGCAGAGTACAAGACGTCGGATGCCAGGTAAGCTAGGCTTTCTCTACACCTTAGACTAAGCTAAAATGTTTGCATATTTGAGTTAAAATATGTGGAAGTATATTGTGAATGGATTGAGAAGTGGACTTTATATTGCATATAGCTGGTTGTGAATCCACATGGGTTATAAATGGTGATATGAGACTTTAATAATTGTATTGGAGGTTGTGTTGACTGTAGTTTTTCTGAGTTTTTACACTGTTTGGATACAAGAGGGCCCCAAAAGGGGATAGTTGGGCTACGAATCTATGACAAGTATGTACTCTAAGCCTGACTCTTGCTTGTATGTGCGTGTAGGTTGAGGCTATCGAAATATACTAGCTATTGAGGTTGACTTGTGATTACATGCTACCCTGTGCACTGACTCTCTATATCTGGTTAGTATGAATATGTAATACAGCTGCGGCGGTCTATATCCATTATGAGTACTTGTGGAAAAATTTCCCATTTAAACATGATTATGTGCTTCTCTGTGACTTATATATGATCCTGGATATCACCAATATCTTTTATGTACTTGTGCTAGTAGTTAGTGATCGGAGAAACAGACCATATTCTAGGAACAATTGAAGTTTCGCTTCTAAGGGTGCCGTGTGATATGTGATACAAGATGTGTTATTACTCAGCCATTGGTAGATTAGAGGCGGGAGTGTGACCCTAATAGTGAAGTGTAGATTATATCCTACGAGCTCCCTCAGCTATCTATGAGGAGACATCAATTGTATGGGTTAGTCGTAGGCACTAACACCCTATTTAGAGAGGAGCGCTTTACAAGGGGGCCGACGTATGGTTTCCTTGGGAAATATCCTTTATAGCAACTTGGTTGCGATATGATTCTCGGTAGGTAACATCCTTCTGATTATCTAGCATTTTGGGCCTCAGCATAGGTTATACCGATGTTTTCCTATGAGTTATTGTTCATAGAAAAAAGGCCTGATAAGTTCTGAATATGAGCTAGTGCCTGGGGTAGCCATGCATGGTGACTTGACTTGTACCTATATGATTGTGTATTGCCTGCTACTATAGAGATATGTTGATTGGGAGACTGTGTATTGATTATATATCGTACTGTGGCCTAGTTTTGGTATAGATATATCTCTGCGGAGTTTGGTTGTCCTGGATACTTATGATATACCATGATTGTCTATGTTTTCCCTGGGCACTGGGGATTGATGAGGTTGTGGTATACTTGGCCTTAGCTGGACATGACTCTATAGTGCTTTATGATGTATATACTCTCCGATGTACTGTTGATAGTTATTGTGCACTAGTTCTCTCCATCTGATGTTAGGGTATCAATTGTATCTTAGAGAGGTGGTGATTGTGATTGTTTGGGTTGGATTGAGATTATGGGATAGCTAGGTTGTGAGTGTCGTCACCTACATTCACTCTTGGCACGACATGCCTTTGGAGTTTCCGGATCTGGATGTATTGATTGAGTGAGAGACTATTGACATCTCATCCCAGATAACGCCCCCCGTCATCGATTAGGATCGGTGGTCACGTCTGTAGAGTTCGTTCCTTCACGTGGATGTCGCGTAGAGGCTAGACTCTGGGCAGGGGAAGTACTACATTGTTAGTCCAAGATAGGGAGCAGCTCCCAAAGTGCGTTGAGTAGAGGCTAGATGCCCTTGAGTTGTAATAACTAGATAAAGAGGCTTGCTAGCATTGAGAATGTAAAAGGGCCTCAAGGGCAGGCTTTGTGATTAATACTTGATTGGTGGTGGCTGTGTATTGTGCTGCGAGAGATATTGTTGGGGTTGGAGTTCTGTGATACGTATATCTGTACGTCAACTACTGGTTAAAGGTAATATGGGTTGTGCGCGCTCTTGATAGGGATCCTGAAGGCAAGATAAGTTGTGACTGAGGTAAGGCTAAGCATTGGTGCTCTATGGATATTCGTATTCAATTATAGCTTCTGGTTTGACCTGTTGTGTCTTCTGATGGTGGTGAGCATGTTTTATCTAGAGGGGTGCTGAGTAATTATCACCTATGTTTCGATTATACCCTGTTGGTGGCTAAATCTAAGCCAAAGCCATGTGATTTATACACATGGTCATTTTGATACTCGATTGTTGGAGTGGTTAGTCTGATACTGGTGTATGCCGCATTTGAGAGGCTGGCTGTCAGTTATACCCTTAGCTACACCTTGCGCCTATATGGATATAACACTGTGGTCATTATTTTGTTGTTACGCGGTTCCCCTGATTTTTGGTTGACTGGATTTTGGAGTAATCACTATGCCTGAAGGCTTAATTGGATTGTCTATTGTTGTATCAGATGTTGTTGCGCTATCGGCTGAGCTGCCAACCCCTTTGCCCTAGGGATTTGTTATGATTTTTAGCTGACTGGGACTGTGTTATTCGAATTCCTGGCTATGCTTTCCAGTGGGGATATTGATCACCTTGCCGGGTTGCTTTATATTGAGTTGAGGTTTCACATTGTTAGCTACATTGCTTAGCATATCACCTACATGAGTATGGGTTTCAGGTTTCTTTTATCTTGGGTCAGATATTGAGGATGTAGAAAGTCCTTTTTACTAGTGAGGGATTGGTTATGATGATTTCTAAGGATTGTGATATGCGGGGCGAGCAATATTGTTGGATTGCCTCGATTTTGAGATGCCCAAGGGGCGAATTGACTTGTTTCTATGATGTGGTTGCCGATGTCATACTCAAGCTGGCCGGTTTGAGCCTACAGAGCTGGGCTCGTACATTCGTCAAGGTCTGTGGTATTTAGGATAAGCTGAAAACCGCTCCGAGTTGGCACCTGGGTTATGCCAACGCTGAACGTTGAGTTGTATAGCTTGAGATTTGAGATAGAGTGATTCTGAAGGTGTCACCCTTGAGAAGAGTCATGTAGGTCGGAGAGCGAGGTGAGCTTGGCCTCGATATATCAGCCCTACTGAGTTTTTGAAACGAATTAGATCGATAACATCTGAGTTAGCCCCACCTCTAGCTTGTCTTGCTATACAATTTGTTTTCTGTCACGCCCTAAGCCCCATTAAGGCGGACTGACACCCGTTGCCGACAAAGGCTCAGGAGAACCAACATATAACTATACACCTGCTATGAACATTTAAGAGGTTTCCATACTCAATATGCTGTCAAAAGAAAGTAAACTGTACTAACAAACCAAACGTAAATGCATAAGACTAGGCCGTTGGAGCCACGATGTCTATAATACACTTTTTGACCATACTTTAATTTACATAGTCTACAAAGCCTCTAAGTAAGGAACAATAACCAAATGGGCCGGGACAGGCCCCGCCTCAAGACCAACTATACAATACAAAATATAAGTCCTAAACACATAAGCCCCGAAGCAACCTGGAGCTTAGTAATAGCAGCTGGAAGTCCTGTACTCTTACTGGGGAGATCTAGTAGCTCCTGTACCTGCAGCATGAAATGCAGGTCCCCCGTAAGGGACGTCAGTACGAGATAATGTACTGAATATGTAAGGCAGGAAATACTGTATATGCAATATGAGCTCAAATGAAATCACATGCTGGTGTGTATGTATGATAAGACCACCTTTAGTCATACTGTGGAATCATGTACTTTATGTCTTTTTATTACTGTATCTTTCTTTACTGTATAATCTGTGCACAATATATCATGTAAATGACCAGCTGATCAGTGGTAAATCTGTAATGGGATCGACCCTGGCTAGGTGATTCCTTCACCCCTCGGTCTACCACCCAAATGAGATCGACCTTGGCTAGGTGATTCTTCCACCCCTCGGGCTACCACTCATTTATAAGCAACTGTAAGTTATCTTTTATTTACTTTGAGATGGTTCTTTTGGTGGTCATAACCTTTAGAACTGTAGGAATATAGATATGTGACATATGAAAAACCATGTAAGGTAATACCACGATGGGAAGAGAGATACACAACTAATGAATCGTATCAAAGATTGAACAACACATAGACTTTGTTTGGTAAAAAGGAATTCATGCATATTCGGTATTCAAGTACATATGCAGGTTGACAATGACTATGTATGGAGACATATGGACATGTTAAAGAGTGGGAACACGGTTAGCAGCCATGTTGGAGTTTGTACGTGCCTTTATGTGCTAAGGAAGACTATAGATTTCATGCCAAGTAATAGGAAATCAAGTTGCCTTACATACCTCGCTGTACTATGTCGTTATTACCTCGGAGTAGTATCCTTTTCCTCCAAACACTTATCTACAACATATTAGGTGATAAAACTAGTGTTATTGGCTAATAAACACGTCTTAGTAACCTAATTTCACCCAAAAACAACATCCGGGCAGCAAGCTCGGAATTAGCACCCAAATAGTATTCTTTCAACACTTCCGCTCTTAATTGTATTTTCTAACACACATTCCCATATACATGTCATATCCAGCTATGCTTAGTCTCATAACAGCATTACAACAACTCATACAATACAGCATACAACAACTTTAGACAACACGTAAGTAGACAACGCAACATTGCGTCTTTCCGCTACATTTCGACGTCAACCATTCCACATCCGTTCCAACCTTAACCAAACTGTCCTCAACATATTTACACATAATTACAGTCCTAAACCAGTCCAAAAACATTCCCTAAGTAGATGAAAAACATGAGACAACAATTCCCAAAAACAGTCCACAAATTCTTACTAATGACCGGAATTAAGACATCATTTAAGAACTTATTTTTGCGGAAGGTACAAGTGGTCCAGCAGCCTTCTTACATCACTATGGACCCAAGACTTCTTAAAAACATACATATTACTTCATAAATCAGCCAACCAACAAGATAAAAGTCTCTTATTTAACAAGAAAAGTGAACTACAAAATTGGAACACATGCTGTCCCAAAATTCCTGCACAATACAACCAACATACTCTTCATGTTTTTCATGGAAAAATTACACCAAACCATGGGTATTTTTACTTACCTTAACTCTCAAGTATTAGGTTCTCTTCAAGAACCCTAGAAGTGTGTCTTGGCTGCTTTAGAAAATGGAGAGAGAGCAAAAAGAAACTTGAGAGAAATCTGAAAATTTGGCTTAAGAAAATGGTTGAAAGTTGCTGCTGGTTGCTCCCTTTTATAGGCCTCTTTTGGCCGACTTTCTTTTGGGCTTTTAGCCTTATTTTAATAAGGTTATGGGGCAGCAGCTTGGCCCTTTCATTTGGGCCTTATTGGGCTTCAAATGGGATGGGCTTTGTTGCAAACATTTACTCCCTAAGCCCACTTAGTTTGGGCTTTAGTTTTGAATTGCATTGTAGTTGTAGTTTGGCCCTTTTTCTTATCCATCTTGGGCTGCAAATATTGCCCTTTTTTGATGCCAAACCATGGGCCCAAATGACATCTTTAACTCGGGGTTTATTCTTTATCGGACTTGAACAAATTCGGTGTTGGGCCTTGTCTCCGTTTATCGAGCTTATTAAGCACGTAGGTGACTCACCTAATAGCTTCCTAAGTCCCACAAGCACCTCAATTATTTTACTTCATTTAAGGTCACACTCTCCTTAACTTGACCTAAAAATTATATACGCTCGGTCATCTTAAGCGTTAGATGTACATATAACCCTTAAATCTGGAATTCATGCACTTTTAAAAATATGTGCAGATTTGACCTTGTCACATCATGTTTCATCTATGTTGGACTAGTACATGTAGGATGTGGGGTGTTACATCCTCCCCCCCTTAGGAACATTCGTCCCCGAATGTAAGCATAATTAAATAGGTTAAACAAGTTATACAGACTTTTGAAAACATAATAAGATTTCATATTCACATACCTACTACTCCTTTAACTCTGTATCTTGGACTTCCTCTTTAGCTTTAAATAAATAAGGATATTTAGACCTCATTGCTTCCTCAGCCTCCCACGTTATCTCTTCTACCTGTTGGTTCCTCCAAAGCACTTTCACTGAAGGTATTTCCTTATTTCTTAGCTTTCTAACTTGACGATCTAGGATAGCAATAGGTACCTCTTCATAGGTGAGATCTTCCATAACTTGCATATCTTCAATAGGAGTAATACGAGATGGATCACCTATGCATTTTCGGAGCATTGAGACATGAAAAACTGGATGAACCATTGAAAGCTCCTGGGGTAACTCTAATTCATATGCAACTTGTCCAAACCTTTTAATAATCTTATATGGCCCTATGTAACGTGGGCTTAGTTTCCCTTTCTTACCAAATCTCATAACACCTTTCATTGGAGACACCTTTAAGAATACCCAATCTCCTACTGAGAATTCCAGTCCTCTTCTTCTAGCATCTGCATATGATTTGTGACGGCTTTGGGCTGTTTCTAGACGTTGTCGTATTACCTTGACTTTTTCCATGGCTTGTTGGACTAGATCTGGACCAAGCAAGGTGGTTTCACCCACTTCAAACCATCCTATTGGTGATCTACATTTCCTTCCATACAAAGCTTCATACGGTGCCATCTTGATACTTGAATGGTAGCTATTATTATAGGCAAATTCAATAAGTGGCAAATGGTCCACCCAACTACCTTTGAAGTCCAATGCATACGCCCGCAACATATCTTCAAGTGTTTGAATGGTGTGTTTTGCTTGACCATCTGTCTGCGGGTGGAAATCTGTACTTAAATTTACTTGTGTCCCTAAGCTCCTCTGGAAGGATTTCCAAAATTTTGCGGTGAATTGAGCTCCCCGATCAGATATAATGGAGATTGGGACCCCATGTAGTCTAACTATCTCCTTAAGGTATAGCTTTGCATACTCTTCAGCCGTATAGTCACTCTTAACTGGCAAGAAGTGCGCTGACTTTGTAAGTCTATCAACTATTACCCATATGGAGTCAAACTTCTGAAATGAGCGAGGCAACCCAATAACAAAATCCATATTAATCATATCCCACTTCCATGTTGGAAGCTCTATACATTGCATATAACCTCCCGGCTTTTGGTGTTCTACCTTAACTTGTTGGCAATTTGGACATTGAGCCACAAATTCTGCAAGGTCCTTTTTCATGCCTTCCCACCAAAACATTTCCTTCAGGTCATGATACATCTTAGTTGATCCTGGATGGATAGAATATCTTGAATGATGGGCTTCTTCCATTATTCTCCTTCTTAGTCCATTTATATTAGGAACGCCCAATCTGTTTTGATAGTAAAGTACTCCATTTTGGGTAAGTTCAAAGCCCTTCATTGTGCCTTGACTCACCTTCTCCTTAAGTCGCCGTAGAATAGGATCTTTGAACTGTTTTTCCCTTACCTCTGTTATCAATGAAGACTCTGTAGCATTATGCACAACAACCCCTTCCTTTGGAGTTTCAATGAGGCGCACTCCCAAATTGGCTAGTTGACGTAGATCCTTAGCGACTCCTTGACGTACCAGGTCTGATCATCAATATTCACAATTGCCTTGCGGCTCAAAGCATCGGCTACCACATTTGCTTTCCCTGGATGGTATAGTATATCAACATCGTAATCCTTTATTAGCTCCAGCCACCTCCGCTGCCTTAAATTTAGGTCTTTCTGTTTAAATATGTACTGTAAGCTCTTATGATCAGTATATATGTCAACATGAACCCCATACAAATAATGGCGCCATATTTTCAAGGCAAACACAACAACTGCTAGTTCAAGGTCATGTGTCGGGTAGTTTTTCTCATGTGGGCGCAGTTGTCTCGAGGCATAAGCAATTACCCTACCATGTTGTGTCAGTACACACCCTAAGCCAACCCCCGAAGCATCACAATATACCGCATACCCCTCTGTGCCTTCTGGAAGCACTAATACAGGTGCAGAAGTTAGCCTGCTTTTCAACTCTTGAAAGCTCCTTTCACATGCATCATTCCATTGAAATTTGGTCGCCTTATGTGTCAACTTTGTTAGAGGTGCAGAAATAGAAGAAAAACCTTCGACAAATCTTCTATAATAACCTGCCAACCCTAAGAAGCTTCGAACTTCGGTGGGCGTTGTTGGCCTTGGCCAATCTTTCACCGCCTCTATCTTTTGTGAATCAACCCTTATCCCTTCATCGGATACAATATGACCCAAGAATGCCACTGATTTCAACCAAAATTCACATTTGGAAAACTTGGCATACAATTGCCGATCACGAAGAACTTGTAATACCTGCCGTAAGTGATTTGCATGGTCCTCTTTTGATCTTGAATACACCAAAATGTCATCTATAAATACTATCACAAAGACATCCAAGAACGGCTTGAATACCCTGTTCATTAAGTCCATGAAAACTGCTGGTGCATTTGTCAGCCCAAATGACATAACAAGAAATTCAAAGTGGCCATAGCGTGTCCTAAAGGCTGTCTTGGGTATATCTTTTTCCCTCACTCTCACTTGGTGATAACCTGACCTCAAATCAATTTTTGAAAAACATTTGGCACCCTGTAATTGATCAAATAAATCATCAATCCTGGGGAGGGGGTATTTGTTTTTAATTGTCACCTTATTCAATTGTCGGTAATCAATACATATTCTTAAAGTGCCATCCTTTTTTCGTACAAATAACACTAGTGCACCCCAAGGGGATACACTAGGTCTTATAAAGCCCTTCTCTAGCAAATCTTTCAATTGCTCCTTTAATTCACGTAGCTCTGCCGGGGCCATTCTATATGGAGGGATAGAAATAGGTTGAGTGCCTGGGAGTAAATCAATGCCAAAATCTATCTCTCGTTCTGGAGGCAAACCTGGAAGCTCTTCGGGAAACACATCAGCAAATTCATTCACTACCGGAACCGATTGAAGAGTTGGTGGTTCAGCCTCCATATCCCTTACTCTAACTAGATGACATATACACCCCTTTGACATCATCTTTCTTGCCTTGAAATAGGAAATAAACTTCCCCTTTGGTGCCCCAACATTACCTTCCCATTCAAGGACTGCCTCATTTGGAAAGTGGAAATACACTCTCTTAGATCGACAATCCACAGTAGCATAGCAAGAAGCTAACCAATCCATGCCCATTATAACATCGAATTTCACCATATCTAACTCAACAAGGTCCGCCCACGTATCACGGTCACAAACAGTTACAACACAATCATAATAGACCCTTCTAGCTATAATAAATTCACCGGTTGGCGTAGATACTTCAAATGGCTCATTCAATAATATAGGTGTTCTTTTAAGCTTCCCAGCCACTAGTGGTGTAATATATGATAATGTAGAACCAGGGTCAATTAATGCATACACATTATGTGAAAAGATGGACAATGTACCTGTGACCACATCGGGTGAAGCTTCTAAATTTTGCCGACTTCCCAGAGCATAAGTGCGATTCTGGGCTCCGCTGGAGCTAGCTGCTCCTCTACCACCTCTACCACGACCTGTAGACATTTGCTGACCCCTACTAACGGGAGGAACTGACGATGATGATGCAATAGCTGACCCAGCAGGTTGTGCCACATCACCCATACGTCTTCTCGGGCAATCTCTTATCACATGCCCTGGTACACCACACCAATAACAGGCATCTGTCCCAACACGGCATATACCTGAATGACTCCTCCCACATTGTTTGCAAGACTGCCTAGGAGGAATCTGCTGGCTGGCCGAATATCCTGTAGTCCGTGCACCTTGTCCCTCACTTCTTTGATTAAACTGATTACCTCTAGGCCCTTGAAATTGCGGTGGAGCACTGACTGCAGAATATGAGGATGATGGTCTAGGTGGTTTACTAGGAAATCGGGGCCTAACATCACCTTGGGATGGTACAAATTGCCCCGTAGATCTGGCCCTCTTGGACTGGCCCCTTTCTATCTCTTGTGTCCTTCTCCTTTGCCTCTGATCCTCTAGTTTCTGCGCAAATGCTTGCATTCTTGCTATATCCATGTCTTTATTCAATGAAGCAATAGTACAGTCTCTTACCAGATATGTATCCAACCTATCCACATACCGATGAACTCTATCTGCCATAGTAGCAACTACGTTGGGAGCATACCTGGCCAAGGAGTTAAACTGGAGGCTATACTCCCTCACGCTCATACCCCCTTGATGGAGATTCAGAAATTGATCTGCACGGGCCTCTCGAATCTCATATGGCAAGTAGTGGTCAAGAAAGGCCTCTTTGAACTCCTTCCAGGTAGTTGGAGGTGCATCTATACCCTTGGATTGCTTCCAAGATTCATACCACAATATAGCCACACCTTTCAATCTATATGCTGCCAGTTCTACAGCTTCTGTACCACTCACATGCATAACATCTAAAGTGCGCTGGATCTGGTCGATGAAGTCTTGCGGATCTTCATTAGGATCTGACCCGGTGAAAGTTGGAGGGTCCAAATTAAGGAAGTCACGTATCCTCGTGCTAGCTGCCCTATTCGCACCATCTGCACCTACAACTTGGCCTTCTTGTCTTTGGCTTTGGCTAGCAACTATGCGTGTCAATAATTGGACCGCATTTCTCAGATCCTGCACAGTAGCATCGGCAGGTGGTTCTGAGGGAGTTTCACTACGACCTGGTTCATCAGGAGCTGGAGGAGTTGGAGATGTTTGGGACAGAGACTCATCTTGGGCCTCATCTCGTCGTCTCACCCGACTGGGCATACCAATTACCACTTCCACCTCCTTCCCCTTGCCTTTGCTTTTCCTTGTTTCAGGCATGCTTACTGTACAAAATAATTTAGAGGTCAGAAATAATCAACCTACAACACTTGGCTCTATGGCACGATCTAAAGAATGAAAAGAAAGTGACAACTCCTAAATGCCACGTAGCCTCCTTCTTATAAATGTGGTGCACAACACATCCATAAACAAGACTCTACATAGACACGGCTTTGTAGACTCCCTAGGACGACCCGCTCTGATACCACTTCTGTCACGCCCTAAGCCCCATTAAGGCGGACTGGCACCCGTTGCCGACAAGGCTCGGGAGAACCAACATATAACTATACACCTGCTATGAACATTTAAGAGGTTTCCATACTCAATATGCTGTCAAAAGAAAGTAAACTGTACTAACAAACCAAATGTAAATGCATAAGACTAGGCCGTTGGAGCCACGATGTCTATAATACACTTTTTGGCCATACTTTAATTTACATAGTCTACAAAGCCTCTAAGTAAGGAGCAATAACCAAATGGGTCAGGACAGGCCCCGCCTCAAGACCAACTATACAATACAAAATATAAGTCCTAAACACATAAGCCCCGAAGCAACCTGGAGCTTAGTAATAGCAGCTGGAAGTCTTGTACTCCTACTAGGGAGATCTAGTAGCTCCTGTACCTGCAGCATGAAATGCAGGTCCCTCGTAAGGGACGTCAGTACGAGATAATGTACTGAATATGTAAGGCAGGAAATACTGTATATGCAATATGAGCTCAAATGAAATCACATGCTGGTGTGTATGTATGATAAGACCACCTTTAGTCATACTGTGGAATCATGTACTTTATGTCTTTTTATTACTGTATCTTTCTTTACTGTATAATCTATGCACAATATATCATGTAAATGACCAGCTGATCAGTGGTAAATCTGTAATGGGATCGACCCTGGCTAGGTGATTCCTTCACCCCTCGGGCTACCACCCAAATGAGATCGACCCTGGCTAGGTGATTCTTCCACCCCTCGGGCTACCACTCATTTATAAGCAACTGTAAGTTATCTTTTATTTACTTTGAGATGGTTCTTTTGGTGGTCATAACCTTTAGAACTGTAGGAATATAGACATGTGACATATGAAAAACCATGTAAGGTAATACCACGATGGGAAGAGAGATACACAACTAATGAATCGTATCAAAGATTGAACAACACATAGACTTTGTTTGGTAAAAAGGAATTCATGCATATTCGGTATTCAAGTACATATGCAGGTTGACAATGACTATATATGGAGACATATGGACATGTTAAAGAGTGGGAACACGGTTAGCAGCCATGTTGGAGTTTGTACGTGCCTTTATGTGCTAAGGAAGACTATAGATTTCATGCCAAGTAATAGGAAATCAAGTTGCCTTACATACCTCGCTGTACTATGTCGTTATTACCTCGGAGTAGTATCCTTTTCCTCCAAACACTTATCTACAACATATTAGGTGATAAAACTAGTGTTAGTAGCTAATAAACACGTCTTAGTAACCTAATTTCACCCAAAAACAACATCCGGGCAGCAAGCTCGGAATTAGCACCCAAATAGTATTCTTTCAACACTTCCGCTCTTAATTGTATTTTCTAACACACATTCCCATATACATGTCATATCCAGCTATGCTTAGTCTCATAACAGCATTACAACAACTCATACAATACAGCATACAACAACTTTACACAACACGTAAGTAGACAACGCAACATTGCGTCTTTCCGCTACATTTCGACGTCAACCATTCCACATCCGTTCCAACCTTAACCAAACTGTCCTCAACATATTTACACATAATTACAGTCCTAAACCAGTCCAAAAACATTCCCTAAGTAGATGAAAAACATGAGACAACAATTCCCAAAAACAATCCACAAATTCTTACTAATGACCGGAATTAAGACATCATTTAAGAACTTGTTTTTGCGGAAGGTACAAGTGGTCCAGCAGCCTTCTTACATCACTATGGACCCAAGACTTCTTAAAAACATACATATTACTTCATAAATCAGCCAACCAACAAGATAAAAGTCTCTTATTTAACAAGAAAAGTGAACTACAAAATTGGAACACATGTTGTCCCAAAATTCCTGCACAATACAACCAACATACTCTTCATGTTTTTCATGGAAAAATTACACCAAACCATGGGTATTTTTACTTACCTTAACTCTCAAGTATTAGGTTCTCTTCAAGAACCCTAGAAGTGTGTCTTGGCTGCTTTAGAAAATGGAGAGAGAGCAAAAAGAAACTTGAGAGAAATCTGAAAATTTGGCTTAAGAAAATGGCTGAAAGTTGCTGCTGGTTGCTCCCTTTTATAGGCCTCTTTTGGCCGACTTTCTTTTGGGCTTTTAGCCTTATTTTAATAAGGTTATGGGGCAGCAGCTTGGCCCTTTCATTTGGGCCTTATTGGGCTTCAAATGGGATGGGCTTTGTTGCAAACATTTACTCCCTAAGCCCACTTAGTTTGGGCTTTAGTTTTGATTGCATTGTAGTTGTAATTTGGCCCTTTTTCTTATCCATCTTGGGCTGCAAATATTGCCCTTTTTTGATGCCAAACCATGGGCCCAAATGACATCTTTAACTCGGGGTTTATTCTTTATCGGACTTGAACAAATTCGGTGTTGGGCCTTGTCTCCGTTTACTGAGCTTATTAAGCACGTAGGTGACTCACCTAATAGCTTCCTAAGTCCCACAAGCACCTCAATTATTTTACTTCATTTAAGGTCACACTCTCCTTAACTTGACCTAAAAATTATATACGCTCGGTCATCTTAAGCGTTAGATGTACATATAACCCTTAAATTTGGAATTCATGCACTTTTAAAAATATGTGCAGATTTGACCTTGTCACATCATGTTTCATCTATGTTGGACTAGTACATGTAGGATGTGGGGTGTTACATTTTCTTAGCCCCACCTCTAGCTTGTCTTGCTATACAATTTGTTTTCTGTATATTGATATTGAGACAATATGTTCTGGATGATATACATGTACTCCAGTATGATTTCCTTGTGTTAGATGATTGTTTGATGCTGCCAAGATAAGCTTTGGTAGGAGAAATTCTGAGGGTCGTACTCGAATCTGTTGTGGCTATTGTGAGTGGCTATTATTGGTTAAGCTGACTACTATGTTGTATAGCGTGAACTTGGTGACTTATAAGCACTGTGGCTACTGTTATGAATTCTGCCAAGAATTGATTGTTAATCGCTACAGAATGGGGGTCGAATAGTAATAACTACTAATAACTACGTTGAGTAGTGAGATACGAATATCTGGATACGAAGGGAAATATAGGGAGCCTTCTGGTATCTGACTTATTGGGGATCTTTTGCGCTAATGAGAATCTGATAGTTATTGGAATCGTCGATGAGTGGCATGGTGAACATAGGCTTTAACTTTGAGTGCCTTGACTGTCTACTGCTTTGATAAATGTTTCTGTTGGTGCCTCGTAGATGGGACGACAAGGAAAAAGAGATTTGGGCTGTGTGCAAATGTGATCCTATTAGCTATAGTTTGCCACTATTTGACTAGCCTATGGGCCATTTGTGGTTGGATTTCTAGATAGTAAAGGAAGTACCGAAACTGTTGTGGGATACAAAACTTGTTTATGGACGATATACCCATGGTGCGGACTGGGATTTGCAACTATGTCTGTGTTCATACTTTCACGAATGAAAGTCTTATTAGTGCGGGATGTTAATGACCCTCCAGGTCATCTCTGTATTTCTGCGACTTTCTATTGGTTAGAGCTTCTATATGGTGAACTCAGACCTATTATGGTATATTGAGACTGTTGGAATGGTTGGTGGTGGTTTTGGTAGAGAATTATGTGAGTTTGCAAGTTAGTGAGAAACTCAGGCAGCAAAAATGAGATTTCTATCAAAACCCTGGTAAATGGCCTCAGAATGGGATTCTAATGGTTCCTTAGTTCTGAGATGGATGATTTATTTTAGGAGTGTTGTTGGTTCGAGAATAGAGGGTTCCGGTGTGATTTTGAGCCGAAAGTTGCAAAATAAGTTCAATCAGAGGCTAAAAAGTGTGTTTTCATAAAAACCCAGCTTAACGCACTTGGAATAAAAAAATTGATGGTATGGTCAGCTTTGAAATGCCAAAAACTATCCAAAATGGCCTTTCGCCAATTGTCTAGGTCATCCAGTTGCATTTTGATCCTCTCAGTTCTTTTAACTAATTTTAGCTGAAAAAAAGTGGGGTCCTCTTTTTTGTAGAATGCTCCGTTGGGAATTTCGACCATATCATTGGATCTAGAACATCAAAATTCATATAGTTACACTATTTATTTCGTAAAACAGACATCGGGAGCCCCAGAAATGCCCCAGAGAAGTTTTTGGGACTGTTGGTGCCAACAACTGATGCATGGGCCCGTGTTCACACGGAATGGAATAGGTGTAGCATCTGCGTTCACTCGCGCGTGCCTGCGTCTGTGCATGGCATGGTTCGGCCGGCCTATATAAGGCTTGGTTGCGAGGCCTTGGACGAGAAAACTAAGTGATTCGAAGCTCTGATTTTGGCGATTCAAAAGTCCACGTGACTTAAATGTTTGCAAGAAAGATCGTGGTGAAGTCGGATTCGGGGTTTAGCCCATATTTTGAGGTAAATTTGATGTTTTAGCTGAGTTCTTTCTCGAAACTTGTTAAAACTTTATGTGTCAATTTCGTAACTGATTAACAGAGTTAAATGAAATTTGAGCCTAAATTGTTCTATGTTCCGAGAGGAACGCTGTGGGATGTTGGTTTCTCGTTGTAATTTTCTATTTTTGAGAATTTTAATCGAGAATGTTTTGAAAAGAATATTTTCCTGATAAAATTTCTATTCCCATTTTGGACCTTTTCTCGGTCTTCCAGGGTCTATTTTAGGCCAATTTTTATATTGTAGACTCAGGTGGTCGCGGGGAACATTTTTCAGAACTTTTTTTGGAATTTCGGACATAGTCGATATTTATCTCATTTTAGGTGCTTTTGGCCTAATTCCACCAGTTTCCCCAAGTTTTTACAACTGATATGCCTATGTTAACCCTGTGAACTGTGGTTTTTGCAGTGAAGCAACATTGGGAAGCTACAGGAGGGGAAAAGCTCAGTTTGACTGATGCGGAGTACGAGACATTGGACGCTCGGTAGGCTAGGCTTTCTTTACACTTTAGATTGAGGTAAAATATTTGCATATTTGATTTGAAATGTATGGAAGCATACTTTGAATAGGTTGAGATGTGGACTTTATATTGCATATAACGGGTTGTAAAACCACATGCTGGGGGTTGTGTTGACTGTATCTGACATACTGTCTGAGTTTTTACACTGTTTGGCTACAAGAGGGCCCGAAAAAGGGCTGGTTGGGCTGCAAACCTTTGACAGGTATGTACACTAAGCTTGACTCTTGCTTCTATGTGCATGTGGTTTGAGGCTACTGAAAATATACTAGCTATTGAGGTTGACTTGTGATTATATGCTACCTTGTGCATTGACTCTAGTATCTATATCTGATTTGTATGAATATGCATGATGCAGATACGTTGGTCTACATCCATTATGAGTAATTGTAGTGGAATTTCCCATTTAAATATGATTCTCTGCTTCTCTGTGACTTATATATGATCTTGTATATCGTTGTTATATTTTATGTACTTGTGCTATTGGTTAGTGACCGGGGAAATACACCATGTTCTGAGAACGGTTGTAGTTTGCCCTTCTAAGGGAGCCGTGTGATATGTGATACGAGATATGTTGCTATTGAGCCACTGGTAGATTAGAGATGAGAGTGAGACCATGATAGTGAAATGTAGGTTATGTCCTACGGGCTCCTCAGGATATCTATGAGGAGACACCAATTTTGTGGGTTAGTCCTGGGGACTAGCATCATATTTAGAGAGGAGCACTTTACAAGGGGCTGGCACATGGTTTCCCTGGGCAATATCCTTTATAGAAATTGGGTTGCGATATGATTATGGGTAAGTAGCATCCTTCTAATTATCTAGCCTCTTGGGCCTTAGCTTAGGTTATGCCGATGCTGTTCTATGAGTTGTTGTACATAGATAAAAGGCCTGATAAGGGACGAATATGAGCTAGTGCCTAGGGCAAGCATGTGTTAAGACTTGACTTGTACCTGTATGATTGTGTTTTGCCTATTGCTACAAATATATGCTGACTGGGAGACTGTGTATTGATTATATGTCGTACTATGGCCTGGTTCTAGTATAGTCCTGGATACTTACGATGTACTTTGATTGTCCATGTTTTCTCAGGGCAGTGGGGATTAATGAGGTTGTGGTATACTTGGCTATAGCTGGGCATAACTTATGGTGTTTTGTGATATATATACTCTCTGATGTATTGCTGATAGTTGTTGTGCACTGGTTCTTTCCATCTGATGCTAGGGTATCTGTTGTATCTGAGAGAGGTGGTGATTGCGATTGTCTAGGTTGGATTGAAATTGTGGGATACCTAGGTTGTGATTGTCGTTGCCTACGTTCACTCTAGGCACGACATGACTTTGGAGTTCTGGATCTGAATGTATTGGTTGAGTAATAGATTGTTGACACCTTTTCCCAGATGACACTCCCCGTTATCATTGAGCACCAGTGGTCAAGTCTGGGTCCTGTGTGATGCTCCCCATGGACTTTTGTCCTGGTGACTGCGATTGTGATGCAAGGTAGAGGATGCAGATTTTGAGGATCGAACATCGGCAGAGTTTTTGGGTCGTGGACCCCGTGATTGATATTATGTGGAGCAAGGCCCCAATATTTTGTGGGGTTGGGTGTCGTGATTGATATTCTATGGGGAGAAGCCCCGTGATTGATACTCCGATGTTGAAATCCCTTGGGGGATATGTCCCACCATTACATTTATGGTCAGATTACTTGGATTTGACTGAGTGCCCGATCGGAGGCCAAGGTGATATTAGGGGTTTGAGTTCTCATGTGAGACCAGTTTTGGATCGGTCAAGGACCTGATTATTATTGTAATATTGGGGGCCGAGGGCCCGATTGATTACCCCTTGATTCACTCACCTATTCACTCCCTGATTGTGATAGGTGTACCTTCTAGGCTTATGGGGGCTCAGGGGGCGTTCAAGTTTAGACACTAGGGCCTTACAACCATGTACAACTGACCCTTGATCTTATGATATGGAGAGTTGTGCTTTGTGATGGTTCTGTGGGGGGTCAGTGATTATCTGTTAGTTGTATTGTGCGCGGGGTACCTCTTGGGCTTATGGGGGGCCTCGGTAGCATACAAGCATAGTTACTAGGGCCTTGCACCCGCGTACAGTCCTATGCCTCAATTGGGGGCAGTTATGGTATTAGCCTATGTAGTATTCGTCAGTTGGTATCATTTGAGTTCCTTACGCCCTAATGTCTAGTTCAGGGTCTTGCCCGCCTGATGTCCAGTCCAAGGGGTTGCCTGAGGTTTATGCCAGGCATGGTCTGAGGTCCAGTCCAAAATAGGGTACCCATTGAGTCGCATTAGTGGTTTGGATTCAGGTTTTATGTTCCTTCCTGCCGTTAGAGTTGGGTTGGCTTAGTGTAGCATGGATCCTTACATCGATTGGTTCAATTTATTAGTATTCATCATCCCAGTTGGTTCAGTTGTGATTTGAGGGTTTCTAGATATGCTTATGCCTTATACTGAGTTTGTTTTGCTTCACTGTTGTAGTTCTCTATATAGTTGGGCCTATACATGTTTACTATTTCACTCGATCGGCCAATAATGCCTACTGGGTGCCTTTTCTGGTACTCACCCCTACTTTTTGCATCTTGCATGGTGCAAGTCTAGGTATGGGCCATGGCTGCTGAGTTTGGGATCTTCGGAAGCGTTGAAGAGACTTTTGGTGAGCACCGACGGTTCTGGCTACCTGCACTCTCTTTCCTTTTGATGGTCATCTATTGTTTCCAAACATTTGGCCTTGTACAGTAGTATTTTGATGTATTTCATAGGAGCACTTTTGAGTTCTATAATATTATGGTTCTTAATATATGTATATGTTATGTCTTTGTGTCTATTGTAGCTCTGTACAATTGACTTTCAGTGTAAGTTTCGGTTATTATGTTATCAGTATGTCGATTTGAGCTTGACTAGATGCTAGGATAGGTGTGATTGAGAATTGGCTTACGTGTAGGTGGACCTAGCAGGCGCCATCATGACCGGGATCGGATCTTGACAGAATGGAATGACTTGCATTTTTTCTTTTGAAAAGCAATAGGGAGTTATATTCTTTGTTGAGTAGTTTGGCCTTATAACAAATGTTGATTCCTTTTTAGAAATATAACAAAAAGCTAACATCACGGGAATGATTTATTTCTATTTAGAGGTACCCACACTCAAATATCTATATTATGTAAGCTAATGTGAATTTAAGAACAAGAATATATTCAAATCAAACAAGCAAGTTTAACATGTACAGAAGGATAACTAAGCAAATAAATGCGAAAAATAAAAGTAGTTTGGAATGACTCCAAAAAAGGCCCTCTTGTTTTGCTTACTATTCGAGATAATCTAAGATATTGATTCCATGTGCGAGTATGATGATAACGTCAAGTCTTTGAGACTCAACATTTGGTTTAGTGTAGAATAAAGACTCCATTTTTGCTCCCAAAGTATTAATGTAAAGAAAGAAAATTAAAAAAAGATTAGTGGTCATGCTTAGAGCGTGGCTATACTCAAAGTAAGATCACATACAAAGAAATTTATTGCAATATGAGTTATTAAAGTCCAAAGAGGCCATAACTGAGGATCTATTACTCTTTTGGGCTAATACATTAGTGAAAAGAAACACAAGTAAGAATAAAATTCATATTTAAATGAACTCACCTTTAGTTGCACAAGTTCTATAGGAATGTAAAGGGAATAAAAAGAAATGCACTGATCTTTTTACTCTATTACGTAGAGCTAAAACAAACTTTATCTATCTAATTCAATAGGTAAAGCAACAACTATTTATAAACTAAAACATGCAGTAGACTATTGTTGACATATTAATGTCCATTTAGCATTTCAAACTCTTACAGTCATATCTTTGATTAAAAGAACTTAAGTATGCACAAAACGATCATTTAAAACTTTGGCCTTTATTAATGATGTCGCCCAAGCTACACCTTCTTTTTTAGGATAAAATAGTCATTGTCAAGATATATAACCTAACCAAAGTTAGGGTTGAACCCACAGGGAATATGATAGACTCTGAAAAATTCAATGCAATTCGGGTTGATTAACAAGCTTATCTCCCCAACAAGGGGAGGATTATAATAACTATGAAAAGTAATTGTAAACTAAGACAAGTGTTAAACCAATATGAAGAGGAACTTGGGTATTGTGTTCCCCATGATTCCCCAACTCAGTATTACCAGATAATCGAATTCTTTTCCAGTGTGTAGCATGCAGAATGGTAAGTTAAGTTCACCAAACCCTTTGGCCCAGGCAAGAAGCAAATTTCACTACGTGATTCAGTCCATCCCCACAGTGTGACATTATTAAGTCTTACCTATTGTTCCAGTACAACCTCCCCTAGGCCCATTTTGATTGATTAGACAAGAAACATCAATCGAATCCTGTTAATTAATCTCTTTTCCTATTCATTACTACCTTGGTCCAGTCAGTAACACTAGGTGGTTCTAATGTTGTCCACCATCAGAAAGCATTCAATACGAAGAGAATTAGTTAATACATGCATGTACACTTTTAGAGAATTACAAATTATCCAATTTTACCTTATTAGTTCTTCATGGTTTCCACAACCCTACTTGTGGATTTAGCTACTCATAATCAGTGTAAATATAAGACTTATGAATTTTAATAACATAATTGAACACTTACACAAGAGAATTAAGCACAAGAAATTCAAACTCTTCAATGAGAATCACAAAATTAAAATCAAAAGATGAAATAAAGTTTTACAAGTATTTCTCAAGCTCCATATGGCATTGCTCACACCTTCTAAGCATGGAACGCATGTGTTTCAACAAATCCTCGAATGAGTCACCAACCACACAAAAGTCGTCCATGAAGACTTTAATAGTGTCCTCTACCATGTCTTAGAAGATGGACATCATGCATCTTTGGAATGTTGTTGGAGCATTGCACAACCCGAATGACATTCTCTTGAATGTGAAGGTGCCATAAGGACATGTGAAGGTTGTCTTTCTTGATCTTCCAGAGCAATGGTGATCTGGTTGTATCCTGAGTAGCCATTGTTAGCACCTAAATTTTGACCAAACTTAGATTATTTACTTTTTAATATTTAAATATTTAGTTTTGAGTCTAAATTAGATATTTTTATCTTATTTAGAATAATTTGAAAACAAACAAAAATATAGTCACATTTTAATGTAAGTTTTGTTTAATAAAGAGAAAATTTATAAAAAAAAAAATATATGTTTTTTCTAGTTAACTTTTCTGTTAATTTTTTAATTGCGAATAGTTTTCTAACATATTTATTTTTTCTTTCTTTCTTTTTTTCAAAATAAAATGAAATAAAAAGAAATTAAATAATTCTAAAACTACCCATTAATTTTAACTCCTCCCCCACTCACCTAAACTACCCCACAATAATCCCACAAAAAACTCCCTACTCCCTCATATTTTAAAAGACACACACGACACAACAAAAAAAAGGAGGACAATTTCACTTATCAATCTTTTTCTTTCTTCACATTTTACAAAAGCACAAAAATACAAGAACATTGTAAAAAAAAATCCTACACCACATTTTTTCCTTTTTCCCACATACACAAACACAGTAGAACAAAAGAAATTTTCTTTTTCATACACACTTCAAAAACAAGAAAAACAAATCTGCACAAACACACAAAAAATCTCAAAAGAAGAACACAACTAGAAAAGAGAGAGTTTGAGGTTTGCTTTCGTGATTCCGGATTCGTGGCTCATAGTCGTGGTCCTTTCCTTCTCGTGAATTAATATTCACCAAAGGTAACATTCAAATTTTATTGTATGATTTGAAGTCACAATTGTGAAGACATGTCCTAATGCTACAAAGTTGCTCAAATTTTATGTCTATTTAATTTTGACATCAAATTATTGAAGTATGTTAGAATTGTTTAGTTTTAAGTAAAATTGACATATTATGTGATTATTATTGTTTATGTGTTTATTTCATGTTTAAACAACACATAGTTGGTGTAAATTCATTGTCTAAATTTCTATTCTTTTTCATATTCATTTTTGTATGATGATATATGTTTATCGTTTAATAAATTGAAATGACAAAAAATAATTCATGAAAAATTCATTGTGTAAAATATTGTTCTCAATTTGTAGATTCTTCTTTTCTATGATTAAAATAAAGAAAAGAAAAATTGTAGTTATTTATAATTCCTAACAGGCTAAATGTGCAAAACTTTTATAAAAAAAAATATATTTGAGTGTTCTTAATAATATCGTGCTCACTTTCTCTTAGAAAAAATATAAAATAAAAATAAAAATGAAAAGTTTGTAACTTTTTACATCTCATTTTAGTAATGATTTGTTTTTTAGAATACTGATTTAACAATTTCATGTTGATCCATGTAATTAATATTGAATTGTTGAATAATGTTTTTCATGAGTCAAAAGGACTAACATTTAACCAAAAAAAAAAAGAATTTAAGGTCTTTTAACTATAAGAAAATAATTTAAACGTTAAATAATTTTTGTAATTAAAAATTTAAATTGAATAGTTAAGAACATGATTAGGCCGGCAATAAAGATAGGCAAACTTTAGGATTCAAATAACATTGAACAAATGCCATAAAGATAAATAAATAAATAATTTGTGGCAAGGTTGGAAACCGCTGCTACCAATATACCACACTAATAAAATAAGACAATTTAAACGAGTTTCAAATAAATCAAGAAGGCGGGTAAATAATATTTTTTTTATAAGACTCATAAATATAAATTATTCAAAATAAAGTTAAGCCATAAACAAGTCAATAAAGCGACCGTGTTAAAACCACGGGACTCGAGGGGTGTCTAACACCTTCCTCTCGGTCAACAGAATTCCTTACCCGATCTTTGTTTCGCAGACCAGAAAATAAAGAGTCATTTCCTTTTGAATAGGGATTTAAATTAGGTGACTTGGAACACCAAAACTCAATTCCAAGTGGCGACTCTAAAGAATAAAATAATCTCTTTTCAAAATGTCACTTTAATTGGAAAAACTCTATTGTTTCAAAACCCACGCGGGGGAAGGGGGGGGGGGAATAGGGGTGTGACAGGTGGCGACTCTGCTGGGGATAACCAGAATTTGAGCTTGTCAATATTGACTTGTATATGACTTTGTTATTTTGAATATTATATTCATTGATTTAATGTGATGTTTGCCCGCTTATTTATGCATTGATATTATCTAAGCTGTGATATAAACTATCTTCTCTCAAGCACTTATCTGAGTCTTCTGAAAGATTCACTTTTCGGAGATGCGGTATACGCTCCCGAACCTTTCTTTGAGATACCAGAGATGCGATTACGCTCCTGGGAAGGATTTTAGTCACACATGTTTTAGGATGGGAAGGTCCAAATAGTGAGGCCGGAAAGCCCTACTACCGGTAAGCTGTTCCTTTCCAACTCGAGTTGTCCACTCGTTTTATCGTCGGTCTAGACACCAACTCTATAAGGACTTCGAATTTAGTAGAACAAGTCTTATACAACCAGTATTTTTCTTAGGATACACTTTATCTGCGTAATCTATGTTTGACTTTATATGACTAAACACAGGTGTTAGGATCATATAAAACATAAACCATCTTTTAGACTAGCATGTTCACGACTATGTGTTACTTGTCACAATTCGAAAGTTGTCGTTGAATATTTTCTTTTTAGGTCAAATCCCAAATAGTTCGATCCTAGCATATTTACAATAAGATGTCCTAAAAAAGAAATTTTTTCAAAAGTCAACATTTTTATGAGAAGTTGGCCGAACTACGCTCACCTGATTCTCATCTCCATGAGATACGTAGGCAACCCTTTTTGGGTTCGGTGATCTTTAATAATAAAATTGTAAAAAACAAAAGAATATATTTCTTATTAAATGTAAAAAATATATTTTTTCCTTCTTATTCATAAAAGCAAAAGAAAATATTTATTTCTTATTCAAAAAATAAACACGAATTATTTCTTTGATTTGAGAACTACGCTCACCTGATTCTCATCTAAATGAGATACGTAGGCAACCCTCCCCGGGTTCGGTGATTCTTCTTCAAAATAAAGTAAAAGAATAAAAAAGAAATTCGTATTAAAAAGAATTAATAATGTTTATTCAAAAAGAAATCTTTTGTTCATAAAAGCTGAACAAAAAAAAAAGGTTTTATTTATTCAGCAGAAAAAAAAGAATTTTTTTTATATATATTTTCAAAAACTACGCACACCTGATTCTCATCTCTATGAGATACGTAGGCAACCCTCCTCGGGTTCGGTGATTCTCATTTAAAAAATAATAATAATTCTTTATCCAAATAATAATAATAATAATAATAATAATAACAAAGATTTTACTCTTTAAAAAAAAGGATCCTCATCCAAGAAATTCAAAAAAGGAAGATCTTTTTTTTGTATAAAAAAAAAAGAAGAAAAATATTTTTTTTTCATTCTTATTAAAAAAATTTTATCCTTCTTCAAAATAAAAATACTAAAAATAAAAAGATATATCTTGTCTTGATTGATACCAACATACTTAGAAGTGTGCATGAAAAAGTGTTAACTTTTTGGCATAATAGAGTGGACCAACTTTGTTGTGACCTATATAGATTCTTTTGATACCTCTTGATTATACTTATGTCACACTAGGAAAATTCTCTTTCTCAAGTTAAGGGTAAAAAAAAATAATTTGACCTCATTGTTTCATGTGCATTGTGTGGTGAGCTTTAGATATAAAGTTCAATCGCATGACTTGTTGATCTAGAACTTGAGCCAAATGTTTGTTGAGACGAAATTTTGAGCAACATCTAATTTGAAAAGGGATTGTAGGCTTTCTTTGATCCAATTGTACTTTGTAAGCCTACCAAATAACACCTGATCCCTAGTGATTCTCTTTTTGAGCCTAAAATATTTTTTCGAAAACCATATCTTAGCCTATATCCTTTTGAGTGCACAAATGCACCATCTGCTTTTCTCCTATCTCCGAAAATGCACACACAAAATCCTATGTCAGATGGTAAAGTGAGATGTGACAGTCAAAAAAAAAAAAACTTCAACAAAAGGAGAGAAAACTCAAAAAAGGAGAAAGTCCTAAAAAAAAAGGATCAATTGTAAAAATGAAAAAATAAATTGAGAGCATAGTCCAATGCTTGGGGAAGAAATTGTCACTTTATCCAAAAAGATTATCTTGCCCATTCCAAGCCTACATTTTAAGCCGAATGCAAGTCCTACTTGATTTCACTTTCGATGTTCTCACGTTAGTGGATACTTACATAAGGATCAAGCATATGGTATCTCAATGTCATGCATTGAACATCTTTCTAAGTGTGAGTGACTCTCAACGATCTCAACTCTTCTATTTTGTGTGAATTGGGACTTTTTTCGGTAAGACACTTGATACATAAGGACATGAATAATTTTAACCTCATATTTGATGCAAGAAGAATAGATCTTGTTAATACTTAAGTATGCTTCAGGTGTCATTTGAAACTATAGAAATTACTTCAAAGTTGGCCTCAAATTTGCCTAGAAGTACTTGAAGGTGATTTATATGCATAAGTCTAATTGTTAGTACCATCTAAAGCCAAGATATGATCAATCAAAAGTCAAATTTCTTTCTATCTAACAATCTTTTCAAAAAATATTATTTTGTAAATTTTTTTTAATTCGTATGAACTACGTTAGACCTGATTCTTGCTATGGTGAGATACGTAGGCAGTCCTAAAAAAGGGCTCGGTCTCAAATAAAAAGAATATATATATATATATATAAATATATTTTTTTTCTCTCTCATATTTTTGAAAAAAAAAATCAAATTGGGGCAGTCTTTTTTTCTAAAAAAAAAATAAAAAAATAAAAAATAAATTCACCAATAAAAAGATTAAAAAAAAAGTTTCAAAATTTCTCCGTTTTAAAACTGGGGCATATTTTATTTTATCTTATTTTTAAAAATTAAAAAAAAGTAAAATAAAATAAAAATAATTCATTCGTTTAGGGAGCAAACCCTCATAATATTCGCTTAGAGCGCGAACCCTCATAATATTCGCTTAGGGCGCGAACCCTCATAATATTCGCCTAGGGCGCAAACCCTCATAATATTCGCCTAGGGCGCGAACACTCATAATATTCGCTTAGGGCGCGAACCCTCATAATATTCGTCTAGGGAGCGAACCCTCATAATATTCGCCTAGGGAGCGAACCCTCATAATATTCGCCTAGGGAGCGAACCCTCATAATATTCGCCTAGGGTGCGAACCCTCATAATATTCGCCTAGGGCGCGAACCCTCATAATATTCATTCATATCTTCATAGGGCATGATAGCCCTATTTTTATTTTCCATAAAGCATAAAATCTAATTTCATTCAATAATAGAGTATTTGTTTTTTTTTCTTTGTTTTAAGCACTGTATTATTTTTGTTTAATATTATGTTCAAATCAAGCAAAATAACCCACAAAATTTTTCTTAGCACAAACTGGAGCAGAAAAATTTTGTTTTTTTATTTTTTTTTATTGCAGGCAGGTCTCTTGCAACCACAAATTTGGACATCAATAACGGAGTAACATTTGTCCGATTTGTGAAGTGAAGAATGACATTAAGAGTCGATTCGGACCCATGTAGCAGCTCACCATATCAATATTCTGCTTCCCAACTTCAATTCAGGAAACAAGTGTACACGAATAGTGTACTAACTTTCTTCTGGAGAGGCATCGGTAACTCAATTGAGATTTCAAGTTCAAGCCTCAAACACAAACTTCAAGATTAGATTTTGAGATCAAGATACCCGCCAGGAAAAGGCGAGGTGATAATTGAAGATGCAAGGGAAGACTTGAAAGAAAAGAGGGTCGAGACAAGTAGAATTGAATAGATCTTGTATGGTTTCCTTTTAGTTTTATTATTATCTTCAATGTAACAATAGGAGCCACGGACCAGGATCTCGAAAGGATAAGACTCAACTCTCTAATCCATCCATCCATCCACCGTTGCACCCATTTGAACTACACGTGACCTGATTCTCTTATGACCCGAGATATGTAGGCTGCCCAAAGCCAGGGCTCGGTCACTCTGCTTACTCTTTTCCCCCCTCCTTTTTCCTTACCTTTTTATAATGGTTAGGCCAAAAATTAGGCACGTTAACTTCTTTGCTTGAAAACTCTTCATGTTCTCAAGCAAAGAGGGGCATCCTATTAGCACCTAATTTTTGACCAAACTTAGATTATTTACTTTTTAATATTTAAATATTTAGTTTTGAGTCTAAATTAGATATTTTTATCTTATTTAGAATAATTTGAAAACAACAAAAATATAGTCACATTTTAATGTAAGTTTTGCTTAATAAAGAGAAAATTTATAAAAAAAAATATATATGTTTTTTCTAGTTAACTTTTCTATTTATTTTTTAATTGCGAATAGTTTTCTAACATATTTATTTTTTCTTTCTTTCTTTCTTTTTTTCAAAACAAAATGAAATAAAAAGAAATTAAATAATTCTAAAACTACCCATTAATTTTAACTCCTCCCCCACTCACCTAAACTACCCCACAATAATCCCACAAAAAACTCCCTACTCCCTCATATTTTAAAAGATACACACGACACAACAAAAAAAAGGAGGATAATTTCACTTATCAATCTTTTTCTTTCTTCACATTTTACAAAAGCACAAAAATACAAGAACATTGTAAAAAAAAATCATACACCACATTTTTTTCTTTTTCCCACATACACAAACACAGTAGAACAAAAGAAATTCTCTTTTTCATACACACTTCAAAAACCAGAAAAACAAATCTGCACAAACACACAAAAAATCTCAAAAAAAGAACACAACTAGAAAAGAGAGAGTTTGAGGTTTGCTTTCGTGATTCCGGATTCGTGGTTCATAGTCGTGGTCCTTTCCTTCTCGTGAATTAATATTCACCAAAGGTAACATTCAAATTTTATTGTATGATTTGAAGTCACAATTGTGAAGACATGTCCTAATGCTATAAAGTTGCTCAAATTTTATGTCTATTTAATTTTGACATCAAATTATTGAAGTATGTTAGAATTGTTTAGTTTTAAGTAAAATTGACATATCATGTGATTATTATTGTTTATGTGTTTATTTCATGTTTAAAAAACACATAGTTGGTGTAAATTCATTGTCTAAATTTCTATTCTTTTTCATATTCATTTTTGTATGATGAATATGTTTATCGTTTAATAAATTGAAATGACAAAAAATAATTCATGAAAAATTCATTGTGTAAAATATTGTTCTCAATTTGTAGATTCTTCTTTTCTATGACTAAAATAAAGAAAAGAAAAATTGTAGTTATTTATAATTCCTAACAGGCTAAATGTGCAAAACTTTTATAAAAAAAATATATTTGAGTGTTCTTAATAATATCGTGCTCACTTTCTCTTAGAAAAAATATAAAATAAAAATAAAAATGAAAAGTTTGTAACTTTTTACATCTCATTTTAGTAATGATTTTTTTTTAGAATACTAATTTAACAATTTCATGTTGATCCATGTAATTAATATTGAATTGTTGAATAATGTTTTTCATGAGTCACAAGGACTAACATTTAACCAAAAAAAAAAAAAAGAATTTAAGGTCTTTTAACTTTAAGAAAATAATTTAAACGTTAAATAATTTTTGTAATTAAAATTTTAAATTGAATAGTTAAGAACATGATTAGGCCGGCAATAAAGATAGGCAAACTTTAGGATTTAAATAACATTGAACAAATGCCATAAAAATAAATAAATAAATAATTTGTGGCAAGGTTGGAAAGCGCTGCTACCAATATACCACACTAATAAAATAAGACAATTTAAACGAGTTTCAAATAAATCAAAGAAGGCGGGTAAATAATATTTTTTTATAAGACTCATAAATATAAATTATTCAAAATAAAGTTAAGCCATAAACAAGTCAATAACGCGACCGTGTTAAAACCACGGGACTCGAGGGGTGCCTAACACCTTCCTCTCGGTCAACAGAATTCCTTACCCGATCTTTGTTTCGCAGACCAAAAAATAAAGAGTCATTTCCTTTTGAATAGGGATTTAAATTAGGTGACTTGGAACACCAAAACTCAATTCCAAGTGACAACTCTAAAGAATAAAATAATCTCATTTCAAAATGTCACTTTAATTGGAAAAACTCTATTGTTTCAAAACCCACGCGGGGGTGGGGGGAATAGGGATGTGACAGGTCCCGCTTATTTATGCATTGATATTATCTAAGTTGTGATATAAACTATCTTCTCTCAAGCACTTATCTGAGTCTTCTGAAAGATTCATTTTTTGGAGATGTGGTATACGCAACCGAACCTTTCTTTGAGATACCAGAGATGCGATTACGCTCCTGGGAAGGATTTTAGTCACACATGTTTTAGGATGGGAAGGTCCAAATAGTGAGGCCGGAAAGCCCTGCTACCGGTAAGCTGTTCCTTTCCAACTCGAGTTGTCCACTCGTTTTATCGCCGGTCTAGACACCAACTCTATAAGGACTTCGAATTTAGTAGAACAAGCCTTGTACAACCAGTATTCTTCTTAGGATACACTTTATCTGCGTAATCTATGTTTGACTTTATATGACTAAACACAGGTGTTAGGATCATATAAAACATAAACCATCTTTTAGACTAGCATGTTCACGACTATGTGTTACTTGTCACATTTTGAATGTTGTCGTTGAATATTTTCTTTTTAGGTCAAATCCCAAATAGTTCGGTCCTAGCATATTTACAATAAGATATCCTAAAAAAGAAAATTTTTCAAAAGTCAACATTTTTATGAGAAGTTGGCCGAACTACGCTCACCTGATTCTCATCTCCATGAGATACGTAGGCAACCCTAATTGGGTTCGGTGATCTTTAATAATAAAATTGTAAAAAACCAAAAGAATATATTTCTGTCACGCCCCGGGAGGGTACCCTAGGCGTGGCCGGCACTCAGAGACTATTGCTAGCCCCCAAGCGAACCACTTAGCTTCATCACATCATTCATTATAGACATTGCGGAAGGAAATAGTAAACAATACTTTAAAATAGTGGGCCAATGGCCAAACACCAATTTGATCATCAAAACCAAGCAAGGAATTATTGCTCAGTTGTCAAAACATTCACCTTGACTACATCTTTATGTCTACGAAGCCTCTAACATTATCTAAACCGTCTAAGAAGGGGATCATGGCATGCCATGGCTACCCGACTCAATGAAATAATAGGATAGCATCAAATAAAGGTTTCCTCCGAAAACAGGGAGGCTCACCACAGTCAGAACTTGCAAACACTTGGCTTCAACGGGGCAGCTGCTGAAGTCCTCTAACTCCTGTATCTGCATCATAAAACGATGCAGCGCCAAATGGCGTCAGTACGTGGAATGTACTGGCATGTAAAATAGCTGAATCACATCATTAGAATCATCCGAACATAACGTACATCATCATGAGACTTTAACATTTATATCAGGGAAACATTAACATTGACCTTTACATTAACATTGGCCTTTACATTAACATTGGCCTTTTCGTTAGCATTGACCTTTTCATTGGAGTACTATTAGGGAAACCTTTTCTAATACGCCTAACTGGGAGTTTCTTTAACCGACAACCATCACTTATGAGCCAGAGATGGTACAACGAAGCGATGCCGTTGCTACATCCGTCCAATACCCTGCCCGGGGTAAAGGACATTCATTAGAAAAGAAACAGTAGTCCTCATTGGGACAAGAAAGGTGCCATCCGCATTGCGGTTCAATCCTCTCTTCCTACGCGGGCCACGTAGTTAATGGATTCAGGTGGGACTCACCTTTCTATCCATTTCGGTGCTCGATACTCCTCCCAGAACTCGACATGCTCATAAAACATTAACATTCATTAGTCCCATAGGGACGCATTTCATCATCATTAGTCCCCATAGGGGCATAATACATTATCATTGGCATCAACATTCATTTGTCCCATAGGGAGACATTACATTGTCGTTAGCATCTCCTTTACATCAACATTAACATCATTGTCATTCCATCTCATTAACATCAACATCATTGACTTTAGGGACACTAGTTTAGGAACTTTGACTCTCAACTTAGAGACAATCCCACACTCACATTCTCAACATTCATCATTCATTAATTTTGTTATTACTCTAGACTCTACACACACACCCATATTCATCATGCATGCCTTTCTAGAATACATATGCGATAGATATAAGGTTTTCAACTAAATGCTTTTCAAGAAAATAGTTTAAAAGGATGCATGAGGGTTTTTATGAGGGTCATCATCAATGCAGGAAAATATGTAGGTTTATGCATAAAATAATGGCATTTGTTCATTACATTACATGAGTTAACATGTTTCACTTCATTACCCTAACATCATTCACCATTAGACTTTAGTACCTTACTCATGGGGCACATGGGAGGACATTCCCATGCTTTAAGTTTAGCCTTACATACCTGGAAATTTGATATCACAATCAAAATTTGATGAATAATCGTTTTCTTGGAGAAAATTCTCAACCTCGATAGTTCTTTTAGAATGGAAGAACTTGGAAAGACATTGTTGAAGAACTTCTTTTTGATTCTTGACTTCCTGACTCAAAATCTTTAGAGTTTTTTTGGTAAAGAACCCTAATCCATGGAAAGAAGAATCAAGGAATCCTTTCTTGGGATTCTTGAATTTGCTTTCTTGAAACCCTAGGTTAGGATTTAAGATTCTATTAGGGATTTCATGAATAGATAGAGAAATTAGCTTAAATCTTATGAAGAATAACTCACCTTGATGAAGAATCTTGAAAGTTAATCCTAACTTGATGACTTTCTTGATGATTCTTGAGCGTTTTATGTTTAGGAATGAAAGAGAGGGTTTTGACTTATGAAACTGACGTATTATGCGTTTTGGGACCTTAAATAGACCCCCAAAGGCTTTAGGGTAAAAGTACCCTCAAAATAAAATAAAGGAATGTCGGTCAGCTTATCCAGAAAGGGTTCGCGATAGGTCCGCGTCGCGGAGCCGTCGCGGACCTTTAGACAGCTCTGCAGTTCTCCAGAAAAATGGTCATAACTCTCTACTCCGAACTCCGTTTAACGCGAAATAAGATGCGTTGGAAAGATAATTCAAAGATTTTTAATTTGATATATTATGGGTCACCTAACTCATTATACTTTAGGAGATATGGTCATTTGAAGTTGACCCTTCCATCAACTCATATGAAAACTTAGTCACTAGAAATTCTTTGGACTTGGCTTGATGTAAAAGATCAATTATAACTCTAAATCACATCTAACATACTTTAAATACTTATGAATTGATCCTATAATATGAAGGATGACTCAACCTTAGTAAAAAAAAAAAGTTGGGGTGTTACAATTTCTTATTAAATGTAAAAAATATATTTTTTCCTTCTTATTCATAAAAGCAAAAGAAAATATTTATTTCTTATTCAAAAAATAAACACGAATTATTTCTTTGATTTGAGAACTACGCTCACCTGATTCTCATCTAAATGAGATACGTAGGCAACCCTCCCCGGGTTCGGTGATTCTTCTTCAAAATAAAGTAAAAGAATAAAAATGAAATTCGCATTAAAAAGAATTAATAATGTTTATTCAAAAAGAAATATTTTGTTCATAAAAGCTGAACAAAAAAAAGGTTTTATTTATTCAGCAGAAAAAAAAGAATTTATTTTTATATATATTTTCAAGAACTACGCACACCTGATTCTCATCTCTATGAGATACGTAGGCAACCCTCCTCGGGTTCGGTGATATTTATTGATAAAATTGAAAAAAAAAGAATATATTTCTTATTAAATGTAATAAATACATTTTTTCTTCTTATTCATAAAAGCAAAAGAAAAATATTGATTTCTTATTCCAAAAATAAATACGAATATTTCTTTGATTTGAGAACTACGCTCACCTGATTCTCATCTAAATGAGATATGTAGGCAACCCTCCTCGGGTTCGGTGATTCTTCTTCAAAAATAAAAGAATAAAAAAGGAATTCATATTAAAAAAATTATTAATCTATATTCCAAAAATAAAATTCAAAAAGAAAAATTTTGTTTCTATTCATAAAAGTTGAACAAAAAAAAAAGGGTTTTATTTATTCAAAAGGAAATTTTATATATATATATATATATATATATATATATATATATATATATATATATATATATATATATATATATATATATATATATATATATTTTCAAGAACTACGCACACCTGATTCTCATCTTGATGAGATACGTAGGCAACCCTCCTCGGGTTCGGTGATTCTCATTTAAAAAAATAATAATAATTCTTTATCCAAAAAAAAAAAAGATTTTACTCTTTAAAAAAAAAAGAGGAATCCTCATTCAAAAAAAAAAAAAAAAAAAAAGAAGATCTTATTTCTTTGTGTAGAAAAGAAAAATATTTTTTTATTCTTATTCAAAAAATAAATTAATTTTTTTTTATCCCTCTTCAAAATAAAAATACTAAAAATAAAAAGGTACTTCTTGTCTTGATTGGTACCAACATACTTAGAAGTGTGCATGAAAAAGGGTTAACTATTTGGCATAATAAAGTGGACCAACTTTGTTGTGACTAATGTAGATTCTTTTTGCACCTCTTGATTATACTTATGTCTCACTTGAAAAATTCTCTTGCTCAAAGTTAAGGGTTAAAAAAAAAGATTCGACCTCATTGTTTCATGTGCATTGTGTGGTGAGTTTTAGATATAAAGTTCAATTGCATGACTTGTTGATCTAGAACTTGACCAGAATGTTTGTTGAGGCGAAATTTTGTGCAACATCTAATTTGAAAAAGGATTGTAGGCCTTCTTTGATCCAATTGTGCCTGTAAACCTACCAAATGACACATGATCCCTTGTACTTTCCTTTTTGAGCCTAAAATATTTTTTCAATAACCATATCTTAGTTCATATCCTTTTGAGTGCACAAATGCACCACTCTATTTTTCTCCCATCTCCAAGAATGCATGAACAAATTTTTGAGTCGGATGACAAAGTGAAAGATGAAAATATGACAAAAAAAACCTCCAACAAAAGGAGAGAAAACTCAAAAAAGAGACGAGAAAGTTCGAAAAAAAAGAAAGAAAAGCACCAAGCAGATAAAGATCAAATGTGAAAATGAAGAATATAAATTGAGTGCATAGTGCAATGTTGCGGAGAAAATAGTCACTTTATACAAAGATTACCTTACCCATTCCAAGCCTACATTTTAAGCCGAATACAAGTCCTACTTGATTTTGCTCTCGATGTTCTCACATTAGTGGATACTTACATAAGGGTCAAGCATATGGTATCTCAATCTCATGCATTGAACATCTTTCTGAGTGTGAGTGATTCTCAAAATGTCCCATGATCTCAACTCTTCTATTTTATGTGAAATAGGAGTTTGTTTCGGTGAGGTTTTTGACTGCCATATTTTCATCTTTCACTCTGTCATCCGACTCAAAATTTTGTCCATGCATTCTTGGAGATGGGAGAAGAATAGAATGGTGCATTTGTGTAGTCAAAAGGATATGGGCGAAAATATGGTTATCAAAAAAAAAAAAACTCTTCAAAAAAAAAGAGAGGAGAAAGTCCGGAAAAAAAAAAAGAAAAGCAACCAAGCAGATAAAGATCAAATGTGAAAATGAAGAGTATAAATTGAGTGCATAGTGCAATGTTGGGAAGAAAATAGTCATTTTATACAAAGATTATCTTACCCATTTCAAGCCTACATTTTAAGCCGAATACAAGTCCTGCTTGATTTCATTTTCGATGTTCTCACATTAGTGGATACTTACATGAGGGTCAAGCATATGGTATCTCAATCTCATGCATTGAACATCTTTCTGAGTGTGAGTGACTCTCAAAATATCCCACGATCTTAACTCTTCTATTTTGTGTGAACTAGGACTTTTTTCCAGTGAGGCACTTGAAACATGAGGACATGAATAATTTTAACCTCATATTTGATGCAAGATGAATAGATCTTGTTAATACTTAAGTACGCTTGAGGTATCATTTGAAACTACAGAAATTACTTCAAAGTTGGCCTCAGATTTGCCTAGAAGTACTCGAAGGTGATTTATATGCATAATACTAACTGTTGGTACCATCTAAAGCTAAGACATGACCAATCAAAAATCAATTTCTTTCTATCTAACAATCTTTTCAAAAGATATTATTTTGCAAAAAAATATTTTGATTCGTATGAACTCCGTTAGACTTGATTCTTGCTATGGTGAGATACGTAGGCAGTCCTACTAAAGGGCTCGGTCTCAAAAAAAATATTTTGATTCGTATGAACTACGTTAGACCTGATTCTTGCTATGGTAAGATACGTCGGCAGTCCTAAAAAAGGGCTCGGTCTCAAATAAAAAGAAATATATATATTTTTTTCTTTCTCTCATATTTTTGAAAAAAATCAAATTGGAGCATTTTGTTTTCTAAAAAAAACAGATAATAAAATAAAAAATAAATTCACCAATAAAAAGATTAAAAAAAAAAAAGTTTCAAAATTTCTCAGTTTCAAAAACTGGGGCATATTGTATTTTATCTTATTTTTAAAAATTAAAAAAAAGTAAAATAAAATAAAAATAATTCATTCGTCTAGGGCGCGAACCCTCATAATATTCGCTTAGGGAGCGAACCCTCATAATATTCGCTTAGGGCACGAACCCTCATAATATTCGCTTAGGGAGTGAACCCTCATAATATTCGCTTAGGGAGCGAACCCTCATAATATTCGCCTAGGGCGCGAACCCTCATAATATTCGCCTAGGGAGCGAACCCTCATAATATTCGCCTAGGGAGCGAACCCTCATAATATTCGCCTGGGGGAGCGAACCCTCATAATATTCGCCTAGGGAGCGAACCCTCATAATATTCGCCTAGGGAGCGAACCCTCATAATATTCGCTTAGGGAGCGAACCCTCATAATATTCGCTTAGGGAATGAACCCTCATAATATTCGCTTAGGGCGCGAACCCTCATAATATTCGCTTAGGGCGCGAACCCTCATAATATTCGCTTAGGGAGCGAACCCTCATAATATTCGCTTACAACTTGTTTGGATGGTGGTTTGCCATGGTTTCATAATGTATGGTACTGTATGGTATGGTATGGTATCGTACAGTACCGTACCATACAATGTTTGGATAGACTGTACGGGTTACTATTGTTTAATAATAATTTGTTGTTTGATTTGACTGTATGGTACTGTATCGTAACTTATAAATTTACAAAAATATCCTTAATTATTATAAATATTAAATTTATCAATAGTTTTTAATAACTTTTAAAAAAAATAAATACATAGAATCGAGTAGGGAAACAGCTAATATATCTTCATTCTACACAAACAACACAAGAAAATAAAAAAAGTAAGAACTTTTATATAAACGAACCTCAAAAAAATACACTAAAACGTGAAAGAAAAGACGGAAGGTGGAAAAGAAGTTTCAAAAGTTGATGCGGAAGGAAATAAGTAATAAAAAATAACATATGTTAGGGTAAAGTTTAATAAAGAATAAAGGATAAATTAGAATTATTTAAATTTAAATAAGGGTATAATTGGAAAAAAAATAAGAGAACCATGGGATACCACCAAATTGGTGGTTTCAAAAAGTGGGGGTTTTCATGGTTACAAAACCATGAAATAAAACCATACCATACCATATAATTAATGAAACAACCAAAACAAACGTCGTTCTCTTAATAACCATACCATACCATACTACGGAAAACCATCATCCAAACAAGCTGTTAGGGAGCGAACCCTCATAATATTCGCCTAGGGAGCGAACCCTCATAATATTTGCTTAGGGCGCGGACCCTCATAATATTCGCCTAGGGCGCGAACCCTCATAATATTCGTTCATATCGTCATAGGGCATGATAGCCCCCATTTTTATTTCCCATAAAGCATAAAATCTAATTTCATTCAATAATAGAATATTTGTTTTTTCCCTTTGTTTTAAGCACTGTATTATTTTTGTTTAATATTATGTTCAAATCAAGCAAAATAACCCACAAAATTTTTCTTAGCACAAACTGAAGCAGAAAAAATTTGTTTTTTTTATTGCAGGCAGGTCTCTTTGCAACCACAAATTTGGACATCAATAACGGAGTAACATTTGTCTGATTTGTGAAGTGAAGAATGAAATTAAAAGTCGATTCGGACTCATGTAGCAGCTCACCATATCAAGATTCTGCTTCCCAACTTCAATTCAGGAAACAAGTGTACACGAATAGTGTACTAACCTTCTTCTGGAGAGCTATCGGTAACTCAATTGAGATTTCAAGTTCAAGCCTCAAACTCAAACTTCAAGATTAGATTTTGATATCAAGGTACCCTCCTGAAAAAGGCAAGGTGATAACTGAAGATGCAAGGGAAAACACACGACACACACAAGAAAAAAAAAACACAAAATTCTTCATCCATCTTTTTCTTTCTACACATTCTAAAAACGACACACACACACACAAAAAAAATTATCTACTACTTTCGTCTTTTACACACATCTTAAACATTTCTAGAAAACCTTAGAAAAATTTGCACAACAAAGATACCAAAGAAAAATTCTAAAAAAAAAAAAAGAATCACTAGAGAAAAACAAAAGTTGAGTTCAAGGTTTTGCTTTCGTGATTCCGGATTCGTGGCTCATAGTCGTGGTCCTTTCCTTCTCGTAAATTAATATTCACCAAAGGTAACATTCAAATTTTATTGTATGATTTGAAGTCACAAATGTAAAGACATGTTCTAATGCTACAAAGTTGCTTAAATTTTATGTCTATTTAATTTTGACATCATATTATTGAAGTATGTTAGAATTGTTAAGTTTTAAGTAAAATTGACATATTATGTGATTATTATTGTTTATGTGTTTATTTCATATTTAAACAACACATAGTTGGTGTAAATTCATTGTCTAAATTTCTATTTTTTTTCATATTTATTTTTGTATGATAATATATGTTAATGGCTAATAAACTAAAATGACAAAAAAATAATGCATGACAAGAAATCATTGTGTAAAATGTTATTCTTAATTTGTAGATTCTCCTTTTTGTGACTAAAATAAAGAAAAAAAATTTAGGTGTTCAAAATTCCTAACATGCAAAATGTGTAAATCTTATACAAAAATGTATTGGGGTGTTCTAACAATATCATACTCACTTTTTTTTAGAAAAACAAAAAAAAAATAAAAAGTTTGTAACCTTTTTTTGCATCTCATTTTAGTAATGATTTTTTTTATAATACTAATTTAACAATTTCATGTTGATCCATGTAATTAATATTGAATTGTTGAATTATGTTTTTATATAAGTCACAATGACTGACATTTAACAAATTTTTTTTTTAAGGTCTTTTGACTTTAACAAAATAATTTAAACTTTAAATAATTTTTGTAATTAAATTTTTAAAATTGAATTGTTAAGAGCATGATTAGGCCGGCAATAAAAATAGGCAAACATTAAGATTTAAATAACATTGAACAAATGTTATTGGAGAATACGTCTAAATAAATAATTTGTGGCAAGGTTGGAAAGCGCTGCTACCAATATACCACATCAATTAAATAAGATAGTTTTAAACTAGTTTCAAATAAATAAAACTAAGTTAAGCCATAAACAAGTCAATAAAGCGACCGTGCTAAAACTATGGGACTCGAGGGGTGCCTAACACCTTCCTCTCGGTCAACAGAATTCCTTGCTCGATCTTTGTTTTGCAGACCAAAAATAAAGAGTCATTTCCTTTTGATTAGGGATAAAAAAAAGGTGACTTGGAACACCAAAACTCAATTCCAAGTGGCGACTCTAAAGAATAAAGTGATATCATTGGTATCCCTCCCAGGGTATGTACACATAAAATCCAATTGGTCAAGGACTACAAGACGATTATTGAGCACCAAAGGCATCTTAACCCCCCTATGCAAGAGGTCATGTGCAAAGAAATCATCAAGTGGTTGGATGCAGGAGTGATCTATGCGATCACTGAAAGTGAATGTGTAACGCCCGGTAAAATTACCAAAATACCCCTGGAGTGAGGGTATGCGCGTAACGCATCTTCCGATGCTCGTATGGCGAATCCGAGACCGGATTTGTGATCAGCATGGAAAATGGAGTGGGAAAATGGTCTCGGTCGAATTTTAGAGCGACCCGATCGAAAGATAAATTTTCGAATCAAGTCACAAAACAGTGGCTGTCCGCGACGGAGGCGCGTCGCGGACCTGACGCGGAGTGGCACTTGTGTGTTTTCCAAAATTTTCGACGGGATGGAGAGAACTCGTACAAAAGCACTTTTTCCAAAATTACGCAGTACGCGATAGGTCCGCGTCGCGGACCGTGTGTTTTTTCGAACTGCAAATTCCTAATTTAATTCTAGGGGCATTCTAGTCAATCCCTAGTCCCTCTTAAACACTGGTACACGACTAATTAAGTCGTTTTCAACCAAAAAAGGGTCTAAAACCTCATTCTAAGTCCTATCCCTTAGAAACTAACAAGGCTAGGGCTTGAGGAGAAGAGAGAAGAGCTTGTGGGAGGAATTCGAGCGGAGACCCCGAAAGTACTCGATTGTTGACGGTATCACAGGTATGTAAGGCTAAACTAAAACATGAGATTGTTCCCTCATGTGCCCCATAGAGGTCATAGATGAGTTGATGATTGAAGAGTCTGCATGCATGATTTCTTTGATGGATTTTCTTGGAAATTATATTTGAAACTATATGTTTTCTATGTTGATGATCATCATACTATTGGTTTTCTTAAGTTGGATATTTTCATGAGAATCTGCATAACCCTACATGATTAATTTGAATAGCATGCATAATGAATTTGAGAATGATGAGTCTAGAGCCTTGAATTAAGATTGTGATTGTGATTGTGATGAGAGAATGATGAGTCTAGAGCCTTGAATTAAGATTGTGATTGTGATTGTGATGAGAGAATGATGAGTCTAGAGCCTTGAGTTAAGATTGTTGATTGTGATTGTGACTGTGATTGTGATGAGAGGATGATGATGAATTGATAGAGTTTGATTGTCTTATGAGTCTCTACAAATAAACTCTACCGATGTGTCTATTCACTTGATTCCTAATGATTGTTCTAATCTTGGGTCATTGACGAGAATGAATGATGAGAGGGTTAAAGTCCCTATGAGATTGATTGATGAGAGGGTTAAAGTCCCTATGAGCTTGATTGATGATAGGGTTAAAGTCCCTATGAGATACCGATCGTTGACGGGGTTAAAGTCCCTACGAGATTGGTTTGATTTGATTGATGGTTTTATGAGCATTGAGTCGGGAGGAGTATCGAGCACCGAAATGGGTAAGAGTGAGTCCCACTCGAACTCATTAAACTATGTCGCCAAGCATAGAAGAGGTTTTCCTCTTGAGTTGATGTCCCTGAAATCAATAGCGGACTTTGTTGATTGTTCTGTCTCCATCTTGGATTTATCCATTATGGTTTCGATTCGTCTCTACCTGGCAAGTACGGGACGGCCGTGGCAACACCGGCGGGATTGTTGTACAATCACTGGCTCATAAGTGATTGTTGTCGGTTAAGAGAAACTCCCATAAATTTCGTACCTTACTCCGAGTCTAGAAGAGATGAGAGGAGGTGAGCTCCACTGAGACGAGATGAGATGAAATGAAATGTGATGAGATAAGAGGAGGTGAGCTCCTTTGAGATGAGTCTGAGATGATTGATGAGGTTTGAGTTGTTGATAGGTCACTTGTCTACTCTTTATTCTTGCATAGATGGACATTTGACTAATGATGTGATTTGATATGTATTTTGAGTTGCTATTGTTTCCATATTATTCTACCGGTTTCTGTTTCATTCAGCTATTTTACATACCAGTACATTCCAAGTACTGACGTCCACTCTGGACTGCATCATTTTATGATGTAGAGGCAGGTACTAGAGATCATCGACAGGCGCTCCGTTGAAGATCTGATATTCGAAGTTGATTTGGTGAGCCTCCCCTACTCCGGAGGATCCACTACTTTTATTTCATCATGCTTTAGAGTTAGATTGGACTATTTCTTTTATTTTGATTTGGGTAGCCATGGATTTGTCATTGGCACCACATGATTAGTGATAGAGGCTTCATAGACGATGGTCGGGTGTTGATGTTGAGATTGTGAGCTAGTTCTTTCTACTAGCCTTTATTATTTTATATATTCTTTTGAGACTTTAGATGAGATGTATCCATTACTTAATTATATTTTCCACTGTTCAGTAGAGTTTATTCGATTGAATGATGTGATGAGGCTAAGTGGTTCGCTTGGGGACTAGCAATAGTCCCTGAGTGCCGGCCACGCCAAGGGTACCCTCCCGGGGCGTGACAAACTTGGTATCAGAGCACAGAGTTCAAGTGTCCTAGGGAGTCTATGAGGCCGTGTCTAGTAGAGTCTTGTTTATGGGTGTGTTGTCGACCACACTTCATAAGCAGGAGGCTATAGGACATTAGGAATGGTTACACTTCTTTCTTACTCTAAATCGTGCGATGGAATTGAACTTTATGAAAACTATCCTCTAATTCGTGCGTTACACGTGCAGAATCGATAAACATGCCTCCCAGAAGAGCTGTCAGAGGAAGGGGACGTCCTGCCAGGCAAGCTGTTAACCCACCTGAACCCCAAGTACCCGAGGGGCCCGTGGATCCAGCGGTTCCTGTCGAACAGCCCCCTCAGGACGAGGTCTCCAATGCCGAGTTACGCCAAGCTATTCGGGCTCTAGCCCAGGCTGTTGCGGCACCTCCTGTGAGACAGGGAGCGGGCAGACTGGACACTCATGACACCTCCAGAGTCCGGGAATTTCTGAGGATGAACCCGCCTGAGTTCACGGGGTCGGCAGCTACTGAAGACCCCGAGAGCTATATTGAGGAGCTTGAGAAGGTGTTCCAAGTGATGCACGTGGCGGATGTGGATAGAGTTGAATTGGCCGCCTACCAACTCAAAGGGGTGGCCAGGCTGTGGTTCGACCAATGGAAGAGGGGCCGAGTGGATGATGATTCAGGTGTGACCTGGGCAGTGTTTGAGGATGCCTTCTTGGGACGCTTCTTCCCAAGGGAGAAAAGAGAGGCTAAGGTGAGGGAGTTTCTGAATCTAAAACAGGGCTCCATGACCGTGCAGGAGTATGGCCTGAAGTTCACACAGCTATCTCGCTATGCCCCAGATATGATTGCCGACAAGAGGGGGAGAATGGGAATGTATGTCGATGGGTTGAATAGAGGGCCCAAAAGGGATGGCAGAGGGGCAATACTGGTGAGTGATATGGACATTGGGCGATTGATGACATTTGTACAACAGGCTGATGAGGAGAGGCAGCATGACAAGGAGGAATTCAGGCGCAAGAAAGCCAAAACGTCTAGCTATGAGACGGGAAGGAGAGGCAATGGTCATCGCTTTCCAACACCATCATCTGCTAGTACGCCCACGCCCAGGATCAGGGATGATCAAAGGTCCCAGAATACTAGAGCCCCTGGGTCCCAGTCACAAGCTAGTGTGGCTCAAGGATCGCGGGGTCAACCGCCGTGTAAAAAGTGTGGCAAGTTGCACCTGGGGAGCTGTCGTGAGGGAAAAGATGGGTGCTACAAATGTGGCCAAGTGGGTCACTATCAGAGAGACTGTCCTCGATGGGCTAGCCGAGCTCAATCCACTGCATCGGCCCCACCAGTAGGAGGGAACCAGAGGGCCACTATGTCAGGAACAGGCGGAGCGACAAACCGCTTGTACGCCATGGGTAGTCGCCAAGATCAGGAGAACTCCCCAGATGTGGTGACGGGTATGATTCGTGTCTTTACTTTTGATTGTTATGTCTTGATGGACCCTGGTGCCACACTGTCATTTGTATCTCCTTATGTGGCCAGTAAATTTGATATGACCCCTGAGAGTCTCCTTGAACCTTTTGATGTTTCTACTCCAGTGGGTGAGTCTATTCGAACTGAGAGAGTTTATAGGACTTGCGTAGTGTCCATCTATCATAGGGACACTCTTGTTGATTTGATTGAGCTGGAGATGATTGATTTCGACTTGATCCTTGGCATGGATTGGCTCCACGCCTGTTATGCCTCTGTTGATTGTAGATCCCGAATTGTTAAGTTCCAAATTCCAAATGAACCAGTTCTAGAGTGGAAGGGTGACTCAGTAACACCGAGGGGGAGGTTTATCTCATATCTTAAAGCCCGGAAGTTAATTTCCAAAGGTTGTATCTATCACCTAGTACGAGTGAAATCAGACGAGGTTGAGTCCCCAACTCTTGAGTCAGTTCCGATCGTTAGTGAGTATCCGGAAGTATTTCCTGATGATCTGCCCGGAGTCCCTCCTGATAGGGAGATTGACTTCGGGATTGACATTCTTCCTGATACCCAACCCATTTCGATTCCACCTTACAGGATGGCCCCCGCTGAGCTGAAAGAATTGAAAGAGCAACTAAAAGATTTGCTAGAGAAGGGCTTCATTAGGCCAAGCGTTTCACCATGGGGTGCTCCTGTCCTATTCGTGCGAAAGAAAGATGGGTCTCTCAGAATGTGTGTTGATTATAGGCAACTGAACAAGGTCACCGTGAAGAACAAATATCCTCTCCCAAGGATAGATGATTTGTTTGACCAACTTCAGGGCGCCTCTTGTTTCTCTAAGATAGACCTCAGATCTGGCTACCATCAGCTGAAGGTGAGAGAGTGCGACATTCCAAAGACAGCCTTTAGGACTAGATATGGCCATTTTGAATTCCTGGTCATGTCCTTTGGGTTGACGAATGCACCTGCCGCCTTTATGGACTTGATGAACAGGGTGTTCAAACCGTATCTTGACTTGTTTGTGATTGTATTCATCGATGATATTCTGATATATTCAAGGAGTGAAGAGGAGCATGCCAATCACCTCAAAGTTGTCCTCCAAACTCTTAGGGACCATGAGTTGTATGCAAAATTTTCAAAGTGTGAGTTCTGGCTTAAGTCAGCAGCCTTCCTGGGCCACGTTGTTTCTGGTGATGGTATTCAGGTGGATGCCCAGAAGATTGAAGCGGTTAAGAACTGGCCACGACCGACCACTCCGACTGACATTAGAAGTTTCTTGGGGTTGGCGGGCTACTACCGCAGGTTTGTAGAAGGATTTTCTTCCTTATCCGCACCATTGACCAAGTTGACCCAGAAAAAGGTCAAGTTTCAGTGGTCCGAGGAATGTGAGAAGAGTTTCCAGGAATTGAAAACGAGATTGACTACTGCACCAGTCTTAACTTTACCCGAGGGAAATGAGGGCTTTGTGATTTATTGTGATGCCTCAAGGGTCGGACTGGGATGTGTACTAATGCAAAGGGGGAAGGTGATAGCCTATGCCTCCAGGCAACTCAAGGTCCATGAAAGGAATTACCCAACCCATGACCTCGAGTTGGCAGCGGTAGTGTTCGCACTTAAGATCTGGCGTCACTACTTGTATGGGGTACACGTGGATGTGTTCACAGACCACAAGAGCTTGCAGTATGTTTTCAGTCAGAAGGAGCTTAACTTGCGACAGAGGAGATGGTTGGAGTTGCTCAAGGATTACGACATGAGCATTCACTATCATCCAGGTAAAGCTAACGTTGTTGCTGATGCTCTTAGCAGGTTATCAATGGGTAGCACAGCCCATGTGGAGGAAGGAAAGAGGGAATTAGCCAAGGACGTACACCGGTTGGCTCGATTAGGGGTCCGACTTGAGGAGAACAACGAAGGAGGAGTTAATGTGGAGAACGGATCTGCTTCCTCGCTAGTGATAGAAGTGAAAGAAAAGCAAGACCAAGACCCAGTTATACTCCAATTGAAGGAGGATGTCCACAATCAGAAGGTGACGGTCTTCTCCAAAGGGGGAGATGGTGTACTGAGATATCAAGGTCGATTGTGTGTTCCAAATGTTGATGGCATACGGGACAGAATCATGGCAGAAGCTCATAACACTAAATATTCCATTCACCCTGGCTCCACCAAAATGTACCACGACTTAAGGGAGGTCTATTGGTGGAATGGGATGAAGAGGGATGTTGCAGAGTTTGTCTCGAAATGCCCAAATTGCCAACAAGTGAAGGTTGAGCATCAAAGGCCATGTGGATTGGCTCAGAACTTTGAAATTCCGGAGTGGAAATGGGAGATAATCAACATGGACTTTATCACTGGCCTGCCGAAATCTCGAAAGCAACATGATTCGATATGGGTGATCGTGGATAGGATGACAAAGTCGGCTCACTTCTTGGCAGTAAAGACAACAAACACTGCGGAAGAGTATGCCAGATTGTACGTCCAGGAGATCGTGAGGTTGCATGGGGTTCCTTTGTCTATCATCTCGGACAGAGGGGCTCAATTTACCTCCCAGTTCTGGAGATCGTTTCAGAAAGGTTTGGGTACTAAGGTGAATCTGAGTACAGCTTTTCACCCGCAGACGGATGGTCAGGCAGAGCGTACGATTCAAACACTCGAGGATATGTTGAGAGCTTGTGTACTTGACTTCAAAGGAAATTGGGATGACCATCTACCCTTGATCGAATTCGCATATAACAATAGTTATCATGCAAGCATTCAGATGGCTCCTTATGAGGCCCTGTACGGGAGAAGATGTAGGTCGCCGATTGGGTGGTTTGAGGTTGGAGAAGCAGGGCTGATTGGGCCTGATCTTGTTCACCAGTCGATGGAAAAAGTCAAGATCATTAGAGAGAGGCTAAAGACTGCCCAGAGTCGCCAAAAATCCTACACCGACGTAAGGAGAAGAGACTTAGAGTTTGAGATAGATGATTGGGTGTATTTGAAAGTATCACCTATGAAAGGTGTCCTAAGGTTTGGAAAGAAGGGAAAGTTAAGCCCACGATATGTTGGGCCATATCAGATCGTAAAAAGGATTGGGAAGGTTGCTTACGAGTTGGAGTTACCTTCCGAGTTAGAGGGAGTTCATCCGGTATTCCATGTGTCGATGCTAAAGAAATGCTTGGGAGATCCCGCCGTGGTGATTCCTATCGATGGCCTTGGAGTGAAAGATAGCCTATCTTATGAAGAGGTCCCGGTTCAGATCCTTGATCGTCAGGTTCGCAGGTTGAGGAACAAAGAGATAACCTCAGTCAAAGTCCTGTGGAGGAATCAATTCGTTGAAGAAGCCACATGGGAAGCCGAGGAGGAGATGAGGGCCAAATACCCGCACCTATTCGTGACAACGGACGATGGAAACATTTAAGGTAAAAATCCTTGCTCGTCACTAAACTGGTTGTTTTATTTTGATGCGACTTACTATTGCCTGGTCGAGGATGGATTGATTGAACTGAGTGGAAGATGAGTCTCGAGTCTATTTGTGCTTTAGTCCCCACCTCTACTCATCATTCGAGGACGAATGATCCCAAGGGGGAGATGATGTAACGCCCGGTAAAATTACCAAAATACCCCTGGAGTGAGGGTATGCGCGTAACGCATCTTCCGATGCTCGTATGGCGAATCCGAGACCGGATTTGTGATCAGCATGGAAAATGGAGTGGGAAAATGGTCTCGGTCGAATTTTAGAGCGACCCGATCGAAAGATAAATTTTCGAATCAAGTCACAAAACAGTGGCTGTCCGCGACGGAGGCGCGTCGCGGACCTGACGCGGAGTGGCACTTGTGTGTTTTCCGAAATTTTCGACGGGATGGAGAGAACTCGTACAAAAGCACTTTTTCCAAAATTACGCAGTACGCGATAGGTCCGCGTCGCGGACCGTGTGTTTTTTCGAACTGCAAATTCCTAATTTAATTCTAGGGGCATTCTAGTCAATCCCTAGTCCCTCTTAAACACTGGTACACGACTAATTAAGTCGTTTTCAACCAAAAAAGGGTCTAAAACCTCATTCTAAGTCCTATCCCTTAGAAACTAACAAGGCTAGGGCTTGAGGAGAAGAGAGAAGAGCTTGTGGGAGGAATTCGAGCGGAGACCCCGAAAGTACTCGATTGTTGACGGTATCACAGGTATGTAAGGCTAAACTAAAACATGAGATTGTTCCCTCATGTGCCCCATAGAGGTCATAGATGAGTTGATGATTGAAGAGTCTGCATGCATGATTTCTTTGATGGATTTTCTTGGAAATTATATTTGAAACTATATGTTTTCTATGTTGATGATCATCATACTATTGGTTTTCTTAAGTTGGATATTTTCATGAGAATCTGCATAACCCTACATGATTAATTTGAATAGCATGCATAATGAATTTGAGAATGATGAGTCTAGAGCCTTGAATTAAGATTGTGATTGTGATTGTGATGAGAGAATGATGAGTCTAGAGCCTTGAATTAAGATTGTGATTGTGATTGTGATGAGAGAATGATGAGTCTAGAGCCTTGAGTTAAGATTGTTGATTGTGATTGTGACTGTGATTGTGATGAGAGGATGATGATGAATTGATAGAGTTTGATTGTCTTATGAGTCTCTACAAATAAACTCTATCGATGTGTCTATTCACTTGATTCCTAATGATTGTTCTAATCTTGGGTCATTGACGAGAATGAATGATGAGAGGGTTAAAGTCCCTATGAGATTGATTGATGAGAGGGTTAAAGTCCCTATGAGCTTGATTGATGATAGGGTTAAAGTCCCTATGAGATACCGATCGTTGACGGGGTTAAAGTCCCTACGAGATTGGTTTGATTTGATTGATGGTTTTATGAGCATTGAGTCGGGAGGAGTATCGAGCACCGAAATGGGTAAGAGTGAGTCCCACTCGAACTCATTAAACTATGTCGCCAAGCATAGAAGAGGTTTTCCTCTTGAGTTGATGTCCCTGAAATCAATAGCGGACTTTGTTGATTGTTCTGTCTCCATCTTGGATTTATCCATTATGGTTTCGATTCGTCTCTACCTGGCAAGTACGGGACGGCCGTGGCAACACCGGCGGGATTGTTGTACAATCACTGGCTCATAAGTGATTGTTGTCGGTTAAGAGAAACTCCCATAAATTTCGTACCTTACTCCGAGTCTAGAAGAGATGAGAGGAGGTGAGCTCCACTGAGACGAGATGAGATGAAATGAAATGTGATGAGATAAGAGGAGGTGAGCTCCTTTGAGATGAGTCTGAGATGATTGATGAGGTTTGAGTTGTTGATAGGTCACTTGTCTACTCTTCATTCTTGCATAGATGGACATTTGACTAATGATGTGATTTGATATGTATTTTGAGTTGCTATTGTTTCCATATTATTCTACCGGTTTCTGTTTCATTCAGCTATTTTACATACCAGTACATTCCAAGTACTGACGTCCACTCTGGACTGCATCATTTTATGATGTAGAGGCAGGTACTAGAGATCATCGACAGGCGCTCCGTTGAAGATCTGATATTCGAAGTTGATTTGGTGAGCCTCCCCTACTCCGGAGGATCCACTACTTTTATTTCATCATGCTTTAGAGTTAGATTGGACTATTTCTTTTATTTTGATTTGGGTAGCCATGGATTTGTCATTGGCACCACATGATTAGTGATAGAGGCTTCATAGACGATGGTCGGGTGTTGATGTTGAGATTGTGAGCTAGTTCTTTCTACTAGCCTTTATTATTTTATATATTCTTTTGAGACTTTAGATGAGATGTATCCATTACTTAATTATATTTTCCACTGTTCAGTAGAGTTTATTCGATTGAATGATGTGATGAGGCTAAGTGGTTCGCTTGGGGACTAGCAATAGTCCCTGAGTGCCGGCCACGCCAAGGGTACCCTCCCGGGGCGTGACAGAATGGGTGAGCCCGTTCAGTATGTTCCGAGAAAAAGGGGTATCAATGTGGTCCCAAATGCTAAAAATGAGTTGATTCACATATGTCTAGTCACTGGATGGAGAGTATGCATGGACTATAGGAAACTCAGTGCGTCGCCAGAAAAGGACAACTTCCCTATGTCATTCATGGACCAAATGCTAGACTGACTGGCTCGAAATGGTCGGTACTGTTTTCTAGATGGCTGTCACACCCCTATTTTTCCCTCGCGTGTGGTTTTGAACAATAGAGTTTTTCCAATTAAAGTGACATTTTGAAATGCCAAGTTGACTGAGGCCCTATCAAATTCATGTTATGTACAAAGTCATTTGGATTATTCTTTGTTCACCAGGAGAAAAGGACCAGCATTAGTGATTATTTTGGTATATGTAGATGACTTACCGATCACAGGAAACAATCATGAATTAATACAAGAGACTAAACAGATTTTGCATCATCATTTCAAGATTAAAGACTTGGGAGAACTTAGGTACTTCCTTGGTATTGAATTCTGCAGATCAACTGAAGGCATTGTGATGAATCAGAGAAAATATGCTTTGGAACTAGTTTTTGAGGTTGGACTAACAGGAGCAAGACTATCCACAACTCCTATGGATGCTAACATAAAATTTTTTGATGCTGAATGTTCCCATATACAGGGTGATGAATTGTTTACTGATGTTGGAAGATCTCAAAAGCTAATTGGAAAACTTCTTTATCTTACAAACACCAGACCTGATATAACATTTTCAGTTCAAAGTCTGAGTCAATTCATGCAGAAACCAACAGTATCACAATGGAATGCTGCATTGAAAATAGTAAGGTATGTAAAATGCACACCAGGTTTGGGATTGCTTATGAGCTCAAAGGAGGACACACGATTGGTTGGCTTTTGTGATGCAGACTGGGCCACATGCCCCAACACAAGAAGGTCAGTCACTGGGTATTTATTGAAGTATGGAGAGTCATTGATTGCTTGGAAGTCAAAGAAGCAAAATACAGTTTCTAGGAGCTCTCCAGAGGCTGAGTACAGAAGTCTTGCCACATTAATAGCTGAGATTATCTAGGTTTCAAATTTGTTCAAGGAACTTGGGATGGAATTACATACACCTACTCACGTTCATTGTGATAGCCAAGCTGCCATACAGATAGCAGCTAATCCAGTATTTCATGAGAGAACAAAATATATAGAAATTGATTGTCATTTCATTCGAGAGAAGATACAGCAAGGACTAATACACACAAAATACATTAACACCAAAGATCAGCAGGCTGATTTGCTGACAAAGGCACTTGGAAGGACTCAACATGATTTTCTACTGTCCAAGCTTGGTGTCCTGAACGTATTCAGTACATCCAGCTTGAGGGGGAGTATTGGGAATAATAAGTTGTTAGTCAGCAGTTAGTCAGTTAGTGGAAGATTAGTTAGTTAATTAATCTGTTAAGAGTCTGATAATGGGCAGTTAGTGGATTTAGAACATAGTATATAAAGGGCTTATACTTGTTTCCTCATTCAGTACATATCAATATACCAAACTCAGAAGGTAACTCTAGCTCATAAGCAACCTTTCCAATCCTTCGCAAAATTTGGTAGGGACCAATATAGCGAGGACTCAACTTCCCCTTCTTCCCAAACCTCATGACACCTTTCATAGGTGATACCTTCAGATAAACCCAGTCATTCACCTCAAACTCTAAATCCCTTCTCCTTACATCTGTGTACGACTTCTGGGCGGCTCTGGGCAGTTTTTAATCTCTCTCGTATAGTCTTCATCTTTTCCATGGACTGGTGGACAAGGTCCGGCCCAATCAGCTTGGCCTCTCCAACCTCGAACCACCCAATGGGTGATCTACATCTTCTCCCATACAAGGCCTCATAAGGGGCCATCTGAATACTCGCATGATAATTGTTGTTGTATGCGAATTCAATCAAGGGTAAATGGTCGTCCCAATTTCCTTTGAAATCAAGAACGCATGCTCTCAACATGTCTTCTAACGTCTGGATGGTGCGCTCTGCCTGACCATCCGTTTGTGGATGAAATGTTGTGCTCAGGTTCACCTTGGTACCCAGCCCTTTCTGCAAAGACTTCCAGAAGTGAGAGGTAAATTGGGCTCCTCTGTCTAAAATGATGGACAAGGGAACTCCGTGCAACCTCACAATCTCCTGAATATACATTTAGGCATAATCCTCGGCAGTGTTAGTCGTCTTGACTGCTAAGAAATGCGCTGATTTCGTCATTCTGTCTACAATCACCCATATGGAATCATGTTGTCACCGGGATTTCGGTAAGCCCGTGACGAAGTCCATATTCACCATCTCCCACTTCCATTCATCAAAATTCTGGGCCAGACCACTTGGCCTTTGGTGCTCAACCTTGACTTGCTGGCAGTTGGGGCATCTGGAAACGAATTATGCGATATCCCTCTTCATTCCACTCCACTAATAGACCTCTCTCAAGTCATGATACATCTTGGTGGAACCCGGATGGATGGAGTATTTAGCATTATGGGCCTCAGCTAAAATCCTTTCTCGGACACCATCAACATCAGGGACACATAGTCTGTTCTGGTACCTCAGTACCCCATCTCCCCCTTCGGAGAAGACCATCACTTTTTGCTTCTGAACATCCTCTTTTAGTTGGAGTATAATGGGATCTCGATCCTGCTTCTCTTTAACTTCAGTCACCAGGGATGATGAAGACCCATTTTGAACACTAACTCCTCCTTCGTCATTCTCTTCAAGTTGGACCCCCAATCGGGCCAACCTGTGCACATCTTTCATCAGTTCTCTCTTTTCTTCCTCAACATGGGTCGTGCTACCCATAGACAACCTACTAAGAGCATCAGCAATAACGTTAACTTTACCTGGGTGGTACATGATGCTCATGTCATAGTCCTTGAGCAACTCTAACCATCTCCTCTGTCGCAGATTGAGCTCCCTTTTGGCTGAATACATACTGCAAGCTCTTGTGGTCTGTGAACACATCCACATGCACTCCATACAAGTAGTGGCGCCAAATTTTAAGTGCGAACACAACGGCTGCCAACTCAAGATCATGGGTCGGATAGTTCCTTTCATGAAGCTTAAGCTGTCTGGAAGCATAGGCTATCACCTTTCCTCTTTGCATTAACACGCATCCCAACCCAACTCTAGATGCGTCACAGTATATCACGAAGTCATCCGTCCTGTCAGGCAAGGTCAAGACAGGTGCAGTGGTCAACCTGGTCTTTAACTCCTGGAAGCTTTTCTCACATTCGTCAGACCACTGGAACTTAGCCCTTTTCTGGGTCAGTTTGGTAAATGGTGCAGATAGGGAAGAAAACCCCTCCACAAACCTTCGGTAGTAGCCTGCCAACCCCAAGAAGCTTTTTATGTCAGTCGGAGAGGTTGGCCTTGGTCAGCTTGCCACCGCCTCAATCTTCTGGCTATCAACTTGAATACAATCACCCGAAACCACATGGCCTAGGAAAGCCACTGACTTAAGCCAAAACTCACATTTGGAGAACTTTGCATACAACTCATGGTCCTTAAGAGTTTGAAGGACAACTCTGAGAAGTTTAGCATGCTCTTCCTCATCCCTCGAATATACCAAAATATCATCAATGAAGACGATTACAAACATATCCAAGTAGGGTCTAAACACTCTATTCATCAAGTCCATAAAGGTTGCTGGTGCATTTGTCAACCCAAAGGACATCACTAAAAATTCAAAGTGACCATATCTTGTCCTGAAAGCTGTCTTTGGGATATGACACTCCCTCACCTTTAACTGGTGGTAACCCGATCTGAGGTCTATCTTTGAAAAACATGAGGCACCCTGAAGTTGGTCGAACAAGTCGTCAATCCTAGGAAGAGGATATTTGTTCTTGACTGTGACCTTGTTCAGTTGCCTATAATCTATACACATTCGAAGCGACCCATCCTTCTTTCGCACAAACAAAACTGGAGCACCCCATGGAGAAACACTAGGTCTAATAAAACCTTTCTCTGACAGGTCTTTCAACTGTTCTTTCAACTCTTTCAATTCAGCGGGGGCCATCCTATATGGTGGAATTGAAATAGGCTGTGTATCGGGGAGTACATCAATACCAAAGTCGATCTCCCTATCAGGAGGGACTCCAGGTAAATCCTCAGGGAACACCTCAGGGAACTCATTAACAACTGAGACCGACTCAAGAGTAGGGGTCTCGACATTATCAGCTTTAACTCTTACTAGGTGATAGATACACCCCTTAGAGATCAACCTCCTTGCCCTCAGGTAAGAAATAATTATACCTTTGGGTGCAACATAACCTCCCTTCCATTCTAAGACTGGTTTATTTGGGAATTGAAACTTAACCACTCGGGTTCTACAATCTATGGATGCATGGCAAGCGTGAAGCCAATCCATCCCAAGGATCACATCGAAATCCACCATCTCTAATTCTACCAAATCAGCCAATGTATCCCTATGATAAATGGATACCACACAGTTTCTATAGACCCTCTTAGCCACAATAGACTCTCCAGTAGGAGTCGAAACAGAGTAAGGCTCATATAGACGTTCTGGGATGACCTCAAACTTATTAGCCACATAGGGCGTCACAAAAGATAATGTGGCACCTGGATCAAGTAATACATAACAGTTATAAGAAAAAACTCGAAGCATACCCATGACAACATCTGGGGCAGCCTCTTAATCCTGCCGATTTCCCATAGCATACAGGGTTCGCTCTGCCTCCGGCATTCGCAGCAGTAGCCCTCTGTTGACTACCCACAGGGCGCTGTAGATGATTGGGCTCTATTACCTCTATCGTTTCCCCTCTGGCTCCTCATAGGACACTCGTCCTGGAAATGGCCAGGCTGTCCACACGTATAGCATAGGTTGGTGCCCTCCCGGCATGCACCAGGATGCATCTTACCACATCTGCCACAAGGTACCTATCCTCTTGGTCCCTGGGCAACACTAGCCTGGGACTGAGATCCCTGTGCTCTGAAATTCTGATGACTCTGGGTCTTCTGATCATGCCTGTGTTGCTGAACAGGTGCATTCGCCATCGGTGTTGCATGGCGAGGAGGCTTCCTCTGAAAGAAGTTCCTGTTACCCTTGTCCTGCTTCTGCTGGTTTTGCTCCTGGCCCGCAGCTTTGGCTTTCTTGCTCTGCTGCTCCTCCTTGTCCCTCTTCTTGTCCTCTTCGGTCTGTTGAGCATATACCATCAGCCTGGAAATATCCAGGTCTGGAATCAGCAGTGCTGCCTTACACTCTCTCTTCACATGTCTGCCCAGCCCAGACACAAATTTTCTCATCCTGGCCCTCATATCAAGGACCATCTCCGGAGCATATCTTGATAGTTGGGTGAACTTTAGGCTATACTCCTTGGTAGTCATACCCTCCTGTTTTAAGTTCACAAACTCCTAAACCTTGGCTTCCCTTAACTCCTGGGGAAAGAAATGATCGAGAAAAGCACTCTCGAACTCTTCCCACTCAGCTGGTTCAGCACTCTCACCTCTGCATCCTCCCATTGGTTGTACCAAATGTTTGCAACATCCTTAAGCTGATATGAGACCAGTTTAACTCCTTCAACCTCACTTGCATGCATCGCCCTTAGGATCTTGCGCATCTCATCAATAAAGTTCTGCGGATCCTCCTCAACCTTAGAACCCGTGTAGACTGGCGGGTTCATCCTCAAGAAATCCCTGAGCCTGGACGCAGCGGTTGGCTCTTGGGAACTGGAGCTTGGGGCCTGGGGACCGTGACTGCTACTTTGCGAGGCCACCAACTGGGTGAGCATGGAAATAGCTCCCCTGAAGTCTGCCTCTGAAGTGGGGGCTGACTGAGCTGGAGGTGCTGGTGGAGCCTCAGTAGCTCTAGCAGGTCGTCCCCGTCTCCTTGCCTCACGTTCTGGCAAGGGGTTCTCAGTACTTGGGACGGGATCATCTCTTTGGGCAGCAGTGCGTTTTGGAGGCATTATCTGCAAACGCGTAACGCACGAATTAAAGGGGTTTACTTAAAGTCAAGCTCTAACGCACGACTCAGAACATCAAAGAAGTGGAACCATTTCCTAATGCCCTGTAGCATCCTGTTTATGAAGTGTGGTGCACAACACACGCATAAACGAGACTCTACTAGACACGACTTCGTAGACTCCCTAGTACTCTTGAACTCTGTGCTTTGATACCAAGTTTGTCACGCCCCGGGAGGGTACCCTAGGCGTGGCCGGCACTTAGAGACTATTGCTAGCCCCAAGCGAACCACTTAGCCTCATCACATCGTTCATCTTAAACATAGTGGAAGGAAATTAGTAAACAACACTTTTAAAGTAGTGGGCCAATGGTCAAACCTCAAGCTGATCATCAAAACCAAACAAAGAAATATTGCTCAGTTATCAAAACATTCACCTTGACTACATCATTATGTCTATGAAGCCTCTAACATTATCTAAACCGTCTAAGAAGGGGACCATGACATGCCATGGCTACCCGACTCAATGAAATAATAGGATAGCATCAAATAAAGGTTTCCTCCGAAAACAGGGAGGCTCACCACAGTCAGAACTTGCAAACACTTGGCTTCAACGGGGCGGCTGCTGAAGTCCTCTAGCTCCTGTATCTGCATCATAAAATGATGCAGCGCCAAATGGCGTCAGTACGTGGAATGTACTGGCATGTAAAATAGCTGAATCACATCATTAGAATCATCCGAACATAACGTACATCATCATGAGACTTTAACATTTATATCAGGGAAACATTAACATTGACCTTTACATTAACATTTACAATAGAGTACTATCAAGGAAACCTTTTCTGAGGGGCCTAACTGGGAGTTTCTTTAACCGATAACCATCACTTATGAGCCAGTGATGATACAACGAAGCGATGCCGTTACCAGATCCATCCATTACCCTGCCCAGGGTAAAGGACATAACATTAGTGGATCCACAAAACATAACATTAGTCCTCATTTGGGACAAGATAGGAGCTATCCGCATTGCGGTTCAATCCTCTCTTCCTACGCGGGCCACATAGTTAATGGACTCAAGTGGGACTCACTTTTATCCATTTCGGTGCTCAATACTCCTCCCAGGACTCGACATGCTCAAAAAACATCAACATCATTAGTCCTATAAGGACACGTTACATCATCATTAGTCCTCATAGAGGCTGTCACGCCCCGGGAGGGTACCCTTGGCGTGGCCGGCACTCAGAGACTATTTCTAGTCCCCAAGCGAACCACTTAGCCTCATCACATTATCCAATCAAATAAACTCTACTGAACAGCGAAATTATAGGTATGTAATGGACACATCTCATCTAAAGTCTCAAAGTAATAGAAATAAAATAACAAAGGCTCGTAGAAAGAGCTAGCCCACAATCTTAACATCAATACTCAACATCTGTCTATGAAGCCTCTATCACTAGATATGTGGTGCCAATGACAAACCCATGGCTACCCAAACAAAATAAAGAATAGTCCAGTCCTAACTCTAGAGCATGATGAAGTAAAATAATGGCCCCTCCGGAATAGGGGAGGCTCACCAAATCAACTGCGAATCCCTGGTCTTCAACGAAGCGCCTGCTGATGACCTCCAGTACTTGCCTCTGCATCATAAAACGATGCAGTCTAGAGTGGACATCAGTACTTGGAATGTACTGGTATGTAAAATGGCTGAATGAAACAGAAATCGGTAGAAAAATATGGACAGTAATATCAAGTCAACATCAACATCTCAATCACAATAACCGCCAGCTTGCCCATCCACGAAAGAGTACAGAGTGGACAAGTGACACACCATTATCTCAGACTCATTAAAGTCTCCTCTTGCCACATGATTCATCCCAGAGGGGTTCACCCCTCTTATCACATCTCATCTAGACTCAGAGTAAGGTACGAATTCTCCCCGGGAGTTTCTCTTAACCGACAACACCCACTTATGAGCCAGTGAATGTACAACAATCACCCTGATGTTGCCACAGTGGTCCCAAACTTGCCAGGTAAGGAACACTGGATCCCATATCAATATAACCGACATGGAATCAAACCGAACAGATCCTCTATTGCTTTCAGGGACTGTTAAACTTCGAGGGAAACCATATGTATATATGTAATGGTTTAAGCCTCTCCTACGTTTGGCGACGTAGTTAATGAGACCGAGTGGGACTCACTCCTGCTCATTTCGGTGCTCGATACTCCTCCCGACTTAGTGCTCATAAAATCAACCTCAACCAGTCTCATAGGGATCCACTCCTTGTCAACGACTGCCAGTCTCATAGGGATCCACTCCCCGTCCACGACTGATATTTCACCGGGACCCTGGGCCCCTTTCATCAATTATCTCATAGGGACTCCCACCCTATCATCAACATCACCTAGGGATTTTAACCCTAGCATCAACATCTCCTAGGGATTTTAACCCTAGCATCAACACCTTCTCAATGACACAAGATTATATAACAGTCATCAGGAAACAAGTGAATAAACACATCGGTAGAGTTCATTTATAGAGATTCATACAACAATCAAGGTTTCATCAACTCATCATCACAGTCAAAATCCCAATGCAAGGCTCTAGACTCAAGTCTCAAGTTCATTATGCATGCTCTTCAAAATAGTCATGTAGGGTTATGCAAGTTCCATGAAAGTATTCAATTTAAGAAAACAAATAGTATGATGATCATCAACATAGAAAACAGGTAATTTCAAATATAATTCTCAAGAAAATCCATCAAAGAAATCATGCATGTAGACTCTTCAATCATCAATTTATCTATGACCTCTATGGGGCACATGAGAGAACAATCTCATATTTTAGTTTAGCCTTACATACCTGTGATGCAGTTCAACCGGGTGATGCCGAGGATTTCTTCTCGTATTCCTCACCCTCAAACCCTTCTCTCTTCTCCTCAAGTCTTAGCTTTGTTAGTGTTGCAGGAAGGACTTAGAATGAGGGTTTTGAGACCCTTTTCTTGATGAAAACGACTTAATTAGCCGTGGATTAGTATTTAGGAAGGGTTAGGAATTGACTAGAATGCCCCTCGAATTAACTTAAAAATTTCCAGTGTGAAAAACAACTGGTCCGCGACGCGGACCCCTTCGCGGACTGCGTTATTTTTCAAAAAAAGATTTTGAACGAGTTTTCTCCATCTCGTCGAAAATTTTGAAAAACAAACAAGTACCTCTCCGCGACAGGTCCGCGACGCGCATACATCGCGAACTTTCACTGTCTCTGTGATATTGGATTCGAAGTTATATAAGTGTCCCTCCGTGGCAGAAGCGCGTCGCGCCTCTGTCGCGGACAGCCACTGTTTTGTGACTTTATCCGAAAATTTATTTTTCGATCGGGCCGCTCTAAAATTCGACCGAGACCATTTTTCCACTCCATTTTCCATACTGATCACGAATCCGACCTCGGATTCACCATACGAGCATCGGAAAATGCGTTACGCGCATACCCTCACTCTAGGGGTATTTTGATAATTTTACCGGGCGTCAGAGAGGCATAATACATTATCATTGGCATCAACATCCACTTGTCCTATAGGGACACATTACATCGCCATTAACATTAACATCGTCATCATCTCACCTTATTAACATTAACATCAACATCCTCTCATTCATAACCTTAGCATCATCATCATCATAGACTCTAGGAACACTAGATTAGGAGCTTTAACTCTCAACCTAGAGACAATTACACATTCTCATGCTCATCATTCATCATTCATTATTTTATCATTACTCTAGGCTCTACACACACACTCATGTTCATCATGCATGCTTTTCTAGAATACAATAGATATAAGGTTTTCAACTAAATGCTTTTCATGAAAATAGTTTAAAAACACATGAGGGTTTTTATGACGATCATCATCAATGCATGAAATATATATGTATATGCATACAACAATGTCAATTACTCTCTACATCGTATTAACTAATTTATACTTCAATTTGTTACCCTATCATCATCACATTAGGACATCTATACCTACATTATAGGGGCACATGGGAGGACATTCCCATGCTTTCAGAGTAGCCTTACATACCTGGAAAGAGTAGTCATACGAAACACTACAATCCCTTCTTGATCACCTCAACCTTCTTCAAGCCCAAGCCTTAGAAATCCTTAGGAGAACACTTCAATGGGGGTTTTTGAAACCTTTTTCATGTAAACCGACCTATATTGGTCATAAGGGTACGTTTGGGATAGGTGGGAATGGATCATAATGCCCTTAAAAATTTTAAGAAATTAAATCCCGACCTGAAATAACACAGTCCGCGACGTGGACTGGTCGCGGACAGTGTATTTTCATAAATTCAACTCCGTCAAAATTTTTTAGAAAAACATAAGTGTGTCTCCGCGACAGGTCCGCGTCGCGGTTCCATCGTGGAGGCTCACTGTTTTTCGTTTTGGAACGAAAAATTATTTTTCGACTCGGTTGCTCTAAAAATCGACCGAGACCTTTCCCCCACTCAATTTTCAGTGCTGATCATGAATCCGCTCTCGGATTTTAGATCCGAGCATTGAAAGACACGTTTCTCGCACACCTCTCCTTTAGGGGTATTTTGGTAATTTCACGGGCGTTTTACATTCATTGATTTTGTAAAAATATCTCTTATCTTGGTTAAATATTCATTGCTTAAATAAATAATTAGAATTAATATAACTTAGTAAATAATTAATCGACAAGTACCGGTGGGTTCGATATTTGACTTCTAAAAAGAGCCATTATATTACTTGGTTTGACCGCGTAGGTTTGCGTGTGCTAGGGAAGCAACAGTCCACTCAAAAAGAGGTAAAACCATTTAAGCTTTCTGTTGTGAATTTCTAATTGTGTGGTATGTGTAGATGTTCATGGTTATGCTTTAATCGTTATTGATAATAGTAGGAATTTTTCTCGTATTTGTTTGAAGTCGAAGTCGAAGTCGAGTCTGGATTTTGTGTAGTTCGAGTTTGGGATTAACTGGTCGTCCCTCTTTCTGCATAAATCTCTATGCTTATGCCCGTATTTGCCTCTATGATGTGTTCACTGGAATCATAGCTTGACAGAAATCTGCGAGGTCCTTCATATAATATTTTCGCTGCTTAATAGCGTGTTGGTTAGCCGCATTGATTAAATGTGAGTCTTCCTTTTGCTTCGAAACCAATGTATGAATCATGTTTATATTCGGATAATCGTTCCTATATTGCTTTATCCCTATCTTCCTAAGCATCTAGAAGCTATCTAATGAAGGCTTGCTCTTTGGTCTAGGACTGTTACATGCTTCATTGATAATATGTTAACTTCCTGGTTGCTATATCATCATTTGTTGGGGTAACTAAAGCCTCATATATATTATTATTTGGTTATGCGCAAGGTTGATCTTTTATATGAGACCATGTATCTATTCATATTTCACGTGTGTTTCGAAATCGGGTTGGATTCAACACTATAGTAAGCTTAAGGTTTTGGTATAACTTATTTTGTGACAAAGTTGCTCGACTCTGAGTTTCTTTACCGTCCCTCCTTATTTTCGTATGAACATTTGTGCCTTCCTTATGACTCATTCTTTCCCCTGTTTTCTCTTAAAAAAAATCTCACTGTTCCCTCCTGGCTTTTAATGTGTTGTTCTTTGTTGAGGATTATTAGTCGAAGAAAATGATTTGGTTCAATTAAGTTTTTTTCTTTAACTTCTTGATTATTTTGTTACAAACTATCCTAATGTTTGATTCAGTGAAATTTAATCTTAACTTTGGTTCATTAGCTTGATTTTTTGTTCTAAAATTTGAAGTTGTGGGAAAGTTGATGTTCAAGTTAGTATTTTGTATCACGTTGTCTTAGTTTTTACCAACTGGATTTAGTAGAAATAAATATTAAACCTTTTATTATACATCTTGGTAATAGAAATTGCCACGTTGAATTTTAGGCTACCCTTTGCATTTGGCTATTTTTCAATAGCATGCCACTGTTTCTGCTATCTAATTGGGTTGAATGATCTAGGCTTTCTGTATCTATGAATTAATCATGGCCATGGTTAATCAACTAAGAAAACATTTTTTTCTTTGTCAATTTATTCTTACACAAGCTAATTACTTATTTTCTGTTTGCATATGACACCACAATTTTATAAAAAATATTACATATACATGAACGTATCAATTACAATGTATAAAATATTCACTGTTATAGTAGCTTTTTATACCTCTTATGCATTAAACGAGGATGGTATCACAGGGAACCTTAACTTTCGTTGCCTTTGTTCCTATTTTTTAGGTAACAGTTATTATCTTCCATACAATTTTATTTTTATTTATTAATTAATGATAAAAATTAAATCCACATATATTTTGTTATTGTGTGTATATTTTAATATATAATTATTAACATATATTATTGGTGTAAGTGTTATACTCATAATAGTATCAAGTATAATTATTATATTCATAATATTATTACTGGTATAATTATTACACTCTTTATATTAGTGGTATAATTAATAATAAGTATAATTATACTTGTGATATTACCTTTAATATAATTATTATAGGCATAATACTATTGCTGATATAATTATTATACTCCTTATATTAGTGGTACAATTAATAATAAATATAATTATACTCGTGAAATTGCTAGTAGTATAATTATCATATTCATGATATTACTGGCTTAATTACTATGCTCATGATATTATCGAAATAATGACTATATTCATGATATTATTAATAATATTAGTAATAGATATTGTTATACTCATAATATAATATAATTAATTATAAATATTAAATATATTCATAATATTGCAATTATTTTAAATTCTCTTTGTCTAGTTGCCTTATTCTCGTTTTCATAATACTTCTTGTCCATAAAAACAACATAAAATTATGAACAAAATATTATTCATAATTTTTTCCGACACATAAAAAACTCCATTGATGCCGCCTAATTTTTTCGTTGTAAAGTAGGAAAAGAGAAAGAATAGATCGTCAAGTTGAAGGCTACACTATGCATGAGTTTAAAAGTTATAATGTGGAAAGGAAGAGTAGAATATTTATATCTAAACATTACAAAAAATTCTTAGATTAAGGTAAATAAATAATTTGTTATAACATTAAATTAGGGATTATAATTATCTTTTCTAATTCTTTTAAATTGTTATATATGGCAAAAAAACTTTCATTTATGTAATATAGAAAAAGTACTAACATCTATATAATTAAGTCTTAAGAAATGTTTTTTCAAGTAATTTTACCTCTGACGTGGCAAGGCCCGAAATAATTCTCTCTTTATTTTCTTTATTTATGCCATGTATTTAATTATTATTTGTCAAGTAACTCTAACATTTGTTTGTGTAGTTTAACGTAATTAAATTCCTCAAGAGACAACCATTTTACATTAATTCTTTCTTTAAAAAAAAATGACATATCTTATTTACTTTATTATTTTCAAATATTTTAAATTTTTTCAGAAGAAAAAGGGGCCAAGTTGTCAATTTTCTTCTAAAATATTCCTTTTAAACTTCAAGTCACCTTTAAGTTAAGTTTTAACAGATGTTGATGTTTTTTTTTAAGAAACTCGTTAAGTTATTTATTATATTTTTAGAAATAAAAATAGTTTTTCAAGTCTTTATTTTCAAGTTTCACCTATTTAAATATCCCAAGTATTTTTTTAAAAACTCGAAAATCTCGTACTTAATTAATTTTGGTAGAATTTAGAAAATTTAAAAGTTTAAATTGTCTTTTTGCTTTTTAAATTAATTTTTCAAGATTAATTAAGTTTCGGTTAAGAAAGTTAATTAAAATTGATTTTTTTTCTTAAATTAAATTAAGTTTAAATTATTTTTTCCTAAAAAGTTCTTTTTTAATTACAACTCAAGACTAATGTAAATTTAGTCATAATAAATATTTTTTCAAATAGATATAAACATTTTCCTAATTTTTTTAAAAATATATATATATTTCTTTAACCTTTTCATGTTAGCCTAAGTATAGCCGATTAACTGTTTTTAACATATCCTAAAAGATGTTTAGCCCCTTCCTTTTAGGATAGTTAGGACCATTATCTAGAATCATATAGGTTAAGTAGACCATTTATTTGGAATTAAATTAGCATCACTTAGTAAAAATATGTATCCTAATCTACCTTAAAAATAATTAGATAGAGACTCCTTAAGTCAAATAATTTAAGAATCACCAATATATTGCACACCGTTTGACCTCGAGTTAAAATATGGTATAACAAGGAAAAAAACAAAATGTGTAGCTCCAATTTTGCAGCAACTAGTTTGTTTTGTAGTCCTAAGTACAATATGAAAATCCATTTAAAGCAAGTTGCATTGTTGTGAGTAAATCTTCTCTATTCCGCTTTTTGGCAGTCGTTTCTAAAAACTTTACATAGTTGTTTTATAGAGAACTTATCTATTTATTTGACATGCTCCTCAATCCGGCAAATAATCCCAAGCTCTTTGTGCCTTTGGAGTATCTTTCTCACCATTCACGAAGTTTGAGGTGTCAGGAGCTAAAGAGGTCTTCAATGATGTTGAATTCCGGGCAATGGTGAGACTTGTTGTCATGATCCAATTTTTCATGCTATGATGGCACCTATCCCAACCCACCGATAGATAAGCTTAATCCATATCCTGGAACCTTAGGCAACAGACTATCCCGCAGAAGACAACCATAGAAAGTCAAAGTTATCACAATAAGAAGGAGAACTATAAAACTGAAGAAATAACATACAAAAATCGATCCCAAGACCTGATATCACTTAGTAATCGAACATCTAATAGATAAAATAACAGTACAAGGCTTCCACAAAATACAATCTCAATACAGACTATCTCTAATTGTACAAATTAAAAACTATTCTGAATGCTATAGAGTGGAAATTGGCAATTTCGGACACCAAGAGCTCACTCCAATCTCCAAAATCCTCAACTTGCTCTGCATGAAAGAAAATCAACAACGGGGGCTCGCACTACAATCTACAGGGACAGAAATGTAGTATGAATACCAAACAAATAATACGCAGCAGGCAAGGGCCAACTGAGCTCCATAGATAAAGCAAGTGTATATAACATGAGAATAAGGCAAGTACAACACATATAATAGAATAATAGACTAAATAAGCAATAAACAAAATATACGAGACGAAAAAAGGGAGGAGAGAAGCCTATCAGGAAGTATCAAGCTTACTATATGCTAGAATGAAAGATAGGCTATGAAGTCTACTCGGCAAAGGGTAAGCGGCAAAAAACATCAAGAGTCTAATGACAACCTAGCAACCTAGGTACTAATCCAACCCAGGCCAACAAGATACACATTCAACCAATGAAGGAATAAGTCAATAACTAACAAAGTAACATAGACAAATGTAGATATAGGCAAACAGTGACCAATCGGCTTCCTATACCACCAACGGTACAATCAGCAACTATAACCTTAATCAGCATCCCATACTACCGAAAGACCAAACAACAAATAATATACTAGTGACGACAATGCATGTGGATACAATGTATAAAACCTCTGCAGTGCATCCACAAGTGTCTTACGACCAACCCTAGCCCAGCTAACAAGGTAGGACCCGCGCAACATCATAGTAGCAAGGTGTACTGAAAGTGTCAAATTCTTGAGCTATGAATGGGAGAAAGCACAGAGCTCGAACCTCAAATCATGGATGGATCTCCTTATCGTAGATATGTCAATAAACCCTAACTCTGCAATAGATAACACAGAGTCCGAACCTTGAAGCATGAATGTTGACTACTCATAGATAATGATGATGTAATCAAATAGTCAAACTCTACATGTTGACTTTGTTATAGGAAGATGAATATTAGAAGTAGGAGGTACAGAGCTTGGACCTCGAACAACGTACGAAACCCTCTATCAAAGCTATAATATCCCGCTTAACCATTTAGAGATTCTTGTATGCAAAAGCCATAATGCTGAAGAACGTTAATGTGCCGACTAGTAGAATCATAAAATCTGAGGTCATCCTAGATGCCTCTACAATATCAAGTAGAAAATAGCACGTCATTGACGTCTTGAAAGTATCAAATCTACACAATCATGTTATCTAGGTGGTATGAATCTCGTTAAAAAATAGTTTTGCATGAATTTAATATCAACAACATAGAAATCAGTATTACATCAGCAGTGTAAAAATCATCCTTCCTCACTTTCTCTTCATGCATAAATGATAAACCAATGTATAAACTGGGACCATACCACAAAAATTAGTATGAATGAGCAACCAATGCAATGCATGCCATCAATTATTCAAATAAGTCACACAATGCTAGAAAAGCAAGCCACGAACTCTATAAAGACGAGGGATGAGAGAACTAATATGAGGTTCAGCTACTCCTCAACACAACCTAAGGCCCAACAATAAACAATAATATATAATCCAATGGAAACATCATGAGCAAGCGGCTAAGGATACAATTAAAAAGTTTCAAGCGGCTAAAAACAAACAGGGGAGGGATTTATTTCAATAATCATCACCTATATCAAGTCTATAACCCAAGTCAATAACTAAGCTAGCTAATCGAATCTACAAAAACAACAAGCCCCTCAAACCTCAGAATCTAATACAAGATACATCACACAAAAATAAGCCTTACCAAAACCACAACTAGATACCATAGCAATGAAGGTTGCTAACTAAGAACCTAAGGCTTAACCTAGTCTAAGCCTGCTCACAAACCTATCAAAAGAAATACTCTACCTTAAATCACAACATGAACTAACGTCAAGCCTAGACTAAGATTTTCATATGTCTATACTAGTCTAAAGCTCAGTCGGAAGTCGTGAAAAAGAGGATAGAATGAAAAGACATAGAGCACTAGGCAAATACACCCCAAATTTAAATGAAAAGTATACTAAATAATATTAGGAAGAGCTTATTCAAGAATAAGAGTTGCTGCCTACTTCAAATCTGATCACGCGCATTCTAAATCCATTCTACGATATCTATCTGTGTCTGAATCACCTCCGAATGTCGTCATACTATTAAAATATTGATCTACACATTAGTACAAGCATCTTGACACCAAAAATATAATTTTTAAAGTCGGACCCACGATTGAAACTAAAATAAAATTATGGGACCCACGATGAAAATTCTAAAATCAACTTCGTAAAAATGTATAAACATAATGAGAAATTTGTACCCCAAAATGGAGCACAATTAGATGCCATAACTGAATAAATTGAGGCATACAAGATTTTTTCAAAATTAGGCCTAAAAATAATGGCAGACAACAAAATGTGATATTTACCTCAAATAGAGATTTTACGGTTGAAGATAATCACACCACGACGATCCTTTTGAAAATCCACAATTTAACCTCTTGAAACACGTCAATTGGAGCTCTATAGCTTAAAAATCTAAAACCACCATTTTTAAGCTAACACTTACGCGAGTCAACAACTAAAACCCCAAAATATCACAAATGAAGCCTCTCCGGCACATTACCACACTACTGCATTCCCACACACCCCCTCATACACACACAATTTAGTGCTTGGAATCACTTAATTTGGAGCCTCCTAGCTCTAAATATCACCTTTCAAGTTAAGGAAATAAGTTGAAAAATCAAGAAATAAGGGGTGGGAAGCTCCTTCAAGGTGAAACACACCTCAAATGAACAGTCCCCGATGACCTTCGACAACTCCATAGTGTTGCCACGATCAACATAAACACGCAGAACTTTAAATCACCAAAATGGAGCTTCCAAACTCAAGATATTGCAAATTGAAAATGAGGGCTAAAAGTTAAAATGAGGCTTTTAAAAGGAAAAAATCGGTCTCTAAAAAGCCAAAGTTTGGTCGTTAAAAGTTCTAAATTTGGTCTCTGAAAGGGTTGCACCAGATTAAGCTTTTGCTATTTTTTTAAAGACTTTGAACGGACCCTCAAAATTCGTTTGAAACCCAATAAAAATAAAGCATATATGCTGCTCCATCGAACTTGACATTCCAAACTCAATGGCGTAGTCAAAATTTTCAATGAAGGTCATGTTGGTAAAAAGTGGGTCCCTCGTCCAAGCACAGTTTTAAGCCAACATCTACTAAAGGACTCGAGGTGAGATTGGAAGCCTCGGAACCCGCGTGAAAGGTCGTTTTAGACCAAAATCAACACTTCAGAGCTAACCGTGTTGTCAGAATTTTTATTTAGGCATGTATTTTTAAGAATGTTGACCAAAGTTACCTCTGCGCCAAATTTTAACAACCAAAATGCTAAATAATTTAAACTCGCACCAAAGGACTCGGTACTCGGCCGACCATTCTTCTAGCCCAATTTGACTATTCCAGAGCTGATGTAATTGTTAGAATTTTGTTTTGAGGCCGTTTATTTGTATTCTTGATTGAAATCAACTTTGCAAATTATAAAGGCCTCAACACATGAAAAACTACACAACTAACAAACGAATGATCATGCGACCGAACTATTAGTGCTAACAAGTCATGAATGACCTGAGGTCACCACGGTAAAGTTCTAAATGCTGAAAAGAACGAAGAGTGAAAAAAATGACCTGAAGGGTCATTACACCTGTAAATGCCAAAGTGATTGTCACCCAAGCTACCTGATCCTTCATCATCGTCGATCGAGGTAGGGCTATATCGAAGCTTTCGCATAGTTTAAGAAGTGAATTCATGCCGGAAGGTTCGAGACTCTTCCAGGGAGTCCATTCATTTCTTAGTTGGTTTGCCTAAGAGGGTTCGTTTAAATTTTTTCTTTCTATTTTTGTTTGATTTTTTCCTATTCTGCTATTGGGTTGTTTTGATCCAAAACTTTGTAGACATTTAGCCTTTGTTGTTTTGAACAAATGGACCTTGTCTAAGATTGAATATTGAAAAAAATAGCACTGCCTATAAATTTTTTTATTTTTTCATAGTACATATGTTTTGTATTAAATTTCACAATAACTTACTCATTACAACTTTGTTCCGTGTCCGAAGATTCAATAAATTAAATCTTTCTACAGTTATAAGATTGCATAATTGCTCTCATACAACAGTATCTTCCTGAATGTTTCAGCTTCTCTGATCAATAAAAAAATTATTTCAATATATTTAACAATCTTTTTGAAACTATACATACCTAAATAAAAAATAAGACGCTATTAATGAATTGAACTCTTACGACATATAAGAGAAACACGAATATTCAATTTTGCACCATGTTCATTATCTTAACAACCATTGGTTGATTTTGGAGTATAGATGCTCTCTTAGTACTTTGGATACACCTAAATATCTAAAAGATGGTTCAGTTTTTTTTTTTGTTAATATAACATTAGGCACCCCTCCAAAATAAATTAGAGATCTTATCAACATTTGCAATTAATAAGAATCAAAATTTAGTAATAACTAAAGTACCAAAAGTGCTATTATTAGTCATAAAAAATTTGCTACCTTATACATTCAAAAACCTTTCTCAGAGTTTCTTAGGCTATATTAATTTTGATGCAGTGCAAGAGAAATTAGCCAAATATTTGCACATTATATTCAACTTTTAAGGGATCGTCTAGTTTGGATATAAGTTGAATTATGTTGAGATAATTTATGTTGGGATTGATTATGTCGAAAGTAGTTCTTATTATTTGTTTGGTTTGTCATATTCAAAATCATATTCATTGTATGATTTCTAAGAATAAATGGTTTGTTTACAAAAATATCCTCCACCTTATTATTATTATTATTATTATTATTATTATTATTATTATTATTATTATTATTATTATTATTATTATTATTATTATTATTATTATTATTATTATTATTATTATTATTATTATTATTATTATTATTATTATTATTATTATTATTATTATTATTATTATTATTATTATTATTATTATTATTATTATTATTATTATTATTATTATTATTATTATTATTATTATTATTATTATTATTATTATTATTATTATTATTATTATTATTATTATTATTATTATTATTATTATTATTGTTATTATTATTGTTATTATTATTATTATTATTGTTATTATTATTATTATTATTATTATTATTATTATTATTATTATTATTATTATTATTATTATTATTATTATTATTATTATTATTGTTATTATTATTATTATTATTATTATTATTGTTATTATTATTATTGTTATTGTTATTATTGTTATTATTATTATTATTATTGTTATTATTATTATTGTTATTATTATTATTATTATTATTATTATTATTATTATTATTATTATTATTGTTATTATTATTATTATTATTATTATTATTATTGTTATTATTATTATTGTTATTATTATTATTATTATTATTATTATTATTATTATTATTATTATTATTATTATTATTATTATTATTATTATTATTATTATTATTATTATTATTATTATTATTATTATTATTATTATTATTATTATTATTATTATTATTATTGTTATTATTATTATTATTGTTATTATTATTATTATTATTATTATTATTGTTATTATTATTATTATTGTTATTATTATTGTTATTGTTATTATTATTGTTATTATTATTGTTATTATTATTATTATTATTATTGTTATTATTATTATTGTTATTATTATTATTGTTATTATTATTATTATTATTATTGTTATTATTGTTATTATTATTATTATTATTATTATTATTATTATTGTTATTATTATTATTATTATTATTGTTATTATTATTATTATTATTATTGTTATTATTATTATTGTTATTATTGTTATTATTATTATTATTATTATTATTATTATTATTATTATTATTATTATTATTATTATTATTGTTATTATTATTATTATTATTATTGTTATTATTATTATTATTATTATTGTTATTATTATTATTATTATTATTATTATTATTATTATTATTATTATTATTATTATTATTATTATTATTATTATTATTATTATTATTATTATTATTATTATTATTATTATTATTAATTCTTAAAAATAAACTTCTATCTTATTTAACTTAAATATTTTTCTGTATACATTTTTATGATTGTGCCGTGTGCTTTTAAAATTAAACTTTCATCTTATTTAACTCAAAAATAAAACTTTCATATTATTTAAGTAGAGTTTTCATCTTATTTAACTTGAAAAATTAAGCTTTTATTTTATTTAGCTTAAAAATAAATTTTTCTTCTTAATTAACTTGAAAACAAAACTTTCATTTTAAGTCTATTAAAGTAAAAGAAATTTCATTATATAATTGTCCACATTTTAATTGATATATCAAATATAATTTTTTAAGTGAGTAAGAACATACTTAATTAAAAATATGTAATTTAATTGTGGGGTTGAACATTTTAAGAGAAATCATAATACAAATAAATATAAATATAAATATTAGACAAATAATTCAACGTATAATATATTCATAAATAGAAATTGTATTTATGAAATGTAATATTTAATAGAAAAACATATTATCATAAAAACAATGATTAATTGAGGTTGTAGATATTATTATAAATGTTATTTAAAAACTATATTAACATACATGAGTGTACAAGTGATGCATAAAAAAGAGTTTGAGGATATTTTTTGTTATTTTACCGGGGGATAACTTATTCTAACACTGATTATTAATTCGAAGATAAGTTATTCATCCTTTACAACCAAACAAGGCAATTAAAGAGCACTTAAAAATTATCCTAAAATTAACTCTTTTTATCCATCACATCATTCATCGTCCTCGTGGAGAGATGTCCTGTGATATTAATGATGTCCAATAATTTTTACGGAAATAACTAAATCTATAAAATTATCTAATATGTTTTTACTGTATTATTTAGAGGTGATAAGTGTTGGTTGTTGCATTTTAATATTAGTTTAATATTACTGTATTGATTACATATTATTCTGTTTGCTGTAACTCTCCAATTTGGAGTTATTGCTCCATTCATGGTTGGTTTTCAGCAGGAGTTTTTGCAACATTTCCCTGCACGGTGGGTATTATTTCTCTATACTCCTCCATTACACCTTGTAATATATGCCATTTATTTTTTAATTAATTTACTCTATTTACTTCTTATTCGGAAGACTTTCTCAACTATATATAGTGATTGTCTTACTTTGTTTCGAAGAAAACTTAAAATGCATAAAGTTTGTAAAAAGAAAATGAGTTCTAATTAGTTGAAGGGAGGTGTTCTTTTTGAGAAACTTGAGATTCAACTCTTGTCCAAAGTTTGTTGAGTATCATTTTTGTGAAAAACTGTTGTATCCTGGACGGGATAAGTCAGGAGGAATGTCCGGCGAAAATATTTGAGCTTGAATCTCCCTAAAGAGAGCTATATATCCGCGCTTCAACATGAAGAACTTTTATTTTCATCATTTTACTTTTTCAATTATCAATTATAATTTTTATAATTTCATCAACAATAAGTATCTCATGAAATTAGTTAAAATATCGATCTAAACAACATGATTATACACATTAAAGAAAAAGAAAAAGAAAAAAGAAAATAACAAAAAAATTATAAGAAGGTATCCGACCCTAACAAAATACCCCTCCATGTTGCATCCGTCGTCTTTCTCTCCTTCTCTCTGTGACGGACTAAAATAATGAGTTGTGAGAACAGTAAAACAGAAGCACCCGACGAACAGAAAACCAGCAAAGACCACAAAGCCAACTCCTTCTTTGATGTTTACGGCCCTGAGGTCTTTTTTGCTTTTTTCATCTCATGTATATCTGTTGTTTATTTAGAAAAAAAAAACTTGTTTAATGGAGTACAAAAGTTCTAAAATTGTATCATGAATGTGGGATCATTTTGCTTATAAACCGAATTGGGTCTCTCTAAAAAGCTCTAAAGTAGTAGCTTTTCTTGTTTTCTTTTTTTTTTAAGAGTGAAGAGGAAAAAACAGTATGGGAGAATTTCTTGGGTTGAGTTAATTTGATTGGGTTGCATTGTCTGGAGTTTTAATTTGGTAAACGTGAAGAAAGAGGAGATTTTTGATGAAGAAATTTTAGTACTATGAGGATATATGGATTTGATTGTGGGTTCAATGGAAATTGGTGATGAAGATATTAATTTTGAAAAATAACTAATTCTGATAGAGACCCAAAATGTAGATTGAGTCAAGATTAAAGAAGAGGGAAAAGGAAGTATCTTTTTCAACTGATGAAAGGAATATCTTTCGTGATTTGCAGATTGAGTTCATTTAAGTGGGTTGTATTGTCTAGACCTTTTAACTTGTTCATTTGAAGAAGAGGAATGCTGTTGGGAGAATTAAGATTTGTGTTGTTGAAAATTTGGAACGCCGTATTGACATACTATTCCTGTTGTCAGCATGATTTTCCATTTGGCGGTTGCTCGTTACTTTCTTCTGTTTTGTTCTGGTGACAATGGTTGTGTTGTTAATTTTTGCAGAATAATTGTGTCCAATTCATTATTATATGTCACTGTGCAAGACAAACTATTATGCATGTTGGTTGAACTTTTTATAATGTCTGTGTGATTGCTATTCAAGATTTCATTGTGGTGCAGGCGAGAGCAGATGTTGTTTTCAACAAACCAGAAGCCAACTCAACCTTGAATCTTCAAGTATGTTTGACATACTGATCGAGGTTATTTGTTCTTATTTTACAAGAGGTTAGGACTTGATTTATCATACTTAATGTGATAAAACAGGATGTGCAAGGGCTTGTCACTTGGGTGCTTGCTGAGGGGTTTATGCCATCATGGGTTTTTATCAAAGTAATGTATTTCATTCCTATCTTTGCCTGTTTTCCACATATGCCTTTATATCTGTATCAGATGTACGAACACCTAATCCTTCGGGTTGGCCCAGTGGTTTGGGCTTGGGGCTTCTATGTTGGAGGTCTCAAGTTCGAAACCCTTTGCCAGTAAAAGCAAGGGCTTTACCTTCTGGATCGAGCTCGTCGCACCGGGCTTGCCTAGTGTGGGTACCTCTCCTATGTGGTTTGCAAGCTATTGCATAAGCACGGGGGTTTACCCTGTGCTTACCCAAAAGATAGCGGCTACGGATTTCCCTTGTCATAAAAAAAAGATGCAGGAACATCTCAATTTTTTAGAATACATTGAGGAAAAATCTGGTGAGGACAGGTTGAGCTGTCCTTACCTTGAGATTTATCATTCAATCTGGTCCATTTTAAGGATGCATTGTTTACTAGATTATTTATATATTTGATACAGATATATAAATAACCTAGGCAGCAATGATTCTTTGCTAAGTGGTTTGGTTTATACTGAAAATGGATATTTTAAATGCTCATTTGCATCTCCATACTAGATAGGTGATGTAGATTTTGCTAACAGGTACATTGTGCAATTAGACACACATATTGAAGTCTTTTAGTGTGTACATGGTTATATATATAAAAAATGGAGTTCTGATATTGTGAAGTTTAGCACTGGTAGATTCACTTTCTGACCCACCTGTCCGAAAAGAATTAAATCCTGTCTCCTGTTTTGTCTATTCTTGACATATGGACACTGGAGAAATCGAAGATTGCTCAAAATAGTGAGAAAATGCAAAAAACATCAAAAAGTTATTTTTTATATGTTCTTGATGTGAGGAAAGAATACCATGCTGGTTAGATGCTAGATAGTTGGACAACTGTGAATGACTCAGATAAGTCACATAGACAACTTGTAAATATCTTCTGACACGGACTTGGCGTTTTTGTTATAGAAATGATTGACCTATCAAAAAGGGAAAAAAGAAAAATAAATCAATTTTGGACCCATTTTCCATCCTGGGTATTCACATGTCAGTATGTATAGCAATTACTTATATGAATTCGCAAAGGTACATGTGCATATTTCCCTTCATTTAGTAATGTGCAGGCTTAGACTTAGGTTTACGCATAATTTCCAATTAATTAATGTGCTTTCCTATTTTATGCTCAAAAAAAATTAATGTGGTTCTTATTTTTACTAGTATGTCGGTGCGATGAGTTCGCAGATTCTATCAGCATTGCACATCGCTGCATTGTCTTATATGTAATGCAAGTCATTAGGATAATGATTACTGTGGAACTTTTCTTTTTTGGGGGGGGGGGGGACTATATTTGCTCTTTAGTTATTTAGTAAGTTCTGAGCAAACACCTTCTTTTGCTGTTACTTTTTGCCTTTCATCTTCTTGATGCCTTCTAATGAAATTTCCTTAATTAATTAAAAAAAAGAGAACAAGTTAGTTGCAAAGATTTGGTAGGGCACTGACAAGGCAGGTATAGAGTGGTTGACTAGGTTGTTTAATGTTGTTTTAAAGTTAGATAAGATGCCTGACGAATGGAGGTGGAGTACAATGGTTCCACTATACAAGAACAAGAGATATCTAAAATTGTAACAATTAGAGGAGTAATAAATTGCTAAGCCACACTATAAAGGTTCGGGAGAGAGTCATGGAGATGAGGGTGAGGAGAGGAGTGTCCGTTTTAGAGAATCAGTTTGGATTTATGCTGGGGCGACTGACTACTGAAGTTATCCATCTTGTGCGGAGACCGGTGGAGAAATATAGGAAAGAAAGAAGGACCTTCATATGGTGTTCATTGATCTTGAGAAGGCTTACGACAAAGTTCTAAGGGATGTCCTCTGGAGGTGTCTGGAGGCTAAAATGTCCTGATGGTGTATATTAGGGTGATGAAGGACATATATGATGGAGCCAAGACTTGGGTTATGATAGGGGGAGGGGATTCGAAGCATTTTCTTATTGATGGGACTATATCAAGATTTGTATTGAGCCTTTTTTTGTCTTGGTGATGGATGAGTTGACACGGTCTATTCAGGAGGAGGTTCCATGGTATACGCTATTTGCAGATGTCATAATACTAATTGATGTGACACGGGATAGAGTTAATGATAGGTTAGAAATTTGGAGACAAACTCTATAGTTCAAAGGATTCAAACTAAGTAGGACTAAAATAGAATACTTGGAGTGTGAATTCAGTGTTGCGATGGATGCAACGGGCATGGAAGTGAGATTTGCCACTCAACCTATTTCCAAGAGAAGAAACTTTTAATATCTTGGGTCCATTATCCAGAGTAGTGGGGATATTGACGATGATGTCACGCTTCATAGTGGGACAATTGCGATGAAATGTAGTCTAGCCTCTAGAGTATTGTGTGATAAGAAAGTACCACCTAAACTTAAAGGTAAGTTCTGCAGAATGGTGGTTAGACTGTCTTTGTTACATGGGGTATGGAGTTGACCAGTCAGAAACTCACATGTTCAGAAGATGTATGTTGCAGAGATGAGGATGTTGAGATGGATGCATGAACATACTACAAGTGACAAAATTGGGAAATGAGGTTATTCAGAAGAAGGTGGGAGTGGCCTCTGTGGTAGACAAAATGAGAGAAGCTAAACTGAGATGGTTTGGGCATGTGCAGAGGAGGTGTGTCGATGCTCCAATTAGAAGGTGCGAGAGGTTGGATTCGAGGTTATGCAGAGGGGATAGGGGTAGATCGAAAAAATAATAGAGAGGTGATTAGACATGATATGACACTTCATATAACTGAGGACATGTCCCTAGTTAGGAAGGAGTGGAGGTCGCGTATTAGGGTAGAAAGCTAGTAGAGGTAGGCTCTTGTCTTGCCTTGTGATGGTTTGAGGTTTGTTATAGGATTAGTTGCGCTATTATAGTTGTGTTGTTATTACTCTTCGTTTATTTTGCTACTTTATTGTTTTTCTTAGAATTGACATAGCTCTTCGTTTTAGCCGATATTCTATATCTATTATTTTTTTTCCTCTTCTATTATTTGGTGTTGATTCATTTGAGCTGGGGGTCTTTCGAAAGCAACCTCTCTATCTCCATGAGGTAGTGGTAAGATCTGCGTACACTCTACCCTCCCTAGACCCCACTTGTGGGATACCGGGTATGTTGTTGTTGTTGAGCTTGAGTTCTCTTTGAAACATTATCAATGCCATTTGATAATACGAAGGAAATGGTTATAGTTTTACTTGCTATTGTCTCTTGAGTCATAAGCGATTCTAGGTGTTATGTATCTTGAATTATCGGTATACTTCACATTTGTGATCTGAACTACAGGGAGATAGATTTTAGTTAATGTGTATGTGTTTGGTTGCCTTTGGATGGTCCCCGTCAATTTTCCAGTGAATAATATCTTCTTTAGAGGCTGAACACAGTTTCTTCTGTTCCTCTTTCTTTTGAGTGCAGAATAAGCCTTTGATCCCTAAAGTGGTAATGCTGTATGTCCCTGGCCTTGATGCATCTCTATATCTATCACAGTCTAAATTGCTCAAAGGTTTCAAAGAATGCTGTGGTGCTCCGAGGCCAGTTTTAGCTCTCAGGTTGGTTAGCTTGATGTTTGAACAATCAATATATAACTCTTGTGTTACTTAAATTAATTTTTTTTCACTCTTGTGTTTGTGGAAGTTATGTTTTCTTCTTATTATTAGTTTTTGTTTCATGGTAGTTGTATATCAGATGGAAATCAGACGATAGATGCACTTCTCACGTGCAAATCAAAGAGGAAAAGGAAAGTAGCTGAGCACATTTCACTGAAAATCACCCAGTCATCCGAACAAGGTCTGAATCTGATCCAAGAAAAACTTTCCAGAAGTCTTTGTTGCAAGTCTGCTATTTTAATTTCATTTCCGGTTAATTAGAGGTTTATTTGCTTGTGGAGGAGGTCTAGAAATGACAAGGCTGTAATGCTCGCACCATCTCCTCCAGCTGTATATCAGCAGGATCGCTATGGGGTCTGTGTTATACTTTATAAATTTTTTTGCAACCCGTCTAAGATCTGTGCATGATCACCTTTTTCCCCCCAAGAAGTTTTGGATTGTTTCTGCTAGAATATCAAGTTAGAGAATTGGGTGAAAATTGCCTTTTTCGGATCAGGTAAAATATTTCATAAGAAGCAAATGGATGAAGCCTGTGTACAAGGGGGGGCAGGGGCATACCAAAAAGTAAAAAGACCTACAAAAAGAGATTGTTTTCTACAAAAGACACTGAATCTTCTATACAATGACCATGAGGGTGCACCAAAAGAAATGAGGGAGAAAAGGCTACTCCTTAACTGTGCAATATTCATCTCTACATCCTTGAAAGCTTTCCTATTTCTCTCTCCAGACAACCCACTTCAGTGCAAGTGAGGTGACATCGAAAGCCCAAGTTCTTCTCCTACTTTTCCCATGCCTTCAACTGAACATTGACCCTTCAATTGTGCTTGGAACCACCCAATAGATTCCAAACCATGTCAAGATTTCCCACCATAACCTTGGAGGAACCGGAGGTGGCACTAGAGGTGGAGTTGTGGGGCTTGTAGCCACGTGGAAAGGACCTAGAGGGCACTGAGAAGATGTCTTCCTCTGGGCCTCAGGCTGGGCCAGCTCTATTGATGGTATCTTGTTAGTACTCTCACCTACAACTGTATCTAGCCTTTGGCTAGCACAATCTGTCTGGTATCAGACAAATCTCTTTCTATAAAATAGCAATTATAAGCTCGAAAACTCAACCCTTATGATTCAACTCTATAGTACGATGTGAAAAAAAAGGGTTACCATTCTAACATGCCCTGGAGCACTTTATGAACAAAACTTTACCAGACTTGGCTTGCAAACTTCCTAGGATATGACGTTGCTTCGATACTAAATTTGTCATGCCCAAGGTTGGTGTCCAAGTGACACTTGGTGCCACTCTTGACTCTGAGCCAGCCCTGTTGGACATGTGCTCTATTGGCGCATGCTAGCGACACTCAACATATACAAACAAATATATCTCGATTTATTAGAAGCCTTGGCCTGCCACAATCAGCGAATCCTGCAACAATAATAATTTAGCTAACCCAGTAATTCATAACAGATAAATGATGGTTGTTATGTGGGCCGTTGAGATCACCATGATATCTATAAGCACAAAATGCTATATATATGTATACAAAGGTCAACAAGGTCGCCATGCTGATAGATCCAAAGTCACAAGACCAAGACAGCCAACAACGTATTGCTATACAACCCGAAGTTTGTAAGCCTTTCAGAGTAATATACTTGGTCAGGACGGAGCCTCGACCTACCTATCAGCTGTACATAACAAAAGACTAACGAACCTCTAGATCTGACAAATTTGCAAGAAGTGGAGTTGTCTAATCTGCTAGAATTCAGCTATACTGCTGAGGAGAATTGTTTACCTCTTAGTTAGGAATGCTACGCCTCACGGCAATGGAGCGTCAGTATGAAATAATGTACCAAGTACGAAAGGCAACAAAATAACTGAGTAGGTATCATAAAATGTTATGTGTAATCAGGTGAGGGAGTCAAGAATAATCTGACGTACTAGCCTGCTCTTGAATCTAAGCGCCTGCTCTTGAATCTAAGCATACAAACAACAATCATGTAATGGGGCCCCATAAGCTCGGTAGGTATAAACAACAAATAATATAATTTACTGGGGCCTCTATTAGCTCGATAGGTATAATTCATTATATATACCTCTATTAGTAATACTCTAGCCCCGTAAGCAATCACCACATCTCAATTGCCCCTCAGGCTCTAGGTATATAGCCCCTTAGTCATTATGTATATCCTAATAGGCTCTCTAATATATACACACACGCGCGTGCACACATCCTCCCCCCTCCCAAGCAATCATTAACTTTCAAAAGCCCCTTAGGCATCAATCTGTCCTCGTAGGCATCAATATAGCCCCATAGGCAGTAGGTACAACCCTTAGGCTTTGTACTTGACCCCTTAGACAACCACATGTAACCTCAGGCTCAGAGGCACGAATATCATCTCTGCAGATGACCACAGTAGCGCCAAGAGCAGCAACAAACAATCAATTAGCCCGAAGGCAAGCAATGTGGCTGTAAGCGACTTATATGAATAATCCTTATGCCTTTTCTAAGTATGGGGTTGTTAACAATAGATCAACTCGGCTACAACAACTAGCCATATCTTTCCAGCAGTCAACATAATCGGATTAGGCTATGAGTAACTTGGCCTACAACAACTTGCCATATCTTTCCTAAAATTTAAGGAACTCGCTGAAAGAAGGGAACAACCTTAACATACCTTTTCTCGACGATTTCACGCCATAAGCTTACTTCAGCTTGCAACCCCACAACACTACAACACGGAGTAAGCTCAATCAACAAACAAGAATAAGAATTACTATGACAATCCGACAACCGATATGAATTTCTGCCATAAATTACTATTCGGGACCTAAGGTATCTATAAATCGATAAAAGATAGTTCTTACCTAGCTACACCCCCCGAAACACTGCCATGAACTCAATTCGCAGCTAAAGCCTAGCTGCCACGACACCCACATAGATGCACCACGAAATCGAGTGGCAAATTATACAACGACGACAAGCTCAATGCACAGGTCAACTTCTGTCAAGGATCCAAGCTACGATCATCAACACCTAAGGATGATTTTAGGTCTCAAGATCTGAGATTTCTGATTTTCCAACAAAAAAAATGAGAAAAAAGATGAAGAAAAGTTCTGAGACATCTCATCCAAATTTCAAAGAATTTATGAAAGTAATTTACAATAATGTTTGCCGATTTTATTTTACAACTTGCTTGACTTCAAAACTTAACATATGACCATTTTGCGATTTGAAAACCTCACATCCTTTTTAGCATAATAAGCACTCTTAGTCTTACCCCAAAGGTACGGGTTAATTTAAGTATTTCGAATGGACAAGGTGTTACACCAAACAATTGTGGGAGTGTAGATAGATGAGGTGTGGCTATCTAGAAGCACAAGGAAGCAGTGGAGGTATTTTGATTTTATGGGAACAGAGTATGGAAGGCAACATACTCAATCTCTTAGAATTTTGAAGCTGTTCAGGATTCTTTCAGTTTGTATCTCACTGGAGTTTATGCTCCACATTCCAGGGTGGCTAAAAATGAATGTTGGGAAGAGATCGCAGCTGTAAGAGGTTTGATGGAAGGTCCGTGGGTAATTTATGGAGATTTTAATGCCAATAGGTATATGTGTCGGAAAGAAGATTTTGCTCAAGAATAACCAACATACTGAATGATTTTTCTAGATGGATTGAGGAAAATGGGGTCCATGATCCTTGTTTGGATGGGGTAAATTCACCTGGTTTGGGGGAATTAATCACCAAAGTGCTGCTAGATTAGACAGATTCCTTTTTTTTCTGGAATTGGACGAAGAATTTGGCGACATTTGATAGATGGTTCTTCCAAGAAATGGTTCAGGTCACTCTCCAATCTTTCTAGAGTGGGAACTGGACTCAGAAGAAATCATTTTTCAAATTTGAGAATTGGTTGCTAGGGCTGGAAGAGTTCAAAGAACTGGTGCAGAAATGGTGGTCTGAGTTTGTGGTGCGAGGCTGCCCTGAATTTCAGTTATGCAGTAAACTCAGATTACTAACAAACTAACGGAGTGGAGCAGATGTAATTTTGGGGTGTTGGCTGACAAGAAGAACAGTCTATTGAGTGAACTAGCCAAACTTTACAAAAATCCAGGGTGACAGAGTTCTAAATGAAGATGAAATGATGATCAGGACAAGCAGCAGGGTAGAACTGGAAGAACTTGCCACTAGCACCATCATCACCATCTCTACCACCACTGCGATTACAAACCATTTCCACCCTCAATAGTCAACATAAATGGTTTTTTTTAATCAAATAATAATTTTTCTAAATTATTTTTCTAATATTTTATTACTTTTTAATTTTAAGTATATATTTATAATGTTTAACAATAAATAGGTATGCACATTCAGATATTGAAAAGCAAACAATTTTAATCATTCAGTACTCAGAGACTGCTTTATAAAAAATCATTTGGTGTTTAGATCTAGAGACAACATCTTATTCATTTGGATGTGCTGTCTTAATCTTAATGCTTTCTTTGAGATGAAGGTTTCCCAGAAACAACCTCTCTATCTCTATGAGGTAGTGGTAAGGTCTGCGCACATTTTACCCTCCCCAGACCCCACTTATGGGATCACACTGGGTATGTTCTTGTTGTTGTTATCTTAATCTTAATGCTAACAAATAAAGCCTTCATCATCCTCTTATTCATGCAGGTGCTGAGGCTCCCAATAAGGAGCCTCTTTCCTTTGCAGACCTCCAGAAGGATATACCATTTCCCATTAGTTATTATACACTTTCGGACAAAGAACTAGAAGAAAATGGATACTGTTCTGAGCAACCAGGTGACATGCATTTCAAGAACTTAGAAATTTTTTGAATTACTTGGTTAAGATTATTGACAGTTTACCTTGGTATTTCATTACCCATGTAGAATTTCTTTCAACACTTCCTGCTCCTTCAGGAACAGCTCCACATGAAGTTTTGGCCCTTGACTGCGAGATGGTAATTTAACAGCAATTTGTTCAACTTTATTTGTTCATCACCATGTTATGATTTAGTACTTAAATATACTTATATTGCAATCGATGCTGTCTTCTATTTTCATTTCCTTAAATATATTTATATTGCAATCAATGTTGTCTTCTATCTTCATTTACTTACTCCTTTTGGAGAGGATGAAAACATTTTAATTATGACAGATAATCATGTTTTGGATGAGATATGATTTACGGTAGCTTAACTATTTACTGCATCTAGATTTCTTTGACTAGGTTTGTGATGGGAGGAGATGTTGGTGTATGTGATACGATAGTGATGCATATAGTATACTTTATCAAAAAAATTGTGATGTATATAGTATATCAAATATCAGTTTAGAGGTAATGGCATCAAAAGTTGTGTTCAGACTAGTTCTGAAGATGGTAGAAGAAGTTAAGAGTTCTGAAGAGGGTTCAAGAAGTATATACATCCTTAACTATCAGTGTGTTCTGCTGCAAATAGCCTTTGTTTTGAACCTCATATGTGGTCTGTCTTATCTATGCTATTCAATGGTAGAAAGGCTCTTCCGCTGCTTGCCACTGCATATACATTTTATACCAAAACAATCGCTTTTAATGTATCTTCTTTGGACAGGCAGACAAATATGTTATGCTTGCTGTTCTTTGTCTTTCTTACAAGTTACCTCTTTTTTTTTGTTTGATTAAGTACATTTACTTTTTTATCATTGTTCTTAAACTGGAAGCTTTGCAAACAATTCATTTTGGTAAAAATATATGTTTTTGTAGTGTATTACAAGAGAAGGCTTTGAGCTCACCAGAGTGACATTAGTGGATGTTAAAGGACAGGTTTGCTTCATCTTATTTCATTTCTCCCTCCATGTTTTGTCCCACTTGCATTACAATGAGGTAATCTATCTTTTGCTTTAATAGTTCCAATTTTGATCGAAACTGTTTCCTTATTATGTATTTGTCCATAGCTAGTTTTTTTCTATGGAAAAAATGCCATTTACCCTGGTCTTTTTGATGTTCTATTTTTTTGGGCCATTCTGCGGGGTGATCCTTAATTTGCTTATATGAACTGCATTGTCAAAATCTTCTATTTAAATATGATCCAACTGTGTGGCCCAGTTGTTTGGGCTTGGGACTTTCATGTTGGAGGTCTCAAGTTCGAGAACCCTTGTCCGCGAAAGCAAGGGGTTTGCCTTCTAGGTCGAGCTCGTCGCACCGGGCTTGCCTAGTGCGGTTTACCTCTCCTCTGTGGTTTGCGAGCTATTACATAGGAGCGGGGGTTTTACTCTCTGCGCATCCAAAGGGTAGTGACTGCGGGTTTCCCTTGGCATTTAAAAAAAATATGATCCAGCTGGCAGGTTGTTGGGATTATTTAGTCGTGTAGTGGACCACTTTCGTGATCCAAGCATCTTTATTCATTGTAACAAGTCGCTAGATTGCGCGGACTCAACACTTTCGATGCCCAACAAGTTTCGAATTCTCCAAAATACACTACTTTTGAAGAATCAGACACACACTTGTTGCAATTTTTGATGATTCTGAGCAACATAGCAAGTTATCACACATATATACTGCCATTATAATTCAATCAACAATCAACTGCCCTCAATACTAAACTAGTTGGACGAATCGTCTATATCCTTCCTGCACTATCTGTGCCTGTTTCATTACTTTAGAATGGGATTGCTAATTTGTATAGTTGAACTCTGTAGTTATCGAGGCATTTTTTTGAACATATGTAACACGTTAGCACATATATATTGTCCTTTGGTCTATGCTCCATGTGTTGAGGGATATACTTCTTTGTATGTTTTTGGGTTGATGGTCTTCTTTATTTTTTCTCCTCCCGTTTTATCCTCCTGTATGGCTATCAAAGGTCTCAACTTCATCTCAAATGTACCTCCCTGACCTGTTACAAGAGATTTTGATGCATGATTAATTGTCTCATGTTCTTTCAGATGATATTAGACGCTACTTCTTTTTCTGTTTCTGGGGGCTAATATCATCAACCATTTGCAGGTTATGCTGGATAAATTGGTCAAACCATCAAATGACATTGTTGACTACAATACTAGGTACTTTTTATGTGTGCTAACTTCTAAATTTACGTTTGACCACACATGCATGTGACACTAATTTCCTTTTTGTCCATTTTAAAAAGAATGACTCATTTCTAACTCGGAAAATGATTTAATTTTAAACAAGTTCAAAAGTATTATAAGAACAAAAATGTATTTCATGCTTAAGGCCACAAGTTTTAAGTCTTCCTTTTTTGTTAAGCTCTGAACCGAGTCAAACTATGTTAGATAAATTGGAATGGATGGAGTAGCAAATTAGAGAATTAGCAGCTTAAGACCACATGTTTCAAGATTAGATGTTAACAGCATCAACATGTTTTTGGATTTTGTTAGCTTCTTTCTTTAGCTTAAGCTACTTGTACTATTGCTGAAATGTTTTTTGCCCTTCTGTACTGGAGCTAACTGGTCACACCTTTTGCAATTTGGCATCTTCCTGATGCCCATTAAATGATAATCTCTAAATTTATAAAAGAGTCTTCCTTTTTTCCTCAATCTCTTTATCGAGTCAAACTACATAGATAAGTTGGACTGGAGGGAGTGGCAGATTGGAGAATCATCCACCATATGGAATTTGCTTTCCAGTGGTGGTCAAATGGTATATACAAGTCTAAAGGCATTGCAAAGGTAAAAAATATCTTTTAAAGGTTAAGTTGGGTAATATAAAATTGTCCTATTTTACGAGCAAATTTTGCTAGTACGCTCCCAATTGTTTCAAAGGAATTCAGTTTTAGGCGGGAATGCCTATTGTAACTCAAATGGGTCTTGTGGTTTAGTGTGCCTGATTCTAATCTTCAAGTCAGATGGCCTAAACTTTTTCTTTTTTGACAAAGGTAACAAGTTTGTATATAAATCTTTAACACAAAGGGCTGGGAACCCAAATTTACATCATGGAGCTACATACAGTTGAGTAGACTCAAGAAATCAAAATAGAAACTAGATTTTACTTCATCTTACTAAGAACCTAGAATATCTATAATAGCTACAGGATCATCTGCATTCTCAGAAGTGCATCCAATAGCAAAAAGTGATAATACAATTCATTTTAATCCTATGCAAAGGACTGCTAATGCTCTCAAAACATCTCAAATTTCTCTCCTTCCATATGGTCCTCCAGATTACTGCTGGGACAATTCTCCATCTGTTTTTGCCTGTACTTCCAGTACCTTCATTGTTCCATTTTTTTATAGCGTGACCTGCCTTTCTGGCATAGTCCAAATTATGCCCCTGAAAAGGGTAAACAAGTTCCAGAGTTGTCTAACCACCCTGCAATGAAGAAACAGATGGTTGGTTGTCTCTGCCTGTTGCTCACAAAAAAAAAAACCATCTTGGACAGATATGTATTCCCCTTTTCATGAGATTCTCCTGAGTTAGTGTTGCCTCTTTTACAACCAACCAAGTAAATACTGCCACCTTATAGGTAATTTTGACTTTCCAGATAAACTTCCAAGGCAAAAATGTCTCCATCTGATTCAGGTTCTTGTAGGCAGCGCTAACTGTGAAAATACCTTTACTATGATGAATCCACCTGAGAGTGTCTTCTCCCTCTTTCAATCCTCCAAAATGGTCTAGAGTGCCATAGAATTCAGCGAGTTTGTCTATCTCTCAGTCTTGCATCATCCTTCTATATGTTAAGTTCCATCCATGGGTTGCCCAAACTTCTTGCACAGCGGCCTGTTGCTGATTCAATAGATAGATATCTGGAAAGAGCTGTTTAAGGCTGCCATTTCCTTACCAGTTATCTTCCCAGAACAAAACCTTCCTTTCATTGTTTACATTGAATCTAGTTCTTTCAAAAACACTATGCTACAAAATTCTGATTGATCTCCACAGGCTGATACCGTAGCAGAGGTCACTTTCTTAGTTTTCCAATTGTTTATCTTCTCATACTTAGCCTGAATCACTCTTAACCTATACAGCCCGCTCCTCCTTAGGAGATCTCCACAACCACTTCATCACAAGGTTCTGTTCTGTTTCCTCAAATTTCTAATGCCGCCTTGTTTCTTTGAAAGAATTACAGTCTTCCATTTGACCAAGTTAAATCCTTTGGTCTCCTCTCCATTCCACAAAAAAATTCTCCTTAAAGCATCAATTCTTCCTTCCACCTAGCTGCAAGAGAGAAAACTGACATCAAGTATGTTGGTAAGGCATCTAAGACTGAGTTGATCAGGACCAATGTTCCACCTCTAGACAAATACTGTGCTTTCCATCTTGATAGTCTTCTTTCGCATCTCTCTATCATCCCATTCCAAATCTCATTGGATTTGCTTTTGTCTCCCAAAGGCGTCCCCAAATATACTGTTGGCAGTTGGCCTATTTTCCCTCCCAAGATCTCTGTCAGATTTTGCATCCTGTTCACATCATTAATTGGAAAGATATGACTTTTCCTCCGGTTGATATGAAGTCCGGAAGTTGCTTCAAAAAGAATAAATACTACTCTCAGAATCTTCAGTTGGCTTTTCTTCTGCATCACAAAAAATGAGATTGTCATCTGCATATTGGAGGTGTATGACTTCCAATCTTTGGTTCTTTTTTTTGGCTACATTGAGACCCCTTATCCATTCATTGGTATGAACAGTCTTTAGCATATTGTTTAGGCCTTCCATCACCAGAATGAATAAAAAAGGTGAGAGAGGATCACCTTGTCTCAGTCCTCTGTCTGAGGGAAAGAACCCTTTGGGAGATTAGTATAGGGAATCTGGAAATGCTTTTGCAAAATTTTATCCATCTAATCCATTACGAACCAAAGCCCATTTTCTGCATGATTTTAAGTAGAAAATTCCAACTGACATGATCATATGCTTTCTCTATATCTAGTTTGCACATGACTCCTGGGGACTTTTCCTTTACTCTTGCGTCTATACACTCATTGGCAATTAGGACTGCATCAGTTATTTGCCTTCTTCTGAGGAAAGCCTTCTGTTGAGTGTCTACTAGCTTGTGCATCACTTTCTTCAATCTTTCTGCGGGAATTTTAGCTATGAGCTTGTAGACACTCCCAATTAAACTGATTTTGTCTGAAACCTCTCAATTCCTTAGCACCATTCTGTTTTGGAATGAGAGCTAAAAATGTTGCATTGAAGCTCTTTTCAAAGAACTCCTGGGAATGAAAGTTTTGCATAGTTGCCATCAAGTCCCCCTTCACGATGTCCCAGCATTTAATAAAAAAAACTCATGGTGTATCCATCTAGGCCTGGTGCTTTGTCTACAACACGAGCTTTAAGTCCAAGTAGGACTTCCTCTTCTTCAAAAGGCTTCTGTAACTCTTGTTGCTCCTCTGTATCGATGGAAGGGCACTGGTTCATGTTAAAAGATGGCCTCCAGTTCTCACTTTCCTTATACAACTTTCTATAAAATGAGATAATTTTCCCTTTGATGTCTGGCAGATCCACCAATTCTTGGTCTTCTACCACCAATTTATCAATGTGGTTGATCCTCTTATGAGCATTTGCCATTCTTTGGAAGAACTAGTATTTTTATCCCTTTGTTTTATGCACAGTGTTCTAGATCTCTGTCACCAAGCTATCTCCTCCTCCTTTGCATGGTCTTCAAATTCCTTTACCACACTTGCTTTTTGAAGAACCTCTTCTGTGGTTAAAGGTCTGGACTGTTGGATGTTGTCTAATTCATGAATTTGTTGAAGATTTCCTTCTTTCTTTTCTCCAGATTCCGGTAAGCGCTTACACTCCAGTCTTTCAATTTGGTCTTCATGGCTTTCAGCTTGGAGGCTAGGATAAAATCAGGTTTCCCTTCAAAATCAAAAGATGTCCACCATTTTTATTCTTTCCTCAAAACCCTCAGTCTCCAACCACCACCCTTCAAATTTGAAATATGATTTTGTGTAATTCGAACTGCCACTTTTAAGTTCAATTGGTGCGGGGTCAGAACACACTCTAGGCAGTAACTCTTGTTTCACATTACCGAACTGCTCTCCCAATTCAGATGAATACATGATTCTGTCTATTCTCGAAACAGCTTCCATATTAGATCCTCTATCCCAACTGTAGCCCCCCCCCAAGTGGTGGATCTATTAATCCCATCTCCTCTATAACATTAGAAAATTCATTCATGTACACAAAGGTTCTGGAGCAATTCCTCTTCTCTGAAGCGTATCTGACAATATTGAAATCACCCCAAGAGCGTGCTTATCTTGTGTGACAGCCCTACAAAGCGAGCCATCACCTACAACCCTTTCCTCTGCAGGGGATGGTGCTGCTTCCTTCTCCTAGTTTTGTGTCTTTTTCGGCGATCTCAATGTATTTCAGATTCTGCTATCATCTGAAGATGAAGGAGATAGAATTTGATTGTCCCCAAAAGGTTATGAATCGATTTACAAGGAGGGAAAAGGGTTAAGGATTTACCCCGTGTGAGATATCACTTTGATCATTTCTTAGATTCTGGTGAATTGTATCAAATCCATTTTCGATGTTAAAGCGCCAAGGCCCTGAAAATAAACCCCTGACGGCCCCTATCTCCCACCATACTTCCTATCTTTCTATGTTGCAAGTTGGTGCCTATATACGTGTCATATGCCAAGTGAAGCCATTTACCCTTACTTGAAACTGCATGTCAGAGTGTATGTGCCTATCCTCACTACTTTCCCTTCCCGAACTTTGCTGTCCCAAAACATCAAAATACCTCCCCTAGTGCTACTGGCCTCCAGTTCCCCATATTTGACTCCTCTGTTTCCCCAAATTTGTTTGATTACTTCCCCACTATTTCCTTCAAGCTCTGTCTCCTGCAAGAATATCACATCTGTTTTCCATTCCTGAATCACACTATTTATGATCTTCCTTCCCCTCCCCCCCCCCCCCCCCCCCTCCCCCCAATTTAACCCCCTCATGTTCCAAGAAATTATGGAGACATTCATCATATATCTAGAACTTTTCCCCTCCCCCTATTTCTCGTGCCTTTGCTGTGGAATTCCATATTTGACTTTGGTGCTTTCCCCTATTTCTTTCTCTGCCTAGACTTTGATACCATTGGAGATGGATTTAGTGCTGATCTTTTATCAACCAAAAGAATGTCTTCCTGACAAATTTCATGCTTGGTTTAGCAAGAGTTGGCTACTTTTACCCTTTTGATGTTGAGGAAGCCATGTAAATTGTTGATTGGATAAATTCTGTTGTGTATTTAGTATTTTCCTGGGCGCAAAAGTTTGAAGTTTCAGGTAATATTCAGAACTACCTAGTATACTCCATGGAAAAGGGTCCAGACACGATATAACCTTTTTTAGATAAGGGAAACCAAGCCTAGGTATATCTGTGAATAGAATCTTTTTGCTTCTTCTATTTCTCTTCTTTTATCTATATTATAACTATGGCGTTTGGGCCAGTGTTTGCACACCTCAACTATATCATCAGGTATTTGCTACCTCCAACTAGGTCATGTACTGAGTAACTCTGTCCTCGAAAGCTTCGGCAGATCGAAAGATCACCTAACTTTTTTTGTTTGTGTTGGGATTTGAACCTTGGATGCTAACGTGCGCACCCACTTCATTGACAACCATACCGCCTCCTTATCTGTTATTTCTCTCTATTATCTTTTAAGTTATCCGCTAGTTCCAGTCTCTCGGTGCCACAAGTAATGGAAAAGTTCTTGTAGGACAGAAGAAATCAAGGAGGGGAAAAAGATACAGAGTGAAAGAAGAAGACGTGGTAACCAAGAAAAATATATGAATTGAGCTTCACAGCCAGGGTTTAATCACTCTCCGCAGCTTCCCCCTTTCAATTTCTTTTGTTCTTTAAATTTAACTTTTCCTTTTAATCATTTTTCCAATTTCTCTCTCTCTCTCTCTATCTCTATTGTCTCTCTCCTTTTTCTCTTAATATTTCTACCAACCTTATCAGCTTATCTCCTATGGTAAATATTCTCGAAGTTTTAGACCTCCATTAAGACCAACTCGTGTCACCTCACACTACACTTTCCAAGCAAGGTACACCAATAACGACAGGGGAAGCTCTATGTGGGTGGTAAATCAGTGTGTGTGTCGGGCTATAGTTTTTATATTTCTGTGTTTTTCCATTTTATATTGTTATGGGGTAGAGCAAGTATAATTCCAATCTTGGCTTAGAGAGGAGCAACTTGGAAACAGACCTGGAAGGTATTCAGAAGTAAACTGATGTTTAATAATACAAAACTCAAGGAATTTTTGGGGGCAACTGGGCAAGATAGCTGTTTACTTCTCCTTTCTGATTGTGTATTAGTGTTGCTATCTATCTCTTGTAGAAAGAAAAGTTTCTGATTTATATTCGTAAATTCATTTTGAAAGATCCATTCCCTAATTCGAAGATAAAGATGAGGATTGTTTCTTTTGGGGGGATTGGGTGGTGCCCAGAGGGAGTCTGACACCGCAGGAGTTCAGCTTGCTGCGCCAATTTTATTCCGATGTAGGTGAAATAAAATTTCTTGCTTTATAAGCTAAAATATTTGTTAAGTACAAAATTACTTAATGATGAAGAAAAAAAAATGATATTTGCCCTAAAAGAGGAAGATGAAACTACTAATGAACCCAGGGACTTACCTTCTCTTTCTTGAAATTCTTAGACCTTCAGCCAGTTATGTATTTCTTTTGTGGGATGGAAACACATGCAGAAGAACTCTATATGCGAGTCTTTAACTTGGACATTTTTAGCTAATTTGCAGTTTAGCTATCATTCTTCCTCTCTTTCTCATTAAGTGATAATCTTGCTTTATGTTGAGCAATCTGAACTTTTGCAGGTATAGTGGAATTACCTGTCAGATGTTGGAAGATGTGACTACCACTCTTAAAGATGTCCAGGTTTATCACTAGAGCTCTTTGTTTGCTGACCTCTTTGTTCCATTTTAGTAATTGGAAAAGAAGCAATCAGCATTAATAGTTTCTTGCACCTGCTTAGCAGACTGATTTACTATACGTGTCCTATTTGTTATAGTCAACTATCTTTTCTTGCTTCAGGAGGAATTCTTGAAACTAGTTCACAAGGAGACCATTCTGGTTGGGCATTCCTTGGAAAATGATTTGTTAGCCCTGAAGATCAGTCATAATTTGGTAATTGATACCGCTGTGTTATACAAGCATCCAAGAGGATCATACAAAGCTGCTCTTCGCGTTCTGAGCAGAAAGTTTCTCGGGAGGGAGATACAGGACTCAGACAATGGGCATGATAGTGTTGAAGATGCAAAAGCTACATTGGAACTAGCACTACTAAAAATAAAAAATGGTAAGCTATATCCTTTTTTACACATGCTAATGCAACATTAAATATTATGCATTCTAAACTCTTACGGCCCCTTTTCGTTGGTATAGTGGAGGCAAGAAAAAGGGAAGGGTGCAGGGTAAAGCTGATTGCATGAGATGAAAATGTCTTTTTTGCCTTTTGCTTCTTGCCTTTTCTCCTTTCAGTTCCTCTTGATCTGTCCTCATTAAGTTGGGCCTATAAATGCTTTAGCCCATGGCAGGTGTTAGCCCTGTTTCTTCAGTCCATTGTCCTTTCTTTCTTAATATTTGAAAAGGTCTCCTCCATTCTTCTGTTTGGGGAAATCCAAGACTTGGCGTCTGGTGTCATCTCGGACATCACATCTATTGACCCACATCTTCATTCTGCAGTGACGATAACAAAAAGAAATCCCCTTTCCAGTGGTGACCTTTTTAGATCACGATCTCCTTCAGCTTCTAAAGGGAATCTGAAGAGCAGTGAAACATCTCAAAACTAGAGACTTTCAGACGAAGTCTGCTTAATAGGTAATCTTAGGAACAACGTTTACAGTACATTGTTTATTAAGTCTGATCCATGCAGCAATAGGTGTTTTTGTCACTCAATGTTAGGCCACGTCCTCCTGTTGGCATTCTTGTAACAAAATAGTGGATACAACTATGCCTCAATTCTAAGCATGTCGAATTCCATAATATGAAACCTTAATTTAAGCTCATCTCAGGCCAGTTTTATACAAAATAGAAACAAAAAAATAAAATTACTAGAAGCTCTCTACGTTTTACTAGCATATAACTTTCTAGCTTATAATAGACTCTTGATAGGACTAGGACTCCTAGAAAATGGAGGATCTCAAGAAAATCTTCTAACATGGCTAAAAATAGCTTATTGTATAATATTCTCCTCAACTTGCACCTATTTCCTGTTTACACCTTAACAAATGAGGTCCCTTTACACCTAATATATAAAATTATGTCGCCTGTATCCCCTGGATGGAATAACACCACTTTATCTTGGGAGTGTACACGTGCCACTCATTGATTGTGTCATAAAGATCCTTTCTTTTGTTTGTGGACAAACGATATCCGGTCAGGCCTATGGCTGGATCCTTTTAGATCTACGGGCCGGCCGGCCCCGGCCGTTTACATGAGCATAGGGAATCTATACTCGAGCATCTAAAAGATCTTTCATACTGTGCGCAATCCCAAACTGAGTGACACATGTCAAAGGTACCCCAAAAAAAAAAAAAAGGAACCACAAAAAAGAAAATTACCCCCACTCATTTCTCCAACCCTCCCTCAAGTCGACGTTCCACTGCTGGATTATTATTTGACCACCATTACAGACCCCAAGACACCAGTCTCTTTGATCTCCTCCAACAGCTCCATCACTAGCTCACACCATAGAAGCTGGGAAAGGGTTATTTCTTGGTGTAGTTTTTACTGTAGAAGAAGAGCCACCATTTTCTTCCTTCTGCACCAGGTTCATCTGACATTGCCCAGCGAACGGTAATTATCGTCCTTAACTTGCTTTTAGGGTCCCACTTTTCTCTGAGACTCATGCATCACAATGGCTCTATTCTCATTTTCTGGTGCTGGCATTTTATTACCCTTTTGAGATTTATCAAAAACCGCATTGATGATGTCCTTAAGTTTTGGGATATCTTCATCTGGTCTTTGCTCTACTACTGGACAAACCTCTGCATTCCTCGCCTATGTCTCTACAATACACGAAATTTAGCGACAACTCTTAAGATTGGGTATTGATCTTAAGAGCCATAGTGGCTTTAACTTTGCCAACTAAATTAATCCTTAATAAACTTGAGCAATTCCATTGCGAATTCTGATGTAAACATCGAGATTTTCTGTTGTAACACAATCCATGGCATCAAGGACGAGGGATGATAGCGGAATCCTGTGTGTTTTTCAGGTGGTGAATGTTCTTTAGAGAAAAGTGGGGAGAGGGGAGGATGTGTTTTGCCAAAGGGTGGTGGTGGAGTTTGGGTTGTAAAAAAAGGAAGATTAAAAGTGAAGAAAATGAATAAAAAATAAGATGAAAAATGTTCAGACTGTTGGATCATTTGATTAAATTTGACCAATCAATTTATCAATTTTTTAAATTTTAACCTCTTCATATGTTAGAAAAATATTGGAAACAAAAAGGCTTGCCACGACAAAATTTGTGGTGGTGGTGGGGTACTAGTTATCGAATCATTAAGTTAAGATGTGTGAAGAGATTCTGGTTTATTTGGGCATGTAAATGGGAAATTGATGCAAGGTAGGGAGAAAAATGTAGGCCTTTAACATAATCTCAACTAATTCGTATTTGCCCATATTGGATCTTGGACATTGAAACTTAATACTGCCGTTAGCCTCAGTATAACATGGATGCATTGATGCATGCTAAACACATTTGTACCTGAATGGCCCCCCAGCATATTAGTCAACAATTTGCATAATAGTTAGTGTTCTTAGATTATTTGCACTGTACCCAATACAACAACAACAACATACCCAATGGAATCCCACAAGTGGGGTCTGGGGAGGGTAGAATGTACGCAGACCTTACCACTACCTCATAGAAGTAGAGAGGCTGTTTCCTGGGAACCCTCATCTCAAAAACCCATAAGTTGCACTGCACCCAATGATTATAAAAAAAATGAGGCTCCTATGTAAATTGGAGGCAACATGTAGTTCAAATTTTGCAAGTACGTTATATTAAAACCAGATATACAAGCAAGCCATTCTTGTGCTTGCTTTCTCCGATACCTGTTTACCTTCATTTTCTTTTCTTTTCTTTTGTCCTAGAAATGGAGTTCTTTTTATGCTATTTATGTTTCTTATTATGGCCCATCACCAAATCATTCCTGTTGCTTTTTGGATCAATGCATTCAAGACTTCATTGGGCTGTAACTTCCTGAACTAGGGCCTGATTTTGGCATACCTCCATCTCAACAATTATTGCGGCGGAAGCTTCTTTCAGTTCTGAGTGACTCTGGCAAAGGTTCCTCAATCATTGACAATATATCCGTAGTGAGGAGATATGCTGCTGAACTGTCCCATACATTTCCAGTATCATCTGATGATGAAGCTCTTTCAAAAGCCATTAAAGAGGTGAGTCAAAAGAATCTAATTTCTTATATTGTTCAAAAGCAGACTGATTAAGAATCCGAAAGCTCACTATACTGGCATCACTTGTCTTGATAGGTCAGAAATGATAAGGTACAATTTATCTGGACGCAATTTGCAGAGCTATATGCATATTTGAGGAAGCAAGCAGATGACCCCGAGGAGCTAAAGAAAAAATTAGCAGGAATGATAGCATTGCTGACGTGTGAGAAACAGTCTAATAGCAGAAAAAGCATCAAATTTGATGTCACTCCTGAACTGAAGGATATATTAGGCCGAATGAATCGCAGAGTCAGGAACATTTACTCCAATCTTCCTCTAAATGCTATGCTTATTATCTGCACTGGACATGGGAACACTGCAATAGTTCAAAGGTAAAATCCTTTCAAGCTGGATTGCACAAACTCCTACTCCTCTCCCTGAATCTGAAGATTTGAACTAAACAATGTTAGCCATTTATTGGGTTTTAGGGTCTAGTTATTTTTAGCCTCTATATTCGGATGGCTGGCCTTGGTGACCAATAGTCTTATCTAAATTTTGGGACATCCCTCATAATTTTTTGATAGCTAAATGACAATATTAACAAAGTTTAGAGTGATTCATGTATAGTAGCATAGAAGTTAACATATCATAGTTTAGCATCAAATTGCCTGAAAAATTGTTTCTTTATTCACGCTGATTTCATGAGCACAAGGTCATAGTCCATGGCTTTAACAGGTTTTCAATATCGAGTAGTTAATGGATTCATGGGTAATTTAATTCAGAATTTATTATTTAATCTGATATTTTAATATCACTTCTTCAACTTTCCTGTGAAATTGTTCATCTTTAAGAGAATGATTTTTTTAATTGAAGCCCTTTAATTATTTTAATCCGATATATAAACCAATACTGGATTGGATAAAGTGTTTATATATGCCAAGATCATTATGGTCGGAACAAATCTTTATCCAGCTCAAGACCAAAAACTTTTTTTTTAGATATACATCAGGTTTCAACATGAAAAACAAGTACTTCCTCTATCCCATTTTATGTGACACCCTTTCCTTGTTGGTCCGTCCCAAAAAGAATGTCACCTTACTCTAATTAGAAACAATTTAACCTTGAAATTCCCCTTTTACCCTTAATGAAATGATTCTCAACCATACAAATATCTCATAATGATTTTAGACCACAAGTTTCAAAAGTTTTACTTTTTTTCTTAAACACTGTGCCAAGTCAAAGGGTGCCACATAAAATAGGACGGAGGGAGTATTTAATAAGAACCAGGATAATCCAATTAATAATATAGATCACCTTAACACAATCCTGCATTATAATCCATGTACAACTAACTGTCCACAAATCAAATGCGTCCTTACTGCACAGTGTAGACAGGCATTTTTGCCTTACCAGATCCAATGGTAGTATTCCCTGCCAGAGTAGATGCTACCCCTCTGTTTCATAGGATCACTAAACTCAGATGAAGTAGTCCTACATCAGTCTCCAGTTTGACTATATTGTAAAGACGGACATTCTTTTATGATCACTCGCTATTTTTGTTTATTCTTTATAATTTTTTGAAGTATAAAATCTGTTGGTTCTACCAGTGATCATTGCGGAGACCTTTTTTACATCGTCATGAAAGGAAACCTTTTCCTCCTTCCTGAGACTTACTGTTTTCTCTACTATATGTTTTTTTTAAGACTTTCTGCTGCCTCTTTTTGTTGTTTATCTTCTTCCGATGGTATAGAACATGCGGTTTTATGTTACCAACTGTTTATACTCTGCAGTACGTTGGCATAAACCATGCATTGTTCAGTCTATCTATATATATGGTGTTCCTAAGCCTGTCTTTCTGTTAGTATTTTTCTGCTGCTGATCCTTTATTGGTATTCGAGGAGGTTGGAAGTTTGTCCATTCTAATTCTTAGTGATTCAAATTTTACATTAGATTCTTGAATAAGTTGCTAGCCGCATGGAGATCCAGGAAGTATCTGATTTCCTATCTTCTAGTTGCCAGTCTTTTATGTAGATTTAAGGCCTGAGATAATATGTTATTGCTCAGAAAACTTGCTAATTATTTCTTTTTCCTTTTTGTGCACACAGATTGAGGAAGATGTTGTCAGAACAAACTGATGCCTCGATGTCCCGTGAGAGCATTGTTAAACTCTTGGAGGAGTTGCAGGCGCAAGCTGAAGTTGGTTTGTGCTTTGTAGGTGTCAAACATTGATCATATTTCTCATCCGATCGCATTTAACTATATTCTAACTCTTATTGCAAGCACCTTTATTAACCCGGTTCATCAGGGTAGAAATAGAATAGGGATATGCAAAATGAGGCAATTCCCTATGAGGGGAATTTTTTGATGTAAAGTTAGTTCATAATGTGTAAACTTGTATATGTGAGGTAACTTGTTGCCTTTCATTGTATGGGAACTGTACGGTTAAGGTATTAAATACTTTAGTATGTACTTGGGCTATTTCTAAGTTATATATGCAAAACTATTAAATCCTGACTCGTATTTTACTGGTTCTTCTCTCATTGATAATTGAGGTGAATACAAAAATTGCTCCACCAAAAGTCTCGACCCAATTTGATACTAGGGAAAGAAGGAAAAGAGCCACTAGGTTCATAGTTGAACTGCTAACTCTTCTCTGAGTTGATTTAGAGGACTTTTGACTTAGCTTAGCTCAAAATCCAAGATTCATGTATCCTACAATGTTGATATTGTTGTATTAGCTAGCTAGCTACTGAAATAAGGTCCTCAATTTCTCTTGACCAAGGAATTAACAAGCTCGACCTCCAAATATTTACACGCCTAAAAACTTGTTAAAGTTTATGTTGCTTAAAAAATTACTCCTGAAACCCCATACACCAATCTATATATAATAACTGTAACATCCATATCAAATAAGTTAAAATTGACTATATATACACCTTTGACTTCTCAATTTACGCTCAAATAATGCTGTCATTATATCAAAACAAAACTAAAATTGAAAAAATAAATTATACAAAAAAGAATAGTGATAATAATACACTAACTTATAGATGCCAATTAAACAAAAAGGTGATATGGAAGAAAATCGCTGCAACTATTGGAAAATAAAATGAAGCCTAAGAATAGGTAGCTGAAGTTGAAATTGACGATAGAGATGACAAAAAAAAAAAAAAAACAGTTTTATCTACTGATTTCACATCAACCTACATTAGTACATAAGTTAATCTTATCTTCAATAGCATCAAAGTATATAATGCCATGCATTCTGATCATAAACACTAAACATTCTCACAAAGTCGGTTTTCGCTACAAGTTGATCCAATGCTGAGCATTGCTTGTTTCTGAGAGAATAATTTGTTACTATTTCCAAGCTGAAGCAACAGTCAAGATCTTGTCTTCCCACCCAAAATAGAGAGCACCTGCCTCCTCCTTTGCTTTGTACCTTTCACTATATTGCTTGATAAGCTTCTGGATTGAGTCAAAGACATTTCGACTAATTGGGCATGGAGTGAAACCAGCCATCATCATCCTAGCTCTCCATTTCCCTGCAACTTCATAACGCTCTATTCGCTCCAATCCTTCACAGGCAACAATGTTAATGATATCACGTGCAAGACACTGCCGTTCTACATTAACCCTCTCTTGGCTATCCCTTGAAAGAGTTGCATCGAGAGACTCGAATACAGCACAATAGTAGTTGTAGACTTCTGCAAACCTTTGTAGAAATGGGGCAGTGTTAGTGTTCATGTCTTGCTCAACAACTGTAACCAGCTTAGGATTTAAGCTCTTCACCATCCGCAGAAGCTGGTCTCTTTGGTTTACCGTTGATACGCTTTCATCAGGCATGTGATGAAGCTGGAATGCAAAGTTCACTAAAACTGCTTCACCAGGACGGCAGTTTAACATTGCCGGGGTGACTAATGCAGTGCTGGAAGGCACTGCTTGGAATTCAAAAGAGATCTTAAGATCTTTGGCCAGTTCTGCAAGCCTCAGACCAATGACATTAAGGCCTCCAATAGCACGTTGGACAGATTCAGGGTCATCTACCCCAGTTAGCCTCAAATGGGGCGGCTTACCGGGCATACTAGCCAATGTCTGCAATAAAGTGTAATATTGACTTCCTTGGTTAATATCAAAATCTATGATGTGAACTCTTTTCTCATCTTTAAAAGCCTCTAGGATCGCACCATTTGCTGCCATAAAACCAAATCTAAAGTATGGACATACTTCAAAGAGCACTTGCATAGCAGAGAGTCTCTCAGAAGAGGTGGCTTCTTTGCATTTTAGAGCTTTATAAAGACCTCTGCCAGATGTAGCCAATCGGGCTGCAAGAGCTTCTACCATGTAAGCCGCAGTCCTTTCAAGAGGATCTCCTTGGATGGACACCATCTGCCTCAGTTCGTTAATCATAGATGATGCTTGTTCAATGTTTCCATCTTGAATAGCAGCAGCACAACTAAAAAGCATCTGCTTTGGAGTTTGAGGAGCAGTTACGGCAAAGCTACTACTGCTACTGATATTAGAATCTGCCGATGTAGATTCCTTGGGAGAGTCCTGAAGTAACACGGTTCGGATCTGGTTAAACCATTCACCATCTATGTCCATAGTCTCTCCACGAGCAAATACATCATCTCCTTGAATTTCGTTATCATCAAATAGTACCCTTTCAAGTTCTTGAAGCTTCATTGTCACCATCCCATCATTATATTCTGATGAATCTGGACTTTGATAGACAGAGTCTCTTGAATCATAACTAACCTGATTGTAATCTTTTGATGGCTGGAAAGAAGATGAATGTCTCTGGTGGAATGGATTCCCCAAGTCATCTGTAGGTGATGTGTTTAGAAGTTCTTCTGAAGCTGAAGGTGAAGGTGAGTCGAGCAAATACTTGGGATCGTAACTGTCTGTGCTGCTAGATTCGGTTGCATACATTATCCCACGTGCATTTTTGGTGTACATAGATGTTGACAAGCCAGGGTTGTCGTTGTGACCATTTTGGAAATAGAGCTTCCCATTTCCAATTGATCTTAAAGATTTAACTAAAGACATGGTTCACTTGTTTTCCTTATTCTCAAAACCAAACTGCTTGAATTTATCCCTTACAAAAACTGCTCCTCAATTCAGCCAGAAACTGGTGGGGGATCCCTATAACTGAATGTCGTATTTGGAAGATATTCTCTCTGCTGCTGAAACATCAAATAGGCACACACTCTGATTAGACAAAAGAAACCAGTAGTGAAGGAGAAGACAAAATTAAAAGACAACTTATGGGAGAATCTTTACAGAGTTGGGAAGTGAAAAAATAGAAGAAATATGCATTGTTGCTTCATTCATGCTTATGCACTTGATATCAAGTCAGGGGACAAATGATTCAACATATGAGATAGAATGCAGCAAATAACAGATGATCCAGCAGCAGAAAATGTACTCTCCTTCCTACAACTATTCAAAATCCTCTTGAGCCTTTTAGCTTCAGGAACCATATCTACGAGACCAACCGAATTAAAAAGCTACTCGTTAATGATAGCAAGTCATCTTGCAACCAACAGTAACTCTTAAAACCACTAAATGGAGTATACTTTTTGCAAAAACTCCTGCAAAACCAGGTCAAACTTTTGTGGTGTCGGAAATTTTCCTGAAGTTTATAACTCAAGCTCCTTCAGCACTTGAAGAACGTCGTCAAAATTACATGTCGTTCATTCACCAAAAAGAGAAAATTGAAGAGGATATTTAACATAACCACTTTAGCTTTTGAGACAAAGTATTGAAAAGTTGGAAGCAAGATGAGCCTTAGCCCATTAAAGATTCAACAAAATACCAAAAAGAACATAAAACTCAACAAGAAAAAATCGAACATTCCAAAAACCCTTTGATTTCTACAGATCTATCCTCCTCCTGAGCATGAGTATGGTAATCACCAAAAATATACTGGAAAACTGTGAACTCTTAAAATTCTGAAGATCTATTAAGGGCAACAAGCATGATCCATACACAAATTGTTCTACATAAGTTTGTAAACAGATAAAGTACTACACTTTAAAAGCAATTAATCACCAAATTCAGAACCAAAAACTAAGCAAAAATCAGAGAGAACAAGAACAGAAAGTCAAAGAAGCAAAGCAAAATATACCTATCCTGTTGAACTCAATAAGGGAAGATCTTAAGAAGAGTCAGTACACATAATAGGGGAAAAATCAACACCTGCAATCTGCAAATTTCATATGTGAACATATAAAAGATGAATTTCAGAATTAGCTTAGAAGAAAAGCAAACCCTTTAAAGGGCTTTGACCAAAGGTAGAGAAAAAATTAAACAAAAGAGTAAGCAGACAGATATATTTACCCTTTTATGTAATATTTCCAATAAAAATATCTTCAGTAGGTACAAATCCAGCAACCAGAAAGATTAAACAATTTCCATAAGATAAAAGAAAGAAACTTTCAACTAACCTAAATTCAGATAAACCCCACAAACAAAAATTGAGTCTTTGTGTGCCAAAAATTCAACCTTTATGAAAAGATCAAACTTTCAAGAGTTCAAGAAAAATGAATGAGAACACTTACACCCTTTTAATAGTATTTTATATACTTGCAGAGAAGCTTCCTAAAATCCCAAGAAATTCAACCCCTTTTACTCTTTCTGCTTCTTTTTTTTTTCCAAGTTGTCTGACTTTACAAGAACGAGTTGTTTGGCACAGTAGAACAAATTTGTGTGTCAAATTACAAAAAGGGCAAAACAGAGTGATCCATGCCTGTTTTTCAATTTGTCCCCACAACACAAATCAATCTGCACCATTGAATCATAATCTTGTGGACTATGTTACATGTTACATGTGAGATGAGCATGGATAAACGCGTGTACCAGGTGATTTTTTTTTTCGGTTCGATTTTGGTTGTGGTTGGTGACGTTGGAGTATATGTCATGAATTCAAGACAGTCAGTTGCACAGGGTTGTTATATATTATTTTAATGAATGGTGTATTTGATAGAGTTATTAGAATAAAGGATAAAATATAATTATTGAATAATAAATAAAAATAAAATAATAGCATAATAATATAAAATTAATTATTATATAAAATATTTTTTTTTATCGTCGGTATTGCTATTGATGGCTTCCTTTGCTTTTAGTTATTATATTATTTGCTTTTAAGTTGTTTGTAATATGATGATTTACTTGAATAAAAAAATTATTGAAAACAATCTATTTATTTTTATTTTTATAAAAATAAAGTATATACACACCATCTTCTAATTCTTCTTCGAGTCCTTTGTAGTCGCTCAGTCTTGGATTAATTTACTTATGTCTGTTGCTACTTATTATAGGACCTTTGTCCCTAAAACAAATAAAAAGAGGAACAAGTAGGAGAAATTGTTCTCTTTTTATAGTCAAGTTAATTGATTGTATTTTTTTATTTTTATAATTAATTGCTATATATTCTTCCCTTAATTTAATTCGTAATTTTTAAATTAGATCATATATACAAATGATAACATATTAAGTGAAATCTCACCAATGAGGCTTGAAAAAGATAAAATATTGTCAGATCTAATCACTACCTTATAGAGATAGAAATGTTATTCTCGTCTAAAAAAATTAGATCTATATGTTATTTTTTAATTTTAAATGTAAATACCTATTTTTTAAGCTTCATCAAATATTGGTCACCTAGCAAATTGGCAAAGTACATGAAACTAAAACTAAATTTGAAAATTATTAAAAGTATTTCTATCATCATTTAGAATAGAGGATAATTGGCTCTTCTTCAGGAAAAGGGCAAAAAAGACATTTTGATGGATTCAGTTGGGAAGTGGTTAAACGCATGGTGGGACCAATGCAAAATATTGAAGGGAATTTCTTTTTCTAACTGGACAATGCAAGTTTTAGTAACTCAATTAGTTAAAAAACAACGAATCTTATAAGTAGGGTCTCAAAAAGATAAAAATATACATAAAGTTTGTTACTATCTCATAAAAATAGAGAGGTTATTTTCGAAAAATCTTTTTCTCAAAAATCAAGTCACATAAACAGAAGATACTAAATATGAAAAAAAAAAAAAAAACTACTAATAATAAAAAACAAATGATAGTAGGTAAATACCATAAAGTAATAAATAAAAGATAGATAATGATAACACGTGATATAAACACATGACTACTCCTACTATCCTACTATATCACAAACCTACCCTAATATCAACACGTCCTCCAAATATTTTTTCGATCTATTTTCTTTTTAAAAAAGTTAATCATTTGAATTTTCACATTATTAATGATAAATTTTTACATAAAAAGGAAGAAGGATACCCTCATAATTGGTGTTTGAACCAAAGTGTGAAAGGAACCTTTGGTGGTATTTTTACCCCATAAGAACATTCTAAATTTAAAGCATTCCAAGTCAGGGTCATCCATTTATTTAACCTTATCCATAATAAAATGAACATATTTTATATATTATTAATACGAGAAAATAAGAAAGGTCATTTCTTATACGTGTGATATTGTGATAATGGATGAACCAAATGTACCACTCCTATGGATAACGAGTCAAATAATGACTCTTCCAGAAATAGGATATATATATATATATCAAATCATATTTTGTCAATGACCAAAAATAATATCAACAACTCACACCAACATAAAGAGTAACCAAAATGAGAATATTTATAAAGATGTATGAATATAGTAAGAAATGGGGGTCACAATTTTTCAAAGTAAAAGGAATTTATTTTAATAGATTTTTTATATTTTCTAAAAGGGTAAATATGGATTGATTTATTTTAAGAGTTCATATAAATATGGTCAAAATGGGTAAAATATGAGTACTCATATAACTTATAGATCCCCGATTCATAATAAAAAATTCTTAATTGCTCTACAAAAATATTTTTGTGTGCATGATTTTTTTTTTCAAATTTGGAGGCGGGAGGAGATGGCGAAAAAGTTTAACTTTTTTTATTTTTTATTGGGGTGGGCATAAATACCGAAAAATCGAACCAAACCAAACCCAACTAATTCGATTTTTCGGTTCGGTGTCGGTGTTCTTTTTTCAAAAGTTCAGTTCTTCGGTTCAGTGTTTGGGTCTCACAACTTCGATACACCGAAGAACTGAACTTTATTAAAAAAAATTAAAAAATTATATATAATATTAGATCAATAAATAAAATTATACGCGCACACACATACATACATACTGAACTGAAGAACCCAATGTCCACCCCTAAATGGTGGTAGCGAGTCGGGGGGGGGGGGGGGTGATAGAAGTAGGAAGGTGGGATGTATTTTTCGTTATAAAAAATTAAGGTTGAGAGTTGGGAACGGGGAGATTTTTTTTTAAAAAAAATTTTCATTAGAAAAAATTTTGGGAGTGGGAATTAGGGGTTAAAAAAATTAACTTCTTTTGGGATTTTTCAAAATTTTTTATAGAAAATTTTGAGAGTAGGAGTGGAGGGTAGGGTGAAAAAATTTAACGTTTTTCTTTTAATCTTTCTTTAAGTTTTTTTTTTTTTTTGGGGGGGGGGGGGGGATATGGTGGAAATGGAGGGTGGGAAAGTGAAAAAATTTAACTTTTTTTTTTATTTGTTTTAAAAGTATTTGGAGGTAGGAGGTCTGGTGGGCCTTGGAGATGATTTTTTTTTTTAAACGGTGATAAGGTGGGGTGTAGCGGACGGGAGGGGTAGGTAGGGTGGGCAATTTTTTTTTTTTTTTGATATTTTCTAATTTAAAAATTGGGGGTGATAGAGGTGCCGGTAGGATGGGGGTGAGGGTTGGGGATGGGGTGGGAGTGGGTGGTGATAGCGTATGAGAGTAGAAAAAATTTAAATTCTTTTTTAAGAAAAAATATTTTTTTTTCAAAAATAATTATTTGGGAGTAGGGTTAGGGTGATAAAGATTGAACATTAGCAATCTAGCTTTGATTTAATTTTTTTTGGCTTCAAGAGAATAAAGTGGGTAGGAACCATTTTTATCCAAATCATATGGTTCCAATCCATATTTACCCATATTTTATAGTATAAGTTTTAGAAATCCCATCCAGCTTTTACAAAATACCTGAAAATCCCGACTCTTTTTCTAATTACAGAAAATCCCGACTTTTTGCCTTTTTTTGATACCTCAACGCGCCTTACAGATACTTACGGCTGGGTAACCGAAATTTACAGCTGTAACGTTTTTAAAGGAAATAAAAATATTGCCAACTAGATAGATCCCATAAATTAAGGAATAGACGTTACAATAACAATCAATTGTCCCCATAAAAACGCTGAAAGGATTTTAATTTGAATTTCAAATCAAACAAAAGAATCAACAAAAGGAAAAAAAAATTTGGAGGCGGCATTGCAGGTGGACTGCACAGAAAAAAAAAGGAAAATAGATTTTAGGAAGGATGAACATATCGATTTTGATACGACACAATGGAACATGGGAAACAAATGTATTGTACAGTGGCTATAAGAGTGATGGAATTGTTGTAGGGGAGAATACGTCTTTTGTTAATCTTAAATCAGCTATTGCATCTGTATTAGGTATCAATGAAGAATTGAAGAGGATTGATATTCGATACGTTGTTGAAGGTAATGCATCTTCGATATGTATCCGGAACGACATGGGAGTGAAGTTATATTTGGAAATAAAGAAAAATGAGCATGGGTTTGGTTCGTATCCGTTATGTGTTGATACTTTCAATATAGATGGGGGTGAAATTTTGGCGATTGATGCATCAACTGGAATGATTGATAAAGAATCAATTGTTTGTTGTGACCCGGCTGATGTGGATGAATCAAACATAATTAGTGACTCTTCCAATTTCAATGTGGTGGCTAAAAATGTGTACAAGGACAAAGCTACCTTAATGGATGTTATGGCAAAGTATAAACTGCACCATGGATTCAACTTTAAGGTTAAACGTTCAGACCGTGAAAGGTACGAATTTGTCAATTGATTAATGTCTATACTTGAATTTATTTATTTTGAATATATTTTTATTGAATATTGAAAGGTTTGTTGCAGCTATGTGTTGAAGTGTTTCTCAGAAGAATGTTCGTGGAGCATGAAAGCATCGTGCCGGAAAAATACAGAATTATTTATAATAAGATACTTCAACGATAAACATACATGTTTGATGAGGGAAAGGTTGTTCACGAAAGTCGAGGCGTCGCTTTCTTTTATTAGTGGTGTCACTGCTCCAAACTTTTAAATCACAAAAGGAAACACACGCCAAATGATATAATTGATGACTTCAAAGTTGGTTATGGGGTTGATATTTCATATCAAAAAGCTTGGCGTGCAAAGGAGAAAGCACTACACATGCTGAGGGGTAAGCCAGCTGATGGATATAAGCAATTGCCTTTGTACATGCACATGTTGGATAAGGTGTATCCAAATTCATATATAAGAATAAAAAAGTCTAATGATAATGAATTCATGTATCTATTCATTGCGTTGCGGCCCTTAATTAGGGGGTTTCAATTCTGTAGACCAGTTGTTGTTGTGGATGGTGCTCATCTCAATAGTGCGTATAAAGGAACATTCCTATCGGCTAGCACACTTGATGGTGCAGGTATCTACTTTTGAAATTAGAAGAGTTGGAAAGTATGTATCAAGTTTATCTAAATGAATTTCTGAGAGATAATTTCATAGATTGAAAATGCATTGTATTAATTATGATTAACTCTTACTTGAACTATAGTATCTGAAAAAAAGAATGGTATCAAAAATTGCAATATTCAACTGTGTTGTTTGATTCTTAAAAAATAATGCAGGGTCGATATTGCCTTTGGCATATGGTGTAGTTGATACAGAGAATGATTGTTCGTAGACATGGTTCTTTCAACAATTCAAAAATGCATTTGGTGAGAAAGAGAACATGTGTTTTGTGTCTGACAGAAATGAAAGTATCATCAATAGCGTTGGCGTTGTCTTCCCTGATGTCCAACATTATGCATGTATCTGGCATCTCTGGAAAAATGTGTGCTCGAATTTCAAGAAGAGTAAGAATGCTATCAGCGACAAATTTTATAATATGGCAAAATGTTATAGAATTGAAGATTTTAACAGAATAATGGCAAGTGTGTGTAAAATTGACAACAGAGTTAAAGAGTACCTTGAAAATGTTGGGCACGAAAAATGGGCAAGAGTACATGCACCAGTGAATAGAGGTCGCTTGATGACATCTAACATAGCTGAATGTATTAATGGTTCACTTGTAGATGCTAGACAACTGCCAATAATAGATTTCCTTGAAGAAGCGAGGATTTTATTTGCATCGTGGAATTGCAAAAATAGGGAAAGGGCCATGTATACAAAGGATACACTTGGAAGGAAATTCGAAAATATTTTGGTAGAAAATACAACCAAATGTGCAACAATGAAGGTATGTAAATATACTTAAAACAATACTATATGATGTATATATATATGTAGCAGTAAACTTAATTTGTTTTATTTTTTTCCAGGTAGTTCCATCATCGGAATTTATTTATTCTGTTTATGATGCTGGTCAAAGATTCATTGTATGCATTGAAAGAAGAATTTGCAGCTGCGGAAGATTCCAAATTGATGAAATTCCTTGTTCCCACGCAATTGCTGCTTTGAAGAGTAAAAATGTAGTTGATATGCATCCGTACTGCTCATGCTATTACAAACCGGAAACAATACGCAAAACATATGAAATTCCAATTGTGCCCATGCCTAATAGATCAGATTGGGAGGTATCAACAAAAGATGCTGATGAGATTGTATTGCCACCAAAGTACAAGAGAATGCCCGGAAGACCCAAAAAGGGAAGAAATAAGAGCTTTGGGAAGAAAATGACAACATGTTCAAGCTGCTGCAGTAGGTGCGGACACGAAGGACACAATAGGCGAACATGTTCATTTTATCCAATTGTTAAATGATTGTTTTTTGTCTTTTTTGAGGACAAAACATTTAGTTGTATTTAAACAATGTTAAGAATAATTATTTAAAGTATCAAATAAAATGAGTATTTATATTGATTCGAAGAGTAAAAATGTGCATTGAAGTATAACTATTTATTGCAACTGCAAATTTATATAAAATATTTTCAGTGCAATATGTTGTTTGAGAATTGGAGGTTTAAATATGTATTGATGTAAGTGTATCGGTGTGTAATGTATTATGCGAATGATGTAGAAAATGACTAAATATTGATAATATTATCATGTTGCATTATTGTATTGATTCGAGTAATATAAATTGATTATTACAATATTTTGATTTATATAAAAAAAAATGTCGGTGAAAACAGTCGTAACAACCCAGGCAATTGAGGAAAAAAAAATGATGTCAGGAACTAGTTTAATACATAATGAAAACCATATAATGTTGTGAGGTATCACACAAAAAAGCATATATTAATACAAAAACATATGTCAAGTATCAATTTATAAAAAACAAAATATGTCCTGAAGCAAACTAAGAAATATTACAAAGAACCTAAGACAGAATTATAATTTTGTCTTTGTCCGGTGTTTTGTAAACTTCTTTTGGCCTTGGTGGATCGTCATTTTCGCTTACATAACCATTAGTATTCTTTTCCATTCCATATTTCCATAGAAGTGCAGCGTATCTTCTCCGGATGTAAGCAGCATCAATTGAAGTTGTTGGAACTAGTATCCCATCACTTAAATACTCTGCGTATGCAGCAACAAAAACACCGCAGTCACTGCGTTCAAAGAATCAAAATGTCTTGTTATAATACAAGGAAAAATAAAAAAAAATAAAGTTGATGAAAAAAAAAACTTACAGACTGTCACTCTTTTGCTTTGCGATGTCAGTGACAAATTCAACTATGAATGGTTGTTGTTGGCCAATCGATGAACCTGTGGAATGGTCCTTATATGCATCTAAGCTGGTCCATTCGGTGCGATCTGTTTTTTCAAAGAAACCGCTTTCTTCTAAATATGTTGGGAGCATAACTGCCAACTTTTGAACTTCGGCATACTGATGTCTACGACGTGTACCGGATGACGAGTCATACACACGTATCAGCCTATTCCTCAAAACAATGACAGCGAGGACCCAATGGAACTCATTACCGCAATTAACAGGAACAAAAACCTCGTCAACAAGGTGCCACGGTAATGCAGCAGGTATCGAAAACCCCTTTATTGCGTTGGTAACAGACCTCTCACTCGCTGCATTGGCAGATATATGCTCTATGATTTCTTGAGTACTTGCATTGTCATCATCAGTGATGTCATAGTACCTTGCATGATTGGCAACGACGAAGTTCATGAATATGCAATTGACTGTGGTGTATCTGTATTGATTACTGAACTGATACTTGGATTTCTTTCTGAGGTAATACAGAACGACGTCTAAATGCTGCAAGAACATAAAAGTGTGACTGGACAGAAAAAAGATATTATGAAAACAAAATAAAATGCCATTTACAAATTGACAAATCTGACCTCATCTGTCCAACATCGGTTATGTTGTGACATCAAGTAAAATCAGTTTTTACTAATAGGCATGGATACAACAAAATCAAATTTTGGAACACCAAGTGATGAACATCTAGATTTGTAGTGTTCCTCAGTATCCTTCCTGTAAAATTAGAAGTGTCTATGTTGATAACTTACACGAAAGGGAGACAAATAATAGATACATGAATTAGAAAAAATGGATTACCTCTTCTGATGCGCTACCGGTAATCCTTTGTTCACCCATGTGTCGTACTCCATTAACAGATCCAATGGTGGTTCATAACAGATACCATAGCCGTCAAATGGGTGTTTCATGCGAATGTTGAATGGCATTTTCCCCTTTCCTTTATCATCTGAACTGAAAGATTCCATGAATGGAGACTGACGAAACTTTGACGGATTTCTGCTACGTTGTGGCGGAGTACTGGATGCATCACATATAACAATTGATTTGCAAGGAATAGTTGTAGGTAGTTGGCTGTCCCTTAAAAGGAACGGGTTATTGTCCAGCTCTTCTTGCGTGCAAGTCTTCAGAGGTGTGGCTGTTATTGGGTTCTGGAGTTGGTAGAGAAGAGCTTCTATGGTTTCGTTCGTTCCTTCCGAGAAAGCAGATGAGTCCTTATTATGTATCAAAAATAATATACACTTAATTTGACATGTAGAATACGAATATGCTGTTTTTATATGAAAAATAAATTACCTCAGTTTGGTTCGTAGCAGCTTTGCTCTCGAGTTTGTTTTTGGTTACTGAAGTGTTGGGAGTAGATGCAAATGCTTCATGATTTGTTGGTTCCTGATCATCTTGCTTGTCCATGTTTGAACAGTCCTAACAAAAAATGATAAATTATTCTATGATTGAGAATTATGATGCAAGAGTATGGAAAGGGAGATAACCTAAATATTTGGTGATGGGAAACATACCTTAACTGGAGAATCTGATTGAGGGTCATCTGCACTCTGGGCTTGGGTCAAACTGGCAGTATCCAACATCGGATTTTCGTCGTCAACCTGTGTGTATCAATGGATTTTAGAGTTGGCCTAATACATATCAAGAATATCAAAAATAAAAATAAAACGTTAAATAAACCTCCTCATGTATTGCTTCATCAACGGGGACAAACTCCTGCTCCTGATGTTCAACTGATTGGGTAGTGCCATCGTCATGAGATGGTTGTACAGGTTGCGTATTAACAGTTTTAGCACAGGGCATTGAGGAGTCGTCAAACATCTGGAATTAGTGATATGTTTTTAAAACCATAATTTCATAAATTAAAAGACAAACAAAATTTAAATATATAATGTGCTAAAGTATTATAGAGAGGTAAATATCAATAGTAATATCTTTAGGTAGTATCGAAAATGGATAAATCAAACAGAATATGGTGTGCCAAACATTGATACCATTGATATTGATATGTATACATCGTAAGTATCAAAGAAGAACTGATACTCATTTGAAAATGATTATTTCTTGACAAAAAGGGAAATGTATAAACATAGAACTGTATATCCAAAATAAATTCAAAATAAAATGTTAAATAAACCTCCTCATGTATTGCTTCAACAACGAGGACAAACTCCTTCTCCTGATGTTCAACTGATTGGGTAGTGCCATCGTCATGAGATGGTTGTACAGGTTGCGTATTAACGTTTTCAGAAGGGGGCATTGAGGAGTCGTCGACCATCTGTATTTGGTGATATGTTTTTAAAAACATAATTTCATAAATTAAAAGTTAAACAAAATTAAAATATATAATGTGGTAAAGTATTATAAAGAGATAAGTATCATTAGTCATATATTTAGGTAGTATCAAAAGTGGATGAATCAAATAGAAAATGGTATGACAAACATTGATACTAATGATATTGATATGCATACATTATAAGTATCAAAGAGAAACTGAACCTCATTTAAACTGATTATTCCTTAACAAAAGGTGAAATGTATCAACATATAACAACATATCCAAAATAAGTTCAAATGAATGCATCAGAAACTACAAATTTTTCAAAATATTTTGTGTACCTTTTGATGGGTATGAAGAATATCATCCTCTTGATCAAAATTCGGGGAAGCATCTTGTGAATCCTTCTTTAACGAATTAACCTCGTCGTGCAATGCCTTCAATGTTGCAGTGTGCTGTGCAATCATCAAGGATTCAATATATTTGAACTTATCGTCCACCTTGCAAAAAAAAAGTGAAATTAGTTAAAGTACGACAAGAAAGAAAGAATTAATTTATGATACATTTAAAAAATTAAAACAGGATGGGTGTACTTACATATTTGATCAGGAATTCTTTCAAACCATCTAGTTCTTTCCCTTCCGAGCCCTTGTCAACAACCGCGCTGGGTGTGGGGACATGCGACGGCATGGAAGAAGATGACAGTTTACTGGGCGACTGAGCAAACTGTACAGCCTTTTTGGGTTTTGCAGAATCGGACGGAGGTGTTTTTGTTGATTGATGCACTCTTTGTTTTTTGGGTGAAGGTGAAGTGGATATAACACAACTACGCTTAGATTTCCTAAGCAGTTGGGGGGGGGGGGAGCAGAGGTAAAATCATCAAAACCATGTACCTGTGCATTTTCATCTTTAGTCGAACGTCGATGCGTGGATGTTTTGCTATCTGACGCTAATTTATCCAATCCAGGCATATCATCAGGAATAGGTGGCAAATCCATAGTTTCCAATTCTTCGGCACTCGGGGTTATGTTTGAACATTCAACCTTAAAACAGAAAAATTAATGAGATAGAGAATATATATTAATATATGATTCATCAAAGTAAATGTTACCTCGCTGAATAATGTAGACATAAAATAATCAAATTTTGGCTTCAGCCCCGTGACTCGCCAATTTAGGATTCTAGGGGTGCGATGACCAGCCCTAACAGCAATGTCATTCGGAACAGCAGTCGCACATTCGTATATCCACACATTCAGAACGTATGGCATGCCCGACAAACGATACAATTGCTTTGCTTTTGTACAGTCTTGCCTGAATGTATAAATCAACTTGTCATATGCCTCTTTCCCCCATGGGAAGTTGATGTAACTGCCATCTTCAACCATACGAAAGTCATCAGCGAAAATTGGTGTTTCGGCTACTTGGGAGAAAACAAATGTATGGATGAAATATAAGACAGCCATCTGAACTGCATCATCGACTGTATCCCAGTTCCCCATCAAAAAGCGTTGAACTAGGCGACGTTTGTGAATCTGCGAAATAGCATCAGGGAAGTATGTTTTTAAGAGTCTGCTAGGAGGAGAGCCTCGATACCTGAAGTCTTCTACATTACCGGTACATTTGAGGCCAGTAATTAGAGCAAATTCACGAAGTGAGAAACACAGAACATTCCCCTTGGCATGACGGACGTGCAAAATGTCCATGTCTTTGTGTTTAACTTCATTCAACATAATGCACTTTATATTTTGGCCTTGAAATTTGCATGGTGGAATGTCAAGAAAGTGACCAAATATGGTTTCACGGAACTTGGCGACAGCAACTTCGCCAATAGAAAACTTAATATCGTCTACGAAGTTGGAATTGTATGAAGATCCAAACTTCAGAGGGTGTTTTGGGATAGTTTTTATTACATAAGACATACCCTGCAAGAAGTATCAATATTCAGGTATAATAATCAACTAATTAGTCTTACACAAATATATAACAATCCTAATAAATGTTAGGCAGTCATCTACATGAATAAAATTGGTATCACACAATATATCAAAAAACAAAACATGTTTGGATAAAAAGCAAACACTGTTCAGTGTATCACACACTAACTCATTATCAAAAATAAAGTACCAAATTCAATGAATCCACTATAAAATCCTGTTTCATTATAAGTAAACAAGAATACGTATCATGGTTAGGTATCAAGAATTGTATTCACATGGCTATTGCATCTGTAATGGGTATTCAAATCATGATGAGGTACATCCAGAAAAAAGGAACAGACATCTACAAAACATTGATAACCTGTAACTCAATATATAGTATCAAAATAAAATCAAATATATCAATGTATCAAACAGTTTGACAAATTAACTATGCAGATACACATAAAAAATTAGTATCAGACATAGAATCAACCCTGATAAAAGAATCAAACTTAAAGACCTATCTGATATTTAAAAAAAAAAGTGAATACATAGAAAATGCACATGGATAGGTATCAACGAGAGTATTGACAGGTAAATTTATATAATTTCTTAAATATCTGTAACACGTTTCAAAATCCCCAAATTGTTAGGTATCAATTTCACCAACCAAGCATCCACCCATTTGTTCAATAAATAATGCAACAATGAAGATAGAAAATGCACATGTACATGGATAGGTATCAACGAGAGTATTGACAGGTAAATTTATATAATTTCTTAAATATCTGTAACACGTTTCAAAATCCCCAAATTGTTAGGTATCAATTTCACCAACCAAGCATCCACCCATTTGTTCAATAAATAATGCAACAATGAAGATAGAAAATGCACAGGTACATGGATAGGTATCAAGAAGAGTATTGACAGGTAAATTTATATAATTTCTTAAATAATTGTAACACGTTTCAAAATACCCAAATTGTTAGGTATCAATTTCACCAACCAAGCATCCACCCATTTGTTCAATAAATAATGCAACAATGAATAAACTAGTTTCTTGAAATTCATCACTACTACAGCCGACTAAATACATGTAATATTAGGATTTTTGTGAAATAAATCGAAATACCTTGGGTAATGGTGGTCGTACAGATAGTGAAGAATGTCCTTTATTGATCTGACTTGCATATGATTTTCGACCTGGAGATCTTGATGTAGACGGTATATCCTTGACCTTTTTACCCTTTTCACTTGAAATTTTACCGGCATCATCGCCGGAGTCGTGGTGGTGGTCGACCTTAGCAGTGTCGGCTTCTCCACCACTGTGAGTCGCTTCCTGGGTGAGACCAATGCTAAAGGTAGGCATTGGTTCCATTGTTGAAAGATGGAAAGACGAAGCTTGGGAACGTTAATGGTGGGCGGTAAACGGTGGTGATGAAGACGAGAACAAAGTTAATAAAATTGAAAATGGGTTGAAAACTGTAAAAGTAATTTTTAAAAGTAAAAATAGAAACCGTCAAGAGAGAGAAATTTAATTTTAAAAAAAAAATTAAAAACTGCTTTAATAAGGAAAATATTTAATTTGAACAGTCATTGAAATAAATTAGACTTCTACACCTAATAAAGTTTCCAATAATAATTCTTAATAAAAGAATACATTCTTTAGGTATCAAAATTAAGTTGAAAAAAAATAAAAGATGGGATTTATGTAATATTTAAAAAGTGTTGGGATTGTTTAATATTTGGAAAAAGTTGTGTAATTTCATAATTTTTATTATTTTATATGGATGGATTATGATCCAATCCATTTTGACTCAATCCATATTCGATCCATTCAAATCCAATTCAATCCATCCATTTGCCATCTCTAGTAAGAAAGATAAGATTAAAAATAAAATAATAGAAATAAGGTGTATGACAATAATCTGTGTGGTAGATGAGATGTGGAAAACAATATTGAGACGATTTAGATATGTAAAAAAGAGCACAAATTTTTCATATATACGGAGGTGGTGTGAAAGATTGAAAATGATAGATCTAACGAGAAGTAAAGATATACAAACCAAGGAAGAAATGAAAATTTGATTAAATAGAAAAATGACACATTTTTAGCTCATCTAACAAAGACCTTATGTAAGAGAACATGGATATTGAGAATTAGGGAAAAAGATTAGTACATGAGTGTTTTTCTCTTTTCCTTGGAGAACTTTGTTGGATCCATTTCATTTTTGTACATGTCGTAATTTGCTTGATTGAAATTTACACTCAATAAGGAAGTTTAGATTTGTGAAACTTGGTGTCCAAGTACCCTCTTCTATAAAATGGAGGGTCATTTTTCATCCTCAAATTACACTAAAACAAAAGGCGAGAAAAAAAGGGTGAAACATCACTGAGGTAAATAGTATGTGATGAAAAATGGAGAATGTGAATTATAGTGACGTGGGAATCTCAAGAGAGGGATATTTCGTGTAGTGGTCTTTGAAGTTTTTACTCAGACCTACAAGTGTAAATTTTTTAACTATAGCGATATTAGTTGTTCCTCTCGTTCCACAATTTTTTTTTAATTCAGAAGGATTTTTCACGTAAAATTTTGATTTAATCATTAGTTTACTTGTTCTTGCTAATTAATTTATTGTATCTTTATGTTCCGTTTTTATTAATTTTATCACTGCAAATATATTTTTGTGATGAATTTATTCCCAATCACTGGTATCAGAGAACACATTCTGCTCATTTACAAAAATATTTTTCGTGATCTATCATAATATACCCAGTTATCAAAAAAGTATTTGAAGTAAGTATTGTTAGCATCTAATATTTTTTGATGATCTCATTTGCAGGAAAAATAAAAAAGAAAAAGATAAACAGAAAAAGGGACAATCCTTGGAGCTACTACTAAAAAAGGGCGATAGGAAACCAAGGTTGATCTCAAGGGATCAAATCTCCAATCAGCACACATTACAGCCCGATATAGAAGGAAAAATATCAAATCAAATGGAGCACTGCAAAGGAAGGAAAGATATCCAACACATCCCGACATAACAGGAAAGATATCCAACCTAATGGAACATTGCAAAGACATCCAACCTAATGGAGCACTGGAAAGGAAGGAAAGACATCCAATCTAGTTGAATACATTAAGGAATTTCCTTGGGTCGAGGAATTACCAACGACTGGTTTTATGAAAGCCTCTTATATTAGTCTCTTCCTTAGACTGAAAAAATTGTACTTGAGAAAAAAGATCTAGGTTGAAATTCTACTCTTGTACTCTATACAAATATTGTACTCTTTATGTGCGAACATTTGTAAAGAAAGAGAGAAAAAGTAAAACTTTCTTGACTGGGCTTTCTTGAGAGAAGTTGAGAATCTGATCTGCAAATCAGACTTAGTGAAAAACTCAATTTGTAACCCTTCATTCGCTTGAGGTTTAAAGAAACCCTTACAGACTCAAGAGGACTGGAAGTAGGCACCTCACTGGTGTTCCAAACCAGTATAAAATTGCTTGTATCAATTTTACTATTTTGTCTTTACATATTACTATTCGTTGGTAGTCGACTATAAATTAATGTTAGTCAACTACGGAATAATTTTCAATTCACCCCATGCTTGACTATCAATTGGTATCAGAATGAGATCTCACGTTAAAGAGTCTAACAGCTTGTAAGCAAAGATCAAATGGAAAATTATCAAATTCCTGGTGATATTCTTTAAGATGGTCCTCGTCAAATCATCCTCACTACTTCAATGGCCAACACTACTCCCACTAGATGGAGAGATTCATAATATTTGTCCAATCTACAGACTTTCAGGCTTGGCTAGTCATCAAAAAGGGTCCTAAGCCAATTCCTGGCACTTCTGCTGAAAAACCTATAATCTAGAATATTTCGAATTTACCAACGATTAGCAGGAAGTTCTACATACAAATGTCAGAGCCATCAGTCTCCTTTATTGTGCTGTAAGCGGATCAGAATATGATAAAATCTCTACATGCGAGATAGCAAAAGAAATGTGGGACAAGCTTGAAGTCACCTATGAAGGAACGAGCAAGATCAAAGAAGCTCGAGTAAACGCCCTGGTTAATGAATATGAACTATTCAATATGGCTGATGATGAGGATGTTGAAACTATGTTCTCAAGGTTTAGCAAGATAGTCAATGAACTAAAATCATTAGGGATGGTCTACTCAAATACCTCGCAAGTCAGAAAATTGATGCGAAGCCTTCCTAAAGCTTGGGAAACTAAAGCAACAATTCTAGAGGACAGTAATTTGCAAAATATGATGTATGATGAACTTTGCAACCTCATAGCATACGAGCAAAATCATATAAACAAATATCACAAGGATGAAAAGAAAAAGTCAGTTTCTTTCAACGCAGAGTCAGTTTCTTTCAACGCAGAAACCTTCATTGAAGAAGAGGAATTGGATGAAACCAATAAGGAGGGGACGACACTTATTACTCGTAGAGTAAGACAAATGCTCAGGCAATGGAGACAAAGGCCACAACAAGACTTGAGACAAAATGAGCGCAATGACGATCGATGCTACTACTACAGAACGCTTGGACACATTTGGCAAAACTGCCCTGAACTGAAAAGAAAAAAAATTCTCGCAGAGGTAGCAACTCAAAATCCCTAGGTGGATGGAGTGATGAAGAAGGCTCTGAGGAGGAACCAGCAGAAGCCGCAAATGTTTGCTTCATGGCACTTGGAGAAACCAGTGAGGTAAGAAATACAAATTGCTCTAATTATTATGATCTTCAAAATACTATTGACATGATCACTGACACTGATGAACTTCAGAAAGTTATTGATGAATATAATAAAATTTCTAATGAAAAGAACTGGGAGATTCTTCTGAAAGCGTCAAATCGAAGTCGACTTACTTAAAAAAAATTGATGATGTTAAGATGCAACTCAACAGCATAACCATCAACTCACAGCTCCTTTTGCTCAAACACTTCCTTTTGAACTGTTTCATCAAAATTTTCTGAATCTAAAAATAAAGTATTTTGTAACTCAACCTGCTTTACTTGTAGTAAAATTGGTCATAAATCTTGTAATTGCAAAACTCTTATATCAGGAAACTGGATCTGGAGACCAAAATTCTCATCTACTAACAACTAAAGACCCAATGAAACTTGGGGAGCTAAAACAAATTAATTACTTCTTGACGCAAGCACCCCCAAGGCAATCTCAGAGGAAAGGAATGTGGGTAATAGACAATGGGTGCTCAAGATATATGATCAAAAAGAAGGAAAATTTTAAGAGTGTCAAGAAATTTGATGGAGGTTGTGTAAGATTTGATGATAACACAAAAAGAGAAGTTACTAGCATTGGCACAGTCACAATAAGTCCCTCATGCGATCTTATAGAAGCTTATCTAGTTGAAGGACTAAAACACAATCTTCTGAAGCATCATTAACTATGTGATGCCAGCTTTGATGTACACTTCAACTCTGTAAAATGCACTATAAGAATTCAATCCAAAAACATCACCATCATCGGAGATCGAGTTGAAACCATCTACGTGCTAAACAATGTAAACTTACCCACTCTTACATGTTTGACGACAATCTCAAATGATCTGTGTATGGCACATGAAACTCGGTCATGCCACCATGCACATTATTGAGAAGCTCTCTAGAGTTGATCTAGTCATTGGACTTCCCAAGTTAAAGTTTGAAAAGGACCATCCATGTGACGCCTGCCAATTTGGGAAACAAACCAGATCATCTTTTAAGCTATTGATTCTGTCAGGACATCAAAGTCACTCCAGTTGCTGCACATAGACCTTTTCGGGCCTACTAAAACAACAAATATTGGTGGTAAATATTATGCTTTCGTTATTGTTAATAATTATTCTCATTTTACATGAATTATATTTTTACCTCATAAGCATGAAGCTTTCAAAAATTTTGAAGTTTTCTATAAAAAGATTCAAAGAGAAGTAGGAACTTTATCACTAGCATTCACAGTGACCCTGGAGGAGAATTTGAAAATAAACTCTTTAAAGAGTTCTGCAACAGTAATGGAATATCTCAAAACTTCTCCTCGCCCAGATCTCCACAACAAAATGAAGATAAAGATGAAGTTATGCGGGTTATTAAGATCCCTTTAAGTGAGAATCCCTCATATATGCTAACCAAGGTGGTAATAAGAGACAAGTTTGAATTATGCACAAAACTTGTCGCATGCACTCAAACTAAAAGCTTGATGTTACCCCCTTCAGGTGAATGAGATTAGAGAGGGAGGTTTCTTAGACCCATCCAATTCTTGTAAATTGACATGTTTCAATTTTCTTGGTTGAAATTTGGACTTGATAATGAAGTCTAGATTTGTGTAACTTGGAGTTTAAGTACCCTCTCCTATAAAAGGGAGGGTCTTCTTCATTGTCAAATTACAACAAAACAAAAGGAGAGAAAAGAAGAGTGAGGCATCACAAAGGTAATAGTTTGTGAGGAAAAATAGAGAGTGCGAGTAATAATATTGTAGTACGGTGGGAATTTCAAAGGAGGAATATTTCTTTTGAGTGTGTAGTGATCTTTAGAGTTTTTACTCACACCTACAAGTGTAAAATTCCTTATTATACTCAGTTGCTTCTCTCGATATGTGATTTTTTTTCTTATTCAAAAGGGTTTCTACATAAATTTCTTGGTGTCATTATTATTTTTCTTAATTCTTGTTGATTTACTGTATCGTTGTGTTCAACTTTTATTGCTTTTATCACCACAAATATATTTCTGTGATGATTTTATTCCCAACAAACTTGGCTCTAGTTTAGAGCACTTTATTTGTTTTCTTTTATACTTATCAGTTTCATTACTAGTTATGTGTTGTAGTTATCGTATTCCTCCATTTAAATGTTGGTATAATTCCTTTTACTTTGATTTTAGATTTACTTTTTAGTTGTTAATACCTTTTTTTTCTTTATTATTTTTATCATAATTCTTTTATCTCATATCTTTTAAATCTATTTTGAAAATGTTCATCTTAATCTGGGAGTTTTAGCAAAAATAATATTTCTTACTCTCTAATAAAGATAAGATATAGGTATGTCCCATTTTTCTAGATCCTATTCGTAAAAATCACATTGAATATGTTGCAAATATATATAAGAGCTTAATTAACTGTATTCAATGTATAAACATAATAAATATATATTAGGTATAAATTCTTATTACTTAATTATCATTAGTTAATATTTGATTTTATCAATTAATCCTCATGAGTTAATATAGTTTGGTGCAAATATCAAAGTGTGACCAAACATTTTCTCATGCTATATGATTGTATTGGCCGTCTTTTATGACATAGTGAATCATAAATGCCCATGGTTTCATCTTACTAATTATCAGTTAATGGCCCACAATAAATTTGAACTATAATTTCCTTTTTCTGTGGTGCCAAAACATTCTCAATTGTCAATAGGCAAAAAAGGAAAATATATACTTCTCCACAATCATTAATCATCAATAAGTTGAACTTGCCCAAAATGCTCTATAGAAACTCCAATATGCTCTAAATCATCCAACTATTAGGTTGGTGGATTTGTGGTTCGTGCTTAAAGCAACTCTCAAGATTTCTCTATAAATTAATTGATCTTTATCTTGCTTGGCATACTTAAGGTTGGCTCGTGTTGTAATATTCACTAGTTTGAATTAAGTATACAACAATAATAAGTAATAATGCTTTTTTATGTAATTATTTAATAAGTGAAGTCTGAGAAAGACATGTAAATTTCATCTTTACATGATAATATAAGTTAACAATGACTATGATTAACTTTTACCATGATATATTACCACTATTAATAAGAGTATAGGAAGCAGGCGGGAGGTGATCAAAATGCTTGTTTCCTATACAGGGGCAATTTGGCCATTTTATAATTTTTATGCTTTAATTTGTTTGTCTTTTTCTTTTTCCAGATTGTTGTAGATTTACAAATTATGTGAAAACAATTATAAATCATAATAATTAATAATTTATCATATTTAAAAAACATATAAAAAAAACTCTAAGCACTTCTAAAATTCCATGGTGCCATATAAATTGGGACATAGGAAGTATTTCCTCTGGTCCCTTTTATATGTCACCTTTTGTGATGACACTTGTATTAAGAAAATATGTGACTTTACTATTTTGCCCTTATTTAATGTACATTAATTATTTTCTTAGTTCTTCTAGTTGATCAAATATATCTTTTCAAAGGTGACTTTACTATTTTGCCCTTATTTAATGTACATTAATTATTTTCTTAGTTCTTCTAGTTAATCAAATATATCTTTTCAAAGCTCATTAACCATGAAAGATAAAATAAGAAGAACAATATCATTTATACATTGATTTTGTGAAATGACATATATTAAGGACCATCTATTTGTAATAATGACAACATATAAAAGGAACAGGTGGGAGTAATATATATTATTTAGAATGATTAAAAGGTAGTACTATAAATCATAATAATTAATAACTTAAGTACTTAACTGAAATATAAAAAGTTCGGTTGACCCTCGAAATTCTATCAGTATCACATGAATTGAGATAGAGGGCGTAACATATCTTATTTGAAAATGACATAAAAAGTATTTTAAATCACAATAATTATTAATATAAAATATTTAAAAGGCTGACACTCGAAATTCTATTAGTGGCATATATATTAGGACAAAATGAGTAACATATATTATCTGAAAATTATAAAAAAAAATGCTACAAATCATAATAATTAATAGCTACAAAAAATTTAATTAACTCTTTAAATTTTATTTATGTCATATAAATTAAAACAAAGTCGAAGTAACATGAAATTCAATGTCTAGTTAATATAGGCACAGTAAGAGATCGATGAGAAAGTCAAGCCAGCAGTTATTCCCTTAAAAGCTTTGGAGAAATTTAGAACATAGTTTTGATACTATATATTATTCTGCAATCTTGAATATTTAAGTTTTCTCTTTCAGCCAATCATAAGTTAGATACATCTCATATATCCTGTCTTAGCTAGGCTATATATAAACATTAAATATGATGCTTAAGTGAGCTACCAATAATATTATTACTAGTAGCGTGTACATAACAAATATTATAGAAAAAAATAAATTTAATTATGAACTTATAAAAAAGGTAAATAATTCACTAATTTTGATAAATGAGTTATTTATAAAGATTATATATATAGAGATTCTATTACTAATTAAAATTCATGGTAAATTAGAATTTTCCTTAGCATTGTAGGGTATTTTCTTAATTCAAATAATGAAGAAGTAGAAATCTATCAAATAAAGAAGATTTAGTAGTCTTTTCATGGCTAGAAGTCCTTATTAATTTTATCTCTTCTTTCCATATATTTTAAAATTCAATATTATAAATATAAGTAAATAATAATTTAAGAAAAAATGGCGAAAATATGATTTTATCTAAAGAAGAGATTTATAATGAATGACAAAAAGTTCAAACAACATTTCTGAGAGTCTTCACACTTCTCACCTCGTAACAAACATTATACAGAAATATTAAATTTAATTATGAACTAATGAAAAGATAAATAATTCACTACAAAAGCAATTTTGATTAATTATTTATTTATAAAAGTCCTATATTAGAGTTTTTCTTAACGGTTGTAGAGTATTTTCTTGATTTAAATAAGGAAGAAGTAGAAGTCTATAATAAGGAATATTTTGGAGTCTTTCCACGGCTAGAAGTCCTTATTTTATCACTTATTTCCATATATTTTCAAAGTCAATATTATAAATATAATTAAATAAGAATTTAAAAAAAATGGTGAAAAGATGATTTTGTCTAAAGAGGAATATTTTAATGAAGGACAAAAATTTCAAACAACATTTCTAAGGGCCTTCACATTTTTAATATAGTATAGATTACTACCGTATATAAGGGCTTTGAAGCAGGCACACCGACGCACGTCTTGGTCGACATGCCTGTTTTAGTTGTCTGCTTAAGCAGACAACTGCCAATAGACTACTTCAGCTGCTTGATTATGCCATTTTTATTAATTTCTTCAATTGTTGCAACTATGAATTTACAATATTGCCTTTAATTAATTTTTTTTTCTAAAAGCAATTACCGATTAATGTGCCTACTTCAGTTGCTTGATTTTGCTACATCGTTTCAATTAACTATTTCTTCAGCTATTTCAACTATGAATTTACAGTATTATCCCGAATAAATTATGTTTTTAAAGGCAGCTGCCGATTGACGTGTCTACTTCAGCTGCTTGATTTTACAATATTATCTCTAGTAAATTATTTTTTCAACTGCTTTAGCTATAACCAATTTAAAATATTTAAAAAATAAATACATATTTTGATTGATTATCAATATTTTATGTGTAACATAAATTGAAATTAATTAAGTAATATATATTATTTAAAAATAACATAAGAAGTGTTATAAGTCACAATAACTAACAACTTAAAATTTTAAAAATATGTATAAAAAATCTATCAATATCACATGAATAAAAGAAAAAAAATATGTATTGAACCCATGCAACATGGGCCCTTGTGACTAGTTCTCCAAGAAATGATATGAGTAATCATCTAATAATATTATTTGTTTTTAGTATGCAGTGAAGTATAAAAACTATATTTAAATTTTTTCTTTTTAGTTTAATATCTAAATTATTTAATTTATTTGGTAGGCAGTATTAATTAAAATAATCCTCACGTTAAAATTTAGTCCATCAAATATATTGTTTGGTCACTTTATTAAGTTTAAGTCAAATTTTATTCCTAGAAAATGAAGGAATAACTACTATGAGGTTTAACAATCTTTGGATAAAACTTCTAAAATGACTAAATTATCCCCCAATTTCTTTTTCTAGATTTCTTTTGTAATTTGATGTTCTTTTTTATGTATATTGATATGATTATAAATGTTCTTTTTAATTCTCCAAATCTGTTTAGTGTAATTTGATGATTTCACTAATAATTTTTTTTCTATTATTATTTTTTTTAGATTTTTTCTTATTCAATGTAAATTCGTGGATTAACCAATTGAACTATTTTCTTAAGTAAAGATAAGCTTCTAGTATTCGAACAATTTAAGTATGCTTAAATCCATATTAAGTTTAAGATATATTTGACAAAAAAAAAACAATTAGAAATACACATGTCATCAAAGATCTCCATAGTGGTATATCACACCTCAAAACTAATAACTTTTTTTAATGTGTATTCAGTATTTAATTTGACTAGTTAAATGAAATAGAAATTTCTAAAAAAGATAGTATTATCTAGTGGTTATCTTCTTCGATCCAATTATATGAAACAAACAAAAGTCTCATAATAACTCAGGAATATAAAAGAAAAAAATATAAAATTTTAAATCAAACACAAGATTAAATGAGAAGAAATGAATCAAACACTTGATATAAAATAATCTTTGCATAATTAATTCCTGTATTCTAATTCTTACATTATTAATCTCTACCTTATTAGTATTTGTACCAAACCACTTAAATCACGATGAGTTTAATACCTATAGTGTCATTCATAGTTTGAGAAACACATTGTGTATAATATATTCTCTCTTTTATTTAAAGAAACCTAGTCACATGGCATTCCACACAAATAAAATATTTCATTCTAATAAAAATTAAATAAATCATTAATATTAATTAAAAGTTAAAATATCAATTTCTCAAAAATATTAAAATAAAATCCAAAACATTTTTCATATTCCACTCCATCTCCTCCTCCTCCTTATCCCAACCCTCTTCCCAACAATCCTCCACACCCCCCACACCCCCAAACCATGCGCTCATTCCCCTAAAAAAAACTAGATATTTTTTTTAAAAAAAAGTATATATATTTTTAAGAAATTATTTTTTCTACTTGAATATAATAGAAATAAAATTCTATTAAAAAAAAATCTTGCACGAAATAGAATATACTTTCCTAAAAGCTATGGGGTAGGATTTTATTTGGGGCGGGGTGGGGGTGGAGTGAGGAAAAAGGATGAAGTTAGAATTTTTTTGTAAAAAACATTTGGATTTATTTTAAGAAAATAAAAATTTGCGGGGTGGGGTTGGTGGAAGGGGGGGGGGGTGAGAATATGGAAGTGGAATGCAGTAAAAAATATATTTTAAATTTTGTTATAAAATAAATCTAGAATTAACTAGAATATATGTAAGGGGAATCAAAAGTTTAAAACTGAGGAGAAGAGAGAATAATATATTGCAGTGTATTTATTTTTCTTTCACTGATATCTGCAAGCAAATGAAATGTTGATGCTTATATATATGGCAATGGTGACCACTAATGTGGACTACCAAAGCCTTGGAAATTGTAGCAAATCACTATTGTGGACTTTGTTTGGTTGACAATTTACACACAACACTCCCCCTGAAGTAAAGGGAAGTTCTAAGTGACCTTAATATGCATCATTAGCTGCCTCATTAAAAACCTTACCAGGAAAACTCAGTGGGATAAAACCTTGGTTAAGGAAAAAAGAGTACAGCGCGTATTTTACTCCCCCCAATGAAGACTTCATTTGACACTTTGGAGATGGTGCATTCCAATCTTATATCTTAGCTTTTCAAATGTTGACGTTGGCAATGCCTTAGTGAATAAATCTGCAAGATTATCACTCGAACAAATTTGTTGTACATCAATATCACCTTTCTTCTGAAGATCATGTGTGAAGAATAATTTTGGTGAAATGTGTTTCATTCTGTCTCCTTTTATGAAGCCACCCTTTAATTGAGCTATGCACGCAACATTATCTTCAAATATGACTGTGGGTACTATGACATCCTTTTTCAGTCCACATTTTTCTTCGATGAAATGTATCATTGATCTCAACCACACACATTCTCTACTTGCTTCATGAATTGTAATTATTTCAGCATGATTTGAAGAAATAGCAACAACTGACTGCTTTGTAGATCGCCATGATATAGCAGTTCCTCCATATGCAAAGAGATAGCCGGTTTGAGATCGGGCTTTATGTGGATCTGATAAATAATCTGCATCTGCATAACCAACAAGGTCTGCACAGCCTTTGTTAGTATAAAACAAACCCATATCAATTGTACCTTTCAGGTATCGTAAAATATGCTTGATACCAATTCAATGCCTTCGCGTTGGGGAAGAACTATACCTTGCTAGCAGATTAACAGAAAATGTTATATCAGGTCTGGTTGAGTTAGCAAGATATATGAGTGCACCAATGGCACTGAGGTATGGTACTTCTAGACCAAGAAGTTCTTCATCTTCTTCTAGGGGACGGAATGGATCTTTATTTACTTCAAGTGATCTAACAACCATTGGAGTACTTAACGGATGTGCTTTGTCCATATAGAATCTCTTTAAGATTTTCTCAGTATAGGCAGATTGATGAATAAAGATCCCGTCTGCTAAATGTTCAATTTGTAGACCCAGACAAAGTTTTGTCCTTCCAAGATCTTTCATCTCAAATTCTTTCTTTAAATATTCAATTGTCTTTTGGACCTCTTCAGGAGTTCCAATGAGATTTATATCATCAACATAAACAACGAGTATTACAAACTCCGATCCTATTTTCTTAATGAAAACACATGGACAAATGACATTATTTATATATCCTTTATTTATCAAGTGCTCACTAAGGCGATTATACCATATACGCCCTGATTGTTTCAGACCATATAATGGTCTTTGTAATTTGACTGAGAACATTTCCCGAGACTTAGTACATGCTTCGAGCAATTTGAATCCTTCTGGGATTTTCATGTAAATTTCATTGTCAAGTGAACCATAGAGGTAAGTTGTAATTATATCCATTAGATGTATTTCAAGATTTTCATGTACAACTAAACTGATGAGGTATCGAAAGGTTATTCCATCCATAACAGGTGAATATGTTTCCTCATAGTTGACACCGGGCTTCTGAGAGAATCCTTGTGCAACAAGGCGTGCCTTGTATCTTACAATATCATTTCTCTCATTTCGCTTTCGCACAAAAACCCATTTATAGCCAACTGGTCTTACACAATCAGGGGTTTGGACTACAGGTCCAAATACCTCACGATTAGAGAGTGAATTCAATTTAGATTGAATAGCTTCTCTCCATTTTGGCCAATCATCTCTGTGTCGACATTCTTCGACGGATTTAGGCTCAAGACTTTCACTATCTTGCATGAGGCTAAGTGCAATATTATATGCAAAAACATTATCCACTGTAATTTTTGATCGATCTAAACTTATCTCATCATCAATAGAACTTATTGGAAGTTCTTTATTCACTTGAGTCTCGGGTTCACTGATTTCTTCAGGAATATCAGGATTTCTCAAGTCTGGATCTTCTTCAGGAAGTCCTTTTGTAGTATCATTTTTATCATTCCTTATGCTTCTCTTTCTAGGATTTTTATCCTTTGAACCCATTGGTCTACCACGCTTTAGGCGTATTTGGGATTCAGAAAATGTGATACTGGCAGTTGGTTCCTTTGGGACTTCGATCCGGATAGGCACATTCACTGCAGGGATATGTGACTTAGTTATCCGTTTCAAATCAGTAAATGCATCTGGCATTTGATTTGCTATTGTCTGCAAATGGATGATCTTCTGGACCTCCTGTTCACATGTGTGCGTTCGTGGATCAAAATGAGATAGTGATGAAACTTTCCACGCAATTTCTCTCTAGGGTTCCTTTTTCTCTCCCCCTAATTGCGGGAAAATTGTTTTATCAAACCGACAATCTGCAAATCTGGCAGTAAATAAATCTCCTGTCAACGGTTCGAGGTAGCGAATTATGGAGGGTGAGTCGAACCCAACATATATACCTAACCTCCGTTGAGGGCCCATCTTAGTGCGTTGCGGTGGTGCTCCAGGCACGTATACCGCACAACCAAAAATTCATAGATGAGCTATATTTGGTTCATGACCAAATACCAATTGTGATGGAGAATATTTATGATAATTAGTCGGTCTGAGATGTACAAGTGCTGCTGCATGTAAGATAGCATGACCCCACACGTCAATGGGTAATCTTGATTTCATGAGCAGTGGTCTAGCTATCAATTGCAAGCGCTTAATAAATGACTCTGCAAGGCCATTTTGAGTATGAACATGAGCTACCGGATGTTCAATTTTTATCCCAATTGATATGCAATAATCATCAAAAACTTGGAATGTAAATTCTCCAGCATTATCCAGACGAATGGATTTAATTGGATAATCTGGGAATTGCACCCTTAATCTTTTTATTTGTGCTAGTAGCCTCACAAACGCCAGGTTGTGGGATGATAAAAGGCACACGTGAGACCATCTTGATGATGCATCTATTAGGACCATAAAATATCTAAACACTCCACTAGGTGGGTGAATAGGTCCACATATGTCCCCATGTATACGTTCCAAAAAATTTGGGGATTCAACGTCAACCTTCAAGGTTGATGGTCTGACAATTAATTTGCCTTGATGACAAGCAGCACATGAAAATTCGTCATTCATAAGAATCTTCAGGTTCTTTAATGGATGACCGCTTGAATTTTCAAGAATTCGTCTCATCATTATTGATCCAGGATGACCTACTCGATCATGCCATAGCACAAAAGTTTTTGGATTATTAACTTCTGGTTTACGATCGAATGTGCTTCAATTGCACTAATTTCTGCATAATATAGGCCAGACGATAAAGTTGGTAGTTTTTCTAAAATATATTTTTGGCCTGAGACACTCTTGGTTATACCAAGGTATTCAATATTCATTTCATTTAGTGTCTCAACATGATATCCATTTCTGCGGATATCTTTAAAGCTTAGCAGGTTTCTTGGGGATTTAGAAGAGAACAATACATCTTCTATAACTATTTTTGTCCCCTTAGGCAGAAAAATAGTAGCTCTTCTGGAGCCTTCAATTATTTTTGCACTACCAGATATTATAGTAACATTTGCCTTTTTTTTAAGTAAAGAAGAAAAATGTTTCTCGTCTTTAAAAATTACATGAGTCGTTCCACTATCAATAACACAAATATCTTCGCGATTGATTATTGATCCAAATAAAATTTGAGGCATATCCATTCTTCAAAGAGAAAAATAATAAAGTAAATATTTATTTGGACCTCATGTGTATTTAATGAAAAGTCTTGCATAAGTTAAATATATAATAATAAGTATAACATGTTACTATTTATTTATTTTCTCATTTTCACGGGATATAAAAACATAAGCGCACATATAAATAAAGAAAATTATTTTATATATTATCATGCTCATCATCGTTCACATTTTCATTAATATTTAAATTTCCTTCTAGGAAATTTTAAGTAGTTCGCTACATTCAGAGATACATATGTTCCATATTATCTTCAGACAAAAAATTTGTCTCTGGATTTTCGACTCTTTTTAATGATGCCTGATATAGCTGAACAAGGCATTTAGATGTCCGACATGTCCTTGACCAGTGCCCTTTGCCTCCATATCTATCACGTATACTTTCTGAATTTTTCTTTGGAAAAGCTTCTGGCTTTTCTTCCTTCTTTTTAGATTGCTGGTCGTGCCTCGGTGCGAGACGACTATCGTGATTTCTTCTTTGACCTCGGCCACGGCCACGACCACGACCACTTCTGGGGCCATAATTTCTTTCTCATTGGTTATAATTCGCCTGATTTACTTCAGGGAGTGGCGAAGAACCAACGGGCCGACTATCATAATTTTTCATCTATAATTCATTATGTCTTTCAGCAATAAGAAGGTGTGAAAGTAATTCAGAATATTTTGTAAAACCCATACTGCGATATTGCTGCTGCAGGAGCATATTCGCGGGTGGAAATGTGGAGTATGTTTTTTCAAGCTTGTCAGCTTCAGTTATTTCTTCTCGGCATAAATTTAACTGTGAAATAATTCTAAACATTGCTGAATTATACTCAGTTATATTTTTAAAATGTAATAATCTTAGATTTAACCAATCATGACGCACTTGTGGAAGGACGACCAACTTCAGGTGGTCGTATCTATCTTTTAGATTCTTCAACAATTTCATGGGATCTTTTATTGTCAAATATTGTAATTTTAGTCCCTCATCAAGATGGTGGCGGAGAAAAATTAAAGCTTTGACATGGTTTTGACTGGATGCCTTATTGTCATCTTTAATGGTATCTGTCAGACCCATTGATTCTAAATACAGTTCAGCATCTAGTGCCCATGATGAATAATTAAATCCAAAAATATTAAGTACAGTAAATTCAGTTTTTGAAATGTTAGACATTTTGATAAAATAAATTCTTACCCCTTTTACCTGTTTACAATAGCTTGAAATGGGCAGAGCTTCGTGCTGATAACGTGTTATAAAATAAATCTAGAATTAACTAGAATATATGTAAGGGGAATCAAAAGTTTAAAACTGAGGAGAAGAGAGAATAATATATTGCAGTGTATTTATTTTTCTTTCACTGATATTTGCAAGCAAATAGAATGTTGATGCTTATATATATGGCAATGGTAGCCACTAATGTGGACTACCAAAGCCTTGGAAATTGTAGCAAACCACTATTGTGGACTTTCTTTGGTTGACAATTCACACACAACAAATTTTAATTTATAAAAAAATTATTATTTTTTATATAGTGATACTTTAATTTTTAATTGTTAATAATTTATTTAATTTTTATCAAGGTGGTATATTTTGTCGATGCGAAATTTCATGTGATAATTTTTTAAATAAAAGAAAAAGTGTAGTACAATCATCAAGAGAGTGTAATACAAAAAATAGATGTGTTTTTTTTAAACTAATGAGTAATAGTTTAGATATAAAATTAATACATCCTCGCTAGTTAGAAAGATATAAAAAAATAATATTATTCGTCCATTATCTATGTTGACCCAACTATATGAAATAGAAAATTGTATAATAATTAAATGGCACAATTGAAAAGGGGTTATTTTTGTAGAGTTTTAAACCAAACATAAGATTAGGTGAAAAATAATGAACTAAACACTTAATAAAAAATAGTTCATGCACTACTAATTCTTATATTACTAATTCTTATGTTATTAATCTTTATGTTACTAATTTTTAACCAAACAACAGTGTATTATTAAACTAATTAAACCTATCACTAGGTTACGTTCTTGCTTTATGTTCCACCTAAGTTGTAAATTTCCAGTTATAGTAGCTCTACAAGCATATGCATTAGACAACTATAACATCAACAATAACATACTCGGTAAAATTTCATAAGTGGGATTTGAGAAAAGTAGAGCATATGCAGATCTTACCATTACTCTATAGAAATAGAGAGGCTATTTCTAAAAGACCCTCAACTCAAATGTATCAACCTCAAAAGCAAAATAATAATATGTATAGAATACCAACTAAAACTTTTTAAATGAAAATTCTGTGAATAAAATAAAAGTAGCAAAATAAATAATAGGCAATAACAACACAATGTATAAAGATTAGACTAATCCTACTAATCTACAACATCACAAGGCAAGTGTCACAACCTAAAAATGGGTGTGATGAACTTGCCTAACCCACCAAGACAAGTAAGCCAAAACTGTAACGCCCGGTAAAATTACCAAAATACCCCTAGAGAAGAGATGTGCGCATAGTGCGTCTTCTGATGTTCGGATGGAAAATCTGAGGACGGATTCGTGATTAGTACGAAACATTGAGTGGGCGAGAGGTCTCGGTAGGGCTGGGCATTATTTGGTTCGAACCGAAAAAACCGACCGAACTGAATTTTTTTTAATTTCGGTTTCGGTTAATCGGTTTATTCAGTCGGTTTCGGTTTTAAATTTTAAAATATTGATAATTCGGTTCGGTTATCGGTTTTAATTTTTTTTATTTCGGTTAACCGAAAAACCGATTTTTTTTTTATGTCCAGATAAACTTATTCTTTGAAAGAAAAATAAAAATGCTATTTAACAACCTTTGGAAGAGTGTCCTTGTATATATAAAGGATATACAGACATCCTAAGATAATATGTCTTAGAAACATCACAACTACAGTGGCAAAATAGCTAATCTTTCTCGACAAGTCCGAAAAATATGAATACATACATGCATAATATATATATATATATATATATATGGATTCTTGCTATACCTTCTTGGCTAGAAATGAGATGATATTGTGGTTAAGTTCACTGAGATGATATTATGGTTAAGTTCACTGAGAATATTACAGTAGCTCCAGAGAACTCACTTCTGTTCGACTACCTATTAGTTTTGTCTGCTTACATATGCTATAACTTATAAATTATAATACATATAGTATAGACCCAACATGAACTGGTAATTTCCCAAGCCCAACCAGGCCACATATACTTTACTGAACGCCCAATTTCAGTTCCAAATAATATTACTTTACTTTAGTGAAAAATAAAATTCCTAAATCCTAATTGCTAACCTGGAACATATATGTTAAGGAATGAAGGAATCAAATGGTAGACTTTTGATTTATAGGTTATGGCACTTCAAATAGTAATTCAATACATGTAACTGTTCACATTTTTAAATAATGGCTTCATTAATTGGTTACTAATATAGAGTATCTTATCTTTATAGAGTTGTAGTAATGGTTTCTTGTATGTAATCAATTACTTTTCATCGAAAAAAAAGAGTCAGAAATAATATTCAAACCGAAAAATTAAATCGAAATAAACCGAACCGAAATTGCAAAAATCGAACTAAACCGAATTTATTTCAGTTCAGTTTCGGTTTATATTTTTCTTAAACCGAAAATCGAAAAGCCAAACCGAATTTCACAAACCGAACGAACCGACCGAATGCCCAACCCTAGGTCTCGGTCGATTTTTAGAGCGACCAAGTCAAAAGATAATTTTTCGTTCTAAAGCGAGAAACAGTGAGGGTTCGCGACAGAGCCGCATCGTGGACCCATCGCGAAGGATGACTTACGTTTTTTCTAAATTTTTCGATGGGGTTGAGAAAACTCGTTCAGGGAGATTTTTTTACCAAAAATGAGTTATACGTGACCAGTCCGCACCGCGGACTGGGTTATTTCGCGGTTGAAATATAATTTCGAGGGGCATTCTAGTCCATTCCTAACATCTTCTAAAATCCATACACGACCAATATAGGCCATTTTCACGAAGAAAGGGTCTAAAACCCCATTCTAAACCCTCTTCCTAACTACGCTAATACGCTAGAGCCTGAGGAGAGACTAGATTGAGGAAAATAGACGAAGTTTCAAGGGAGTTGTATTGATAGCAATCATCCAAGGTATGTAAGGCTAACCTAAAGCATTAGATTGTTCTTCCATGTGCCCCTTTGAATAAATTGAGTGTATGATTGAAGATGATGAGTTATATGTGAAAATCCCTGAGTATTTTACTGAGATTCTTTTTAATACATGTATTTTTCTTAAATTGATGATCATCATAAACTTGATTTACTGCATAAGTGTGTTCATGAATGATCTTACAAAATTCTATGTTTATCTTAATCAAGAACAAAAGAATGAATTTAGGGGAAAGAATCTAGAGCCTTGACGATGATGATGTTTGTGATGTTGTGACTGTGGTCCAAATTGTTGAGAGTCTTGATGATGATGTTGATGAGAGTAATGTTCATGAGTCTTAAAACTTGAAATAAAAATTCTAAAAAAAGAATGTTTTGAGTCAACGATGTTGAAGTTGATGTACTATGTCCCTATGGGACTGATGATGATGATGTTGATGTACTATGTCCCTATGGGAACGATGATGATGATGAGTTTTTATGAGCATGTCAAGTTTTGGGAGGAGTATTGAGCACTGAAATGGGTGAGAGTGAGTCCCACTCGAACTCATTAACTACGTGGCCCGCGTAGGAGAGAGGATTGAACCGCAATGCGGATGGCTCTTTGTCCCAAATAGAGGACTGATGTTTTCTTTTCTTGTGGATCCACTGAGGTTGATGTCCTTTACCCCGGGCAAGGTACTAGATGGATATGGCAACGACATTGCTTCGTTGTATCATCACCGGCTTATAGGTGATGGTTGTCGGTTAGAGAAACTCCTAGTTAGTTTCCTCACTGATAGAACTCTGATGTTGATGTGATGGTATGAGTCTTGATGGAGGTTGATGTTTTACTGTCTACTCTTTATCCCCGTCCTACATGGGCATGAGTCCTTTGTGTTGAGTCGAGTTTTCTGGAGATGAGTCTAATGTATTGGTGACGGTGAGATGAGATGTTGATAAGTCATTTGTCTACTCTATATTTCTCGCTTTAGATAGACATTTGACATTCCGATGGAGTATGATGTTGAGTTGATGTTATCCCTATACTATTATACTTGTAATGTTACATCCAACTATCTTACATATCGTGCATTCCACGTAATTACGCCATTTGGTGTTGCATCATTTCATGATGCAGATACAGGAGTTAGAGGACTTCAGCAGATACATCGTTGAGGTTCGGAGATTTAAGTTCAATCATTGGTAATCCCTCGTTGTTATTCGGAGGAGCCCTTTCCTTTATCTTTTTATTTCTATTTATGGAGCTGGGTAGCCATGGCCTGTCATGGTACCTTCTTAGACTGTCTAGTTGAGTTAGAGGCTTTATAGACATGAGTTGAGATTTGATTATGGGGTCTTTCACTCTTAGAGTTGAGATAGTAATATTATTCACTTATCTTCGATGTTGAGATAGAGTTTATTGACCATTGACCCTTCTTATTGATGTAGCCCACTATCTTATTATATTGTTACCGCTATATTTGATGTTGGATGACTGTCCTGAGATTGAGTGGTTCTCTTGGGTACTAATAATAGTCTCTGGGTGCTAGCCACGCCTAGGATACCCTTTCGGAGCGTGACAAATTTGGTATCAGAAAACAGAATTCAAGAGTGCTAGGGGATCTATAAAGCCGTGTCTAATAGAGTCTTATTTATGTGTGTGTTGTGCACCACACTTCATAAACAAGAGGCTATAGGACATTAGGAATGGTTACACTTTTTTGATGTTCTGAGTTCATGCAATAGAGTTTGACTCTATGAAACCCCCTTTTTAATTCGTGCGTTACGCGTTTGCAGATCATGCCGCCTAAATGCACTACTACCCAGAGAGATGCCTCAAACCCAAATATTGAGAATCCCTCACCAGAGGTCCCTACCCAATCTGAGACGAGGAGACGGGGCCAACCTGCCAGGGCTACTGAGATCCCACAGGCACCACCTGCTCAGTCAGCCTCCACTTCGAAAGCAGACTTCAGGGGATCCATTGCTATGCTCACTCAGTTGGTGGCCTCCCAGAGTAATAACCGAGGTCCCTAGGCCCCTGGCTCCAGCTCCCAAGAGCCTACGGTTGCAACCAGGCTCAAAGATTTCCTGAGGATGAACCCGCCAGTATATACGGGGTCTAAGGTTGAGGGGGACCCACAAAATTTTATTGATGAGATGTGCAAAATTTTGAGGGCTATGCATGCTAATGAGGTTGAGGGAGTTGAGCTGGTCTTTTATCAACTTAAGGGTGTTGCTAATGTCTGGTATAACTAGTGGAAAAATAGTAGAGGTGAGGATGTTGAACCTGCTGAGTGGGAGGAGTTTGAGAGTGCTTTCCTCGACCACTTCTTTCCCCGAGAGTTGAGGGAGGCGAAAGTTAAGGAGTTCGTGAATCTGAAACAAGAGGGGTTGACTGTCAAAGAGTACAACCTCAAGTTTATTCAACTGTCCCGATATTCCCCAGAGATGGTTCTTGATATGAGAGCGAGAATGAGGAAGTTTGTGTCTGGATTGGGCATGCAGGTAAAGAGGGAGTGTAAGGCAGCATTTCTGATTCTAGGGATAGAAATGGTGTAGGTATACTAGTATACAAGGACCTTAGGGAATATGTGGTGGAGGTTTGGAGGTTTAACGATAGGATGATGTCTATCAAACTTGTGAAGGGTAGGCACATAGTGAATGTAGTTTGTTCTTATGCGCCTCAAGTGTGCCTGGATGAGGAAGTCAAAAGACTCTTTTGGGAACATTTGGATGAGGTGGTGAGAGGCATACCTGTGACGGAAAAACTCCTCTTTAGGGGAGACTTTAATGGGAATATTGGGGCAACCACTAGCGGGTTTAAAGATATCCATAGAGGTTTTGGTTTTGGGGAGAGGAATGGGGTGGGACGTCTCTCTTGGATTTTGCCAAAACCTTTGAGTTAGATGGGGAGGCTTGACTCCTGTCCTTTCTCGAGAGATAGAAGAAAGGTTGTGAAACTTAGAGGCTTGGAGTAGTGGCGGAAATGTGAATAATATGTGAAACACTACTGCTGGTTGCATTAGAAAGATAGCTACCGAGGTATTAGGGGTTTCGAGAGTGACCTTTGGTGGACGTCAAGGCGATTGGTGGTGGAATGACGAAATTCAAGACAGTTGAAAGCTAAGAAGGTTGCTTATTCGAAGTGGTTGGAGTATAGGGATGAGGATGAAAAGCGAAGGCTTAAGGAGATCTATAAGACGGCTAAGTTAGAAGCAAAGATGGCGGTGACGAGTGCTAAGAAAGCAGCATTTGAGCGCCTATATGAGGAGCTAAGTGATAAAGGCGAGGACAAGAGATTGTATAGGCTCGCTAAAAAGAAAGAAAGGAAAGCTCGCGACTTGGACTAAGTAAAATGCATCAAGGATGAGGTGTTGGTGGATGAGACTTCCATTAAACTAAGGTGGCAAGCTTACTTTCATAAACTCTTAAATGAGAAAGGAGATAGAGATATTAAGCTAGGTAAATTGGGACACTCCGAAAGTCATCGAGATTTTGGTTATTGCAGGCGGTTCAGAGTTGAGGAGGTTAGAAGGGCTATTAGTAGGATGAAGAGAGGGAGGGCGATCGAACCCGATGAGATTTCGGTAGAATTTTAAAAGAACATGGTCAAGGATGGCATAAAGTGGTTGACTAGACTGTTCAATGCTATTATGAAGACTGCCAAGATGCCAAATGAATGGAGGAAGAGTACAATGGTTCCATTGTACAAGAACAAGGGTGATATTCAAAACTGTAACAATTACAGGGGTATTAAGTTGTTAAGTCACACTATGAGGGTCTGAGTGAGAGTGGTGGAGATGAGGATGCAAAAATTAGTGTTTATTTCAGAGAATCAGTTAAGATTTATGCCCGGACGGTCGACGACTGAAGCGATCCACCTTGTTCGGAGATTAGTGGAGAAATATAGAGAAAGAAAGGACCTTCATATGGTGTTCATTGATCTTAAGAAGGTCTATGACAAAGTCCCGAAGGCTGTCCTATGGAGGTGTCTACAGGTGAAAGGCGTCCCAATGGCATATATTAGGGTGATAAAGGACATATACGATGAAGCCAAAACTCGGGTAAGAATGGTGGGAGGAGACTCAGAGTATTTTCCTGTTGAGATGGGACTTCATCAAGGATCTGTGTTGAAAGCTTTTATGTTTGCTTTGGTGATGGATGAGCTGATACGATCTATTCAAGAGGAGGTTCCATGGTGTATGCTATTTGCAGATGACATAGTACTGATTGATGAGACCCGGACTAAAGTTAATGATAGGTTGGAGGCTTGGAGACACACCTTGGAGTTCAAAGGATTCAAATTGAGCAGGACCAAAACAGAATACTTGGAGTGCTTATTTAGTGTTGCGATGGATGAAGTAGATACTAATGTGAGGCTTGCCACTCGACCTATCCTCAAGAGGGAAAACTTTAAGTATCTAGGGTCCATCATCCGGAGTAGTGGTGCTATTGACGATGATGTCATATATCGTATTGGGGCAGCATGGACAAAATGGAGGTTTGCCTCTGGAGTATTGTGTGATAAGAAGATACCACCTAAACTCAAAGGTAAGTTTTACAAAATGGTGGTTAGACCATCTTTGTTTTATGGGGTGGAGAGTTGGCCAATAAAAAATGCACATGTTCAGAAGATGCATGTCGCAGAGATGAGGATGTTGAGATGGATGTGTGGTCACACCAGGAGTGATAAGATTAGGAATGAGACTATCCGGGAGAAGCTAGAGGTGGCCCCTGTGACTGATAAGATGAGGGAAGCGAGACTGCGATGGTTTTGACATGTGCAGAGAAGGAGTACCGATGCTCTTGTTAGGAGGTGCGAGATGTTGGATTTGAGAGTTACACGGAGGAGCAGAGGTAGACCGAAAAAGTATTGAGGGAAGGTGATCAGACAAGATATGGTGAAACTTGATCTCACCGAGGACATGACCTTAGATAGAAAGGAGTAAAGGTTGCGAATTAGAATAGCAGGCTAATTGGTTGGTAGGGTTAGGTAGAGTAGCAGGCTAAATGGTTGGTAGGGTTAGGTGGATATTTGGCCTTGGGGTATAGTAGGGTAGTAGGAGTAGTCGTTTTTATATCATGTGTTATCATTCTCTGTCATATACATATTGATGTTATCATTTTATCATGTTGATTTACATACTATCATGTGTTTTGTGTTGTTAGTTGTATTTTTTGTTTCCCTTCCTTTTCCTTCCCATTTTTTCATATCTAGTTTATTCTGCTTATGAGTTTTTGAGACGAAGGTTCCCGGGAAATAACCTCTCTACCTTGTGAGGTAGCGGTAAGGTCTGCGTATATTCTACCCTCCCCAGACCTCACTTGTGGGATTCCACTGGGTATGTTGTTGTTGTTGAATTATAATTTAATTTAAAAATTTATGAAAAAAATATACTTGTAAAAATATGGGCAGACCCGACAAGGGCTGCAACCCATGTACTAATGGGTTGGGCTAGCTGTTTTCGGGTCCACAAAAAAAATGGTTCAGCCCGGCCTGACTCGCCAAATTTCAAAACCTATATGAGCAAGCTTGAATAGGGTGAGCCAGCCGTATTGACAACTCTAAGAAAAACCACATTCAATTAAAAAAACTTGCTTAAAGGAAGTATAGTTATTACATACCCTTTGCTTGACTATATTAATACACCCCACACATATAAGTTTTCACAATTTCTACACATATATTGTAAAGTCAAGTATACGATATTAAGTCGATCCGTTCCTAATTACACAAAGTAAATATTTTAAATATGAATCACTACTGATGAACATAAAGCACATATATATTATATCATATAAAATTTCTTTAACTACTTACCCTCTTCGTACGGATTTACTTGTCAAATTTTAATTTGGCATAACTACTAAATAAATAATAATTGATATAGCGAGTTTACTATTTTATCCTCATTAATTAAACATATTTTCTCACTATATTTTTTAAAGACATTAACTTAATGCTAATGATTGAAAGCTCATTTTTCTTATCATGTTTTTGAAAAACTCACTTCATTGAATTAGTCAAATCACTAAAAAAAATTAAATTGTCCTTTCTTAGTTTGTCAAAAATAACTTATCGAAATATTTGACGAGTAAATCTAAATAAAGGGATGCGACTTTTGCTAAAGTTTTTCAATAAAAGTCACTGCAAGTAAATGTTTGGGCTACCTAACATTTGCTGTTCCATAGATGATTAATTTCTCCAAAATGTTGGTCAAAAAGTATACCCAAAATTGGAAAGTCACTTTCATTGAAATGATTAGCAAATATGTGTTTCTTTGATCTGATCCACTCAACAACCCAAGTGGAGTGGTTGAGACTAATTCTCCACATCAATATTGCACTTTACACGGCTTCTACGACCCCTACAATAATAATAATAATAATAATAATAATAATAATAATAATAATAATAATAATAATAATAATAATAATAATAGCGCCATGGAAAATATGTGAATTCAAGATTTGAGATTTATAAATAAAAAAATAATATTTATAATTTAAAAAGAAAAATTATTTATAAGCATTTATCTTGTACTCTTATACCTCATGTTTTTATCAATTTTTGCGCATTTGATGTTACGAGAATGTATATATACTTTAATACTATCTCCGTCCTATATTATATGAGCACTTTTTATTTTACACGACTATTAAGAAATTATTAATACAGTAGTAGATTTTACCATTTATCCTTCATTTTAATCAATGTACATTAAATTAAGTTTAAAAAATTATTAATACACTAATGAATGGTGGGGGTAAAATGAGAAAAAAATAATTAATTATATCTTTATTTAGTAAGTGTATATATAATAGGAGAAAAATATTTACAAAAAAAATGCTCATGTAATATGGGACAGAGGGAGTAGTATCAAGAAGAAAGTGACAGTACTTCAATGAAACTGTTTGATATCATCAAAGTATATATAAACCATTATAGTTTAGAGTTTAATAAATAAAAATGTGATTTTAATATATAAGATTGCAACTTTTAATTAAAAAAAAATTAAAAATAACACAATCTTATATGATACCAATAAGATATCAATATACTAACAAAATATCACAGAAAATTAATTTTAGTGCTATATGATACAACTATAATATTAATATATCGACCAGAGTATTACAGAATAGTGTGCTGAATCATGAAAGTGAGATAACCGAGTAATAATCTGTACACTTGGGATATACAATTAATTGGTCAACCATTCATATTTTAGGAATATCAATTATGGCCTGATTTTCGAATGATTTTGAGTTTCCCTTTAATATTTACCATTTTGATTAGGAGTGTCAAATGGGCGAGTTAAGTTGAAATTGAGAATATTAAAATAGGTTGAAATAGAAATTGAATTGGGTTAGGATCCGTCCAAATTTATTTTGGGCTCAAATGGGCTAAAATTCGAATTGGGTCATAACTCACCCAATTTGACCTTGACCTGCATAATCTCAATAATTCTAACATATTATTATTTATTTTTTATAATCACAATTTGAATTTCAACTTAAAAAATAAAAATAAGAAATTATAAATTCACAGACCAATGATAGAAAATTTTTGACTACTAGCGTGACAGATTATTCTAAAGGGCCATTTTACCATGCAATCTGAATTAAAAATTGTGTTCGTTTATAATATTATTTAAATAAGATTTCATTTTTAATTTTGAATTCACATAAAAAGTAAGATTTTAATTTTGAGATGATATATTCATTTGGGATTAACATTTATAATTTTTAATTAGCAAAAAAGGGTGCCATCAGTGAAACTTACCCTTAGTAACTTACACCAAAAAGGCCCATGGTATAGATAATCAGATTAGATGGATCTGGCCCGTCGAGTTTGCTAGTTCTGGCATGTTTTATTTGGGCCAATTTATTTATTTTGGGAATTAAAACATAATAAGGCTAAGCTATTATTAATCATATATACTAATCTTACTTTTATTTTTAACTAATTATATATATTATTATTAATTAATAATTTTGTATCATATATTAATGAAAATATAATCAAGTAAAATTATAGTGATCCCTTATTGTTTTATCATAATTCTCCAAAATCCCGACTCTTTCTGAAATTACTAAAAATACCGACTTTTACCTATTATAATGATACTTAATAGTAATTGTTGATACCTAAAACTACATAACCGAATTTTGATGGTTGTTGCGCTAATTACGAACAATAACTTCACCTTCTGTTTTTGTGAACCCCAATTACCGCTTAACGTTCCAGTTGCATCAATCAACCCCAAAAAAGTGTTACAATCTGTTATGTTCAAAATTCAAAAACACAATATATATTGAAACAGTCCAAACAAGAAATATTGCATCGCTATTAAAAAAAGAAGTTGCCAACCATGAATATCTCGATTTTGATCCGTCATAGTGGTGGAGGAGTCTTCCTCTAAGAAGGAGGTATTTCTTAACTTATAAATTCTTAGAATTGTTTTTAGTTTGCAAACATTTTGATTTTGGTCATATATACATGTAATGTATATTTCCCCCAAGTTGTAGATTTCTTCAGATCTGCATCCTTTTTCCATATTTTTATAAAAAAAAAATATTTCTTATGGACGGATCTGATCTATGTCTTTTTTACAAAACAGAGGGGTATAAGTGTAGAGTTTCATTAAAAATAAGCCCACATGTATAAGCTCTTGAACATTTATACATTTTATGATATGTATGTAAAATGGAACTGTGTATATATTTTATATATAACATTGAAAAATTTGGTAAAGTATATACATCCATGGAACCCACCATATCAATGTAATGTATATTCCCTCCAATTGTATGTTTGCTTCAGATCTGCATCATTTATCCCAATTTTTATACAATAACAAAATTATTATGACGGAGAACTTATACAAATCTAGTCTATGTAATTTTAAAAAAAACATAAGTGTATAAGTGTATATCTTCATTAAAAGTATGCCCACATGTATAAGCTCATAATATATCCATAGAACCCACCATCCCTGCCTACAACAAAATTTATATACAAAATTGAATAATTTCACAAAAACAACATAACAACATAATAAGCTGCTTCATATATACATAATATACATTACACAAAATTTACTTAAAATCGGTTTATATATATATACAACTTAACGTGAAGATCTAAACACATATCAACTTGCGTATAACATGTATATTTTTTCCGAAAACCAAATAGACAAATTGCATGACATGTGAGCAGGTTATACCACCAATACAAACAGTCCCTCCCTCTCTTGCCATTGCGATTTGGCATCTGGACGCAATACACAATCAACAATATAAAGTTTTTATACAAATTTAAATCCATAATATACAAATCGACGCCATTGTTTAGAACACCAATATCATTTGATTGATCAATATACATTTTTTTGCCATCCAGTACGCATCACACTCACAGAACCAAAAATAAAATTAAAAAAGAGGAAAGCAAAACAAATCTCACCAGTAATTTTCTCCGAAAAAACACAGCAAAAAAGTAATGTTTTCCGTTTTGCAATTTGTCTGCAAGAAACTAGGATGAATCTTTTTTCTTTTTTTTTTTTTGGGACAAAAGAGTCACACTAGGAAAGAAAATCTATTTTTTTATTTAGAATGGAAATACCATCTTATTTTTAGAAGAAGACTTCAAATAGGAAAATGTATTCTATTTGTATTTGACTTTTTTTTTATTTATGGAACCGTTTTTCATAAATAATAGTTGAAAAGTCTCCACTTTAATGAACAAACTGTTGACTTTTCCGTGTTATACACTACCAAAAAATTGACTTTATACATTGCATTTGCCATGATCAAAGTTAGAAAACGTAATTTCATAAACATTGGTTATTTTAGGCCATTATATTTTATAAGTTTGCCATTTATGAAAATTTCCCTTCTTGGAAATAGGACAAGGATAAAAGTGGGCCTAAAACCTTAGCTCTTGGCTTTTTTTTACATTCTATTATTTATTTATTTGTATTTATTTAAATGTTAATATTATTTATTTAATTTAACTTGATTAAATTTTCAATGATAAACCATTTTATGTTAATTCATTTTTTCAGTGATTTCATCCTTTTAGTGCTTATTAATTCTCGACAATTTCAATTTTTTCAAAATGGTTAAGTTGTTAATTTCCTTTAAAAATATTTTCTTCAAATTTCAAGTCCTATTTAAAGTTTTAACAAATGGTGCTCTTTTTAAATTATTTAAAATACTTAGGTTATTTATTATTTTTTGAAAAAAAATTCCTTTTCAAGTTAACTTTTTTTGTAAAGCTAATTTTCAAAAAAAATTTCACTAAAAAATTTTCAAGTGTTTTCTTGAAATAAATCTAAAAAATATCTTTTCATACCTAGTCCATTTTGATGAAATTTAGAATTTTAGAAGTCTAAGTTATCCTTTTAATTCTAAGTCAATTTTCTCAAAGTTAGGCTATTTTAATTTATTTGTAAATTATTTAAATTACTTAAATAGATTTTCACTTGAATAATTTTTGAAATATTGTTAGTTTTAGAATATTTTTTTTAAAGTTAGTCAAATTAAGTTTTAAATTATTAGATAGTCGTGTGTTAGCAGTTATTTTAAGTGCTAATACCTTTTTAAAATAGTAATAGGAATCTCTTACTCATTTCCTTTAAAATTTTTAACACTTTTTTTGTTAAAATTTTTTAAATTAAGTTTTCTTAATTTCTTTAATGATTAAGTGGCGAGTCTCCTATTTTTCAAAAAATATTTTTTTTCTTAGCTTAAACAGATGTTTTTCTAAAATATCTTTCTTTTTTTTACGCATTAACAATAACCACATAGTGTATAAAATAAATATACAATTTCTATCATATATGAAATTGTATGTGTATATATATAATCTATACAGTAAAATAGTTAATAGCATATACATTTGATGAGCACCAGTTTCTACTAATTTCCACGGACTTTATACATATTTCTTACAAATATATATTCCATACAAATATGATATATAAGAAATCACTTTATAAACCGATTGCATTCAATAAAAAAATTCAAGTATATACCCTAAATTGAATATCACAATCCATAGATATTAGATTGTACAACTATTTCATTGAATAAAATAGTTAATAAAATTTAAAATTTGCTGAGCACCAATTTTAAGATTGTGTATCTATAGACATACACATGGTTATACAATATTTATACATTACAACATCCCATCTTCCTCAACAACCTTCTATTTTTTTTTTTCTAATCACGATTAATTTAATTTTTCTCTAAATAGTTTCAAATTTTAGATATGAGCTTGTCTCATTATTTCAAATCTTTTGATGTATTATTCAGCATAAACAATTCGGAGAGGAGTATTATTTAATTCAATGGTTGAATGTGAGTAATATAGATATAAACATTCTAACATAATTTTTGCGTCGCCTACTTGCAGAAAGCAAAAAATGGAATGGTCGATCATGAATTCTATGACGTTTTTAAGACCTCACTAATCAGCCAACCACTTTTTAGTTCATAATGAATGAACCCCTTGATGAAGAAAAAATACGCCCTCCCTTTTACCAAACCATAGGGAGTCCCGACTAATTTACCAGACAAATTGAGTTGTCATGACGATACCTTCCCACTACCCGCAAATTCTTTCACATTGGATTTTTTTTTTTTTTTTACAAAAAAAAAGTTAAAATACGAAAAAAAAAATCAGAATGAAAAACGTCCATTGTCTAATGGATATGATAGAGGTCTCCTAAATCTTTGGTGGTCTAAGTGTATCTTGCTAAGCCATTTTTGATAATTTTGCTATTTTTTTTATTTTATCAAAAATATGACTAATGAGTGATTCTGCTATGAGCTCATCAGACTAACACACCAAATTTAGCCAATTATTTATCTCCTCTTTATTACCTCCTCTCATTTCATGTTTCATGTTGTGACCTAAAGTTAGAAATTATTATTAATTTTTTAGATGTAAAAGTTTATTGTGAAAGCTCAAGTGTATTGTCTCATTAGCTTAAAAAAGTTGATTCTGAAGTGTGGATTTGAGTTTGATTATTAATGAGAGTTAAAATTTAGACCGCCATTCTTAAAGGTATAAGTTGTTGCAAATTTGGAATCTACTTTGAAACATAAAGTGAAAATATTTTTGATGAAGAAGTCGACCTGGGTGACATTTGATTATGTGTATATTAGTACGAATATAATATGTATACAGAGACATTATATAATAATGTATAAATATATATAAATGTATACTTATTTCTCATACATAATACCACATCATATACACATACACATATCAGAATAATTAGCTTGTTTGTATAACTTGACTGGATGTTTTAGGTCATTTTTATTATAAAAATAGGGTGGACTACATTAGTTGCCATACATATATTACACGTGAAATTATTCCTTATTTATAATCTATATTTTCAGCAGAGATGCAGTTTCATATTGATTTATTAAGTTTAAGGATTCTTCTTTTTAATTTTTGAGTCAACCATAACAGAAATATGATGGATTTTAAAGTATTATTGTGTAATTAATTTTTAATTGGTAATACTGTACAGGAGTTATAAATATGAAAAATTTCTTGCAATTAAGATCTTTAATGATTAAATTACCTGATAAAGTAAACCTACACTACTTAATCATTTGTTATAACTATAGGTTTAAACAATAACCGCTCACTACTTATGTTTCATCTGATTTGCTAAAGGTCATTTTCGAATTTGTATATTGACAGCAAATTATACAATCGAATTTGTATATTGATTATACAAACGAACTTATATATTGACAGCGAATTATACAAATGAAAATGACCATAACAATGAAACTACTTACCATGTTTGTATATTGGTACGAAATTATACTAACGAATTTGTATATTGATAGCGATTGTGCAAATAAAAGTATCCATAGCAAATAAAATTATAGTTATGAAACATAATTAGTCAAACTGTAACTAACAGACATAATTAATATATTTATTAGTAGCTATTTATGAAAACTTCTTATCTTTAAAATACCATTTAAAAAATACCCATAACATAATTGTTGGTTTCCTTTTCAATTGTATTCATTCGCTATATTTACTACGTAAGAAAAGAAGAAAATAATGAGAGAATATCAAACATCGGATGAAAACTTAAAATATACAAAATAAAGAGAGAAAAAAGTGGATAAATAATTTGATTGGTTGGGAACTTGACATGAAGGGTTGTTGAATAATATGAAGTGGGAAGATTTTCTATTAAGAGAAAATTTGTAGACCCCATTAGAAAATAAAATGCCTTCATGTTTTCTTTAATTTTCTTTTTAATCACCTAATCAAGGAAAAGAAGAATTTTAACTTCTTTCTTCTTTTCTTCCCTTTTTCTTTTCAATTTTCCAAGTGTAAAGTCAAAAAGTTACTCTGGCTTAAGATAAAAGCAAGCACATTATAATGAATATTATATAAATTCATCACTATAAGGCACTTTTTTTTTTTTTTTTCATAAACAGATATCTAAATTTGTCCTTATTTTTTACTTAGACATCTAAACTAAGACAAGTTCCTAATAGACACCTCAACTGCTAAGATTTGATCTCATTAAACACTTTTATCCTACTTGGCACTCTCCATAGTCCCTTTTCATGTTAATTGTACTATTTTTTAATTTTTCAGCCAAAAATAAATAGTTGCGGTCCAAAAAAATTTTCTTTTCATAAAAGTAGGTTCTCAAAATTCTCAGTTAACCATGTGCAAAAAAAATTTATTTAAAATTGCAACCACTTTTTTTCGGGAGAATTTTGAGAACCTACTTTTATGAAAATTTTTTTTTTTGGATAATTGAGAATTTTGAGAACCTACTTTTATGAAAAAAAAAAGTTTTTTTTGACCGCAACTATTTATTTTTGGTTGAAAAATTAAAAAAAAGTACAATTAACATGAAAAAGGACTGTGGAGAGTGCCAAGTAGGATAAACGTGTTTAATGGGATCAAATCTTAGCAGTTGAGGTGTCTATTAGTAACTTATCTTAGTTTAGGTGTCTAAGTGAAAAATGAGGACAAATTTAGGTGTCTGTTTATGAGTTAAGTTTTTTTTTTTAAAAAAAAAATCAATGAGTTACAATATTGTTTTGGTCTCTAAATCATATTAACCTTAATAAAATAAGAAATACTTGAAATTAACAATAGCATTATTGGTTACAAAAATATTATTGAAATAATATCTAAACTAACCTTTTTTTAATCTACAGCAATAATAACTATTTTTATAACAACATATTTTTTGTAAAGTGTTCTTATATAACAACTATCTTTGTTTGATACAATAACAATAATTCTTATAGAAATAGAATGTCCAACGCAATTATTTGTTTTCATTACAATAAAAATGTTTGAATTTGAATGAACATTTTAATAATAAAGACATTGTCTCAAATCTGATCACTAAATGATTAATATTGTTTCTTTCTCAACTTTTGAATATGTACAATTAATTTATTTGTAAACATAATAAATATATAATTTTAAAAAAACACAAGTTTTAAAAAATAATTATTTGATTCAAAAGTAAAATATTTATGTTCATAAATGATGATGGAAATGGTTTATAATGATGATGATGGTTGGTGTTAGTGACTGATGATGATAATGATAGAGATTATTTCTAATATCACGAACGATTTTGAGTGAGTGATATTTTTAGTGATACATCTATCCTCGAAAAAAGTTGATTGAATTGTAGATTTCAATATAAAATGAATCCTAACAATTTTCATGGTGATTATTTTGAATATGATCTTGTGGTGACATTACACACATTGATAAACCTTAACTAATAAAACAAAGAGGGTGAGTCACCATACACAAGATTAAGTATCAGAATTGTAAAAATATAAATCTGTTTAAATTGATTCCTATAAATTTGTTAAAACTGGTTCTTCTAAAGAAAATTTTAGACAAAATTACATATATTATTTTTTTAATTATATTCCAAGTATCTTGGAGGAAGAGTAAATGAATATTATATTAAGTAAAAAATAGTATCGTGATTAATGAAAAAATATACTCTCTATGTTGTTTTCTAATTGCCATGTTGTTCATGTAAATAGTAAAATTTTATTGATAAATTTATATTAAATTTGAATTCAATATGAAATTTATGATATGTTGATCAAATTAAATTATTAGTTAATAAATGGAATTAATTTTTAAATTAAAATTATATAACTTAAATAAAATTCAAATTATATTTGGATCAATCCATTAAGATGAAAACATGAGCCCAACTCATGCTCTTCATACTCTTCAAGCTCAACATCCATTAAAATTAGCCTTAATTACACAAATACAGAACATATATTTAAATAATTACAAAAATCCCTACTCTTTTAAAAAATTATAAAAGTCTCTTATTTGATACAAAACGGCAACACTTATTGATACAAAATTACAAACGCCTACTCCTTTTTTAGCGCAATTAACAATTAATGCTCCTACTTTTCGACATGTATCGTTGGTTTCATTTTTTGTATCAACAAATCCCAAAAAGAAGGGATTTTTGGAAATTTTGGAAAGAGTTGGTATTAGTTGAAATTAACTATGAAAAGTATGAGATTTGTGTAAAATGCCCTTAAAATTAATTGAAGATCAAAATACCCCATAAATACTAACTTACAACTATATAAAGAGGTCTTCGTAAGATCTGAAAAAAAAGAAGGAACAAGAACAAGAGAAATATATAGAAAAGCTCTGATTCTTAGTGTTGATTCGCAAATCTTCAGCATATAAAGGAATCTTCATTTCCAAGTCATGAGCCGCAAGTTCTCATATCTCCGCAATTGCGATCAAAGCTTGGCTCTACATTTATGGTGAAGTTCTAACAAGTATTTCATCAATTTAGGAATAAAGCAAGACTCTTGAGTTGATGATCATGAGGAGCTGAATCAGAGAATTAATTATGTCTTTTTCATTAAACTTTATAAATATCGTAACCTCCACACAAATTCTTGAAATATAAATATCGTTGTTTGTCGATATATTTCCTTTTTGATTATTGTTTTTCAAGAATGGAACTTAGTCACTTACAACACTTTTCAGGAGTCAATTTAATTAATTTTCAAAGCTAAATCAGATTGTAATAATTTAATATTTTAAATTAAAAAATTGTATGAAAAAGTATTATAGATTGATTTTTTTTCACATCAATATGATAAAAAATATATATATCTTAAAATATTAATCAAAATTTATATTATTTGACTAAAAAAATTATGACAACTACTAGGAATTGAGAAAGTAGTAGTCTATCAAAGTATAGAAAGGGCAATTGCTAATAATTTGGTATGTCTCAGTGTGTTTCAGAGTTTCATCTTTTTTAATTCTATTAATTGCTACATAGATCATAGTGCTCTATAATTTGGTGTCACTTTGATTAATTTTCAAGATTAAATGGTGTCTAGTAAATCAGATTTTCGAAAATATATATATCTTAAAATATTAATCAAAATTTATATTATTTGACTAAAAAAATTATGACAACTACTAGGAATTGAGAAAGTAGTAGTCTATCAAAGTATAGAAAGGGCAATTGCTAATAATTTGGTATGTCTCAGTGTGTTTCAGAGTTTCATCTTTTTTAATTCTATTAATTGCTACATAGATCATAGTGCTCTATAATTTGGTGTCACTTTGATTAATTTTCAAGATTAAATGGTGTCTAGTAAATCAGATTTTCGAAAATATCAAAAGAAAAAAAAATCATTGAGGTTGACAGTACAATTATCAAAGCTAACTAAAAAAATTTGTAAACCTCAATTTGACAAAACATTTCAAAAGGTAGAAAATGAACCTACTAGGTTAGTCCTATGGATTTTATTTAGATTAGCTAGTCTGATACGTGCTCCTTTTAATTCTGTCTTCATGTATATCCTCTTATTGTTATCCCTTAATATTGAAATAGCTAGCTGAAATTACTTGTACATACTGCATCAATGGTTGTAACTAATTAGTTAGCATTAGTTAGTTAGTTAAGAAAATTAGTTAGTTAGTTAGAATTAGTTAATTGTGTAGTTAGTTGGTTAATAGCCTTGTTAATAATGTGTATAAATACACATGTGAAATACACAAAACTCACACTTTGCATGTGAGACTTTTCCCCAAATATCATCTGCATCTCTCTCATCTTCTTCATCTTAGTTCTTCTTCACTGTAGTTGCAGAAACTGTGATCTATAGATCACATTTCATCATGGTATCAGAGCAGTAAGGTCAAGGAGGGATTCCGCGAAGTGATTTCGATCTTGCAGCAAGGAGATCAGTAGCAATCTCAGCATCTCAGCTATGGTGAACCGTGGAGGTAGGCCAAACATGGAGAATGCAGCTGTAGGAGTCGATCCAGTGTTGGAGACTCTTGATCAAGTGGAGAAGAAGAGGAATCATCCTCTGTATCTACATAATTCAGACACTCCTGGGAGTGTTCTCACATCAGTGCAGCTCACTGGGACTGAGAACTACTCTCTTTGGAGTCGATCTATGTTGATCAATCTTCGAGCAAAAGGGAAGCTCGGGTTTGTACTTGGTACATGCAAGAAGGTTGATTATGAAGGAGAGATGGAGGAGCAATGGGAGAAGTGTAACGCGTTCGTACTGGCTTGGATCATGAACACAGTGTCCAAGGATTTACTCAGCAGCATTGTCTATGCTACAGATGCAGCCATGGTATGGTCAGATCTCAAGGAGAGATTTGACAAAGTCGATGGATCTAGAGGATATCAGCTACATAGAGAAATTTGCACAATTAATCAAGGTAATCTAAATGTCTCTGCCTATTTTTCGAAATTGAGGTTGTTATGGGATGAGTTTGATGCTCTTGTACCTCCTCCTTCATGCAATTGTGATAATTCTAAGACCTACATAGATCATTTGGCATGTTTGAGGCTATTTGCATTTTTGATGGGTTTGAATGAGGTTTACAGTCATGCTAGAAGCCAGATACTAATGATGAGTCCATTGCCTACTGTTGGGAAAGCATATGCCATGATAATGGCTGATGAAGGGCAAAGGATGACAGCTATTACAAATGCAGGAGTAAACATGATAGAACCAACAGCCTTGTATGCAGGAAAGGGTAGTTTTCAACAGAGAAAGCCACATTTCAAAAAGAAAAATTGGGATGTGACTTGTGATTTCTGTAAGATGCATGGTCATACTAGAGAGGAATGCTATAAACTGAATGGTTATCCTCCAGACTGGAAATTCAAAAGGAGGACTGGACACACAGCATATCAAGCTAATCATGTTAACACTGGAAAAGATGAAAGTAAATTTGCAGATGAGTTTGCACCTCAGATGACTAAAGGGAAAGTTGTTGATTCTGATGCACCATTAGCTACTCAACCTACATTTACACAGAAGCAATATAGCAAGATTATTCAAATGCTGAACAAGGTAGATGCAGGTTCAAGTTCAGAAAATGGAGTGGATGAAATGGCTAACATGGCAGGTATTTTCACTTATTCTAAAAATCTAGCTGTAGCAAACATGATAGAAGTCAAGAATGAAAGGTGGATTGTAGACTCAGGGGCTACTTGTCATATGACATCTAGAAAGGATAGGTTGAGAGAAGTATCTGACTGTGTTGGAAGAAAAGTACATTTACCAAATGGAGATGATGCATCAGTTACACATATTGGCCAGATTAGTACAGACAGTGATGGTGTATTAGACAATGTGCTAGTTGTTCCAGCCTTCAAGTATGACTTACTTTCAGTGTCTAAATTGACCAGACAATTACAATGCTCAGTTAATTTTTTCCCTGAGTTCTTTGTACTTCAGGACCTCTTCAATGGGAAGGTGAAGGGGATTGGTAAAGAAGTTGATGGCCTCTACTACTTATCAACTCATGGCACAGGTATACAAGAACACAGGGGTGAAGGAACATGCATGACAAGACACTCAGACATGTACAGATTACTATGGCATAACAGGCTGGGACATCCATCCTCAAAGGTACTGCAACAGATACTACCAGACAAGAAACACATTGATATAGATGAATGTAATAAGTGCTCAGTATGTCCACTTGCTAAACAAACCAGGTTACCTTTTAAATCCAGTATGTCCAGAGCAGAATCTGTATTTGAATTGATTCACATAGATGTATGGGGTCCATATAAACTTGCTACTCATAATGGATATAGATATTTCTTGACAATTGTTGATGATTGCTCCAGAATGACTTGGTTATATTTGCTTAGAATGAAGACTGATGTATTTTTAATGCTGAAAATATTCATGAGTTTGGTCAAAAATCAATTCAACATGAACATCAAAAGAATAAGGTCAGACAATGGGACTGAATTCTTCAACACTGAATGTGGAAGTTTGTTTAAGTCTCTTGGTATCATACATGAGAGTAGTTGTCCACACACCCCACAGCAAAATGGAGTGGTGGAAAGAAAGCACAGGCATATACTAGAAGTAGCTAGAGCACTTATATTTCAGGGAAGTATTCCAATCAAATTTTGGGGTGAGTGTGTGTTGGCTGCTGTTTACTTAATAAATAGACTGCCTACTATTGTATTAAAAGGTAAGTCTCCTTATGAGAGTTTTCATGGGAAGAAAGCAAGCATTGATCATTTAAGAACCATTGGGTGCTTATGTTATGCCACAAACATAGTGAAGACTGATAAGTTCTTTCCAAGAGCAAATGCTTGTGTGTTAATGGGGTATTCATTGACTCAGAAAGGATATCTGTTATATAGTTTATCCAGAAAGAAGTTTATAGTTCACAGAGATGTTGTGTTCAAGGAGGATGTATTTCCCTTCCAGCAACCAACTAAAGTGCAGAGGCCTTTGTTTCAAAATGAAGGTAGCAGTTTGCAGGATAGTTATGATGATGTGCAAAGTAAGAATATAGTCATTCATGAAGGAGAGAATGAAACAGAACAGACTGGAGATGGTGATGTAGCTGAGGCATATGGAGATATTGGTTCAACAACAGAGTCAAGAAGGTCCACTAGAATATCTCATCCACCTATTTGGATGAAAGATTATGCCACTACCAAGACTCATCCTTATTCACAAAGTAACTATGTCTCTTATGATAAAGTAACACCAAAGTACCAAGCATATTTGACAAGGTTCTCTACAGATATTGAACCTAAAACCTATGAAGAAGCAGTACAAGATAAAAGGTGGGTGCAGGCAATGAAAGAAGAGATCCAAGCACTGGAAGATAATGGAACTTGGAAGGTAGTGCATTTACCAGACAACAAGAAGGCTATAGGTTGCAAATGGGTATTCAAGATCAAATATAAGGCTGATGGACAGGTGGACAGATTTAAGGCCAGATTAGTGGCCAAAGGATATAATCAAACTGAGGGAATTGATTATCAAGAAACATTTTCACCTGTAGTTAAAATGGTGACAGTAAGGTCAGTCATAGCCTTGGCTGCTGCAAAAGGATGGAGCATCTATCAGATGGATGTATTCAATGCATTCCTGCAAGGGGATCTATTTGAAGAAGTATACATGGAAATGCCAAAGGGGTTCTGTAGTGCAGAGAAGGGAAGAAATCTTGTATGTAAACTGACTAAGTCTCTATATGGGCTCAAGCAAGCCTCAAGACAGTGGAATGCAAAGCTGACAGAAGCATTATTGAATTCTGGATATACACAGAGTCATTTGGACTACTCTCTATTTACAAAGACAGAAGGATCAAGTATGGTGGTTATCCTGATATATGTTGATGACTTGTTGATCACAGGGAATAATTCAAGACTCATAGAAGACACTAAGCAGGTTTTACATGGTTATTTCAAAATAAAAGATCTTGGAGAACTCAAATATTTTCTTGGAATTGAGTTCTTAAGGTCTAGCAAAGGCATCTTGATGAACCAAAGGAAGTATGCTTTGGAGCTGATTGCTGAGACTGGATTAGGGAATGCCAGACCAAGCATGACACCAATGGAATGTAACATGAAGCTGACAAGTACTGAATTTGATAAAGATGTTGACTCAACTGATACCCTGTATGAAGATGCACACAGATATCAAAAGTTGGTAGGAAAATTGCTTTATTTGACAATCACAAGGCCAGACATTGCCTTTGCAGTTCAAACTCTGAGCCAGTTCATGCAACAACCTAAACTATCACACTGGAATGCAGCTCTGAGGGTTGTCAAGTACATTAAGCTAGAACCAGGAAGAGGACTATTGATGAGTTACTGCAGCAAATCTCATTTGGTAGGGTACTGTGATGCAGACTGGGTAGCATGTCCAAACACTAGGAGATCTATTACTGGATTTGTACTCAAGTTTGGGGATTCACTTATATCTTGGAAGTCAAAGAAGCAAAATACAGTATCTAGAAGCTCAGCTGAGGCAGAATACAGAAGTTTGGCTACTCTAACAGCTGAAGTTGTGTGGGTCACAAACCTGTTTAAGGAGCTAGGAGTGGAATTGTCTAAACCAGCATCTATTCATTGTGACAACAAAGCTGCCATACAAATTGCAGCCAATCCAGTGTTTCATGAACGAACCAAGCACATCGAAATAGATTGCCATTTTATCAGGAAATGGATTCAAAAGGGTACTATCAGGACTAACTACATTAACACTAAAGATCAGCAAGCTGACATCCTTACCAAAGCTTTGGGAAGAGCACAGCATGAGATTCTACTTAACAAACTTGGAGTACTGAACATCTTCAGTACATCCAGTTTGAGGGGGACTATTGAAATAGCTAGCTGAAATTACTTGTACATACTGCATCAATGGTTGTAACTAATTAGTTAGCATTAGTTAGTTAGTTAAGCAAATTAGTTAGTTAGTTAGAATTAGTTAATTGTGTAGTTAGTTGGTTAATAGCCTTGTTAATAATGTGTATAAATACACATGTGAAATACACAAAACTCACACTTTGCATGTGAGACTTTTCCCCAAATATCATCTGCATCTCTCTCATCTTCTTCATCTTAGTTCTTCTTCACTGTAGTTGCAGAAACTGTGATCTACAGATCACATTTCATCACTTAACTATCACTTCGTAGACAATTATAGTAGTAGTAATTTGACTTTTACAACTCTGCTGAATTGACACTTATTATGTAGCTATTTGGAGATGCGATTTCATATTGTTATTTAAGATTTTTAGATTAAAAAGTTTAATATTATAATTTTCAGATATAAAATTGATCCGCTAATTTATATATTTTATAAAACAAAAATTATTTTACATCTACATAATATTCTATGAGAATATCAAAAGAATGACGAAATATTTACAGAATATAAACATGAAGATATTACTACCTATGATATTGACCAACAAATGACTCAATAAATATAGTACACTACAATCTATGTTGCTCAGACTCTTCAAAAGTATCAACGGGTGCATATGGGATTCTCTAGAAGTAGTGTATTTTCAGAGAATTCGACACTGATGCGGCATTGAAAGTGAAGAGTCTGTGCAACTTAGACTACAATTCATGTTCAATTCTACTTTTATTATTAAACTAAAATTCAATAATAAATATTATTCCCATATTTATTTTTACTTGTCACTGTTTGACTTGGTACTTCTATTAAAAAAATACTGATATATGTATTTTATCATACTATCCCTATCAATTGATGTTTAATATTAATTCTTGACAAATGATTTGGAGAATAGTATTTAATGCGAAGGGTAAAACATGAAAAAATAATTATCTTTTTTTTATAGGTCAAAATTGACAAGTAAAAGTGAAGATCTATCGTAGAAATAAGTGATAAATAAAAGTGATAGGAGGGAGTATATATTTTTTAAAATAACTTTGTAATATTGTATTATACTTCTATTATGAGCATTTGTTTATTTGGTAAGATTGTATTAAAAAATTAGAGAATTTCGATAGTTTTTATAACTCCTGAAATTTTGTCTATGAACAAAAAATATAACTTACAAAATTTAAATTACATGTTCGAATAAAATTATAACTTCATCTCAATATAATTTAACATTATAATTTTTCAAATTACAGTTTCATCTCACCTGGCCCAACGGGCCAAAATTGTATTTTTCATACATTTCTGCCCTTTGTCTATTAATTGCAACTCGTTGTGTCTTAAAATGACTTCTTTCAGCTCTTGATTTTGTTGAGTCTATTCTTTTCTAATTCCCATAATTTAAAAAAAATAATATAATTTTAATTAACATTTTTAAATATATTTTTTTTATCATATTAATATGGAAAACATAACAATTTATAATACTTTTCAATGTTCATATAGTCTTTTAATATTAAATTTTATTCTAAGATATCGAATTAATATAATTTAATTTATCTTTGAAAATTAATCGAATTGACTATTGAAGCTACAATATGACAATTAAAAAAAAACCAAAGGAGTACTTTCTAAATTGGCATTTCTTTTTCCTGGCTTGCAATTTACATACGTTATTATCGTGTCGAGACTTGCACATTTGAGATTTGAAAATTATGATATGTATCAACTAATCCATTCAAATAGGTAGCATTGAATGACAAACTTTCATATACTGATTACAAGCAGGGTGTGTGTGGGTGGTTGGTTGGTAGATGTAGTCAAGGATGTACAAGTTCATCCTAAAGTAGCTTTGATTCAAATTATATATATTTGTGAGATTGATAGATATTGTTTTATATTTTTAAAAAAATTTAAGTTGTTAATTATTTTATGTTAATTTTAAATAATATATGTTACTTATTTTGTTTCAATTTATATTGCACATATCAAATTTTGAAATTGACAATTATTATCACCTGTAGTACTACGTACCTTTTACGTCATTTCAAATAATATGCATAATTTTTTAAATTTATTTATGTTATATGTTTTTCAATAGTACTTCTTTTTTGACAATTTAATCATCATTGAAAGATATTAAAATTGTTATTTGTCCAATTTAAAAAGAAGTTGAGCCCATAATATTTAGATCTTAAATTAATCCACCTATAATTATAAGAGTTATTTCTCTTATAAGAATAACGACTGAAGCACATGGTTAAGCTAGTCAAAGTTAGAAAAATTAAGTTTAATTAAGAAAAGATTATTATAAGTGGTTATATAACATAATTCCCAAGAGTATTAATTAGTATGTTCTTTCTTGTCAACGTGAAGTTAAAGTAGCTTGGTAGAATAATTTTTTTGTCTCTTTTTGATTACATGGAATCATGCATATTATTCAAAGAATGATTATGACATCTTTTATTGGAAAGCTTTGGCAGTTGAAATATCATTTTCTTAATCCACTTTGGTTTTTATATGGCTTAGTGGGCTAAATAACTCGTTATTTTTATTTTTTATATTTAGTTGAAAATGAGAAGTAATCAAAGTGTTGAATTGGGAAATCATTGAACATAATTGCCCTGAATTTGGAACACAATATTTAAGAGGGAATTAATTGGAGTTAGTTTTAATTATTTGAAGAAAAAATTGAAGGGAATTAATTCTTATGCGGCACTTCACTTCAAAAATTTGTGTCCAATTACACGCTATTATAATCTTAAGATTAGCGTCAAGAGTTTTATTTTTACTTTTCTCACCTCACCTAAAATTATGTTTATTAAGAAATCAATATATACACCATATAGTTTAAGTACTAAAATTTCTCTATTTAATAATATTTCTTGAAAATATTTAAAAAGATTTATCTTAAAATTTTAGAATGACACTTATTTTGGGACAATTTTTTTAAAAGATATGTAAAGATATTTTGCATTTTAGTTAATTTGAATTTGTGCATCGTGAGGGCCGGTCATCAAATGGGTTTTACCCTCTAGCAGATTTTTTTTCTTTTTTATCATTTCCATGACTCAAATTCAAAATTTCGATCGAGTTGTGACGTTAAATGCATTTTGAGAATTTTTTTAATATATGAATGAGATTTTGCTTTTTATACAGTGTTACTTATAAAATTATAATTAAAATTATGATAAATCAATAAAAAGAAAAAATTTAATAGCGTTTGAGGTTATTTATTATTAGGTAAAAGTAAACATTATGATGAATAACATACAATTTGAACAACATAATGATTCTAGAACGTTCAAGAATGAAAAAGTCTCCATTGATGGTTAATGAGATAGGTGAACCCCCGAAAATTAAAAATTTCTCACGCACCAGATGTTGCCGTGAGGTGGGTATTGAACAATGAAAAAATTCCAAATATTAAAGTACAATTAATTTCTATTATTATTGTGTTGTTGTGCGTTTGGGGTGTGGGGGGTTTGGGTATCACATTAGAATTAGGGAGTTCATAATTTTCTTCGCAAAAAATTATACTATTTATATATGATAAAAATATTTTTTTATGTATAAATAATAGATGTCAAAACCCCTTTTATTTACTTCTTAAAATTTTAAAACTCCGTTGGTACCCATATATCCTAAGACCAAAATAGTAAATTTAATGACATCGTGAATAAGTTGTATCAAATTTCATTTTAATCAAAATGACAGAATTGATATATATAGTTTTAGGAAAGCGTATCTTACAAGGACTATATATACACACATACGTGAAAACTATTTCCAAAAAGTAAAAAATAGGTCCACGAATATACGCTTATAAAAAATATTTAATAAATCAAACAACTTAAAAGGTAATTGCATATTACTTTTTATTTTATTAATAAAGTAAATTATAGCAATAACATAAAATATTATTATCTATGAGTTAAATGTATCGTATAACAGGAGAGGGCATTAGTCAAAATTTGTTTGGTTGGGGATTTTCAGGGTTGGTTGATATGTAACTAGCTAATATAGGGGTTTCTTGAGAAGGTATGAAAAAGGTTATATTATAAAGACATTTTAGGAACACATAATGAGCTTTTTAAATTTTATTTGCTTGAAACTTACTGATTGAAAGCTATTTTAAACCTCCCTTCGTTTTAAAATAAATTATGGATAATTCTTCAAGAAACTTCAATTCTACAAAATAAAACATATATTTTTTATTAATTTATTCTTAATCTAAAGTCTTGAAAATAATAATAATTCTAATTTTTCATTTGTTTAAATAAAGATAAAATTGAAAGGAAAAAAATAAACTCTTCTTTTAATTTTGTGAAATACTAGAATTTGTTTTTAAAAAAATGAGAAGATATACACACAAACATTAATGATTGTGGAAGTAAAGTATGAAAATTGATAATGAGGTGGCAAATATATGTCAATAAAGTAGTAATCTTAACGAATTCTCTAACAATCACATAAGAAGATACCAATTAATAGAAAGCTTAATTAACTGTTTAATTCGTGGAATTATTATTCAAATAATTTTGGATAATCTTAGAATTAGCATTAGTGTTGTCTTAAGTTTTTATTATTTTATTTTTTAAATAATTTTTAATACCTAATAAAATTATTTTTTCCTTCGTTATAATTAATATAACATTTCAGGTAAAAAAAATATGTTTTTAAAAATGTTTTGATAAAATTTTTTATGAATTAATTCGTACTATATATTAATTTTTTTATAGGCTATAATAAAAATTAATAAATGAATGAATCAAAACCCGCCTTAACAATGAACAATATAAGAAGAAAAGAAAATTTAATTAACTAGATGGGATCCTCTAGCAGAGATGATGGTTTGAATTATAATTATAAATAATAGCAATAATTTATCTAATTATAATTTATAATAACAGGTTTATGGACGAAAGAAGTGAGCGAGACTAACACTACAAGAAAATAGGTCTTTAACGAGGGAAAATTCAGTTGTTAAAAGTATAAATCCGGTCGTTATTAGTCAATAACGACCGATAAAAATCCCGTCGTCACCGGTCGTTAGTAGCTCCGACGTTAAAAGTTAATGACCGGATTAAATTCCGTCGTTAAAAGTTAACGACCGAATTAAATTTGATCGTTAAAAAGCTTTAATGACGACAAAAATCCGGTTGTTATACCTTCTTTGTAGCAACCAAATTTTTCCTTTACTAATTGATTTTCTAGTTATTAAAAAAAAGGCAAGCCCGGTACACTTCCGAGGAGGGGTCTAACCACAAGAATCAATTGTAGAGTAGTCTTACCTTGCAATTCTACCAAATGATGTTACCAAGGTATGAACCCGTGACCTTCTGGTCACATTACAACATCTTTACCAGTTACTCCAAGGCTCTCTTTAGTTCTAGTTATTAAAACCTTAATTATAACCATAAATCAAATCAGCAAAAGTACAAACTACCTATGGATTTACACACAGAAACATACAAAAACATGCACATATGAAAATATACAAATTTATTATATTCATACAAAATTTCATAGTTCACTACAAAGAATGATATTGCGTAAAGTTACAAAAATATAGACATACAAATTTATATAATATTATATTTTTTAACTCTTAATAAAATAAAAACTAGAATATTTTAAAACAATTTTTGAAATATGAAATACTATCTTCCTGTGCTTCAAAATTTTCTGTTGCTTATACTTCTTTACACTTTTTCTGAGGATGAGTTCTTCAAACTGCATGACCTTTCAAAATACAAGTATAGAAACTTCATGTAAAAGTATTAATAATACTCCTAATAACTATTATCTTCCTTTTTCTTTTTCGCAAAATCAAAGATTAACCACAATAAAATATAAAATTTGTTTCTGTTCTCACAACCATATAAAAAGAAAGTTTGGCTTCCTAGTTCTAGACTTAAAATTGTTTGTGTTGTATTTTGCACCTTAAGATATTGACTTTTTGCATATTGCTTCATGGATGAAACCCCTAACTTTTTTTAATTTCACTTTTTATACTAATGACATTCACCTAATATAAATAATTCAACATCATTAAAATTATTATGAAGATACAAATCAATTATATCATCTTAAATTTTAAATAATAAAAAAATCGCGATTCTTAATCAATTAGTTGTTGATTATATGTCATGTAAAATTTTTAAATTTTCTGTTTGTAAAATTTCACGTTATACTTTTCTAACTTAAACAAATGATTTTTCTTTGTATACACTTGCTGGTTTCATAACCAATAATGGAAAAAAAAATCATCACAATATATATTTTTTTTATTAGAAGAAACATTATTATTGGATATCGATTCTTAAGTCTATTGATCGAGGTAATTTGCAAGTGGAGAAACATCTTTCCTCTTGAGAAAATTACTAACGACAAAATTTATTTAACTTTTCTACCTTAAATTAATTCCATAAGCTCATAATTATATATTTAATATTATTACTTTTATTGTTAGTTTTTTGTTTCATTACAATTTTTTGTTTTGACCTACTTCATCTTGCATCTTTAAAAATGTCAAGTAAAGATGAATAAATTGTCTCTCAAAATAAAAACATATATAAAAACTATATTAAGAAAATATTTAAGTTAAAAGAATTATGTCAAAAAGATTGTAACTAAATATTTTTATAATATTTCAAAATTTTATATAATTGAATATAATACAAATGATGGATAGAGTTATTAGAAAATAATAAATTAATATTTTTTTCTTTTTATTAAAGTTTTTTTTTTATGAAATAAGCAAAATTATAAAAGATGGAGGATTTTTATCAGAATGATTAACAAAACACCACTTGTCATACTTATAACATGATTTGGTCTGATCTATTTATTCTCATATTAGTTAAACATATTTTTACACTAACTAATATGTTTTAACAATGGCATGATATGCTTTTTAAAAATCAAATTTGTCCCCTCGTTAATGTTAGATTAAAATTTATTTTTAATGACCGAAAAAAGATTTGGTCGCTATAAGTGTATTTATAATAATCGAAAAAAATTGGTCACTATAAGTGTATTTGTAACGACCGTAAAATAATTTGGTCACTATAGGTGTCACGCCCGGGGAGGGTACCCTAGGCGTGGCCGGCACTTAGAGGCTATTGCTAGCCCCCAGGCGAACCACTTAGCATTCATCACATCATTCATTATAAACATTGCGGAAGGAGATAGAAGATAATACCTAAACAAAGTGGGCCAATGGCCAAACATCAAAACTGTTCATTACACCAAGCAAAGGAATATTGCTCAGGTATCATAACATTCACCTTGACTACACCATTATGTCTACAAAGCCTCTAACATTCCTTAAAACGTCTAAGAAGAGGACCATGACAAACCATGGCTACTCGACTCAAAAGAACAGGATAACATTCATAAATAAAGGTTTCCTCCGGAAACAAGGAGGCTCACCACAGTCAGAACTTGGAAACACTTGACCTTAACGGGGCGGCTGCTGAAGTCCTCTAGCTCCTGTATCTGCATCATGAAACGATGCAACGCCAAATGGCGTCAGTACGTGGAATGTACTGACATGTAAAATAGCTGAAAACACATTGTTAGGAATATACAAACATAACGCACATCATCATGAGACCTTAACATTTACATCAGGGAAACCTTAACATTGACCTTTTCATTAACATTGACCATTTCATTGGAGTACCCTTAGAAAACCCTTTTCAAGAAGGCCTAACTGGGAGTTTCTTTAACCGACAACCATCACTTATGAGCCAGTGATGATACAACGAAGCGATGCCGTTGCTACATCCGTCCAATACCCTGCCCGGGGCAAAGGACATTCATTAGAAAATATTAGTCCTCATTTGGGACAAGAAAGGTGCCATCCGCGTTGCGGTTCAATCCTCTCTTCCTACGCGGGCCATATAGTTAATGGATTCAGGTGGTACTCACCTTTCTATCCATTTCGGTGCTCAATACTTCTCCCAGGACTCGACATTGCTCATAAAACATTAACATTCATTAGTCCCATAGGGATGCATTTCATCATCATTAGTCCCCATAGGGGCCAAATACATTATCATTGGCATCAACATTCATTTGTCCCATAGGGACACATTACATTATCATTAGCATCTCCTTTACATCAACATTTACATCATTGTCATTCCATCTCATTAATATCAACATCATTGACTTTAGGGGCACTCGTTTAGGAACTTTGACTCTCAACTTAGAGACAATCCCACACTCACATTCTCAACATTCATCATTCATTAATTTATCATTACTCTAGACTCTACACACACACCCATGTTCATCATGCATGCTTTTCTAGGATACATATACAATAGGTATGGGGTTTTTAACTAAATGCTTTTCAAGAAAATAGTTTAAAAAGGATGCATGAGGGTTTTTATGAGGGTCATCATCAATGCAGGAAAATATGTAGGTTTATGCATAAAATAATGGCATTTATTCATTACATTACATGAATTAACATGTTTCACTTCATTACCCTAACATCATTCACCATTAAACTTTAATACATTACTCATGGGGCACATGGGAGGACATTCCCATGTTTTTAAGTTTAGCCTTACATACATGAAAGAAGATAGTTACACTAAAGCACCTTCTTTCCTCTTGCTCTCCTCAACCTCCTTCAAGCCCTAGCCTTAAGAACCTTAGGAAGACTTCTTCAATGGGGTTTTTCAACCCTTTTTCGTGAAAACCGACCTATATAGGTCATAGGGGTACGTTTAGGATAGGTGGGATTGGACCATAATGCCCTTGGAAATTTTAAGAAATTAAATTCCGTCCTGAAATAACACAGTCCACGACGCGGACTGGTCGCGGACAGTGTATTTTCGGAAATTCAACTCCGTCGAAATTTTCAGGAAAAGATAAGTGTGTCTCCGCGACCAGTCCGCGTCGCGGTTCCGTCGCGGAGGCTCACTGTTTTTCGTTTTGGAACGAAAAATTATCTTTTGACTCGGTTGCTCTAAAATTCGACCGAGACCTTTCCCCCACTCCATTTTCAGTGCTGATCATGAATCCGCTCTCGGATTTCCGATCCGAGCATTGGAAGGCATGTCTCTCGCACACTTCTCCTTGAGGGGTAGTTTGGTAATTTCACGGGCGTTACATTATCTCCCCCTTGGGATCATTCGTCCTCGAATGATAAGTAGGGAAGTATTTTAGCACGAATAGGCTCACGACTCACCTCAATATTACTTTGATAACCTACTACCTTCATCTTTCATTGGTCTTTAAGCTCATTTATTCAACATTAACAATTTCACATGGAATTCATGTAATATACATTAATTTACATTAAGTAGAGTCATTACCTTCGATGCTTCTATCGACCTCGAGCACGAACAAGTGCGGGTACTTTGCTTTCATCTCCTCCTCAGCTTCCCATGTGGATCCTTCAACAAATTGATTTCTCCACAGTACCTTAACAGAAGCTATCTCCTTGTTCCTTAGTCTGTGAACCTGCCGATCAAGGATTTGGACTGGGGTTTCCTCATAGGACAGGCTGTCCTTGATTCCTGTGCTCTCTACAGGCACTACCAAGGCAGGATCCCCTAAACATTTCTTCAACATTGAGACGTGGAACACTGAATGAATCCCATCTAATTCAGAGGGTAGTTCCAGCTCATAAGCAACCTTTCCAATCCTTCGCACAATTTGGTAGGGACCAATATAGCGAGGACCCAACTTCCCTTTCCTCCCAAACCTCGTGACGCCTTTCATAGGTGATACTTTCAGATAAACCCAGTCATTCACCTCAAACTCTAAATCCCTTCTCCTTACATCTGTGTACGACTTTTGGCGGCTCTGGGCTGCCTTTAACCTTTCTCGTATAGTCTTCACCTTTTCCATGGACTGGTGGACAAGGTCTGGCCCAATCAGCCCGGCCTCTCCCACCTCGAACCACCCAATGGGCGATCTACATCTTCTCCCATACAAGGCCTCATAAGGGGCCATTTGGATACTCGCATGATAACTGTTGTTGCATGCGAATTCAATCAAGGGTAAATGGTCGTCCCAATTTCCTTTGAAGTCAAGAACGCATGCTCTCAACATGTATTCCAACGTCTGGATAGTGCGTTCTGCCTGGCCATCCGTCTGTGGATGAAAGGCCGTGCTCAAGTTCACCTTAGTACCCAGCCCTTTCTGGAACGACTTACAGAAGTGAGAGGTAAATTGGGCTCCTCTGTCTGAAATAATAGACAAGGGAACTCCGTGCAATCTCACTATCTCCTGAATATATATTTTGGCATAATCTTCGGCAGTGTTAGTCGTCTTGACTGCTAAGAAATGTGCTGATTTCGTCATTCTGTCTACAATCACCCATATGGAGTCATGTTGCCTCCGGGATTTCGGTAAACCCGTGACAAAGTCCATGTTCACCATCTCCCACTTCCATTTTGGAATTTCAAAATTTTGAGCCAGACCACTTGGCCTTTGGTGCTCAACCTTGACTTGCTGGCAGTTGGGGCATCTGGAAACGAATTCTGCGATGTCCCTCTTCATTCCACTCCACCAATAGACTTCTCTCAAGTCGTGATACATCTTGGTGGAACCTGGATGGATGGAGTACTTAGCATTATGGGCCTCAGCTAAAATCCTTTCTCGAACACCATCAACATTAGGGACACATAATCTGTTCTGGTACCTCAGTACCCCATCTCCCCCTTTGGAGAAGGCCATCACTTTTTGCTTCTGAACATCTTCTTTTAGTTGGAGTATAATGGGATCTCGATCCTGCTTCTCTTTAACTTCAGTCACCAGGGATGATGAAGACCCATTTTGAACACTAACTCCTCCTTCATCATTCTCTTCAAGTTGGACCCCCAATCGGGCCAACCTGTGCACCTCTCTCACCAGTTCTTTCTTTTCTTCATCAACATGGGCCGTGCTACCCATAGACAACCTGCTAAAAGCATCAGCAACAACGTTAGCTTTACCTGGGTGGTACATGACGCTCATATCATAGTCCTTGAGCAACTCTAACCATCTCCTCTGTCGCAGATTGAGCTCCCTTTGGCTGAATACATACTGCAAGCTCTTATGGTCTGTGAACACATCCACATGCACTCCATACAAGTAGTGGCGCCAGATTTTAAGTGCGAACACAATGGCTGCCAACTCAAGATCATGGGTAGGATAGTTTCGTTCATGAACCTTAAGCTGTCTGGAAGCATAGGCTACCACCTTTCCTCTTTGCATTAACACGCACCCCAACCCAACTCTAGATGCGTCACAGTATACCACGAAGTCATCTGTTCCGTCAGGCAAGGTCAAAACAGGTGCAGTGGTTAACCTGGTCTTCAGCTCTTGGAAACTTTTCTCACATTCGTCAGACCATTGGAACTTAGCCTTTTTTTGGGTCAGTTTGGTCAATGGTGCAGATAGGGAAGAAAACCCCTCCACAAACCTCCGGTAGTAGCTTGCCAACCCCAAGAAGCTTCTTATGTCAGTCGGAGAGGTTGGCCTTGGCCAGCTTGCCACCGCCTCAATCTTCTGGTTATCCACTCGAATACCATCACCCGAAACCACATGGCCTAGGAAAGCCACTGACTTAAGCCAGAATTCACACTTGGAGAACTTAGCATATAACTCGTGGTCCTTAAGAGTTTGAAGGACAACTCTGAGATGTTTAGTATGCTCTTCCTCATCCTTCGAATATATCAAAATATCATCAATGAAGACGATTACAAACATATCCAAGTAGGGTCTAAATACCCTGTTCATCAAGTCCATAAAGGCTGCTGGTGCATTGGTCAACCCAAAGGACATCACTAAAAATTCAAAATGACCATATCTTGTCCTGAAAGCTGTCTTTGGGATATCACACTCCCTCACCTTTAACTGATGGTAACCCGATCTGAGGTCTATTTTTGAAAAACATGAGGCACCCTGAAGTTGGTCGAACAAGTCGTCAATCCTAGGAAGAGGATATTTGTTCTTGACTGTGACCTTGTTCAGTTGCCTATAATCTATACACATTCGAAGCGTCCCATCTTTCTTTTGCACAATCAAAACTGGAGCACCCCATGGGGAAACACTGGGTCTAATAAAACCCTTCTCTAACAGGTCTTTTAACTGTTCTTTTAGCTCCTTCAGTTCAGCGGGGGCCATCCTATATGGCGGAATTGAAATAGGCTGCGTATCGGGGAGTACATCAATACCGAAGTCAATCTCCCTATCAGGAGGGACTCCAGGTAAATCCTCCGGGAACACCTTAGGAAACTCATTAACAACTGAGACCGACTCAAGAGTAGGGGTCTCAACATTATCAGCTTTAACTCTTACTAGGTGGTAGATACACCCCTTAGAGATCAACTTCCTTGCCCTTAGGTAAGAAATAATTATACCCTTGGGTGCAACATAACCTCCCTTCCATTCTAAGACCGGTTCAAGTGGGAATTGAAACTTAACCACTCGGGTTCTACAGTCTATGGATGCATGACAAGCGTGAAGCCAATCCATCCCAAGGATCACATCAAAATCCACCATCTCTAATTCTACCAAATCAGCCAATGTATCCCTATAATAAATGGATACTACACAGTTTCTATAGACCCTTTTTGCCAGAATAGACTCTCCAGTAGGAGTTGAAACGGAATATGGCTCACGTAAACATTCTGGGGCAACTTCGAACTTATTAGCCACATAGGGAGTCACAAAGGATAAGGTGGCACCCGGATCAAGTAATGCGTAACAGTTATAAGAGAAGATTTGAAGCATACCCGTTACAACATCTGGGGCAGCCTCTCGGTCCTGCCGATTTCCCATAGCATACAGGCGGTTCGCTCCGCCTCCAGCATTCGTAGCAGTAGCCCTCTGTTGACTGCCCGCAGGGGGCGCTGTAGATGACTGGGCTCTATTACCTCTGTCGTTTCCCCTCTAGCTCCTCATAGGACATTCAATCTGGATATGGCCAGGCTGTCCACACGTATAGCATAAATTGGTGCCTTCCCGACACGCGCCCAGATGTTGTTTGCCACATCTGCCACAAGTTGCTTTTTCTCTGGGGCCCCTGGGCGACACTGGCCTGGGACTGAGATACCTGTGCTCTGAAATTCTGATGGCCCTGGGTCCTTTGGTCATACCTGTGCTGCTGAACAGGTGCATTCGCTATCGGTGTTGCATGGCGAGGAGGTTTCCTCTGAAAGAAGTTCTTGCTGCCCTTGTCCCCCTTTTGCTGGTTTTGTTCCTGGCCCGCAGCCTTGGCTTTCTTGCTCTGCTGTTCCTCCCTGTCCCTCTTCTTGTCCTCTTCGGTCTGTTGGGCGTAAACCATCAGCCTGGAAATATCCATGTCTAGGATCAGCAATGCTGCCTTGCACTCCCTCTTCACATGTCTGCCCAGTCCAGACACAAATTTTCTCATCCTGGCCCTCATATTAAGAACCATCTCCGGAGCATACCTCGACAACTGGGTAAACTTTAGGCTATACTCTTTGGCGGTCATACCCTCCTGTTTTAAGTTCACAAACTCTTCAACCTTGGCTTCCCTTAACTCTTGGGGAAAGAAATGATCGAGAAAAGCACTCTCGAACTCTTCCCACTCGGCTGGTTCAGCACTTTCACCTCTGACATCCTCCCATTGGTTGTACCAAATGTTAGCCACATCCTTAAGTTGATATGAGACCAACTCCACTCCTTCAATCTCACTTGCATGCATTGCCCTTAGGATCTTGCGCATTTCATCAATAAAGTTTTGCGGATCCTCCTCAACCTTAGAACCCGTATAGACTGGCGGATTCATCCTCAAAAAATCTCTGAGCCTGGAAGCAGCAGTTGGCTCTTGGGAACTGGAGCTTGGGGCCTGGGGACCACGACTGCCACTTTGCGAGGCCACCAACTGGGTGAGCATGGCAATGGCTCCCCTGAAGTCTGCCTCTGAAGTGGGGGCTGACTGTGCTGGGGGTGCTGGTGGAGCCTCAGCAGCTCTAGCTGGTCGTCCCCGTCTCCTTACCTCACGTTCTGGCAAGGGGTTCTCAGTATTTGGGACAGAACCATCTCTTTGGGCAGCAGTGCGTTTTGGAGGCATTATCTGCAAACGGGTAACACACGAGTTAAAGAGATTTGCTTAAAGTCAAGCTCTAGTGCACGACTCAGAACATCAAAGAAGTGGAACCATTTCCTAATGCCCTGTAGCATCCTGTTTATGAAGTGTGGTGCACAACACACGCATAAACGAGACTCTACTAGACACGGCTTCGTAGACTCCCTAGGACTCTTGAACTCTGTGCTCTAATACCAAGTTTGTCACGCCCCGGGAGGGTACCCTAGGCGTGGCCGGCACTTAGAGGCTATTGCTAGCCCCCAGGCGAACCACTTAGCATTCATCACATCATTCATTATAAACATTGCGGAAGGAGATAGAAGATAATACCTAAACAAAGTGGGCCAATGGCCAAACATCAAAACTGTTCATTACACCAAGCAAAGGAATATTGCTCAGGTATCATAACATTCACCTTGACTACACCATTATGTCTACAAAGCCTCTAACATTCCTTAAAACATCTAAGAAGAGGACCATGACAAACCATGGCTACTCGACTCAAAAGAACAGGATAACATTCATAAATAAAGGTTTCCACCGGAAACAAGGAGGCTCACCACAGTCAGAACTTGGAAACACTTGACCTCAACGGGGCGGCTGCTGAAGTCCTCTAGCTCCTGTATCTGCATCATGAAACGATGCAGCGCCAAATGGCGTCAGTACGTGGAATGTACTGGCATGTAAAATAGCTGAAAACACATTGTTAGGAATATACAAACATAACGCACATCATCATGAGACCTTAACATTTACATCAGGGAAACCTTAACATTGACCTTTTCATTAACATTGACCATTTCATTGGAGTACCCTTAGAAAACCCTTTTCAAGAAGGCCTAACTGGGAGTTTCTTTAACCGACAACCATCACTTATGAGCCAGTGATGATACAACGAAGCGATGCCGTTGCTACATCCGTCCAATACCCTGCCCGGGGCAAAGGACATTCATTAGAAAATATTAGTCCTCATTTGGGACAAGAAAGGTGTCATCCGCATTGCGGTTCAATCCTCTCTTCCTACGCGGGCCACATAGTTAATGGATTCAGGTGGTACTCACCTTTCTATCCATTTCGGTGCTCAATACTTCTCCCAGGACTCGACATTGCTCATAAAACATTAACATTCATGAGTCCCATAGGGATGCATTTCATCATCATTAGTCCCCATAGGGGCCAAATACATTATCATTGGCATCAACATTCATTTGTCCCATAGGGACACATTACATTATCATTAACATCTCCTTTACATCAACATTTACATCATTGTCATTCCATCTCATTAACATCAACATCATTGACTTTAGGGGCACTCGTTTAGGAACTTTGACTCTCAACTTAGAGACAATCCCACACTCACATTCTCAACATTCATCATTCATTAATTTATCATTACTCTAGACTCTACACACACACCCATGTTCATCATGCATGCTTTTCTAGGATACATATACAATAGGTATGGGTTTTTTTAACTAAATGCTTTTCAAGAAAATAGTTTAAAAAGGATGCATGAGGGTTTTTATGAGGGTCATCATCAATGCAGGAAAATATGTAGGTTTATGCATAAAATAATGGCATTTATTCATTACATTACATGAATTAACATGTTTCACTTCATTACCCTAACATCATTCACCATTAAACTTTAATACATTACTCATGGGGCACATGGGAGGACATTCCCATGTTTTTAAGTTTAGCCTTACATACCTGAAAGAAGATAGTTACACTAAAGCACCTTCTTTCCTCTTGCTCTCCTCAACCTCCTTCAAGCCCTAGCCTTAAGAACCTTAGGAAGACTTCTTCAATGGGGTTTTTCAACCCTTTTTCGTGAAAACCGACCTATATAGGTCATAGGGGTACGTTTAGGATAGGTGGGATTGGACCATAATGCCCTTGGAAATTTTAAGAAATTAAATTCCGTCCTGAAATAACACAGTCCGCGACGCGGACTGGTCGCGAACAGTGTATTTTCGGAAATTCAACTCCGTCGAAATTTTCAGGAAAAGATAAGTGTGTCTCCGCGACCAGTCCGCGTCGCGGTTCCGTCGCGGAGGCTCACTGTTTTTCGTTTTGGAACGAAAAATTATCTTTTGACTCGGTTGCTCTAAAATTCGACCGAGACCTTTCCCCCACTCCATTTTCAGTGCTGATCATGAATCCGCTCTCGGATTTTCGATCCGAGCATTGGAAGGCACGTCTCTCGCACACCTCTCCTTGAGGGGTAGTTTGGTAATTTCACGGGCGTTACAATAGGTATATTTATAACGATCGGAAAAACATTTGGTCACTATAAGTAAATTTATAACGACCGAAAAAGAATTTGGTCATTATAAGTGTATTTATAACGACCGGCGATTTATTTCTCGTCGTTAAGAAATGGTCGTTAAAAGTCTCTTTTCTTGTAGTGTAAGACAGATAAAAAAGAAAGACGAGCATCATGTTTTTTAGATATAACTTGTATCTCAATTTCGCATATCACAAATATACATATACATATATACACAATTTTATTTTTCTGAAATTTCTCTTACCTCTCTCTTCTCGAGCTCTTCAATATTGTAAAAAGATACAATATGTATCAATCTTTTGTGATACGCTAATGAAAAAAATATATTGATATAATGTTTAAATCGACAATCAACAACCACATAAAAAATATTGAAGACTAAAAAGACAAATGTAGATCAGGGGCGGATCCAACCATCCCGGGTGCTCGAGCACCCATTGACCCCGAAATTTTTTTTGTGCATCTACATAGAAAATATGTAAAAATTGTATAAATATAAAGATAAGCACCTAGTGACCAATGGGTGTTTTGATTCTTGCACCTATAGTTTTTAAATCCTAGATCCGCCATGAATATAGATAAAAATAATTCAAGTAATAAGATGGGAGAAAGGTTGGAGAACCGCCAGCAAGAGAGGAAAAAGATTTACTATGAAATCCTAAGTATAACTATATATGTTAGAATTTTTTTTTTAAAGTATCCCTAGATCATGTATATTTAATAGCTATGTTTACTTAGTATTTAATTCTCATATAATTACCCATTTGAATCTATTTTATAGAATATTTAAAAATATTTTTTATTTATTATTTTAATATATCATATTTAGAAAATATTTACCATCTATAGCAATTGTCCTATATATTTAAAAAGTGAATATATATATATAATGTATATAAACAATTAACGTACCATTCAAAGAACAAAAATTCTCTTAGATGCAAGTAATTAAAACCTGAATTATTAACCCTAAATTCGCTAGATCGAATCTCCGGGTAGCATTCTTTTTATACTTTTTAATTTTAGCACAAAATAATAAAAACAATTGTTGACTACAGCTGGTCGTACGTTTTTCTTCTCCTTCTTTTTTTTTTTTAAAAAAAATTATTGTTGACTACTTGAGTTAAATAATAATTACTAATTATTAATTTATTTAACTTGACTTTTTTGACTTTTCTTAAAGTAAACCCTTACTCCTTTTCTTCAACTCCACCGCTCCACAGTCTCCACGCCAGGAGACTTCCAATCTTCCATAGTCCATTGCTATTTGCTAAGTCAATTTTATATTAGACAAGAATTTTAATTTTATTTCAATATTCTAAATTCCTACGGAACATTAGTTAAAGAATGAAAAAAAATAGAAATTATTAAAGTTAGGTAATCCTTTAATTTTACAATTTTCAAATTGTGCAATAATCAATATGATATTGAACCAAGTTAATTGAAACTAAGTGTGAATTGAATTGAATTTTTTAATTTTGTAGGAAAGTGTTCTAATTTTGTGAATTGAGATGGATAAATTTTTCACAAAGTTTAATCATTCTCAAGCAAGTTCTAGTAGGGACGTCAATCATTCTTATCTTATAAATGATTTTGATTTGGGTTCACTTGAAGTAGATCTAGGAAAAAGAATACTGATTGTCGACTATGACCCATCACATACGGGATGAAGTGAGGAGATATTATATTAAAAAAAGGCATTGTCAACCTCATATGAGTTTATATCCTTCAACTGAAATTGGAAGTAGAATGCGTCAATTTTGTTAAAATTGGTTTAAAGGTCTATATTCTAAATGATTGGAGTATAGTGTAGAGAAAGATTTTGTGTTTTGTCTATGTTGTTAATTATTCAAAAATAATTTTTTTTATGAAAGTACGAGTGGGTTTTACACAAAAAATGGTTTTAGAAGTTGGAATAAGGCACTTGAAAGATTCTGGTTGCATGTTGGTGATGTTAATAGCATTCATGATAAATGTTTCAATAAGATGTTGGATTTGTGAAATCATCATCAATCAATTCAAGTTGTTCTTGACAAACATTCTCAGAAGTTAAAAAGTGAGTATCAAATACATTTGGAAGCCTCAATTAATGTGTCAAGACTTCTTTTGAAATATGGATTACCTTTTCGAGGTCACGATGAAAGTGAATCTTCAACTAGTCAAGGCTTCTTTCTAGGACTTTTGCGATGGCACGGGAAAAAGCATCCGGACGTGGGAAAAGTGATATTAGAATATGCCCCACAAAATGATACTTTGACTTCTCCTTTGATCCAAAGGATATTGCCAATGCTTGTGCGAAAGATATGTTGACAACTATAATTGGAGATTACTTTGGTATATTAGTTGATGAATCCAAAGACATCTCACACAAAGAACAAATGGCTCTTGTTTCACGTTTTGTTGATAAGAATGGTGATATAGTTGAGCGATTTATAGTTCTTGTCCATGTTAGTGATATAACAACATGCTCTTGAAGAAAAAAATTATTCTTTTCTTTCTGATCACTCACTAAGTCCATCCAAAATATATGGACAAGTTGATGATGGGGCTAGTAACATGAAGAGAGAAATAAATGGTCTCAGAACTTTGATTATGAAAGATAGTCCATCGACATATTACATTCATTGCTTTGCTCATCAATTGCAACTAACACTTGTGGCTATTTCTAAGAAACATTTGGATGTTGAAGACTTATTTGATCATGTTAGTAATGTGTTGAATGTTGTTAGAGGATCTTTCAAGCGTAGAGATTTACTCTGTCATCACTAAGCAAAAAAATTAGAGCAATTATTTGAATCTGGTGAAGTTCATAAAGGTCAAAGATTACATCAATAACACGGACTTTAAAGACCGGGTGATACTCGTCGGGGATCACATTTTAAAACTTTAGATAACTTTATTGTTATTTTCTCATCTATTGTTCATGTGCTTGAAGTGATTGAAGTCGAAGGTTCCACATCAAGTTCTAGAAATCAAGCTGAATATCTTTTGACAAAGATTAAAACATTCAAATTTATTTTTGTTCTTTACTTGATGTTGAAAGTATTGATAATGTCAAATGAGTTGAGCAAGATTTTATAAAAAAAAAGATCTTGATATTGTTAATGCAATGAAATTTGTTAATATTGCAAAGAAAAGATTACAAGATATGAGGAAAAATGGATAGGAGTCTTTGTTGGATAATGTTGCCTCATTTTGTGATTTGCATGATATCTTGATTCCCAAGTTGGATGAGTCTTTTTTTCCTGGAAAGTCAAAGCATAAGTCTTCTGGTGTTAGTTATTCGCACCACTTACGTGTTGAAGTTGTTTGTGCAGTTATTGATGTTCAACTTCAAGAGCCTAATGATCATTTTGATGTTGTTAGTACTGATTTACTTCTTGGAATGGGTAGCTTGAATCCGATCAATTATTTCTCTAACTTTTGCACAAATAGAATCATGACTTTAGCAAAGTGTTATCCAAGTGAGTTTGATGATGGAAAAATTCGAGACTTGAGTTACCAACTTGATACTTTCATTATTCATATGCGAAGTGGTAATCCCAAGTTCTCTAACTTGCAAGGAAATCAAGATTTAGCAAAGGCATTGGTTAAGGAAAATCTTGTGGAGACTTATTCACTTGTTTATTTACTTGTGAAGTTGACTTTAATTTTACCTATTGCTACGACAACTGTAAAGAGTGCATTTTCATCCATGAAGCACATAAAAAATAATTTGCAAAATATCATTGGTGATCAATCCAGACCCCACTTGTGGGATTCAATTGGGTATGTTGTTGTTGTATCATTTGTCATCAATATTTGAATGATTGTTTGGTGTGTTACATAGAGCGTGATATATTTGCAAATGTAAGTAATGCCATTATTGACCGTTATATGAAAACTCGTCGTGGACAATTGTGAATTGAATGATGGATATTTATGATATTAGTAATATTATTTTAAGTTTTAACTTTATTCACTTCATGATCTTAGTAGACTTTGTTGAATGTGGAGTGTGAATTTGTAGCATATGTAAATTCATAAATTTTCATCTTATTACTATTCACATGCTATTAATTAATTTGTTACATAAATAAAAAAGATGAATAATTTGATCCAAACGTAAAAATAATTTAACTGGTGAATCTAGAGATTTGACACCCGTAGATTCTAAATCCTGGATTCGCCTCTGTATTCAAATGCTCTAAACTTGTTTTGGTAAAAATAATTTGTTCCATGGATTAGAACAAATTTATGCATGTAATATAGATATGATATACTATACATACAAGTAATTTTGCATGCAATATAGACGTATTACAAGTGTCTTAAAATATATTAAACTTTTTTGGTTATAAATTTACATTTGTTAAAAGTGACTTTTCGCAACAACTGAAGCTACAAGTCTTAGAATGAAATTCTATCAGTTCCATTATCTCTACAAGACGAAAATTGACCAAGGAGTATTGTTGTTTTCATTTTTAAAGTTTTATATGAAATTGAGCCCTTGAGTTAGATGCCACCATCCAAAAATGGGTGTGACGGCACTTGCCTGGCCCACCAAGACAAGTAAGCTAAAACCTACTCAATTTAATAATATAAACTAAAGCAGAAGAGCTAAAGTCTAAAGATAGGCCAAACACTAGGATAACAAGTCTACAAAATCATCCCAAGACTGGTGTTACATGTATAAGTCTCTATTATTGAATACAATAGAAAATAAGTACGAGTCTGAGTCTCAATCCTCAAATAGAACATAAGATAAATAGGAAGGACTCCGAGAATCTGCCAAATAGACCAGTCGCTACCTCTCGAATATCTAGGAAGCTCGGTCTGAATAGATGGAAGCTAACTCAGGTAGAACTGGGCTTACAACCTACAAACATATGTAAAAGCAAGGATGAATATGTGTTATTATTCATGAAGGATTGTAAAATTCATACAATATACAAGAGTTCTTGAGAAGATAAAAAGATTAGAGAATGAGATAAGAGAGAAAGTAGAAGATCGTTGATCAGATGATTTATTCATTCCAAATCCATTCTAAACAATTGATGTGTGATCTTATATAGTGATCACAACCATCTTCTGTACATTGCAACTAAATAACTAATTGCTAGATTAACTAACTGATTTACATGATCTAATAACTGTCTAGTAGAAAGACTAAACTACCCTTCTAAGTTACTTGTATTAAGCGACATCAACACTCCCCCTTAAGCTAGGTGTGTTGAATATGTTAGTAACACCTAGCTTGTTCTTGAGATGTTCATGCTGAATTTTAGTCAAGCTTTTTGTGAGAAGATCTGCTGGTTGATCTCTGGTGTGAATGTAGTGAGTGATTATCAGCCCTTATTGTATTTTTCTCTCAAAAAATGGCAATCCATTTCAATATGCTTGATTCTTTCATGGAAGACAGGGTTGACTACTATTTGAAGAGCGGTTTTGCTATCACTAAAGACTGTAGTAGGTTGAGTTATTGTTAAACCAAGATACTTCAGTAGTCCTACAACCAAGTTAGTTCAACAGCTGTGGTTGCTAAACTTCTATACTTAGCCTCAGCTGAGCTTCTAGATTCTATTATCTGTTTCTTAGATTTCCAAGACACTAAAGATTTACCTATTTTTATCAGAAATCCTGTCACTAATTTCCTGGTAAAAGGGCAAGCTGCCTAGTCTGCATCACAATATACAGTAACTTCATTAATATCCTTGCTGGACATTAGTAAGACTTGACCTAGTTGAGACTTGATATATCTTACAATTCTGAGTGCAATATCTATGTGAGATTGTTTTGGTTCTTGTGAGAATTGACTTAAAGTTTGTACTGTTAAGCAATGTCAGGTCTTGTTACTATTAGGTATAATAGTTTACTTATCAGGTTTTGATACCTTTCTTGATCAACTAAAGGGTCACTCTCAGACTTGATGCCAACATGTTGATCATACTCTTTAGAAGTAAGTTTTATATTGTTGTCCATTAGTGTGTTGAAAGGTTTAGTTGCTAATAGACCAGTTTAAAAAATGAGCTCTAAGGCATATTTTCATTGATGCATTGTTATCCCCGGACTTGATCTAGAATGAGCACAATGACTATCTCTTGATCAGACCTTTTTGTGAATAATGAATGATTAAACTGACTTTGTTTGAAGTTAAATTTGACAAGAGCCTTAGACAGTTTTATGTTTCATTGCCTTGGAGTCTGTTTTAGGCCATACGAGAATTTTAATGAGATCCAATAATACATAACCCTTTTGGGATTAAGAATAGACCATATGTACATCCATTTTGGATCTAGGTAACATCTTATCATGTTGACTAACATCTTTAGCAACACATACACATCCTATGACTTTGAGGTGATTTAGTGGTGGCTTTCTTCCATACAGTTTCTCATATGGTGATAGACTACCCAATATTTGACTGGGAAGTTTGTTAATGAGATGTACCTTAGCCAATATACAATGGCCCCAATACTCAATAGGAACGTGAGTCTGAAACCTCAAGGTTCCAGTAACTTCTAGGACGTGTCTATGCTTTCTTTCAACAACTCCATTTTATTGAGGAGTATAGACACAAGTAGTTTGTTGAATTATACCTAATAGCTTAAACACAGTTTGACATACAAAACTTAAGAACTCAGATGCATTATCTGTTCTTATATGCTTAACGGGTTTTTCAAACTGTGTTTTAATAAATATAAAGAAATACTATAAAGTAACATACACTTCAGACTTTTGTTTAAGCAAATATATTCATGTAACTCTAGATAGATCATCAATAATAGTGAGAAAGTATTTATTCTCATTGTATGTTTGGAACATTATAAGGTCCCCAAATGTCTACATGCAATAGTTCAAAAACATTGGTACTCTTAATAGTGCTAGATGGAAAAGGACATATGTTTTGCACATGGACATATTGCGCAACGAGTGACATTATTCTTTATTTCATCCAAACTGAAAGGTAGTAACTTTTTTAGAACTGAAATTAAAGTATGACCAAGCCTCATATGTCACAAACTAATCCCCAAATTGTCAGGTTTAGCAGATACTAAGTTCTGAGCTGCTAAGGAACAACTTGAACTGTTGTTGAACTGATGATTCAGCAAAATATACAATCCATCTACTTATTTACCAATCTTCTTCACTCTCCAGTGAAGAGATCCTGAAAAAGACGAAAGTCAGGAAAAAAGGAAGCATAACATTGCAATTCTTTAATAAGCTTAAAAACTGAAGGTAGATTAAATTGAAATTCAGGTAAATGAAATACATTTGAGACAGTACTTCTGGATAGTATAGAACTTGACCCTATGTGTGATATTAGAGTGACATTACCATTAGGTAAATGTACTCTTTTTGGAGAAGAGGACTCAACTATTGATGCTTGATCAAGCAAGTTGAGACTAAAGGCCATATGGTTAGTGGCACCAGTGTCCACTATCCACTCAGGATAATTTGGCATTAATAAAACTACATATTTAGGTATACCTGCTGTATTTGTAGATGCCTCAGTAGAACTGATATTAGTATTATTCAACAATTTTATGATTTTTTCATATTGATCTTTGGTGAATGGTGCACCTCTTCTTGTACTTTCAGGGTAGTCATAACTTGCCGAAGCAATGTTAGAGTTCTAAGCCTGTTGACATCCATATATAGGTTGACTCACTTGTGCAGTAATCCCTATAGAGATATCACCATTTAGTGGTTGGTTATATGATCCTAAGTCACCAAAACCACCCTCATGTTTCAAATTGTTGTCAGTGGTCATACTGTAAGCAACTCATGACTCCCTAAGGTTCCTGAACTCTTCTTCTTGTACAAAAAATTAAATTGATATCCAATAATCTTGAAACAATTTTCTTTGGTGTGTCCTGTAATTTTGCACACCTCACAGAAAAAATATTAATTCTTTTTTAACTTGTTGTTTCCTTCTTTGTGCCCATTACAATTTCCACCTTGATAGCCACTAGTTCTGGAGTGCATAGCACCTTTAAAGTGGTTGATTCCATTCATTGGATTACTCCCCGAAATTCTAGCATTAGCCGAGACACTTTTGTGGCTTTTATCTCTAATTATCATTGAGTAAGCTTGATTTACACTTGGTGTTGGACTCATAATCAAGATTTATGTTCTTGCTTAAATATAATACTCATTCAAGCTCATAAGGAATTGAAACAGCTTTAACTATTGCAAATGTGCTACATATTCTTTGACTTGGCACAATTACATGTAGGAGCTGGTACAAGGGCTTCAAATTCTTCCCACATATTTTTCAATTTTGAGAAATACACAAACACTGTAGCATTTCCTTGAGTAAGGGTTACAATTTCTTTATGTAAATTGAAAATTCTAGAGCCATCAATCTTACTAAATCTTTCTTGTAAATCCGTCTAGACAGATTTAGCATCTGAGGCATATATAATTCCTCTTAGTATATTTTTTGACACGGAGTTCGTTATCCAAGATAGTACAATAGAGTTAACTCTTTCCTAATGATTCCACATAGTTTCTGGAAATGACTCTTTGTCACAAGTACCATCTACTAAACCGAATTTATTCCTACCCGACAAGGCAATTCTCATAAATCAAAATCACATAGAGAGGTTTTCAATACCTGTTAGCTGGAATGAGATAATTTATGTACCACTCACATTTGATGAAGTGAAGAACAGAGGATGATTGTAACCTGTTTTAGGAAGCTGCCCTGCAAACTGATGTTGTGTTCCAATCCCATCTGTACCACACCCATTTGATCCATTCAAGTTTGGAATTGAATCATTAACTTGATCACTTGAATTACTCATTCTTCTTGATTATACAAGACGCAGATGCAGAAACAGTTGGATTCAATTTAGTTCACAAATTTTCGTGACCATCGATTCAACAATATAGAAGATGAATTATACTTCACTACTCTGATACCATGTTATTATTCATGAAGGATGGTAAGATTCATACAAGATACAAGAGTTCTTGTGAAGATAAGAAGATTAGGGAATGAGATAAGAGAGAAAGTAGCAGATTTGATCAGATGATTTATTCATTCCAAATCCATTCTAAACACTTGATGTGTGATCTTATATAGTGATCACAACCATCTTCAGTACGTTGCAACTAACTAATTAACTGCTAAATTTACTAACTAATTTACATGATCTAACACCTGTCTAGTACAAGGACTAAACTACCCTTATGAGTTACTTGTATTAAGTGATATCAACAGTACGAAGTACCAAAAACAACAAGCACTAAGCAAGAGGATCTAAACAACAAGTAAAATATACAGAACAAAATACTCCTTTGAGGGTTTGTTTTTGAATTGACTTTTTAAAAGTCGCTTATAAATTAAAAGTTAAAAACTTAATTTTTGACTTATGACTTTAATTTTTTTTACTTTTCAATTTAAGAAAAGTACTTAAAATGGCATTTTTATGTTTTTTAAACATTTTCAAAACTTTTAAAAGGAAAAAAAAGTCAAAAATTACTTAAAATAAATCAATCCAAACACCACTCAATAAAAATATTGTTGAATTAACTAGAATTAAAATGACAATTCACTTAATACGTTTACTGCCTTCGAATTTGTATGGGACTTATACATTTAAGATGAAAAATAATGGTGTTCCTTAATGGATGGAAGTAGCAACTGGGGATGTTTTTGGTACTTTGATTGGTCAAATTTCTTTCAGGTAAAAAATTCATAAAAATGAGTAAAATAACTTCTTTGATAAATATAGAAAAAACAAATTATAATATATGGTATTGTAAGTTCATTATATTGTCTCTTTCCCCTACCATCCGTAAGCGCCTCTCCGCCCTCCTCTTTTTTCATAATATTTTGTTAGATTAAATATAAATATCATAGAATAATTATATTCTTATATTTGTTAATCAAATACGAGAAAATAATTTTAAAAATTAATATATTAATTAAGAAAATAATTTTTCTTTTCCTTTCGACCAAGAGGACTGCGATGTCCATCTTTAACACTAATTAAATATTTGGGCTGAGACAATATTGGGGAAAAGGAAGATAAATTAGGTAGATATATTATAAAGTTATAACAAAGGGAAAAAAAGAGTTGAAAGACCTGCTATATGAATATGTAATTCTAAGAATCAACTAACCAAACAGAATTTAACTTAGTTTTTTTAAAAATCCAAAATAGTTAAACATAATTTTAGATATTGATTTAACACCCACCGTTGAAGATGTCTTGTTTGATCCATAAACTTGTGATGTTAATGGATATGCTAATTAATTAATTTAATCAACTTCAAATTTTATTTATAGATGAGATAGAGAAGTGTTTAGTTTCGTCGGGTATAGGTTTATGAGTCAGTTAAGAAATCAATTTATTAAATAATTGATTGATCAAAATGCTTTCAACTTTGTGATTGACTTTTCATCTGCATGGATAGGAAGATATGTTGTACAAGTACATTTTTTTTATATATACAATAACAAGTGGGGTCTAGAGAGGGTAGAATGTGCACAAATTTTACCATTACCTCATAGAGATGGAGAAGTTGTTTCTTGGGAACCCTAGTCTTGAAAACCCTAACCAGAATAAACTAGATATGGGAAAAAAGGAAAGGAAACAGAAAGAACGACTAATAACGAAAAACACATGATAGTATGTAAATGCGATACAATTAACATATATATAAGACAAATAATGACAAAACAGGATATAAAAACATGACAAATCTTATTATCCTATTATACCCCACGGTCAGACATCAACCTAACCCTACTAACCTATTAATTTTCTACTCTAATTCGCGACCTCCACCGCATCTAAGGTCATGTCCTATCTAATATGTATATATATATATATATTGCATATTTGGGAGGATTGAATTAGTAAATTAAAAAATTGTGCCTTTGTTCGACTGCTAGTCTTTCTTAAACCGTAGAATGTTTAATTTGAATTATTTTTCTAACAAAGTAATTAATGCTTAGAGTTTTTTCTAATTTAAAGAAATGAATTGTGAACTTTGATATGAGATAAAATAACATATTGTTATGCATAGAGTTGAAATACAAGGTAACTTACACGGAGATTTTTGTTCTAAAATCCAATCTTGTGTATTATACATTATATTTTATTATAATGCATATTTTCGGACAAATAAATTAGTATAATATAGGAAGATAACGTAATATTGTGGTCAAGCATAAGCGATAAACTTCCACTACAAAAAATAAAATTAAAATTAGCTGCAAAATATGTCGCTAATACGGTACTAAATTGATCGTAGTTTAAAATTGAATTTTTTATGGTCCGCCACTAAATAAAAATAGGGATGAGTTTTTTTCAATTTAGCTATCAAATTTGTTCATCGCTAACTTTATAGTCAAGTATTTTATTAATTTAATCCTTACGTAAAATACTAAGGTTGACAATAACATAAACTGGTTTTTCTCCTTTTTATATGGTGCTTTTCTTTTCGTAAATATTATTGTACTCCAATAGCCTACACATGCAATTGACATGGTAACTACTATAGGTTAACGATATTGCGTAAACGAAATTTCATGTATAGACATTATACTAGTATTTTTTTTAAACTTTTGAATGGTTATGAAAAAGAATGAATAAAATATATTTTTGTATCTAACTTACACTACAACAACTGAGGAATTTTGTGATAATAATATAATTATTGTAGTATTATATTTAGCGATAGTAATAAATATGAGTATTTATAATTAATATTTCATCTTAAAGTATTAGGATTAATTAACTATAAGTGGCCACCAATACTTTACATATCCTTCTTCCATGTATCAGTATTACATGAACAAAAAATATATATATATATCATAATAAGATATGAATAGGTAAAATTAGTTTATCTGCGATCAAAATATATATATATATATATTCTGTGAGTATTGCAGCTTTTGAAAAAAAAAATCAGGAAAAAATGAGGAAAGAATATTTGGAAAAAAAATTTAATAGAAAAATGATACACTTAGGCCTACTACATGCATGTGTTTAATATATTCACGAATTTCGTTAATGTATCTAAAATGAAAAATTATATCAACTTGAGATATTTTTATTTGTGTTCAATTATATTTGAATATAAAAATATCCTGTTGTATTTAATAGTACTAATATTTACCATTTTTATGGTTATATTAATGTTATAGTTTCGTCAATATTATTTATCAATTTATCTAATAGACGATAAGGCCAGTCTGTTATATCACATGGATTTAATTAATAAGTTACTAAGAATAACATGAACAAATTAACACACACCAAAAGATTAGAAAACTTATAGATGGAAGTAAAAGCCTAATTATACCTAACTTAAATCTTTAATAACAGAATATTTAGAATACTTAAAGGTTGTCATTAATTTCCATATTCTCTAATTGAAAAGACTAATTGAATAATCCTTGAAGCAAATTAATGAAATGAATGTAAAATTACACCCCCTCAACAACCTCAATATCTGACTCTCCAACTTTCCCTTTTTCTTCATTTTTAAATAAATCTTTTGCTCCTTTTGTTTGTGTACAAACTTATGAAATAGTAAATTATTTAATGCCTGACCAGCCTTCGTTCATCGCAAAATTAAAATTTTAATTTTATAAGTTTTAAATTTTATAATAATAATTTTAAGTAATGATAACTACATTCTAAATTTAATATATATATATAATAAATTTATTAATAAATATATAAACTTGTTGAATAAGATATGCTAAATTACATACACACTGCGTACTATACCACACCTGTCTTCATTAGCAAACAAGAGTAAAAACCAATTTAACTATATATTATATACACGAAAAATTAGTTTAATTATTTTTTACATTGTCGATAAATCTTAACATGTGATTGTAAGTTAGTTACTCGCTCTATTCTTTTTTACTTGTCACTGTTTATTTTTTGAGGTTAACTTAATTAAACTTTAAAGCTAAATTTAATATTTAAAATCTAATATTTAGATGGTTGAAAACTATATGAAAAATGTCATAAGTTGCAATTCTTCTTATACTAGTATGATGAGAAAATACATCTTAAAATGTTGGTAAAAATTCATGTAGTTTGACCTCAATAAGTGAAATAGTGATAAGTAAAAATGAAAGGAGAGAAAATTAAATAGTTTTTACTATATCAATTATCAAATAATGCTTATGAAGATATTTAGATGCGTTACGTAATAACTAATCTGATTGTGTAATATCTTTTACACCGTTAGTGTAAATTCTTTAACTAAATTGCTTCTTTTGTACTTGAAGAGAATTTGATATCCCACAAAAAAAAAAAAAAAAAAAAAAACTAATTAAAAAAATACATTTCCAGAAGTTCATATATCCTTCCAAACATTCAAAAACTGTCTAGTTGTTATCTCATTAATTAATTATAGCTTGTGTATTTTTTTACCATCAGTCCCACTCTGTACTTTTACTCTAACTTTTTTTTTTTTGTGAATTTTTAAAAATAATTATATGAATAAATATGAGAAGAATAAGCCATTTTAGTTGTTCTAGTTTTCATTTTTAGATTAATACTCTCTCCATCTCATTTTAGTTGTCATAATTTTCATTTTTAAAGTTAAATATTATAAACTTTGAGTAACATTTTAAGGTATATTTTTTCATCATATTAATGTGAAAAAATTACAATCGATAATACTTTTTTTTTGTTTTTGAATATAATTTTTATTTTAATATATTTAATTAATTTAATCTAATTTAATTTTAAAAATTAATCAAATTGACTTTCAAAAAACGTAACATGACCACTGAAACGGAATGATAGGAATAAGTAATTGAAATGCCTATGTTATTAAAAATAGTGATGGACTCAGACTTCAAGAGTCACCTCCTTGATTAGGTAAAAATAAAAATGTAAAACTATGAATTAAAACGTGTGAGAATTTTGAAATAAGATGATTAAAGTCTAATAGAAAAAAAGAAATTATTTTTTTATCAATAAGATGGAGCTCGCTTGGGGTTAGGGATTTATCCGTATCTTCTTCGTTGTAAAATTATAATTAAAATTATTTTTGTATGTGGATATAATAAATATTTAATCCTATTCAACTAATCTGTGTATATATTTTTTTATATTTTAAATCTTTCAAGTGAAAATCATGACTCTGCTACATATACACGCAAAACTTTAATTTTTCTCTCACTGCCGAATTTGTCGTGTAAAACCAACAAAAGTGACTGCCCATCAGTCATCTATATATCTCTAAACCAACCCACTTTCTTTTACTCTTCTTTGATATATAACTATATATTATAAATAAATATAACATCTTTATCTCATTAATTTTCTTTCATCTCATCAAGATTACTAATATTACTAGCCACAACTTTTCCGGCGACATACATGGCGGATGGTGGTGGTTCCGGTGATGATACAATTAGAGGTAGTTGTCCACGTGGCCACTGGCGACCGGCCGAAGACGAAAGGCTCCGGCAGCTAGTGGAACAATATGGTCCTCAAAATTGGAATTCTATTGCTGAAAAACTTCAAGGAAGATCAGGTATGTAACTAATCATATACTTATTGAGTTTTTGGATTATACAATTATAGTAGCCAAAAAATAATGTGTTGACTCGATCATCTGAAATGAATAGACTTATTTTTTCTTCACTTGAATTATAATTACAATACTTTAGATTCGAAGGAATCTAAGATTGAGTATCATGTCGTAAGGAGAAAAAATAATCGGAAAAAGAGATGCTTTTGATTATTATGGATTGATGCTACTGTTCTAAAATTAGGGTTAAGTTTTGTTGAAACAAATCAAACATTTTGAGTGTTTTATTTATGTCAAAAGTTGTCTAAATCTGTTTTAGCATCAAACCAAATACTTCTCAAGTCTATTACATTCATTACTGTTTCTGTTAGTTTGCTCATTTTATTATTATCTTTTTTTATAGATGGATAACATTTATTGATGTTTACTTACTTTTCCTTATTTTAAACTTGGCCAAAATGGGAATTTTTTAGCATCATACAAATATGAAGTCTTAACAGTTTCCATTGATAGTATCTTCTCAACTGTTATGAAAGCAAATTAAATGCAAAGATGTTGTTCTAGAAGTTAAGATACACATGAATTGTTTTATTTTTTCTTTTTGAAAATATTGGTAATCTTTTTTGGGACTAATTTTATAGGAAAGAGTTGTAGATTGAGATGGTTTAACCAACTTGATCCAAGAATCAATCGAAGGCCATTTACTGAAGATGAAGAAGAGAGACTTGTTGCTGCTCATAGAATACATGGCAATAAATGGGCACTAATTTCAAGATTATTTCCAGGAAGAACTGATAATGCTGTGAAGAATCATTGGCATGTCTTAATGGCAAGAAAACAAAGGGAACAATCCAAGATTTGTGGCAAAAGAAGCTTATACCAACAACATGATAATTTCCTAACTGATTCTAAATCACCCTCTTATGGTTTTCGACGAAGGAATAACAACAACAACAATAATACCAAAGTACAAGAAGGTAATTATGGCTCCAAAATCAACTTCTTTGAATTTCAAAACCCTAATAAAGATAGGGTTTTATCAATGTCCACATATACTTCTAATTCACCTGGAAGAATTGGGAGCCATTTGTTTAGAGAAAGCTCAATAGACCAAAAATCTTTATGTCAAAATAATTTAAGCTTTTCAAGCCACGGAGGAGATAATAATAATTACAAAAGGAGTACGTCTATTCAGAATCCTTTCAGTTATGTTGAAAGAAATGACTCTGACGACATAACTGAGAGGGTTGTGAATATTAGCCATACTACATTTTCCTTAGGGAAAATGCTCAGGGAAAACATGGAACAACAACACTATGGAGAAGAAACAAGGGAAAAGAAAGATATTCCCTTCATAGATTTTCTTGGTGTGGGGATTTCTTCTTGATTACCTTTGGCTAATTTTTTGTTTAATATTTAACAATTCTTTTTTTATTTCGTTTCATCCTTTAATTATTAAAATGTTATATATATACGTCCTAGTTATAATGTTAATTTCACCTATATAGTTGTTTTTCAAGTGATAGCTTAGCCTAGGCTGTTTCTTTAACCTCTAAGGTAAAAAGTACTCTTAGGTTTCACTTAATCATCCTAATTTCTTAGGGAGATGGAGTTTGACACTTGTAGCATAGTATGTATAATAAACTTTGGTATTATTCAACTATTTTATGGACTTTGGATTATGTATGGGAGTCAAGTTGTACTGATTTTTCTTAATTTTCTCAATGTGTTTTGTTTTCTTTTTCCCATGTGTTACATGACATGGAAATATTATCTTTTTTTGTTTGCCCCTCAATTTTCGAATTTTTCTTTTTGGTAGAAAGTACAAGTATCAATTTCGTGCAGGTAAGATTCAGTTGCTAATCTCTTAAGTGAAAAGATGTGATATATTAAATATATATCAGTGTCAAGAAGATGTAAAAATTGCAACATTTTAAGGTGAAGCTGCATATATACATATATATATTGTTGATAGCTATTTGAAACATGCATTGAAAGTTACTACATACTAGATTGATAAAGGAATATTTATTACATTATAACGTCCTCGTAGGTGGAGTTTGGCCATAAATATATTTGGGAGAAACTTGGGAACTAGTGTCTAGCCATAGCAAATATGTTTGGCAAATGCCCCAAGTTCTAGAAAAAACTAGAATTTGGGCCAAATTGTAGTTATTGGAAATTTTTAAAAATTACCTCAAAGTTTTATAAATAATCATAATTTATAGTTTTGGACGGAATATTATTCCTAGTTTGTTGTACAAAATTTATATTGATATATACATATTTTATATAATTTTTATGCGAGCTTGCTCTCCGAAGTTACTTCCAATTACAAGTAGTAATGGTATTTTTCTTTTTTTTTTTTTTTTTTTGCTTTTTTTTAAATAGATATTAATTGTGTTCTTCATCATTGTCATGATTTTTCATCGAACATGTTCACTATAAAATGTTATTCCCCCGTTTAAGAAAAGAATGACGTACTTTTATTTTTAGTTTGTTTAAAAAAGAATAACCTATTTCTTTTTTTTTTGGCAAAACTTTAATTTCAACTTTCCACGTGACATGTTTAAGGGTACAAGATCAAAAGACACCATAAGGTTGAAAAGTTTTCTTTCTTTTCTTAAACTCCGTGTCAAGTCAAATTTGGTTATTCTTTTTGAAACGGAGGAAGTAATACAAACTTATGACTATTTTTAAAACTTATGTGTATAAATCATAACTCGGGTCAGTGCCTAAGCTAGTAATGGTTTTTAAAAAAGGTTAAATATTTTTCCAAAATCTATGACAAACACACGGTAAAACTTTATTCAAAAATAACTTGGAAAAAATATTTAAAAGTTTGTGCCAAACGTTTGGCTTAGGTTTGAGGGTTATGAAATTTAGAACAGACAATAACCTCAATATAAATTAAAGAAGGAATATCAATAGCCAAAAATATATACTATATAAAATGAACCATTTGAACACGACATAAATAGAACATTATCATTATAATTGCACTCACACGACTTTATCATATTTTGAAAATAATCAATAATCCTATATTAGATACACTTTGAAGTACAAATTTTCTTCCATAAATCTTTCTTTATGTGAACTAAGTATATGTATAGTAAGTTAACAACTCACTTTGCAAAATAGAGACATATATATATAATTGGAAATAAGGGATAGGTGTGATTGAGAGTCCAAATATTAGGGAAATTGTATATTTTTATTTTTAGACTCTATGTAAGATGTACACTTTAAAAAGAACCACTGCATAGAAATTTGAGCAATGTTAAACATAAAATTATTATATCCCCTAACTAAAATATTTATATATCTTTATTAATCCATATAAAGATTGAAAATTATGATAAAATCATGCTATAAAAAAATCAAACATAAAAAAGGAACCACATATTTATCGACTGGTAAAAAATTGCTGTGTTAAAATTTGAAAAGAAAAATAAAACTTTGTAAATATAAAAGGACAAGATGGAACAATTCTAAAATTAAAGATTTAAAAATTAATTTTTGACAATATTATTACACATTGGAATAGATAAACAAATTGAAAAAAAAAAAGTGAGAAGAAACACTTAAAAGAGTATCATGTACATTTTCTTTTAATTGTTAATCTTATTTCCTTTAAAAACATCTGCATACATACATATATATATATATATATATATGGCGGTCCGTGGAACTATCACGGCTCCTCTCTTCTTGAGAATTCATACATTTCTTATCAGCGTACGAATAACTATCTCTCGAGCACAGGTTTAAATTTGGCCTCAATAAAAAAAATAAAATAGAACACCTAACAAAGCATCTTCACGGTGTGTATATATATATATATATTTTAGAAGGAAAGAAATCTGCATATATAGGATATGATTAGGAGACAAAGGCTTTTACACTGCCCCTCCTTATCACTGAGCCATCACACAATTTTGTTATTACGTTCACAACTTAATATATTTATATAAGTATTTAACTTTTTAGTATAAATATAGGATCCACAAAAGAATTATTGAGTTTATCTGAACTTTTATGTTATATTGTATTTCCGCCTCTGATTGTTACTCGTGGGACTTTAGTGATTTTATTTACAACCTTTTTCCATTTCGAGTTGTGATTCGATTTAATTTTTTTTCCAACGATTCCATTGATAAATGGTGTATATGTAAAGTCTGTAAAGAAGACGAGCTAAGAGAGAATTTGGGGAGATTTTGTGTATTAAATCATTCAGAGAGAGAGAGTACGTAGTTAGTGAGCCTTTATATACAAGGTTAACCTCCTAACTAACCTACTAACTATTTCTTAACTAACTAACAATCTTTCATTAATTAGCTAACTAATCACTAACTAACTAACTAATCACTTGCTTATTATTCCCAATACTTCCCCTCAAGCTGGATGTACTGAACACATTCAGGACACCAAACTTGGACAATAGAAAATCATGTTGAGTCCTTCCTAGTGCCTTTGTCAGCAAATCAGCCTGCTGATCCTTTGTGTTAATGTATCTTATGTGTATCAATCCTTGCTGTATCTTCTTTCGAATGAAATGACAATCAATCTCAATATGTTTCGTCCTTTCATGAAATACTGGATTTGCTGCTATCCGTATGACATCCTTACTATCACAATGAACACTGGTAGGGGCATGCCGTTCCAGGCCAATTTCCTTGAACAGGTTTGAAACCCAGACTATCCCAACTGTCAGTGTGGCAAGACTTCTATATTCAGCCTCTGCAGAGCTTCTAGAGACTGTATTTTGCTTTTTTGATTTCCAAGCAATGTGTGACCCCCCATACTTTTATCAAGTAGCCAGTTACCGACCTTCTTGTGTTGGGACAGGTGGTCCAATCTGCATCACAATAGCCAACAAGTCGTATGTCCTCCTCTGAGCTCATAAGCAATCCCAAACCTGGTGTGCCTTTGATGTATCTTACTACCTTCAAGGCAACATTCCACTGCGAATTTGTTGGTTTCTGCATAAACTGACTCAGACTTTGAACTAAGAATGCTATATCAAGTCTAGTGTTTGTAAGATAAAGAAGTTTCCCAATAAATTTTTGATATATCCCAACATCGGTAAACAATTCATCATCCTGTGCATATGAGAACTATCAATATCAAAAAATTTCATGTTAGCATTCATAGGAGTTGTTGATGGTCTTGCACCTGTTAATCCCACCTCAAAAACTAGATCCAAGGCATATTTTCTTTGGTTCATCACAATGCCTTCAGCTGATCTGCAAAATTTAATGCCAAGGAAGTACCTAAGTTCTCCCAAGTCTTTAATTTTGAAATGATGATGCAGAATCTATTTAGTCTCATGTATCAGTTCATGATCATTTCTTGTGATCAGTAAGTCATCTACATACACCAAAATAATCACTAGTGTTGATCCTCTTCTCCTGGTGAATAAAGAGTAATCCAGATGGCTTTGTACATATCCTGGATTTGATAGAGCTTAGCATTCTACTGCCTGGATGTTTGTTTAAGGCCATATAAAGATTTAACTAGTTTACACACTTGATTCTTCTTTGTACATGCAAAACCTTTAGGTAGTTCCAAGTATACTTCTTCAAACAAATCTCCTTGTAGAAAAGCATTAAACATATCCATCTGGTATATCATCCAGTTTTTTGTTGCTGCAATTGCAATGATTGTTCTTATAGTCACCATTTTCACCACAGGTGAAAATGTTTCCTGATAGTCTATCCCTTCAGTTTGGCTATATCCTTTGGCAACCAGTCTAGCTTTGAATCTCTCAATCTCCCCATTTTCTTTGTATTTGATCTTGTAAACCCATCTACATCTAATAGTCTTCTTATCTGGTGGTAATGGTACAATAATCCATGTTTCATTGTCCTCCAGTATAGTTATTTCTTGTTGCATAGCTTTCACCCATTTTGGATCCTTCACTGCTTGTTCATAGCTCTTAGGCTCTGTGCTTACTAACATTTGACTTAAGTAGGCTTGATATCTAGGGGATAGATGATCATAGGATACATGATTAGCTAGAGAATGAGGATAAACAGACTCACTTACACTAGTTACATAATCCTTCATCCACACAGGTGGATGTGGTCTTCTGGTAGAGGCTCTGATCCCTGCACTTGCATCACTCTGTTGAGTGCTGATTTCAGGTGTCTGATCCACCACATTATCCAGGTTACTTTGAACTCCCTCATCTGCATCATTCTCATACACTAGAACTTTAGTTACTACACAGTCAGGTGTTGTTGTGGAAGTGATGACTGGAATGTCATCATAATCAGACAGTTGTGGTGCCACAAATAATGGGATATGCTTGGTTATGGAAGCATTAAAAGGAAAGATGTACTCCTTGAAGACAACATTCCTATTCACCAAGAATTTCTTTAAATGTAAATTGTATAGAAGATAACCTTTCTGAGTAATGGAATAGCCCATTATGACATAAATGTCAACCCTTGAAGAAAATTTATCATCCTTGACAGGCTTAGTTGCATAACATAGACAACCAAATATCCTCAAGTGACTGAGTTGTGGCTTTGTTCCATGAAATATCTCATAAGGTGATTTTCCATGTAGAACACCAGTAGGCATTCTATTAATTAGACATGCATTTGTTAAATCACACTCACCCTAGAATCTAATAGGAATAGACCCCTGAAATCTAAGAGCCCTTGCAACCTCCAATATATGTCTATGCTTCCTTTCCACTACTCCATTTTGCTGTGCAGTATAGAGGCAACTACTTTCATGAATAATGCCTAATGATGCAAACATAACTTTGCATTGTACTACAAAACTCAGACCCATTGTCTGATCTCACTCTCTTGACTTGTGTAGCAATCTGGTTTTGTACTAATGTAAAGAAAGATTTTAATGTAACAAAGACATCACTTTTAAATTTTAACAAGAAAATCCACACCATTCTTGATCTATCATCCACAATTGTTAAAAAGAACCTGAAACCATTATGTGTAGGAAATTTATATGGTCCCCAAACATCAACATGAATTAGATCAAATATAGCATCAGATTTAGTCACACTATCAGGGAAGGGCAGTCTAGTTTGCTTTGCCAATGGACAAATTGGACAAGTATCATCATTGCACTTGATGAACTATCTACCAAGGATAACCGCTTCAACACCTTGAAGGAAGGGTGGCCCATTCTTTTGTGCCATAACAAGTAATCTAGTTCAGCATCTTATGTCATCAACATCTTTACACTGTTAATCTTCTTTGCTTTACATGAGAACTCCTTTGGAAAATAGTTTAGTCCTTCTACTTCTTTACCATTCCCTCTTACCTCTCCATTGAAAAGGTCCTGAAAAATGCAGAATTCAGGGAAAAATCTGACTGAATAACTTGATTGTATAGTCAACTGTGACACTGAAAACAGGTTATATTTGAAATCAGGAACTACTAAGATATTCTTCAGTACTTCACCAGACATTGAGCAATTTCCTGAATGTGTCACAAATGTAGTTTGACCATTAGGTAGATACACTTTTCTACCAACACTGCTACTAGTATCACTGACTTAATCTAATATTTCAACATTTGAAGTCATGTGAGAAGTTGCTCCTGAGTCAACTATCCAGGTTTTCTCCTTTTCAGGTGTACTGCTTGCACTCATTACTCTATCATGATTTTTATCATATATACAAACAGTAGCACCTTCAAAAATAGTAGCATTTTCTTAATGATTGTAAATACCTGCCATGTTCACTACTTCCTCAGTCTTGTCTTCTTCCTTTAGGATCTTTAGAATTCTTTGATATTGATCTTGTGTGTAGTTTGGTTGTATAGCCAATGCCTTCAAGTTAGTACGTATAGAATTGACATCATATGAAGATTTTGTACCATGTAATCCCTGTGCAGACGGTATTGATCTGACCAAATGCATCCTCATTCATTGACTCATCATCCCCTCTTTCAACCTGAACATTGTTTGCAACACCTTTCCCTTTGCTTGAAATTCCTCTAGTTGGACCTGAAAATGCTTGATCAATGCCTTGTCCTGGCTTCTTCCTAAATTTCCAATCCTCAGGATCCTCAATATAGATTCCAGTTCACCTTTTTCTTCCCAAAACTACTCTGTCCACCTCTTCCATGGTTCTCCTTTCCTTCTGCATTTGGATGCCTAAAATTTCCTCTCCCAGCAAACATTGCTGCTAATTCAGACACATCACCACTAATCTGACTTCCTAAAGTGATCCTCTGACTAACACTTGGCAGGGGAGTCATCATCAAAATTTGACTACGCGCATGACTATACACCTCACTTAATCCCATCAGAAAAGCAAACAATCGAATGTATTGCATATGATCAATGTATGTCTTTGATTTATCACAATTACATGCAGGAGGAGGGAGTACAACATCAAATTCATCCCACAACAGTCACAATTTGGTGAAATAGGCTGAGACACTCTGATTTCCTTGGCGAATTGTATAAATTTCTCTATGAAGTTGATAGATCCTCGATCCATCTATTTTGTCAAAACGCTTGTTCAAATCCATCCATACTGTCGCAGCATCTGACGCATACACAATTCCACTTAGTAATTCCTTCGAAACTGTATTCATAATCCACGCCAACACAAATGCATTATATTTCTCCCACTGCTCTTCTAGATCCGATGCATAATCTTCTTTTCGACATGTTCCTAGTACGAATCCCAGCTTGCTCTTCGCTCTAAGGTTGATTAACATCGATTTTCTCCATAAGGAGTAATTTTCTGTCCCTGTAAGTTGAACTGAGGTGAGTACACTCATCACTGTGTCAGATGGATGTAAATATAGGGGATGACTTCTTTTCGCCTCGACAATTTCAAGTGTATCTCGGGTTTCCGTCTGTGCATCACTACTGCTGGCCATCACGACTCAAATTTCTATTTTAGGTATCAATTTGAGCTGAAATCTACACTCCTTGAGCTGAGTTTGACACTTATTCGAGCTGAAATCGACACCTAGGCCAAGCTTTGTCTACCGATTGGACTGAAATCAACACTTTCTTGAGCTGAATATCAACAAATCGCAGCAAATAGCAGCTTACAAACAAGTCTTACCCTCTAACTTTGACATGCACAACAAATTGGATCAGACAATCATTGATCCATTGCGCTCTGATACCATGTAAAGAAAATGAGCTAAGAGAGAATTTGGGGAAATTTTGTGTATTGAATCATTCAGAGAGAGAGAGTAAGTAGTTAGTGAGGCTTTATATACAAGGTTAACCTCCTAACTAAACCACTAACTATTTTTTAACTAACTAACAACTTTTTATTAATTAGCTATCTAATCACTAACTAACTAACTCATCACTTGCTTATTATCCCCAATAAAGTCATTATTCGGCTTATTAGGACACACTTTTATGTTTAACTGCTAGATCGATTATATCTTTAATTAATATATTGATTTTTGCATAATTGGATCAAATAAAAATGATGGTCAACTCAATGAACTATCGTGTCTTTATAAGGTGTTTTCGACGATATTTATTGTGTTAGCGTTGGGTTTGGAAATGGCAATTATTTTTGTCATTTTTAGGAAAAAAAATAATTAAAATCACCATTAAAATAATAAGATCTAACTATAGATAAAAGTTTATCATAACAAAATATAAATTTCAAAAAGGCCCTTTTGCTGGTTTGATATGAATGGTCATAGATATCACACTCTCTCTTTATATATATATATATATATATATATATATATATATATATATATATATATATATATATATATATATATATATATATATATATATATATATATATATATATATTTCAATTTATGCGGTACATATGAAATTAATAAAGTTAATCAAATTTTTATATATTTTTTAAAAATATTTTAAGTTGTTCATTATTGTAATTTATTATAATAATAAATTTTATGTAATTTTTAATTTATATTACTTTCTATGTCTCAATTTATGAGTGTCATAGAAATTCCAAAAGTCAACCAAAATTGTAATATATTTTTATAAATATTTGAATGAATGATCATTATAATCTATAATATTCATATATTTTCATAACTATTAGACTGTAATAACTTGGAAGGTCATTTTTCACATCTTCGATAAAATTGTCGTTTTAGCCCTCTCGATAATAGCCCTGAGTCCTTTTTGATTATTTTTGAAAACTTTGTGAAAAGTGAAATTTTTGCTAAAGAATTGAATTTTGAAGGCTTAAATTGTTTAATTTTGAATTTTGGAGTCATTTGGAGATTTGAGTCTTGGAATGAAATTCTGTCGATTCCATCAGTTTCAAAATGTGAAAATTTGTCTAAGAGAGTTGTCGGAATCAGATTTGGAATTGTTATGTGGACTTAAGGTTTGAAGTTGGAATTTGAGTTAAAGTTTGACTTGGGTCTGACTTTCGTTAACATTTGTAATATAGGTGCTTGAATTGGATTTCTGATGGTTCCATTAGTTCCGGAAGGTGATTTTAGCGCTAGAAAGATCAAGCTTTTGTATGATTTTTTGGGTGTTCTGGTAGCATTTTGGTATTCCTAGTGCCTTAGGTTAGTTGAGTTGTGACTTATTGAGTTTCGAGTCAAGAAGACCTTGAATTCGATTTTCGATGATTACATTGACTTCGAAATATCAAATATAATAGGGTTAATATATGGTTTGTGTGTACGGGGTTCCGAATGAATTTCGAGAGTCCATTCCATGATTTTGTGCCTTGTTAAAATTGTTGATATCTGGTGCATATATTTCTTCTTTGCATTCATGTCCTCATAGCTTGCGTTCATAAAGTGCATTTAAATTGCTCTTCGCGATCGCGATAAAGGACCCTTGTTGTGCTTCGCAATTGCAAAGGTAAGTTGTCGCGATCCAGATGCACACTTGGTACTTAAACAGTGAATAGTCCTAAAAATCATAAATTTGCCCTTTTCCATCATTTTTAACATTTTCAAACTCGAGGAGCGATTTGGTCACGCTTCGGGAGGGTATTCTTGGCGTGGCCGACACTTGAAGAACTATAGTTGATTCCCCAAGAGAACCACCTGATCTCATCGTCATTATTACACTCAACAGCGCAAGAAGATCCTCAAGGAAAGACTATGAAATAATCACATATCAGCTTAAACAATCAATAAATCAACTCAACAATCTATCATTTGACTCAATAAAGGATGAAAGATCTTTATAGTAAAATAATGCTCCTAAAAGAACTCTTGCGTGAAACCCGATCAAAACATTTATACAAAATCAGGGATTTTCTCTAACAAAAAATCATCACATATGAGCAAGTGATGATACAACGTTTGCACTGCCATTTTCACAACCGTCCTATACATGACAAGGTAAAGGACGATCAAACCAATTTGGATATACAATCAATCTATGTCCAGCTTTTTGGGACATAAAAGGCAAAGCCTCTATCCTACACTGGCAATGTAGTTTATAGGTTAGAGTTATTAACTTCTCATACCCATATCAGTGCTCAATACTCCTCTCTAGACTCAATGTGCTCATATAAATGTACTATTTGTATTAGCTTGAAATCAGACTCCATTCAATCTGTCAACAAATCACCAATTAGGATTACGAATCACGAAGAATATCAAATTATTCAAGACTCCAACTCAAATGGTCATTTAGACTCCAATCAGTCATGCTCATCACATAAAAACATGTAAAATACTTTTCATGTTCCATTAATTCTCAATTTACTCAATTCGGACATTCAGAATCACATTCTGAATTTAATCAATGCAACCAGCAATACATAGAATGATGTGATTTAGGGTTATATTAACAAGTGGGGATTTATGCTTAATCTCATACACAACATGTATATTATCAATTCATCCATAAATATGTATGAAGACTTAGAATAATCATAAACAACTTGAGGATTAGGATTTTAGAATCTTTCTAATCAATCTCTATATATTAAATCGACTTATATAGATGAAAAAGGTGTGTGGACGAACTCAATCTGACGCTTTAAGTAGCCTTTATATTTATATAAGAATAGATAACGAGAGCAAGTATAATTATGATGTAGTGAAATGAAATGAATGAATGCAATGCAAGGGGCGGAATCACGATTACCACACAACTGGTTGTACACATCTACCAAGCTAAGGCTACCAGGTAGAATCTATGGGGTCTCGCAGATCGTATACTGCATCTCAACCTTGTCACCTGCTCGTGGTCAAGGGGTATCACAATATCTCAACCTTGCCACCTCCTCGTGGCCAAGGGTCCTTGCCACCTCCTAATGATCAAGGGGTTTTGGAAAAGTTGTTATATATCTCAACTTTGCCACCTGCTCATGGTCAAGGGATGGTACCAATGCAACATGGAAAGAAATGCATGTCAATGCTATAAATCAATGTGTATGATAGCAATATAATGAGATAACTGATAAATAATAATCATAGAATCAGAAAGGAATGCCAGATGTCGCAACTGGAAGCACAAGTCATCAACAAGTCTCAAATCACCGCATTTTCACCAATAGTCAAATATATCGATAACACTGAACTTTGCAAGTCCCAAAATATACATATAAGTCCCAAAAAGGACCTCAAATATACCATCAATTACCACAATATATCTTGAATGATAACACAAGTCACTTGTTATCATAATAACATCCAAAAGTATCTCAAATATCAAGGATACATCTTAATGTGCCAACAAACTTACAATTTACTCCAATTCCAATACAACCGATATCACATTTTTGCCAAAATACTATCAGACCATCCAATTACTCATGAAACAATTTAAATCTTACAATTATCACATAACAAATCCAATAACTCAAATTCAATCTCATAAAGGTTAGCCAAACCTACCTCAATGCCGAAAATGCACTCGAACCAAGCTTTTGGACATTCCAAGTCTTAAAAACGAGCTCAAATAAATCAACCACTATCATGAATAGATGATACACGTCAAAAGATGAATTTTAATACCCATATTGGCACAAATTGGATCTAGAGGCAAGATGGTCCAGATTAGGGCTAAATTTTGAGATTCACAAATTTGAAAATAAATTAGAAATTATGATTCTACGTGAGAAATGAAGTTCGTAGGTGAAAATTCCACTGAAAGTGAGCTCAAATTAAAGGAGAAATCATCAATTAAAGTTTCAAATCATAGACTAAGGAAACCTAATTTTCAATGTTCAAAATCATGAAATTCAAGACAAAATTAGGAGAAAAGCAATGGAAACTATCAAGTTTGAGGATAGAAATACTTACCTAAAAGTTTCCATGAAAATCTCCTTCAAAAATCGCCAAAGAAAGCTCAAGGATTTCAAAAATGGAGGGAAAATGGTGTTTTCACGACTTAAAATTGTTCAGGCATGAAGACAATCCGCGAACGTAGAGGTTAACAAGGTTGACTTCTCGAAGAATTGGGTCCCACTTCCGCGAAGGTGGAATTTTGGGAGTCTATACTCCGCGAACGCGGAGACTACTCTGTGAATGCGGAGGTCAATGAAGTTGGCCCTTCGCGAATGCCAAGGCCAATTCTGCGAACGCAAAGAAGGAAATTGTGGTACACCGTATTTCAGAAACCAGCCCAAATTCACAAGTTGAAGCTAATCCTCGAGGTTTATTCGGAACTCGACACATACAAACCAAATATGTATCTCTACCAGAAACGACATTCCGTACTCAATGAAATTATCAGAGCTCAATTCTAAGGTCTCCTTGACCCAAAATTCGAAAAGCTCGTTAAAACTAGTTAAAAACTCAAATACGCAAAAAGACCTTGGAAACTCAAAAAATTACAATGAGACCATTTCTAGTGTTAATTCACCTTTTGAAACCACTGGAACTGTCAAAATTTTGATTAGAGCTTCCAAACTCTGAATGTTGACCAAAGTCAACTTAGTTCGTTTTTAACTCGTTTATGCAACTTTGAATCTAAAATCCACATATGTACTCCAAATTCGATTCCGTCACTTTTTCTAGACTAATTTTGATGTTATGGAACTAATGATATTGACGGATTTCGTCCCAACACTCGAAACTCTGAATGGTATAAAAACTCACTTTTTCAATAACTTAAGCTTCCAAAAATGTCAAAAACTCATATTTTCTACTTTTACATAAGATCTTAGTTCTAACAATACAAATAGTTCAAAATAGATCCAAAGCAACTTACGAAAGAGCAAAATAGTAATTTTTCACAGATAAGTAAGCTAAAAAATGATCGACAAGGTCATTACACCAAGTCCACTTCACGATAACTTTCCATGTTAAAATCAACTCCACTATCAAAATATTGATCACCTCATAAATACGGATATTTTGACACTAAAATTGTATTTTTTGGAGTCAGACACGAAATTGGGTCAAAACGGGATTGTGGGACCTGCAATGGATATTGACATCCAATTTTCACCTTCTTTTCTTAAAATTACATTTGCTTGAGCTTCTAAGTATTAATAATACATTGTGTTATTTTTACCATTATTTCGCTTTATTATTAATATCATCATTATTGTACTATTGTTGTCACATTTTTAGAACTACAAATATAAAGACACTTTTCTTTAAAAAAAGTTAATATCATCACTTTGTGCTTCAATTTTTTATAAAAATTATACTGATTATCATCACTTTGTTTCAAATTTCTTACTTACTAAATTAATATAGATCATAAGCGAAAATTATAGTATCATTATTTTATTTATACATATAATATTCTAATTGTTAATCTAGAAGCTCAAAGAAATTTAATTTAAAAAAGGAAAAGACTAATAAGTCAAACTAGTATATATCTTGCATCCAATTAATTCTTGTAACTCATCAACAACCCATATTTTGCATCCAAAATGCAACCCAATTTAACTTGAATAGGCCCTAATATTTTAGCCAAATTCAGCTCTAAACCTAATCACAAAATCATCAACCCCTAATATGACTTTTTCCCTTTTCCACAAAGTGTTACACTCGATAAAATTATCAAAATACCCCCAAACGAGAGACGCTCGCATAATGCGTCTTCCTAAACTTTTTTGGCAAATTTGAGGCCAAAAATGCAATCAACACGAAAAATTATATGAAAAATCGGATGAAAAGATAATTTTTCGAAGGAAAAACACAACTCCAGAAAAGTGCACGACATGTCCACATCTGCAGACTTGTCGCAGATTTGTACTTAATGATGATCCCAATATTTTTTACGGGATAAGAAACTCGATCAAACAATCTTCAACGAAAATTGCCCATGGAATGCCCAATGTTGCAACACGGACTTCGTTTTCCATAGGGCAAATTTTCAATTTTTTAGGGCTATTCCAGACTTTTTCCCGCCCCTCCTAAACGTAACACACGATCAATATAGGTCATTCTTTACCTAAAAAGGGCTTCTAAACCCAATCTAAAGTCTTGTACGCTAAAACTAAGTGAGGATTTTGAGAGAAGAGAAGAAAAACTAGGGTTCAAGAGATCGAGGTTAAATTCTTGCAAGGTTGAGTGTCTTCCTTTATTTCAGGTATGTAAGGCTAACCTAGAGCATGAGATTGTTCTCCCATGTGCCCCATGATTGTGATAGGATGAGTTATGATGACATTGATGTTCCCCTGATTGCATATTCTTTGAGAACTTCTATAATATTTAACCTATTTTGCTTATATTGCATAATTTGATGATTTCTATAAACTTGTTTATTGAACAAATGGTTTTGAATTGCTATTTTGAGCATAAACCCTAGGTTATTATTTATTAAAATTCGCAAGAATGAACTTAAAAGATGAGTCGAGAGCCTTGACAACATGAATGTGTATATGATTGTGATTGTGATCGTAATGTGAGAGTGCCGATGATGATATTGATGGAACTTGATGTTCCTTGAGTCTTAAAAGTCATGAACTAATCCTATGATGATGTTCCTAACCAAAGAGTGGATGGTTGGTATGATGAATTGAGTTGAAAAATGTCCAATATGATTAGTTAGATAAGTTAACCTAATGATTGATGTCTTATGAGCATGTTGAGTCCTGGGAGGAGTATTGAGCACCGAACAAAAAATCAAACTCAATAACTATGTAGCCAGCGTAGGAGAGGATTGAACCGTAAAATCAGATGTTTTCCTATTGTCCTAAAAAGAGGACTTGATGTTATTACTTGTCGATCCACTAATGGTATGTCATTTACCCCAACAAGATATTGGATGAATGTGGCAACGACATCACTTCGTTGTATCATTATCAGCTCATAGGTGATGGTTGTCAGCTAGAGAAACTCGGTCATGACGGTATCCTAATTTAGTGATTGAGTTCCTTATCTTTTGAGTTGAGTTGATGTTTGAGATGAGTTGATGTTTGAGTTGAGTATCTTCTATTATGTTCTTTCCTTTCCAGCTATTTTACATACTCGTACATTCCACGTACTGAAATACATTTGGGCCTGCATCTTTTTATGATGAAGAGACAGGTTCTCGAGATCATTAACAGGCACTTCATTGAAGGTCTTATCTTCCTACAGCTGATTGATGAGTCCTCCCCTGCATTCGAAGGATACCACTTATATCTCTTTTGCTTTTGAGTTAGTTTTATCTTGATTTGCAGTAGTCATCGATCGGTCATTGGCACCATCTAGATATGTAGAGATAGAGACTTCATAGACTAGAAGAGGATGAGTTGATGTTGAGGTCCCTTTTCTCGATTGAGGTTTCTCTAAGTCTACTCTTATGTCACAAATGTTGAGTTTGATTTTGTTGGCCTATGACCTTTACTCATTGAGTTAGAATGTTGATTGAGTTGTTATCATAATGCCACTTTATTTTAAAGTCTTCCACTGATTTGAATGATTGCATGATCTTCATGAGGCCAAGTGGTTCACTTGGGGACTAGCAATATTTTCTGAGTGTCGACCACGTCTAGGATACCCTCCTGGTGCATGACAAACTTAGTATCAGAGTACAGAGTTCAAGTGTCCTAGGGAGTCTATGAAGCTTTGTCTAGTAAAATCTTGTTTATGGGTGTGTTGTGCACCACATTTTATAAGCAAGAGGTTATAGGATATTAGAAATGGTTATACTTCTTTGATATTCTGAGTTTGTGCGATAGAGTTTAACTCAATTAAAATGCCTATCTGATTCGTGCGTTACGCATTTGCAGATCATGCATCCTAAGTGTACCGCCACCCAACGAAATGCCTTAGCCTAAAAAACTGAGAATCCCCACTAGAGGTCCCTACTCAGACATGGACAAGAGGACAAGGTTGACCTGCCCGAGCTACTAGGGTTCCGCAGACACCTACTACTCAGCTAGTGTCCACTTCAGAAGTAGACTTTAAGGGAGCCATTACTATGCTCACCCAGCTAGTGGACCCAGAGAGGTAATCGGGGATCGCTGGCTCGTAGTTCTAGCTCCTAAGAGCCCACTATTGCAACCAGGTTTAGGATTTTCTTGAGGATGAACCCGCTAGTCTTCACAGGGTCGAAGGTTGAGGAAGACCCTCAGAACTTCATTGATGAGACGGGGAAGGTCCTGAAATCTATGCATGTGACTGAGGTTGAAGGAGTTCAACTTGCCTCCTATCAGCTTAATGATGTGGCGAATGTCCGGTATAAGCAATGGGAAGTGGGTCGAGGTGAGGATGTTGAGCCTACTGATTAGAGTGAGTTCAAAAGAAATTTTCTTGATCACTTCTTTCCTCAGGAGTGAGGGTAGGCTAAGATTGAAGAATTCATGAACCTAAAGTAAAAGCAATTACTGTCAAAGAGTATAGCCCAGTTCATTCAGCTATCCAGGTATGTTTCAGAGATGGTCCAGGACATGAGGTCCAGAATGAGGAAGTTCATATCTACTTTAGGTAAGCATGTGAAAAATGAGTGCAAAGCAATATTGTTGATTCCAGACATTGACATCTCCAAGCTTATGGTATATGCACAACAATTAGAGGAGGATAAGAAGAGGTACTAGGAGGAACATTTGAGTTAAGAAAGAAAAGTTAGCAGGGCATGAGCCTAGACAACATAAGAAAAGTAAGAGAGATAAGTCCTACTTTCAGAAGAGATCCAATAGTTATGCACCATCCTCAGTGAGTGCACCAACCCAACATAACAGGTATGATAAAAAATCCCAAGGTTATCAAAATTTCAAAGTCCAAGGTTCTCAATCCCAAGCTAGTATGACTCAAGGTTCTAGAGGGTAACCACCTTATGGTAGGTGTGGCAAACTCCACCTAGGTAAGTGTCGTGAAGGAATAAATGCTTGCTATAGATGTGAACAGGCTGGCCACTTCCAGAATGAGTGTCTTATGAAAAGGTGGGATGATGGAGGTAACAAAGCACAGTCCTCTACAACACTCCAGCCAATAGTATTAAGAGGATTACCTCTATGGGTAAAGGTGGAGGAACAAACTGTCTATATGCAATGGGTAATCGATAGGAGCAGGAAGTTGCACCAGATGTTGTCACCGATATGCTTCGAGTCTTTAGCTTTGATTGTTATGCATTACTTGATCCAGGTTCTACTCTATCTTTTGTGACTCCACATATGGCTGGTAGATTTGAGATTTCTCCTGAGTGTTTGCTTGAGCCTTTTCTGTTTCTACCCCTATTGGTGAGTCTATTCTAACCGAGAGTGTTTATAGAGATTGTGTATTATCTGCCTATCATACGAATACCCTTGTTGGTCTGAAAGAGCTGGAGATGATTGATTTCGATTTGATCCTTGGCATGGATTGGCTTCATTCCTGTTATGCCTCTATTGATTGTAGAACCTGAACTGTTAAATTTCAATTCCCGAATGAACCTGTCCTAAAGCAAAAAGGAAATTTTGTTGCACCTAAAGGTAAGTTTATTTCCTACCTTAGGTCCAGAAAGCTAATCTCTAAAGGCTATATCTATCGCCTCGTGCAAGTTAAGACTAATGATGTTGAGTCTCCTACCCTTGAGTTAGTCCCAATTATGAATTGAGTATCCTAAAGTGTTTCTTGAAGATTTATCCGGAGTCCCTCCTGACAGGGAGATTGACTTTGGTATTGATCTTCTATCTGATATTCAGCCTATCTCTATTCCACCTTATAGGATGACCCTCATTGAGTTGAAGGAGTTGAAAGAGTAGTTAAGGGATTTTCTAGAGAAGGTCTTTATTAGGCCAAATATTTCTCCTTGGGGTGGTCCTGTCCTATTTATGTTAAAGAAAGATGGGTCCCTTAAAATGTGTATTGACTATCGCCAGTTGAATAAGGTAACGACCAAGAATAAATATCCCCTCTCAATGATAGATGACTTGTTTGACTAACTTTAGGATGCCACCATTTTCTCCAAGATAAACCTGAGATCACGTTATCACCAGTTGAAAGTGAGATACTGTGATATCCCAAAGACAACTTTCTGAACTCGATATGGTCATTTTGAATTTTTAGTAATGTCCTTTGGATTGACGAATGCACCAACAACCTTCATAGACTTGATGAATAAAGTATTCAAAACAGTATCTTGATGTGTTCATGATTGTGTTTATCGATGACATTTTGGAGTATTCTAAAGATGAGCAGGAACATGCTAATCACCTTAGAATCACCTTACAGACACTCAAAGATAAGAGTTATATGCAAAATTTCCAAAGTATGGATTTTGTCTCAAGTCTGTAGCTTTTCTAAGTCATATAGTCTCGGGCGATGGAATTTGAGTAGACACCTAAAAGATTGAAATGCTTAAGAACTGTCCTAGACCCACTTCTCCGACTAACATAAGGAGCTTTTTGGGATTTGCAGGCTACTACTGCAGATTTGTTCAAGGACTTTCTTCAATATCTTCACCATTGATTATAATGACTCAGAAGAAGGTCAAATTTTAGAGATCCGATGAATATGAGAAGAGTTTCCAAGAGTTGAAAATAAGGTTGACTACTGCACTACGTGGACCCTGCCTGATGGAACAGAGGATTTTGTAATATATTGTGATACGTCTAGAGTCAGATTGTGTTGTGTGTTAATGCAGAAAGGAAAAGTGATAGCTTATGCATCAAGACAACTTAAGGTTCATGAGAGGAATTATCCAACTCATGATCTTGAGTTGGCAGCTGTGATGTTTTCTCTTAAGATTTGGCACCACTATTTATATAGAGCACATATTGATGTGATCACAAACCATAAAAGTCTACAATATGTCTTCACCCAGAAAGAGCTTAATTTAAGGCAGAGAAGATGGCTTGAATTACTCAAGGATTACGACATGAGCATTTTTTGCAATCCAGGTAAAGCTAATATGGTTGTTAATGCTCTTAGCAGGTTATCTATGGGAAGTACCTCCCATGTCGAGGAGGAGAAAAAGGAGCTAGCTAAAGATGTTCACAGGCTGGCATGATTAGGAGTTCAACTGGATGAATGGGTGAAGGTGGAGTTTTTGTGCATAATGGGTCTGCATCATCCCTAGTAGTGGAGGTGAAGGAAAAGCAAGACCAAGACCCTATCTTACTGCAATTGAAGGCAGATATGCATACACAAAAGGTGATGGTTTTCAACAAAGGGGAGATAGAGTATTGAGATATTAAGGCAGATTGTGTGTTCCAAATATTGATGACATATGCGAGAGAATCATGGAGGAAGCTCAAAACTCTAAATATTTGATCCATTCGGGCTACACTAAGATATACCACGACTTGAAAGAAGTCTATTAGTAGAGTGAGATGAAGAGATGTGATGCGGAATTCGCTTCTAAGTTTTCGAATCACCAGTGAGTAAAGGATGAGCATCAAAGGCCATGCGGAGTAACTCAGAACTTTGAGATTCCATAATGGAAATGGGAGATGATCAACATGGGCTTCGTCACAAGATTACCAAGGTCCCGCAGACAACATGATTCAATTTGTGTAATAATTGACAAGATGAATAAATCTGCGTACTTCTTAGCAGTAAAGATGACTGACACTGTAGAGGATTATGTCTGAATGTACATATAGGATATGATATTATTAGATTGCATGGAGTTCCCTTGTCCATCATCTCAGATAAGGGAGCTCAACTCACTACTCAATTCTGGAAATCCTTTCAGAGAGGTTTGGGTTCAAAGGTGAACCTTAGCACCGCCTTTCACCCACAAATTGATGGCCAGGCAGAGCGTACTATCCAAACCTTGGAGGATATGTTGAGGGTCTATGTGACTTTAAAGGTAATTAGGATGATCATTTGCTTCTGATTGAGTTTGCCTATAATAACAATTTTAATTCGAGTATACACATGACTTCATATGAGGCACTTTATAGGACGAGGTGTAGATCATCAATGGGTTGGTTTGAGGCAGGTGAGGTAGAGTTGATTGGGCCATACTTGGTTCACCAATCCATGGAGAAGGTGAAGATCATATGAGAGAGATTGAAAATAACACAGAGTTAATATAAATCTTACACCGATGTTAGAAAAAAGACTTAGAATTTGAGGTCGACGATTGGGTGTACTTGAAAGTGTCACCTATGAAGGGTGCAATGCAATTTAGGAAGAAAGGAGAGTTGAGTCCGAGGTACATAGGTCCTTATCAGATTTTGAAGAGAGTGGGTAATGTAGCTTATGAATTGCAGCTGCCACCAGAATTAGCGGCCATCCATCCAGTCTTTCACATTTTTATGCATAAGAAGTATTTGGGAACCTCGCAGTTGGTTGTACCTATTGAAAGTATTGAAGTGAAAGATAGCTTGTCCTATGAAGAGGTTCCAGTTCAGATTCTGGATCGTCAGGTTCGCAAACTAAGAACCAAAGAGATAGCCTCAGTCAACGTCTTGTGGAAGAATTAATTTGTTGAGAAAGTGACATGGAACACCAAGAAAGATATTAAAGATAAGTACCTACATCTATTCGGTCTTGATGATGAGAATGTTAGAGGTAATTTCCTTACTCTTGATTTGAATTCATTTATCTATACTTGAGTTGATTGTTGATTGTCTGGAGAGTTTGATTGGTTGATTAATTGTTGAGAGGAGTCTTGATCGATATTCGTGCCTTGAGTCCATCCTTACTCTTTGTTTGAGGATGAATGATCCCAAGGGATAGATAATTTTACACCAAATAAAATTACAAAATACCCCCAGATGAGAGACACTCACATAACGCGTCTTCCTAAACTCTTTTGGCAAATTCATGTCCTAAAATTCGATCAACACAGAATATTGTGTGAGAAAATGGTCTTGGTTGACTTTTAAAGCAACTGGATCAAAAGATAATTAATGAACTAAAAGCGTAATTCTAGAAAAGTGCGTGACATGTCCATGTCATAGTCTTAGGGCAGGTTTGCACTTAATGGTGATCCCAATATTTTCTATAGGATTAGAAACTCGATCAGAAGATCTTCGACAAAAATTGCCCATGGAGTGCCTAATTTCGCGATGCGGACTTGGTTTTCCATAGGGCAAATTCTTAGTTCTTTTTTTAGGGGCATTCCAGACTTTTTTCCACCCCTCCTAAGCTTAAAACATGACCAATATAGGTTATTTTGGCCTAAAAAGGGGTTTTAAACCCATTCTAAGGTCTCTTACACTAAAACTAAGTGAGGATTTTGAGATAAGAAGAGAAGAAAAGCTAGGGTTCAAGAGATTGAGGTCAAAATCTTGCAAGATTGAGTGTCTTCCTTCATTTTAGGTATGTAAGGCTATAGGCCTCAGTGAAGTATGAGTAGCCTTGGCCTTTAACTATCCCAAATTTTAAATCCCAGGGGTTTCTTGCCTGTGTTCTTTTTCCCCGTGGATATTTAATTTCTGTTAAATTGGAATGTTTAAGATATGAAGGTAGTATTAGTAGCATATAGTACTGATATCTATGGCATATAAGTGTTTTTGTGTTTTTTTGTGAAAAATGATACCCGCTTAAATTTTTGATTCGTTAGTCTAGATAGCAACCATGCATGTTTATTTGTGTTGACGGAGCTTGTTCTGATAAGTGAGGATGAAATTGAGATAAAAAGAATGATCTTAAATTCTGTGTTGATAGTGTAATTAGTGTCATGTAAGTGTGATCTTACTTTTCCAAATTCATGTGTTGTGTTTCAATTCAGAACTTTCCCTGTTACTCTAATTTAGCTTGTACGTTAGTTGATTAGGAAAGGATCTTAGGCCATTGTTCATAATAGTCCACTTTGGCTAAATAACAAACCAAATGTGTGAAAAATCCCTTGATCCCAATGTTTGAGCCTTATATGTACCTTTTCTTTGTAAAAGGCTAAGTTACCTAGCCTTGTTAGATGTAAAATCTTGAAATTGGCCCTGGTCCTTCCTTGAACATTGTGCACCTTGACTGAGGCAAAAAGCCTAAGTTGAGGGTGGCTACTAAAAGTGGCCCTGGTTCCTAAGTTGGATATTGTATACCTCAACTCAGTCCAAAAACCTAAGTTGAGGGTGGCTGGTGTAAGGGTAAACACAAAATAAGGGAAAAAACTAGTGATACATGGAAAAGGAGAAAAAAAGGTGTACTGTGTACAATAAAAATGAGTGATGTCTTAATATTAAACTAAAAAGAAAAATGGTGTGCAAATACAAGGCAAAAAGTTGAAAAATGAGAATAAAGCACCTAATAAAGCTTGAAATAGGAGAAATGGAGATTGAGATGAAAAATAACAGTATTGGTAGAGCAGAAGTGTAGAAAAACGCAGTGTCAAGTAGGGCCTTTAGACACTATGTTCCCAAAACATCATACTAAAGCTCCCCTGAGCCTACATTACAAGCTAGTAAAGTCCTCAAGTGATCCTAGTCCAAGTAGTCAAAGGTCATAGTCGTAAGTATAAGTACAAACATATGGTATTAAGCATGGTATTTAAATGTCTTTTGTGAGAGTGGCTGATTTTGCATCTTCCCAAGATTACATGAAAATATCACCATGAGTGAGAGATGCGACTTCTTTCTGTGAGGGCACTTGCATTGCATTATTAACATTAGAATGATTCTGTGATTGTGGCGTGTTGATAACTATCTCACTTGTCATAGTTGCATTGTCAAATACATTGATCTGTGTTGGTTCGCTTACTATCTATATGATGTGTTTTGAAAGTGGTGTGGGTATTTGTGCTTGAGTTTGATGTGATATATGCCATTAGATTGAGGTCTGTGTGTTACTGTGCTACTTATGTAGATTGAGTCCGTCGCTTGAGGATAAGCAACAATTTTAAGTTAAGGGTGTTGATGTGTTGTCAAAATACAACACTTTTGATGCTTAAAACTTGAAATTTTGTGTGTTCTCAATTCGATGTTAGTAGATTTGATGTGTTTTTATGTTTGTTTTGCTGGATTATAGGATTGGCATAATTTTTGGGCTAACTGTGCAAAAAATTGTTGAAGCAGAGATTCCACGAGACTTTTTACGGGCCATAAAGATGGTTTCGTATGAAATTCCAATGAAGGTTGATTTTTTGAAGTTAAATCTACGAACATGCAGATAAGTCGTAGAAGACTTTATGAGCCGTAGACTTGGTGTTGTGCCCTGAGTATCAAAAAGTAGTGAGTTGCTGAAAAGTCATCAGAAGAAATCCCCTACAGGCCATAGAACTTTATACGGGCCGTAGAGGGGTGTCATAGAAGTCAGCCTCATTTTTGAAGAAGCAATCCACAAAATCCCATTTACGGGCCGAAAAATGTTATACGGCCCATAGAAGTTGTCGTAGATCCTGACGATTTAGTTTTCCTATTCTGCTTTGGTTTTGTATTTTAAACACTATAAATAGAATTTTTAGGTTATTTTTCATAGAGAACAATAGAGGAAAGTAGACAACAAGTAAGAAACAGTAGAGAAACGTGAGAGAGCTTGAGAAATGCTTGTAAAACTTTCTATTATCTTTCAATTTCTATTTTGTGATTCTCATTGAAGAGTTTGGATTTCTTGTGCTTAATTATCTTGTGTAAGTGCTCAATTACATTATTCTAATTCATAAGTCTTGCATTTATACTGATCATGAGTAGCTAAATCCACAACTAGGGTTGTGAGAAACATAAAGAACTGACAAGGTAAAACCGGATAATTCGTAATTCTTAAAAAGTATGTTTGCATGTATTAATTAATTCTCTTCGTATTAAATGTTTTCTAATAGTGGCCAACATTAGAACCCATCTAGTGTTACTGACTTGATCAAGGTAGTAATAACTAGGAAAAGAGATTGATTAACAAGGTTCAATTGATGTTTCTCGTCTAATCAACCAAACTAGGCCAAGGGGAGGTTGTACTGAAAAATAGGTAAGGGTTAGCAATTATACACTGCGGGGATGGGCCAAATCACATAGTGAAATTTTCCTTTCGTCCGGGCCAAAGAGTTTGGTGAACTTAACTTACCGTTCTACATGCTACATACTGGGAATTATAAAGAACACAATACCCTAGTTCCTCTTCATATTGGTTTAACACTTGTCTTAGTTTAGGATTACTTTTCATAGTTATTATAAAACCCATCTTTTGGGGAGATAAGTTGGTTAATCAACCCGAAAAGTGTTAAATCAATATAAAGAGGAACTAGGGTATTATGTTCCCCATGATTCCCTAACCCAGTATTACCAGATAATCGAATTCTTTTCTAGTATGTCGCATGCAGAACGGTAAGTTAAGTTCACCAAATTCTTTGGCCCTGGCTAGAGAAGAATTTCACTACGTGATTTGGTTGATTCCCGCAGTGTGACATTACTAACCCTTACCTATTATTCTAGTACAATCTCTGCTTGGCCCAGTTCGATTGATTAGACAAGAAACTTCAATGAATCCTGGTAATTAATCTCATTTCTTATTCATTACTAACTTAATCTAGTTAGTAATACTAGGTGGGTTCTAATATTGGCCACCATTACAAATCATTCAATACAAACAAATAGTTAGTACATGCATGCATACTTTTCAAGAATTACGATTTATCCGATTTTACCTTATTAGTTCTTCATAGTTCCCACAATCCTAGTTGTGGATTTAGCTACTCATGATCAATGTAAATGCAAGACTTATGAATTTGAATAATATAATTGAGCACTTACAAAAGATAATTAAGCACAAGAAATCTAAACTCTTCAATGAGAATCACAAGATTGAAATTGAAATGTATAAAAAAGTTTTACAAGTGTTTCTCAAGCTCTCCACATTTCTCTACTGTTTCTTTACTTGCTGTCTACTGTCCTCTACCGTTCTGTATGAAAAATAACCTAAAAAACTATTATAGTGTTTAAAATACAAAATCAAAACCGAATAGGAAAACTAGGTTGACAGGCTCTATGGGAGCTTCTACGGGCTGTATAACATTTTACGGCCCATAAATGGGCTTTTGTAGATTACTTTTGCGAAATTGGGGCTGACTTCTACGACATCTCTCTACAACCCGAATAAAGTTCTACGGCTCATAGGGGCTTTCGTTTGATGAATTTTCAGCAACTCCTCACTTTTTTATCCTGAGGGCATGACACCAAGTCTATGGCTCGTCTGCATGTTCATTGACACAACTTCAGAAAATCAACCTTCACTGGAATTTCACACTAAACCATCTTTACGGCCTGTAAAGAGTCTCATGGAATCTATGCTTCAACAATTTCTGCACACTTAGCCTAAAAATTGTGCCCACACTGTAATCCTGCAAAACAAACATAAAAACATATCAAATCTACTAACATTGTATGGAGAACACACAAAATTTCAAGTTTATCAAAAGTGTTGTATTTTGATAGCATGGGATTGATCTCCCATGTGCCCCATGGTTGTGATAGGGTGAGTTATGATGACATTGATATTCCTATGATTGCGTATTCTTTGAAAACTTCTATAATGTTTAACTTGTTTTTCTTATACCATGTAATTTTATGGTTTCTATGAACTTGTTTCTTGAACAAATGGTTTTGAATTACTATGTTGAGCATGAACCCTAGGTTTTTATTTATTAAATTTTGTAAGAATGAACATAGGAGATGAATCTAGAGCCTTAACAACATGAATGTGTATGTGATTGTGATTGTGGTCGTAACGTGAGAGTGTTGCTGATGATGTTGATGGAACCTGATGTTCATAGAGTCTTAAAAGTCATGAACTAATCCTATGCGAATGTTCCTAACCAAAGAGTTGATGGTTGATGTGATGAATTGAATTGACAAATGTCCAATGAGACTAGTTAGATGAGTAAACCAAATGATTGATGTCTTATGAGCATGTTGAGTCCTAGGAGGAGTATTGAGCACGGAATTGAGTAAGAGTAAATAAAAACTCAAACTTAATAACTACGTAGCCAGCATAGGAGAGGATTGAACCATAAAATCAGATGTTATTACTTGTAGATCCACTAATGGGATGTACTTTACCTCGGCAAGGCATTGGATGGATGTGGCAATGACATCACTTTGTTGTATCATCACCGGCTCATACGTGATGGTTGTTGGTTAGAGAAATTCACAGATAGGTTATGATGGTATTATAGTGTAATGATTGAGTTATTTATCTTTCAAGTTGAGTCGCTCGAGTTGAGTTGATGTCGGAGATGAGAATCTTTTATTATGTCCTTGCCTTTCAATGTTACAAACTCGTACATTCCACATACTAAATTCCATTTAGGCTTGCATTTTTTTATGATGCAGAGATAGGTAGTCGAGATCATCAACAGGCACTTCGTTGAAGGTCTTATCTTCTTACAACTGATTGGTGAGTCCTCCACTGCATTCGAAAGATACCACTTATATCTCTTTTGTTTTTGAGTTAGTTTTATTTTGATTTGCAGTGTTCATGGATCTGTTGTTGGCACCATCCAGACATGTAGAGATAGAAGCTTCATAGACTAGAAGATGATGAGTTAATGTTGAGATCCTTTTTCTTAATTGAGTTTTTTTTAAGTCTACTCTTATGTCACAGATGTTGAGTTTGATTTTTTTTGTCCTATGGCCTTTATTCATTGAGTTAGAATGTTAATTGAGATGCCCATCAAAATTTCACTTTATTTTAAAGTCTTCAGTTGATTCGAATGATTGAACAATCGTTATGAAGCCAAATGATTCGCTTGGGGACTAGAAATAGTCTATGAGTGCTGGCCACGTCTAGGGTACCCCTCTCGGGGTGTGACACAATGATACAAGTGTATACAGAAAGAATCAACGATAGTACCAGCCATTTTTGTGAAAACTCTGTCTCTTTCTCTTCATTCTTGGTGGAAGCTCACATATGAGAATTAATCTTCATTGTTCTTGCTCAATGAATAAGAAAATCTCAAAATAGTAGTCAAATCATCACTATTTCGAATAGTATCTGCTAAATCATGTGAAGGATATCTGAATGACAATTCTCAACTTTGAAATATAGTCTTGGCTGAGTTCAAATGCAATTCTCGCTCAAGTTGTTATTCTAGAAAATTTTCCTATAAATAGCAATGTTTGGAAATTATTTCAAGGAGATTTTAGTCGCATCTCTGTCTCCTATAACTCATTCTCTTATCTAAGAAGAAGAACTCAACTCTCTTACTCTATGTTTGTATCTCTTCCTCTTTGCCTTCAATTTTGAATTGCAAACAACAACTTTGTTTTCTTAATTTGACCTTGCAGGTTATTTGAGGTAGCAAGTAGTCGAGGCCGAAGTCCTGATTTACTTCCCCAAAAAAGGTTTGTATCCATCTCTTTTATGTTTTTCTATTTTCATATTTAAGTATGTGATTTATTTGGTTTATTTTCAACATTTTTGTCTCTATTTTTCCATGAACTTTTTACTGAGAATTAGCATGCAAAGCCAACATGAACTATGAATATATTGGTATGATTCCTCTGTTCAAAAGCTCATTAGAATCTGCTTAATTTGTTCTTATTTTTGATGTCCTAGTCTGTCTTTAATTTTGTGTTTTTAAGTTTTTTAACAGAATCTGTCTCACTTCGTCCTTGATTAAAAAATCAATCTATAAAGTCTATATAATATTATGATCTGCAGAAGTCATTATTAGTTCGGTTATATTTGTAAAGCTTTCTTTCTTTGCTTATAATCTTAGCTACTTTCTTGTTGAGCTATGAAAAGAATATTGAGTACTTTTCTATATTTCTCCAGCTTCAGAATAAAAATTGGTAAATCTCATCCATGAAATTGAAATTTACCCTCCTTCGCTAATTTAGATATATGTAGGTATTTTTTTAAGGGTCCTATTTATCTTATTAGATATGTTTATTCTTCTTTTAAAGTTTGTCGATATAGGATATATTTTATAGACGTATGTATTGTGTAAGGCATTCTGTTAGAAACACCTTCTCATGTGGATTTTGATTGAAATGTCAAGGATTAGTTGTATAAATGACCATGTATATAAATCACATGGCTTTTGCTTAGATTTAGCCATCAACAGGGTTTAATCGAAACATGGGTGATAATTACTCAGCACCCCTCTAGATAAAACATACTCACCACCATCAGAAGACACAACAGGTCAAACCAGTAGTTATAATCGAATACGAATACTCAGAGAGCACCAATGCTTAGCCTTACCTCAGTCACAACTTATCTTGCCTTTAGGATCTCTATCAAGAGCGCCCAAAACCCATATTACCTTTAAACAATAGTTGACATATAGATATATGTATCATAAAACTCCAACCCCAACAATATCTCTCGTAGCACAATACATAGCCACCACCAATCAAGTACTGATCACGAAGCCTGCCCTTGATGCCCTTCTACATTCTTAATGCCAGCAAGCTATTTTATCTGGTTGTTACAACTCAAGGGCATCTAGCCTCTACTCAACGCGCTTTAGGAGCTGCTCCCTATCTAGGACTAACAATATAGTACTTCCCCTGCCCAGAGTCTAGCCTCTACGCGGCATCCACGCTGAGGAACGAACTGAGCCATATTCTCAGAATTGCAGAATATTGACAAGATGCATAATAGAATCAACAACATAGTAAAGTTTCTAAACATCCCATAGCCTCCTAGAGATAAACCATGGACGTCTCTGCACCCATCCACAAGCATCTACTAGATGGTAGTTTTGTAGTGCTACCAGGGAACCTTAAGCTCTGATACCACCTTTTCACAATCCGACCCCATTCATGATCGCGCCTGCTAGGTCCCACCTAATGGCAAGCTGATTCCCAACCCAAGGTTACCTGTCCTAGCATCTAGTCAAGCTCAACTCGACATAGTGATAACATAATAACCGAAATCTACCTAGAACCTGGAAGTTAATTGTACAGAGCTACAATAGACACAAGGACATAACATACAACAAGAACCATAATATTATACAACTCAGAGTACTCCAACAAATATATCAAAATACTACAATAAAAGGCCAAATGTCTGGAAACAATAGACGGCCATCAAAGGAAAGGAGACTACAAGGTAGCCAGAACCGTTGGTGCTCACCAAATGACTCCTGAGCACTCTCGAAACTCCCCAACTCAGCAGCTAACACCCTGTACCTGCACCAGCACCATGGGAAGATGAAGAAAGTAGGCGCGAGTACAAGAAATTGCACCCAGTAGGCATCATCGGTCGACCGAGTGAAATAGTAAACATGTATAAACCCAAATATATTAGAGAACTGCAATAGTGTAGCAAAACAAACTTAGTACAAGGAATAAGCATATCTGGAAACACTCAAACCACAACTGAACCAATTGAGATGATGAACACTAATAAACTAAACCAACCGATGCAAGGAACCCAACTATAACGGCAGGAGAGAACACAAAACCCAAATTAGAACCACAATTGCGACTCAATGTATACCCTGGTCTGAACTGGACCTCAGACCATGCCTGGAATAAACCTCACGCAACCCGCTGGACTGTACATTAGGTGGGGAAGACCCTGGATAGGACATTAGGTCGTCAGGAACTCAGACGATACCAATTGACGAATACTGCACAGGGCCGTACCGTAACTGCTCTAAACTGAGGCATAGAACTGTACGCGAGTGCAAGGCCCTAGAGGACAACTCTTCATATCTTAAGATCAAGGGTCAATTGTACGTGGGTGTAAAGCCCTAGTGTCTAAGCTTGAATGCCCTCTGAGCCCTCATAAGCCCAAAAGATACACCCACGCATAATTAGAGTGTGAATAAGTGAGTGGATCTACAGGTAATCAATCGGGTCCTCGACCCCAACATCACAACAATAATCGGGTCCTCGACCCATCTAGAATTGGTATCATATAGGAACTCAAACCCCTAATATCACTTGGAGACTCGAACCCCTGGGTCTTCCGACTTGGCCTTCGATCGGGTAGTTAGTCAAGGCCAAGTGGTTTGACCATAAATGTAACAGAGGACATATACCCCGCGGGAGAAAGAATCCCCTTAGCATAATAAATAGTGTCTCAACATCTGAGTATCTATCACGGGGCCTTGCCCCACAAAATATCAATCACGGGGCCCATCTCTATACAATATCAGTCACGGGGTCCTGCCCCATAGAATATCAATCACGGGGTCCTCGACCCATAAACTCAGATAGTACTGGGTCCTCAGAACCTACATCCACCACCTAGCATCACAGTCACGATCACCGAGACACAAGTCCAAGGGGAGCGTCACCCAGGACCCGAACTCTACAGACATGACCACCGATCCTAATCGATGATGGGGAGCATTATCTGGGATGAGATGTCAATGGTCTTTCACTCAACCAATACATCCAGATCGAACTCCAAAGGCATGTCGTGCCATGAGCAAACATAGGTGACGACACTCACAACCTAGCTATCCCACAATCTCAATCCAACCCAGATAATCACAATCACCACCTCTTTAAGATACAATTGATACCCCAACATCAGATGGAGAGAACTAGTGCACAATAACTATGAATAGTACATCGAAGAGTATATACATCATAAAATATCATAGAGTCATGTCCAGCTAAGGCAAAGTATACCACAACCTCATCAATCCCCAAAGCCCAGAGAAAACATAGACAATCACGGTACATCATAAGTATCTAGGACAACCAGACTCCACAGAGCTATATCTATACCAAAACTAGGCCACAGTATGGCATATAATCAATACACAGTCTCCCAATCAACATATCTCTATAACAGCAGGCAATACACAATCATATAGGTACAAGTCAAGTCACCATGCATGGCTGCCCCAGGCACTAACTCATATTCATACCTTATCAGGCCTTTTTTCTATGAACAACAACTCATAGGGCAACATCGGTATAACCTATGTTGAGGCCCAAGAGGATAGATAATCAAAAGGATGTTACCTACCGAGAATCATATCGCACCCTAATTGCTATAAAGAATATTTCCCATGGCAACCATGCGCCGGCCCCCTTGTAAAATGCTCCTCTCTAAATAAAATGCTATTGCCCAGGACTAACCCACACAACAGGTGTCTCCTCATAGATGGCTCGTGGAGCTTGTAAGATATAATCTACACTTCACTATCTGGGTCACACTCCCGTCTCTAATCTACCAATGGATGAGTAATAACACATCTCGTATCACATATTACACGGCTCCCTTAAAAAAGAAACTACAATTGTTCTAGAACATGGTCTGTTTCTCCAGTCACTAACCAATAGCACAAGTACATAAAAGATAACAACGATATACAGGATCATATATAAGTCACAGAGAAGCACATAACTGTGTTCAAATGGGAAATTCTACCACAAGTACTCATGATGGATATAGACCGCCGCAGATGCATCATACATATTCATACCAACCAGATATAGATATTATAGTCGGTGCACAGGGTAGCGTGTAATCACAAGTCAGCCTCAATAGCCAGTATATTTCAGTAGCCTCAAACTACATGCACATACAAGCAAGAGTCAAGCTCAGAGTACATACCTATCATAGATTCGTAGCCCAACTATCCCCTTTTTGGTCCCTCTTGTATCCAAATAGTGTAAAAGCTCAAACAGTATGACAACTACAGTTAACACAACCCCAACAATTAGTAAAGTCCCATATCACCATTTATAACACATGTGGATTCATAACCAGCTATATGTAATATAAAGTCCATATCTCAATCCATTCACAATATACTTCCACATATTTTAACTCAAATATGCAAACATTTTAGCTCAGTCTAAGGGGTAGAGAAAGCCTAGCCTACCAGACGTCCGACGTTTTGTACTTCGCATCACTCCAACTAAACTTTTCCCCTCCTACAGCTTCCAAATGTTTCTTTGCCGCTAAAAACACAGTTCACCAGGTTAACACGATCACATTTACTGTAAAATCTTGGGAAACGGGTGGAATTAGGTCAAAAGAGCCTAAAATGGAAAAAATAGGGGTTGTGTCCAAAATTCTAAAAAAATCTCAGAAACATATTCTGCACGGCCACCCAAGTCTACAATCGAAAATTCGGCCCAAAATAGACCACAAAAGACTGAGAAAAGGCCCAAAAACGAAATTAGAAACTTTATCGGAAAAATATTCTTTTCAAAATATTCTCGATCAAAATTCTCAAAAACTGGACAATTACAGCAAGAACCCAGGATACCACAATGTTCCTCTCAGAATGTAGAACAATTTAGGCTAAAACTTCATTCAATTCCATTAAGAATCGATTACGAAATTGACATGTAAAGTTTTTACACATTTCGAGAAAGAACTCAATTAAAATAGAAAATTTACCTCAAAATATGCACCAAACCATAAATCCGACTTCAACACGATGTTTTTTTGCAAAAATCCAAGTCATGTGGACTTTTGAATCGCCAAAATCAGAGTTTCAGATCATTTTATGGCCATTCAAAGTTTTCTCGTCCAAGGCCTCGTGACCAGGACTTATATAGGCCGGCCACATAATGCCGCGTGGGTACGCGGGCATGCGGGCACGACGCCTTGTGCCATGCCGCGGGAATGCAAGTGTGAACATGGGCCTATGCATCAGTAACTAGCACCAGCAATCCTAAAAACTTTCTCGGGGCATTCCCAGGGCTCCCAATGTCCGTTTTATGCAAATGAATAGTGTAACCATGTTTAGGAACCAATTTCATGGTCAGAATTCCCAATGGAGCATCCTACGAAAAAAAAAGGATCCCACTTCTTTCTGACTAAAATTAGCTAAAAGAACTAAAGGGGTCAATGCAACCGGACGACTCCGACAATTGGCGAAAGGTCATTTAGACAGTTTTTGACATTTCAGAGCTGACCACGCCATTAATTTTGTATTCCAAGCGCGTTAAGCTGAGTTTTTTTACAAAAACACACTTTTTAGCCTCCAGTTGAACTCATTTTGCAACTTTCTGATCAAAATCACATTGGAACCCTCCATTCTCAAACTAATCACTCTCCTAGAACAAATCGGTCATTCTGAAATTGAAGAAACCTTCAAAATATCATTCCAAGGCCGTTTACCTGGGTTTTGACAAAAATCTCATTTTTGCAGCCTTAGCTTCTCGCTTACTTGCAAACTTGCATACTTCTCAATCAAAACCATCGCCAACCATTCCAACGGTCCCAATATACCATAACAGGTCCAAGGTCACCATATAGAAGCTCAAACCAACAGAAAAGTCGCAGAAATACAGAAATGACCCAGAGGGTCATTACACATTCCAAACACAAAAGAATTTTTTTAAGATTTAAGCATGCCGCTAATTTCAAGATAAAAGAATATTTTCTTGACTATGCAATTCTTTTAGCACTCAAATTTGGTATTAATTTTATCAACTTAAGTTAGATCGGTTAATCATTTTTTATGGATTTTAAAGGATGCTTAACCCCTTTCTTTTAGGTAACTAGAAACCTTACCTAGAATCACATAAGTTTAATGAACAATAAATTGGAGTTAATTGTACCATTGAATTAGTTAATTATATAGATACTCTAATTTACCTTTAAAATAATTAGTTGGTGACTCCTTAAATTAATTAATTTAGGAATCACCAATATGGTGTACACTCTTTCACCTCAAGTTAAAATGAGGAATAACAATGGGAATCCCAAAATTAACTCCGCAAAAAAGGTTTAAACGCGCTATATGACTTATACCCCTAAAATTAGAAAAAAAAATTGATGGCCAAAATGGGAAAAATCAACTCAACTAATAAAATCACCTTTAAAGCCTAAAATTGAGCTAGGCAGCCTCTTTGGGGTAAAAATTACCTCAAACGAAGGCCCCAAAATGGATTTGGACCACACCAACGTGTTCTCCTCAAAACATCACACAAAATAACCTTTGGAATTATTAAATTTGGAACCTAAATGACCAAGAATTCATCCAATTAAGTTGAGGAAAAATAAGTCTCTAAATAGACCTAAGAAAAGGGTTGCAAGTGTCGCTTAAGCGACTACTCAGGTCGCAAAAGCGACTAGCCTCAAAGAGGTGGGCCTTGCTAAAGTGAGCCCCAGGCCGCAAAAGCGAGGGTTGCTTAAGCGAAGCCAGGGTTCGCTAAAGTGATGCCTTCCCTTTTGATCCGCTATTGCTAAAGCAATGCCCTAGTCGCTTAAGCGATAACCGCTTAAGCGATAACACCAAACCTTAGATGCATCAGCAAGGTTAGCCAAGGTCAAAACTTCGACGGGATGCTCAGGATTTGTTTGGAACCCTTTGCGTGCAAACAAACTATGTTATTCCACCAAATTTGACATTCTGAATTCAATGACATAGTTGAAATTTTCATACGAAGTCATTATGACAAAAGGTGGATCTCACACTGAAGCACCATTTTAATCAAAATTCACAAAGGGACTCTAAATGAGATTGGAAGCCTTAGGACACGCACAAAAGATCATTGTAGACCAAAGTCGACGTTTTGAAGCTAACCATGCAGTCAGATTTCCTATCCGAGTGTGATTTCCAAGAATGTTGACCAAAGTCAACCTTGGGCCAAATTTCAATAGCCAAAATGCTAAATGGTTTAAATTCACACTGAAGGCCTTGGTAATCAAGTCGATCATGCTTCTAGCCTAATTTGGTTATTCTAAAGTTGATGGTACTATCAGAATTCTATTTTGAGGTCATTTACCTAGATTTCTTTTTTATTAAAATCAACTTTTAAATTTATAAGGACCCTAAAACACAAAAAGTTGCACAAAATCCAAACTAACGACTAAGCAACTGAACTGTCAGTGTCAGCAAGTCCTAAGTGATCTGGGGTCGCTATAGAAAAGCTCTAAACGCTAGATTTTTCTGAGTAAGATGAAAATGACCAAGAGGGTCATTACAGTTTCTCGTTGATCCCCCTTTGCTCTTGTGATCAAATTTCCTTTTTGATTGATAACAAAACTACTTTTTTAGGGTGTCAACATTTCTTATATTCAACCCTAGGAGTGTCCTAGACGATTCATGTTTTCCCTTCTTGTTTCATGTGTTTACCTTATTTAGAAGTCTTTTGACTTTTAATAAGGTCCTCTTCTATTACCATCTTTTTCTTATATTATCCTTCAATGTTGTGAACCTGGTTCGATGTTTCATTATCACAGCCAATTTGGGATATCTATATTTCATCAGTCATCATTCTCTTTCAAACTTCTGAACCCGATCCTTTATGTCATTACCAGAACTCTTGTGAAATATCATCCTACCATCAGAACATTTTTACTTTAAATTCACCTTTCAAGTAAGAACAAACTCTAAGAAATTTAAGGTACCACTTTTGCCTATAAGCATTGTGTGCAACATCTAACTTCGGTATTTATCTTTTTATATTGTATGGTTAATTTCAAAGACAATGACGGGACCTAGGGAGCTCATAGGTTTTATAGATTATGATTATAAAAAAGTTACTTTTGTCACATAAAGTGATATTTTGAAAAGCTGGAGAAATTGAATATTATAATCCCATTTTGTTTTTATTTAATTAGTTTATCTTCACGTGCATTGTGCGAATATATTGAGCTATTAGTACACTATTTTAAAAAATAATATTATATCATTAAATCAAGGCTTTAAGTTCATTATCCATATAGATCATCACTAGAGGTGGCAAGCCCGTGCGATGCACATGCCCAACATAGACCCTAATGATGAATGATTCTGTTCAGCAGCTATTGGAGTCTTTTACAAAATTCCTGAAACAATGAAAAGAAATTTTGCATCAGATGCATTATTCTGCTGTCGATGAGTTTAAACTTGTAAGTATCTCCAACTTGGACATCATTTGCTTTCATGAACTATGCAATGCCCTGATAATTGCAATGTGCAGCGACTTTTAAGTTAACTGAACTGGTCATGATCTCTATTTTTGGTTTAATATTAGAAGTAACACAATCAGGTATTAGATGAGGTACAAAAATTATTGCATAATCATGAGGATGACAACCAGAAAAAGAGAGTGTACATCTTTCATACCTTTACAAGATTAATCCCAACATCAATGATTACTGCCCCAGCCTTGATCCCCAGCCTTGATCCAACTATACATAATACACGGACATTATAAGAGACTGACATCTCAATACAATGCTATCAGAAAAAGGCTCTACTGCAAGAAGATCAATGTTTTTCAGACTATTGCCTGCAGCAGCAGGCATTCCAACTGTATTGCCCTTGCCAACGACAACCGTTTTTCCCCTTGATTTTGACATTGTACCGATGCAGAAGCTCAATGCATCCTTTGGGTGTACAGGGGACAAATAAGGGCTCTCTACCTCGCATAGTTGATGGGTGGGTTTTAAAATTTGGCTGAAAAATCAGGTAAATTTTTTAAATGAAGCCATATTTTCAGCCGTTAGTTTTAGAATTAATCCAATTGCAGGGGAATCAAGTGAAATAGATGTAGATGCAGCTCATTATGCATTATTACCATAAGAACAAAAATAGCATTCCCTCCTTTCTCATACACAAACTGGAATTTCTCTCTGTGTAAAGACTAATAGCACCTCAGCCACCATGGATCTACCATGGATTTAAGGCTGGAAGTTGAGCTGAAGAGAAGGTGTTTAGAGAGAGAAATGAGTGGAAAAATATCTTTCTTATATCAGCTTGGCTATTACAGTGGCTAATGTGTCATTTATATACAATCAAGCAAAGACTAACTAACTGCAGTTAACCTATAACTAACTTGATAAGTTAGTTGTAACCAACTAACCAATTGACACATCATTACATTCAATACTCCCCCTCAAGCTGGATGGTAAGAACACATTCTTCATCCCAAGCTTGGAAAGCAAGTGATAATGTTGGGCCTTTCCCAGCCTTTTGTGAACAGATCTGTAGGCTGTTCCTTTGTCCCTATGTGTTGAGTCTTGATCAATCCTTGTTGTATCTTCTCCCTCACAAAGTGATAATCAATGTCTATATGATTAGTTCGTTCATGAAACATTGGGTTTGCTGCTATTTGAATAGCAACCTTGCTATCAGAGTATAGAGTAACTGGTTGCTCAACTTTAAGGCCAAGTTCCTTGAACAACCTTGTCAACCAAACCACCTCTGTTACTGTCGAGCCATACTTCTAAACTCAGCTTCTGCTAAACTTCTGGATATTGTTTCTTGTTTCTTCGATTTCCATGAGATCAATGAGGATCCAAATTGCTCCATATAGCCTGTGACCGATTTCTTGGTTTGTGGGCAAGTTGCCCAGTATGAATCACAATAAGCAAATAGTTGAGGAGTTGTATCTGAGGCCATGACTAAACCAAGACCTGGTGCATTCTTGATGTATCTAATGACTCTAAGTGTTGCCTGCATGTGTGATTCCTTTGGTTTGTGCATGAACTGGCTTAGAACCTGAACTGGATAAGCAATATCAAGTCTAGTCATGGTGAGGTATAGTAGTCTACCAACCATTCTTTGGTAGCTTCCTGGATCAGGCAACAGTTTATCATCAGCGCTGCTTCCTGTAGCTACATCAAATTCATGATATGTGAGTCTTTGATTGAAATCAAGTGGTGTGAAAATAGGTCTAGCTCCCTCTTGCCCTAAATCTGTTATCAGTTCAAGGGCATATTTCCTTTGGTTCATGAGGATGACAGAAGATTCCCTGGAGAATTCAATACCAAGAAAGAATCTGAGAGTCCCAAGGTCTTTCATCTTGAATCTCTGTTGAAGACTAAGTCTGGTGGACTTAACAAGATCATGATTAGAGCCAGTAATGAGGAGATCATCCACATAGACAAGGATGATTACTATATCTATTTTAGAGGCAAGAGTGAATAAAGAATAGTCAAAATGACTCTGAGTAAATCCCAGATCTTGTAAGGCAGCAATGAGTTCCAGGTTCCATTGTCTAAAAGCTTGTTTTAGTCCATAGAGAGACTTTTTTAGCTTACAGACCTTGGTAGTGCAGTTTCTGTGAAAGCCAAGTGGAATTTGCATATAGACATCTTCAACCAGATCACCTTGTAGAAAGGCATTGTACACATCCATTTGGAAGATTGGCCAATGTTTAGATGCTGCAATGGCAAGTACTAACCTAACAGTCACCATTTTTGCAACTGGTGAGAATGTTTCTTTATAGTCAAGGCCTTCTTATTGACTGGAACCCTTTGCAACCAACCTTGCTTTGAATCTTTCAACTTTATCGTCCGCTTTATATTTTATTTTGAACACCCACTTACAACCTATGGCATGTTTTCCTAGAGGTAAATCAACAACATCCCATGTACCATTCTCTTCAAGAGCAGTAACTTCCTGTTGCATTACCTGGATCCATCTGTGATCTTGAATAGCCTGCTGATATGTCTGAGGTTCAACCTCACAGGTAGATGTAGCTAAACAATGGGCATAGGCAGGGGACAACAAATCATAGCTCAAATAATTGGACATAGGATACTTGCAACAGCTCACAACATAGTCAAACAGCCATTTTGGGGAAGTCATTGATCTAATGGAGTGTCTTAAGAGAGGAGGATTACTATTGTTGGAGGATGCTAGAACTAAATGATAATATAGTGGTTAAGAGGCAATAGGAGGGATAACAGGGGCAATCTGCAGGTCATCATCAGGAAGAACATTTTGAGGATCTAAAACAGGAAATATAGGGTCAGTGGTGGCACTCATCTGTTTGAAAGGGAGGATGGACTCATGGAAGATAACATCTCTACTGAAGAGAAACCTCTTAGAATGTATGTCATATAGCTTGTAGCCCTTCTTAGTTGTTGAATATCCCTTGAATATAGTAGGTAGTGCTCTAGCTGCAAATTTGTCATGTCTATGTACATTGATTGCATATGTCAAACAGCCAAATACTCTAAGGTGATCTAGTGATGGTTGACTGTGAAAAAACATCTCAATGGGAGATTATTGTGAAGCACTGATGAGGGCAGTCTATTGATTATATGAACAGTTGTAACTACATAGTCACCCCAAAAGGATATAGGTACAGATGCCTCAAATCTTAAGGCTCTAGCTATCTCTAGTATGTACCTATGTCTCCTCTCTACTACTCCATTTTGTTGGGGAGTATAAACACATGTAGTTTGATGAATAGTACCTTGTGTTAGAAGCATCTCATGAATGTCAGAATTGATAAATTCTAAACCATTATCAGTCCTAAGTATTTTGACAGTAGCATCATGTTGAGTTTTTATCATGGAAAAAAAATTCAGCATCCAATGAGTTTCATCTTTAAATTGCATCAGAATCACCCAAGTTAGTCTTGAGAAATCATCAACAATAGTCAAAAACAATCTCTTGCCATCAATTGTTGGCACCCTATATGGTCCCCATACATCGGCATGTACTAAATCAAAGACAGCATTAGAATGAGTTGTACTAGTGGAAAAGGCAACTTGGTTTGTCTAGCTAGAGGGCATATAGAACATGGATTATTTGATTTATCTATTTTGAGATGCAGAAACTTATCCATTCTCTGTATGGCTGCAACAGGCATGTGGCTAAGTCTTCTATGCCAAACATCAAGAGGCACATTATTGTTGTTGACATTAGTTGAGGCTGAAGGAGCTGATATTGTGGAATGACATATGTCACCAAACAGATAGAGTCTACCAGATTCTTTACCAATCCACAATACCCTGCCACTGTAAAGGTCCTGAAATACACATATATTAGGAAAAAAAGCCACCATATACTGCAATTCCTTAGTGAGTTTGGAGACTGACAACAAGTTAAATTTGACCTTAGGAATGTAAAGCACATCACTAAGTTGTTGTGTGTCTAGTATCTTAACAGACCCCTTGTGTGTGATCTCAAATTTTTCACCATTTGGTAAATGTACATGCTCAACTTTGCATACTTCCTTGCATTCATTTAGTAATTCTAGTCTTGAGATCATGTGATTAGTTGCTCCTGTGTCTACCACCCATTGAATCTTCTCTAACTTAGCTAACATGGACATGATTGTACCTGAACTTGAGTCAGTAGAATTAGAGGGACCAGCAAGGCTAGTTGTGACTGCATTAGCTGTGGCTTCTGACTCTTGTCTCTTTCTTATCATCTGCTGAATCTGATAGTACTGCTCAGGTGAGAATATTGAAGCTGGACTTGGTGCTAGTTGCTCAGTCTGTGTTTGCTTTGGTTCCTCAGCTATGTAGTTTGCTGCAGCTTTTGAGTAGTGTTGTTGCTGCTTCAATTTTCGCCTACTATCCTATAACATTCTATCCTGGTGGTGGTCCCTTTTCTCATGCTGATATCCTCTATTGTTTTGCAGGTTCTTGTCACTGAGTTGGCCAAGCAATTTCCTGCAAACTGTCCTAGTGTGCCCTGGCCTTCTACAATAGTCACAATATAGGTCTGGTCTCCTAGGCCTGAAGCCTTGTGTTGGTTTATTTGTCATCAGGGCATTAGGATCATTGATCTCTAAATATGTTACTGTATTGGTGAGCAATCTCTGGCTTTCTTCCTGCATGACAAGTGCATAAATCTGATTTAAGCTAGGAAGTGGCTGCATCATCAGGATCTGACTCTTTGCTCTAGAATAAGAGTCATTCAGTCCTGTAAGGAACTGAAAGATCCTCTGTTTTTTAATGTGCTCAGTATATGCTTTCGAAGTATCACAATTGCATGCTGGAAGAGGAATTAGGGCATCAAATTCGTCCCATAGGTCACTGAGTTTGGAGAAGTATGCAGACACAGTACCACTTCCTTGAGTAAGAAATGTCATCTCCTTATGTAGCTGAAAAGTCCTTACACTGTTTTCCTTGTCAAATTTCTCCTTAAGATTTTCCCAGACTTTCTTCGAATCTGATGCATATGTTATCCCAATCATCAGTTCCTTCGATAATATATTCATGATCCAAGATAGGACAATTATTCTTCTTCTTTCTTAGTTGTAGTTCCTATATTGGTTTTTTTTCTTTCTGGCTTTCTTAGGGCCCTCTGTCTTCAGAACGGTCCGCCTAGCCACTATGAATGAATATTACGTCAATAGAGTAAGTTGTTCTTTAAGAAAAAAAAAAGGGAACTCGCTAGGCCTTCAGAACAAAGGCGATTCTGTTCATGCTTCAGACGATCTGGCTAATTCTATATACAACTATCTAATTTTCTTCGAAGCATCCTTCCAAGAATGAGGAAGAGTTGCTCAGGAGTTGATTAACCAAGTGGAGTAGAGAATCAAGTCGTTGTCAGTCCTCAACTAGAAAGAAAGAAAGAAAAGAAGTTTATAGCTACTTTGACTTTTTTTTTAACGGCTCAGGTGCTTTAGCAAGAACTTCTCTTTGAGCTGATTTGGACGAGCGATGAACTCTTACTGAACTTAATGTTTCGTAGCATCACACCTTTCCCATCTTCTTAGCAAAGTCCCAGTATAAGAGGATCTAGCACAGCTACCATCAACAAAACCTAGTTTACTCTTACCTAATAGTGCAATTCTCATATACTTGCTCCATAACGCATAATTTCACTTCCTTTCAGCTGAATCGCAATCAGAGTAATACCTTGGGGTGTCTGTGGACTGTAGGAACAACGGATCATTATGGTCTATGGTTGGGTCACTTCGAACACTTGATGCCTCAGTCATTGTTGTCGTTTTCAGGATCAAAAGATTGAAATTGTAAGAAGAGCTAGATCAGGAGGAGCTGAAGTCAGAAAATCAACTTCGCAAGCCAGATCAAAGACCGAAATCAGAAGAGGAATTTTGCAGTCACGAGTTGGTTCGAGAACTAAATCTGAAGAGGAATTTTGTGTAACCATGTGTGGATCAAGGCTCTGCCATGTAAAGACTAATAGCACCTCAGCCACCATGGATCTGTCATGGATTTAGGGCTGGAAGTTGAGCTGAAGAGAAGGTGTTTAGAGAGAGAAATGAGTGGAAAAATATCTTTCTTATTTTAGCTTGGCTATTACAGTGGCTAATGTGTCATTTATATACAATCAAGCAAAGACTAACTAATTGCAGTTAGTCTATAACTAACTTGATAAGTTAGTTGTAACCGACTAACCAATTGACACATCATTACATTCAATACTCTGCCTTACACACACAGTTGGACAAGATGACATTCTACGGAAAGCTATCTTCATGATTTTTCCTATTGGAGTAGGAAAAGATGGCAACATGCATCAATGTTATATGTACTGATGGGTATATTCTTTAATTATGTACCGCACCTTATTCTTATTTGAATAGCTATGTAATTGGTATCATCTTATAAGCACCAAATAACTATATGCCGTGAACCCTGTGATATAGATATCATCCAGGCCGTAAATCATGGGGCAATCGCCAATAACATCATGCACTTGCAGCTAATTTGTAACTCTCACTAGCAAATGTTATTTAAGAATGTAAACTATGTGTCTTACAATCCATGCTAGTGAAGGTCAATTATTGGGTAAGACTGATTTACTCTGCACAATAAAACCGAAAGGTTGAATGCTGCATTTGTTGATCAAGCCAACGTGATGCTTTGCCTAATGCAAGCAGGACTTCAGGACAGGATAGAGATGTGATGGAGTATCCATTTTCAAATACTATGAACAAAGTGTTCACAATTTGATCACATTTCTCATTTCAGGAATAAACAAGTACCATCCACCCCAAAAATTAAATAACCATTAAATTGCTTAGGAGTTAGGAACTCAAGCCTGGCAAGGATAAGCAAGGTCAAGCCTCAATGCACCACTACACCAGAATTTTGACCTAAATACCAATTCTAGTTTATACACGAGCAGCAGAGCCTCCACAAGTATTCCCACAGGGAGAAAGAAAATTCTTTCAGTGTTTTGCTCAAGAACAATAGGCAAGGTTACCACTTCTTAAGACCTACAAATGACATAGGAAGGTTAGGACTTCTGCTTTATCATTACTATGTTGCTGTGATAGAAATCAGAGCAATTGAAAAATGAAGAGAGAAAATGAATAAGCTAAGAAGAAAGGGCGATCAGTCAGATATGCTTTATGTCATCTCCTCGATCAGAAATGCAATGTTCGCGTTCAAAAGAGAGCTGCTTAAAAGAGGTTCTTCGATCAAATAGTGGGGAATCAATCTAACTGTGGCAGCCAAGGAAGAAAATGTTTTGGTTTGACAGAGCCATATGTTTCCCTGAATACTTTGCAGTGTGCTACAAATCTTGCCCTTCTGATAACCGAGAAATCTCCAGGGAAAGAGCACACAATTTGAAGCTCAATGGATGACGTGCCCGCTCCTCTACCCTTTTCCACTTAAATATTAGACTTTTGTCTGCTACAAGGTTCAAACGCGTAAGTGTGCCTAATCTACATAGACGTTACACTCTTACCATCATACATCTTTTGTTAGCAAGGTTGCTCGAAGTAAAAGAATAAAGAACTTTTATTACCATGAATGCATAAGTAGAATATAAAGCAGAGATGGCTTCATGAGGAACGGGATAATTAGGCCATAGATGAACCATTTCTGATTAGAACTCACCGTCTTTCACCATCTGAGACTCCATTTGGCAGCATTTCGGAGGCCCGGTGGATGAAAGTTTGAACTCTAGCCTCCTTCGATTCTGGCGGACTCTGTGGATGTCGTGAATTATTATGGTGAAAAAATATTTACTTGACTGCTAATAAATTAAGAAATTAGCAGCCCCTTCAAGACACCATCATTTCAAAAGTGTGAGTTCAAAGCTAAAAAGCTTAAATACTTGACCTATCAAGATTAAATGACAAATTCGCATCCACTCATACTATAGTTCATATCATACATATTAACTCCTCTTCATCATATTTACAACATTATTGCAGCATTAGTTGAAGAACCCATGTCCTAAAGAAGAGAAAAAAGTTAACTTTTACCAGAGTCTCTTTGTCAACTTCTGTAGTGATAACAGAGAAAGCAACCCCTGGTTTGATCTTGCTCTCCTCCCTCTCATGTTTTCCTTTTTCCGACAACTGATTAACCCAGAGGTTGCTCCTGAAAACTCCTAGTCTCCATGTTAAACGTGTCCGTGCTCACCCTTCCAATTAGATAGTAAATGTCAAAGTCACACATCAAATATCTGTATCAGTTTATACACTTCTGCAGATAACCAAGAAATCAGCAAGACCATAAGATTTATTGTCTAATTACCAATTGATCCAAATCAAGTAAATGTACTCTAATCCCAATAAAATGGGAACCTATAGCTAATCTCTTAAGCAACCAAAACAAGGATAAAATACATGAAGAAAATAACACTCATTGAAACAATGTCAATGTGACCTACTGAACATCATAATTAATTATAATACCTTGTGGGTTTAGCGACAGGTCTTAATAGTAGCCCGAGCATCACCACGGTAAAATAGATCAACTTTATTCTCAAAGTGACTTACTCAGTTTGCTAATAAAGATTATTCCGCTGCATGCCGAGAAGGAAAATGACAATAGGAAATTGCAATAAGTCACTTGAGTCATATTGTCACGACCCGAAAATGGACGTGATGGCACTTGTCTTAACCCACCAAGACAAGTCAGCCTAAAAACCCAATTAACGTAATAAGGTGCGGGAAGATAATTAAAATAAAGGATTTATTGCGGATGATAAGTCAACTTAATTAAAAATCTCCGAAGACCTAGTTGTCACGTGCACAAGCCTCTAATGTGTTACAATGGATTTGAAAAAAATACAAGTCACAAATGATGTTGTCTCTAAAGTAGAACAAGATCATAAATAGGAGGATGAGACTCGCTGAGATGACAAATAGCTACCTCACTAATCTCCAAAGAAAGCCCCGGATAACAAAAGAAGAGAGAGTATCACAAAGATCCGAGCGCTTAACCTACAAAAATGTAGTAGCAAGGGGTGAGTACCAAACACACGGTACCCAGCAAGTGAACTACTAAACACAAAATTAAATAATATAAAATACAAGTACTCCTAACACTCCAACAGAACCTCCACAATCACCACCTGCATAAAGTCAGCTCAACCTAACAGTGCACAATGTACATAGCCTATAGCTCAATACCCACACCAATACTTATAGTTCAACAACATAATGATCAAGTTCATCCATCACAAATTCAATAAAAGACACTCGCAAGTTCATGGATAATAATGATGTGTGATGTATGCAATGCAATGTCAAATATCATGATGCATGCCTGACCTAGTGATACACACCCGCTGTCTTGCAGTCCGGGACCCATGGGGGACTTTTAGTCCGTGCATCCGTCGCGGCGTGCGACATGACCCTCGATTCATATATAGTATCCGTCGCGGCGTGCGACACGTCCCTCGAATTATAGTATCCGTCACGGCGTGCGACACGACCCTCGAATCATATATAGTATCCGTAGCGGCGTGCGACACGACCCTCGAATTATAATATCCGTCGCGGCGTGCGACACGTCCCTCGAAATAGAGTATCCTCTTTAATTCTTATTCTTTTCCAGTCCTCATAACACTTGTCACACAGGTCAACGCAAATAGGCATGCTTACATGATGATCGGAAAATGACTAATTCTAACACAATGCACAATTCACAACAACATGGTCTTAATACAATGTCAACACTAACTCAATATGTCAAAATCATTCACAACCGTCACACGAGGAAGCACGAGATTCTATATATTTAACAAAGGTTAAAAATTCACTTGCCTCAATTAATAGAATAACACTCCAAATCTTGAGTCTTTTGTAACGCTTTCATATGATCAAAATCTGTTCAAATACATAATCTACATAAGAATACGAGTCCAATGACACCCATATTGCTATACATATTTTTTTTCAAAAAAATCGGGTCAAAAAGTCACCCCGAGCCCTTAAATTCAAATCTGAAATTTTCTTTCAAATTATGTTTACCCATCATAAAATAAAATCATATCTTAAATTTCAGCTAAAACGCATCGTTATTCGACCCCCAAATCAAAATTTTATTCTAAGAACCCTAGGGCTATATTTCCTTAATTTAACATAAATTATACCCGTTTCTACCCTAACAATTCATTCATAATCTCATGAAAACCTCATAGAAAGGATGAGAATAATTACCTTGATGTTTAGGGATGAAAATCACAATTTTTCTCTATCTTTTTCCCTTTTTTTTTCTTTCCGTAATTTTTTTCTCTTCTCCGTTGCGGGCTTGCGGCTGCTTTTCTGTTTGCTGCGGTTTGAGAGGGCTGCGCAGCAGCCCTTTTAATTTTTTAACTCTCTTCTCCTTTTTTTTTTTATTTTTTTTTTCTTTCTCCTTTTTATTTATTTATTTATTTATTTTGGTATACTAAAAGTGATAAATTTCATTAGCCTATTTTTTGATAAATATGAGATAAATAGTATAGGATATTAATTAAAATATTATTTAATCCACCAACTAAATTAATTATCTAACATTATCCGTCAACTAAATGACCGTAATTATCGAATAGTTCCAAATTTTTAATTTAAATTTACGAAAAGAATCTTTTATGAAAGAGAGAGTATTTATTTTTAAGATGACCTAACGGGTCATTACATTATCCACCACTAAAAATCATGTTCGTCCTCGAACTTAAAGAAGGAGAAGGAAGAATAATAGACATTGCCAAAATCCAAAGTTATAATCTTCCAAAATCACTATTTATCTCTCCAAGTAAGTTCCTCCTTAAGACCATGCCACCAAAATTCACTATTAAGAACTGAATTTTTCGAATCCAACCTTGATAAATTTATAATTCAGTGGTGATTTTCGAGCCACTGACTAACTCACGAATTCGATATGAACAACAACCCACTAGTCCATAACTCAATAGATCTTTTCTCGCATAATCATGATAAAATTCTAAATCAATACTAGCCATAATCAAAAGCAAACCTAAATCAACCATCTCACACTTCTAATGCACAAACCCTCATAGATTTTGTTAAGATTTCATTCTCACGATCAAATCTTCCCACGATCTTAAGTTATAAAAATGCGATCTTTAGACATTGAACACTTATCATAGAGAACCAAATTCTTTTCTAACCCAACAAAGGAAAGGATCAAGTAACAACTTAGCGAATGATTCATTCAAACATACAGAATCTCTAACAACACTATCAGGAATACTATATCAATAACAGTGATTATAAACAACCTTTAAGAGCGATAGAGCTAGATCCAACAGGCCTCATATCCAATCATACATAGCCAGAACATAACCCCAACGACAAGATGAGCCTTAAAATTACTGGACAATTATAAATATTTATGGTAGCTCTTTTATAAATTCACATAAACAAAATTGTGTGTGTAGCATCACTTGTATGATTCAACTATCCCAAATAATACTAAATATGTCAACATTGAAATAATCAAGTCTGCATAAGCATCCTATCTTACTAGGAGGAAATTGTAGGATCGGTTCACCCGATCCACCACTAAGGATCCGTCTACAAAAGTGAAGACACAAGTGGGAATAGGCAAGGAGTAATACTCGAAAACATGTCCATAATGAGGTAGGTAGTCACATAAGAATGCACGGAATCAAAGTTGGATGATACAAGATACTACTTTCATAGTGCTCCTATCAAACGTTTTCATTCATACAAGATACTACTCACAATCAACCTGTCTAGTCCACAATACCATCGTACACATACTCAATTATCAAACTCCACATATTCCTCACAACACTGTATCAAAAGCAATGCTCTCAATACTAACAGAATATCATAGTCATACTTGTCATGTACCATTCTTTCAAATTGTTACTAGTATTAAAGTCTTCTTAGCTATACATTAACACCTTCAAATATTTCAAACTATGGTTTCCTCTCCTTTTATTTAAGCACTTCTTATATATATGAGTCACACTCAAAGTTGATAACATTCATTTCAAATTTTATAGTACTTTTCTCATCGAGGTAAAGTTATTTAATTATACCTAAAGTCAATTCATGCAACCTTTCACATACCGAATTTCAACTACCATTTAAATCATCATATACATCATGCCAAAACTTAGAGAGATTCAATCACCTTAATAATTCTGCATACCATAAGCATATAACCTTTAGTCATCATCAAGTGTCTATGTAACGCATCTATGTAGTCCCATTAATAAAGTGATTTCAACCCCCTAAATATCCTCAATAAGTGTGTAGAGCTATAGGTTTATATCGCAGTGTCCTCATAAGTCATCTATCATGATTGGACAATCTAGACCAAAATAAAAATGTAGCATAATTCAAATATCCTTATTTGTCACTCGATTCAAAACTCAGTCTTCATAAAAGTCACAAGTAAATCCTAGAAAATCTGTGCTAAACAAGTGCGCATTGCATTATCATGTTTGAGCTCAAACGCAAATAAGTAAACCCTTTAATTTCGAACCAAGGGTCCATACATGAGGTCTTATTCCTTCACTTTCTTAAATTCTTCCTATGACACAAATTTCAGATACCCTGAACTCTTCAATATATTAGATTCTCATTCCTTCGCTAACTCACTTGTCAACTTTATTCTCTGGCCAACAACACATGATATTTTACCTCATATTCTAAGCTAAAATTTCAAGTGAAGCACATCTTTAGGTCCTTGAACAATAAAAGAAAATAACTAAATTTATAACCCAAACCACATGCAGGTTCTTCCAAATGTTGAATACTCATTGCTATCCATTATTTCTTATCTTATCAATAGATACTACCAAAAACATAGACTAACAATGAAAAGCTCGAATCTTTAATTTAATTTGTACCCCAATTTCTTTATCTATCGGTATTAGCTCATAGCTTGAGATCTTTATGAATTCATGTATCTTAACTTAATATTGATCACCTCTTTATCGACCTTACCATATCCTTTATAAAAATTTCAATGTACTAATTACCATACTCAAAATCACAAAAGAGATTATCACCATACTCGAGCCCAACATTGTAGATTCTTTTTCCCTCAAATATTATCCAACAGTTTTCTAGCCAAGATCAATGATACGTAACGCCATCACCAGCCAAACAAATGAAATCACATGACTTTAAATTCAATTTTCTACTCTCTCGAAAGATATATCTTTGATCTATACTATCGAAGGGAATATCCCTACATCTCACTAATTTATTCACTTATGACTCTAGCTCATTTCAATTCTATTTAAGCAGTATCTCAACACATTTTACATCTTTTTTTTTTATGATTACGTTACTTATCACATAGTAGCAAACGTAACTTTTGATACTTGCAGATTGTGTTTACCTTACTGAATTCACTCAATCAAAATTCTCAATCATATAATTGCGGTCATAATCTATCACAAACTTTTATTACCATTATGCTCTATAGCCATTGTCATCATCTCAAGGTTACCCTCATCATTGATATGACACCACAACTATATCGATCAAATATAAAGAACTAACTCCCTTGGATCTTATTATGGAGTAATAGCCTCATTTAGAATCCCCTGAATACACCTCACTACTTAAATACATTAATTGTACCAAAGATCCACCACTAAAAATTTTTTCTTATAAATAATACTTAACTCAAGCATCCAGATTAGCAAACTAGTTGATTTCTCGAATATGAATACGACATTAAAACTTATTAAATGAGCTCATGACACACTAATAATTTCTAAAATGGTTTGTATTCACGCTTGACAATTGACATATCCATTTTCATATACTACTAATACCATATTGTGAAAGTCCATTAGATCCACCACTAGAACACATCATACCTATCAAGAAAGTAGCACCAAACTAGCCCACATGCTTCTACCTATCAATAGTTGCAAAACGTTATCCAACCCATCATGACCCTATCCTAAGTAATAAATATTTTTTTCATAAATTTAATCGCTAGCAAAAGTAACATACTCCATAACTCTAATCAAGTAAGCATCGGTTTGTTGTGATAGTCGTATCATGACCTTCCTTAATATCCACTCGATCTATGAAATCATAATAGAGATTCTGACCTTAATTGGCACAACATCATTCTTATCATTATCTAAGCAATTTATACATATTATGACAATTTTTTAGTGATACTAGTTTACCGAACAAAATTTGTGATCTACCTATCCTTTTAACATTCCACCTTAAATTGTTGAACCATTTTCGATATCATATATATACCACATTAATAATAATTGTGTTGCTGCATAACTAACCCCAAATAGGATAACACATTCATAAAATTCCTCAATCCATTGTTTGACCTTACCACTCAAATATCCTCAAACTGCATCATCGAATCATCACCTTACTCAATATTTTCTGATCGTTGAACATTTTAATTCTTATAAGTATACCACTCACCCTTTAGTACCAGATCTAACATTCAAGTCATATACAACCCACTAATTACTCATTTAAAGAACCAAGCATGAATCATCTCTATACATTAGAGAGAATGAATAAAATGATAAGAATCACCTTGAATCAGGAACGCACGATGGAGAAAGAATAAACAAAAGGAAGTTTCCTAACAGTCTTCATAACCTCTCGAAGATAAATATAGACGTCTCCATACCGATCCTCGAGACTCTACTAGACTCGGCTTGTACACACGTGAGACCTATGAACCTGGGGCTCTAATACCATTTTGTTACGACCCGAAAATGGACGTGATGGCACTCGTCTTAACCCACCAAGACAAGTCAGCCTAAAAACCCAATTAACATAATAAGGTGCGGGAAGATAATTAAAATAAAGGATTTATTGCGGATGATAAGTCAACTTAATTAAAAATCTCTGAAAACCTGGTTGTCACGTGCACAAGCCTCTAATGTATTACAATGGATTTGAAAAAAATACAAGTCACAAATGATGTTGTCTCTAAAGTAGAACAAGATCATAAATAGGAGGATGAGACTCGCTGAGATGACAAATAGCTACCTCACTAATCTCCAAAGAAAGCCCCGGATAACAAAAGAAGAGAGAGTATCACAAAGATCCGAGCGCTTAACCTACAAAAATGTAGTAGCAAGGGGTGAGTACCAAACACACGGTACCCAGCAAGTGAACTACTAAACACAAAATTAAATAATATAAAATACAAGTACTCCTAACACTCCAATAGAACCTCCACAATCACCACCTGCATAAAGTCAGCTCAACCTAACAGTGCATAATGTACATAGCCTATAGCTCAATACCCACACCAATACTTATAGTTCAACAACATAATGATCAAGTTCATCCATCACAAGTTCAATAAAAGACACTCGCAAGTTCATGGATAATAATGATGTGTGATGTATGCAATGCAATGTCAAATATCATGATGCATGCCTGACCTAGTGATACACACCCGCTGTCTTGCAGTCCGGGACCCATGGGGGACTTTTAGTCCGTCCATCCGTCGCGGCATGCGACACGACCCTCGATTCATATATAGTATCCGTCGCGGCGTGCGACACGTCCCTCGAATTATAGTATCCGTCGCGGCGTGCGACACGACCCTCGAATCATATATAGTATCCGTAGCGGCGTGCGACACGACCCTCGAATTATAATATCCGTCGCGGCGTGCGACACGTCCCTCGAAATATAGTATCCTCTTTAATTCTTATTCTTTTCCAGTCCTCATAACACTTGTCACACAGGTCAACGCAAATAGGCATGCTTACATGATGATCGGAAAATGACTAATTCTAACACAATGCACAATTCACAACAACATGGTCTTAATACAACGTCAACACTAACTCAATATGTCAAAATCATTCACAACCGTCACACGAGGAAGCACGAGATTCTATATATTTAACAAAGGTTCAGAAATTCACTTGCCTCAATTAATAGAATAACACTCCAAATCTTGAGTCTTTTGTAACGCTTTCATATGATCAAAATCTGTTCAAATACATAATCTACATAAGAATACGAGTCCAATGACACCCATATTGCTATACATATTTTTTTTCAAAAAAACGGGTCAAAAAGTCACCCCGAGCCCTTAAATTCAAATCTGAAATTTTCTTTCAAATTATGTTTATCCATCATAAAATAAACTCATATGTTAAATTTCAGCTAAAACGCATCGTTATTCGACCCCCAAATCAAAATTTTATTCTAAGAACCCTAGGGCTATATTCCCTTAATTTAACATAAATTATACCCGTTTCTACCCTAAAAATTCATTCATAATCTCATGAAAACCTAATAGAAAGGATGAGAATAATTACCTTGATGTTTAGGGATGAAAATCACAGTTTTTCTCTATCTTTTTCCCTTTCTTTTTCCTTCCCGTAATTTTTTCTCTTCTCCGTTGCGGGCTTGCGGCTGCTTTTCTGTTTGCTGCGACTTTTAATTTTTTAACTCTCTTCTCCTTTTTTTTTTTCTTTCTCCTTTTTATTTATTTATTTATTTATTTTGGTATACTAAAAGTGATAAATTTCATTAGCCTATTTTTTGATAAATATGAGATAAATAGTATAGGATATTAATTAAAATATTATTTAATCCACCAACTAAATTAATTATCTAACATTATCCGTCAACTAAATGACCGTAATTATCGAATAGTTCCAAATTTTTAATTTAAATTTACGAAAAGAATCTTTTATGAAAGAGAGAGTATTTATTTTTAAGATGACCTAACGGGTCATTACACATATTGTCAAACAAATTGGATGCACAATCCACTTCAAATTTAACACATCTTAGATTTCATAAGACGCCTAACATTGCAGTAAGTAATTGGTTACCAAATCAACATCCATCAAAAAAACACAATACATGTGTAAATCAGCAGTTACTAACATGAATATAGAAACTACATCCAAAAGAGTCAGAAAAACTAAGAATGCACGTACTGAATTGTGATTTATGCTACCGACAAAGCAAGACAGAGAAACTCCCAATCTATATTATCCAGAGCTAGCTTGAATCTTAAAGAATAGAAGAAAGCAATAGAGAAGTTAGTCGGAAAAGTAAAATCAAGGCAAACATTATAGAAAAGAAGAGATGATCAATTTGCAATCTAAGCCATTTCTCTCAATCCCACACTCTTATCTCCTTAATAATAAGTTCCTTTGAAACATCACTGCTGCTCCTCGAACTTTTCTCCTTGAAAACCTCCCCACCATTTCGACAGGCCATTCCATGGTTGCATTCCCCCCATTTGCTTCTAATGATCTGCTTAGCTCTTCATCCTCGCTTCTCTACTACACCATTCAGGTCAGGACATTTATTCATCTCACCACGCAAAGCAACCTCTGTCCCTGTAAATTTGTTATGCACTACACGTGTTTCATGGGGAAAAGAATCATGAATATGTGTCTCACTCTCACAATTGGGTAGTACTGTTCATTCCCTCAACTTCATTGTATTAAGTTTGAGTGGTGTCTTTACACATTTTTGTTAGTACGATTTATGTTGTTGTCTGTACAATTATTTGTAGCTGCGTTCGTCCCTCCTTCCTGGCTTATACATAATAGAAATATAGTGTCTTCTTTGATGGTTATGCATCAATACTGACAAGGGAGCTATCTGGAGTACTAGGAATGTTTTGTGAGGTGCCACCAAAAGTACTATTACTATTTGAATCACAAAGTGACTTTTTAGGCTTTGACTAAAGATTTTCAAATATTTTTGAAAAATCAAATTTGGACGAAGGTTGGATTAAAGTAAAAAATGTATTTGATCATATGGGACTTGTACCTATAAGTTTTAAAAATATCATAAATGCTTAAACCATACAAACAACCTATTTGATGGCATTCATTATTATTATTATCAAAATTTATAATATTCTATGTAAATAAGTTTGACACAAAATTATTATTTTATAATAAAATAGGTAATTCATTACTCTCAAATTATAATATGATATTTTAATAAAAATTATTAATAACACAATTACTGGCTATTATAACTTGTCAAGTTATAATTCATTATGATCTATCAATCCAAAAAAATAAATAGTAGTAATAACTAGTAACTGTTCTTTGATATAATCTTTTCATATTGTATGAACAGTTTTTTTATGAGGATCATGCGTTTTCAGATCACATAATTGAGATGACGAAGCAACGTTGTTACTCTGAGCCAATTGCTTGTCAGTTTCATCAACAATCCTATGATGAAAATCTATGTTTCGTTAAAAGAAGTTATAATGAGTTTGATCATGTGAGCCATCTCTAATTTAGAAAAGGGGAGTTTTCAAAAATACCAAGTTTTTGGATAAAAATTACATGCCCCTACCGAATCATTGAAAAATACCATATAAAATACCAACTTTATTTACAAATTTAGGAGAGAGAGTGTTTTGAGTGTGATTATTGTGGTGTGTGGTATGATATAATAGTGTTGAAAAATGAAAAAGAGTGTGTTTTTTTTGGTATTTTGATAAATAAATTTTAAAGTGTAATTTTGGGGGTGAAAATTGTTATTTGTGTAAAAATTTCTTTAGAAAATTGAACCTCACATTTCATTGAGCATTTTTAATATTTATCTATAGAGCACAATAAAGAGTAAAACAGAGATTAGAAATTTTACCATCTTTCAAGGAGGTATATCCTGGAAGAGTCGTCATGCGATTGCGCCTATTCTTCTCGCAAAAGATGGGCCATCGACGTGATGACCCTTTTAAGATTTAAAAGAGTAAAGAGTCTCCATCTAACACATTAAGGTGCGTAAGGTACCAGATTAAACTAAATTATAGATAACTCTGTTTATTGGTCTATGCAAACAGAAATTGGATAAAGATTTAAATTGCCTTGAAAGGAAGGGGCTAAGCACTATTGCAGGTCCACAAATATGAATATGTTCTGGTATCATTTATTATGATAGAAATTAAGCGATAAGCAAAGGCCACAAATTTATTAGGATAAAAATGACTATGTGATAAAGAATATAACACTTTTATTTTAAGTCAAGTGAATACAACAAACAACAACAACATATCCAGTTGAATCCCACAAGTGAGGTCTGGGGAGGGTAAAAATGTATGCAGACCTTCCCACTACCTCGTAAGAAGTAGAGAGGCTATTTTCTGGTGTCCAGGTGATAAATGATTACATATGCTAACTGATTAATAAGTTGGAATAAGTAAGTGAATTTAGACATGTGAACTTGATTAATAATACAAGTCTAAATAAATAGGTGATTAATCATGCAAATTTATTAATGTTGGATAAATAAGAAGAATGAAGTTGAAATAACAAAAGTAAAAGAGAAATTAACTTTTCGAAATATAGTAAAAAAGAAAAAACTAATTTAATATCATAACAACTCAAAGTGATTATAACAATATCAAGAATGAAACATATGAGCTACTAATTTTAATCTTTACCAAATTTATCCTAGTGAAACATAAAAAAAAAAATAACAGCGAATTGACATTTTTTTAAAAATAATAGAGTACAATCAAGTTAATCAAGTTCATTAGATTGTGTATTATTGCTCAATTGTCTCATTGTCAAATCCTTTTAGCTTCACCACTGATTCAACATGTCCCTCAAATATATGAAGCTCTTCAGCAAACATTTGGCTATTCAGCTAAATTAGCTTTTGTATTTGTGCACCTGTGAGGTGTGAAGTCCCATGCACCGTGCATTGAGCCAATGCCCATTGTGCTTCTCTTTCTGCTGTCAAGGACGGTTCAACAGAATATGAGGCTTAAAAGTCATTTTTTCTTAGAAAAATTTTATACTTAATAAGTAATTTATATATATATATATATATATATATATATATATATATATATATATATATATATATATATATATATAAACTATTGTACATTATAACACCACAAATGTCAATATCTTATATAAGTTCTTATTGGTTATAATTTTGAATTGTTTTTCGATTAAAATCAATTGATATATAAACTATCAAAATATTCTAGAATTAATAGAAACATTAAGAAAATAAAATTGAGATATCACCTAATTGATTATACCAAATAGAGTATCATTTTTACTTGTATATATTTCATATTACATTTTATTACAAATAGGTCTAAATCATAGTGATCGTTACGCTTTAGAAGGCATTCAAAGTTATGATAATGTCTTTTAAATGTAATTATCTAATAATCTAATTAGCTTAAGTTTGAAATGTCTAAGAGACACTTCAAAGAATTGAAGACAGTTTTACAAAGCCAAGTTTAAAATATTATTAATTGAAATTGAAGTTAATTAGATAAATTACAATGTAGAAAGTAACTGCAAATTTAATTGCCTATGAAAAATAATAATTTTTTAAAAATATGTGCATAATGAGTGATAAAATATTAACAATAAACTATTTAAAAATTTTCAATTAATACTAAAAATAAACATATAATTATATATATATATATATATATATATATATATATATATATATATATATATATATATATATATATATATATATATATATAACTTTTTAAATATGTTTTTGCCACTTTAAATTAATACCTGAGAAATTCCATCAATTTTTCTATCAATCACTATATATTCTCACTGTCAATATTTTAAATTCATAAAGTTTAAATTTTGTTACCATCCTACTATTTAACTAGGCTAATCTGATGTAACCTATGATGATGGGCAATTTTATGGAGTTGATTTTATAGGAAATATTGTGATTTTTGACTTTAGATTAAGAGGGTTAGAACGACCAATTAAAAGGATTGTTCAAGGAGTGCCTTTCGAGTTTATTTATGGAATGCAACTTTACAAGCTACTAGTTATTACTCGAGATGGAAGAGGTTGATGATTTGGGAAACATGACACTCTTTCTCGGGTTTAGTGTCTCTACGTGAACAATATGGATGCAACGCTAATCATATATATTTTACGGATGATTGTTTCACCACGTATTTTTCTAGTGTAAAAGGAGGTGGAACAAGGGGAATCATATCACAGATTTGGTCCACCTATATGGATCTTTAACACTTTAACACTCCTTTTTTCTGTTTAGTTTTGATTTTAGGAGTTTAAACAATTGTAATTAATTTACGTGTTGCCTTTAGTACCCATTGTGCCTCTCTTTCTGCACGGTTCCACAGAATATGAGGCTTAAAAGCCAATTTTTCCTTAGAAAAATCTTATACATAATTAGTAATTTTATATATATATATATATATATATATATATATATATATATTATCTTCATAAATTTTTAAAAGGCATAATAATTATCTTTTTCAACTGTCAATATGGTATTTCCGGTAATGGTTCCTAAGGCATGAATAGATATATATAAACCATTGTACGTTACATAACACCACAAATGTTTATATCTTATATAAGTTCTTATTGATTATAATTTTGAATTGTTTTTCAATTAAAATCAATTGATATATAAACTATCAAAATATTCTAGAATTAGTAGAAACATTAAGAAAATAAAATTGATATATCACCTAATTGATTATACTAAATAGAGTATCATTTTTTACTTGTATATATTTCATATTACATTTAATTAGAAATAGGTCTAAATCATAGTGATTGTTACGCTTTAGAAGGCATTCAAAGTTATGATAATGTCTTTTAAATGTAATTATCTAATAATCTAATTAGCTTAAGTTTGAAATGTCTAAGAGACACTTCAAAGAATTGAAGACAGTTTTGTACAAAGCCAAGTTTAAAATAATATTAATTGAAACTAAAGTTAATTAGATAAATTAAAACGTAGAGAGTAACTGCAAATTTAATTGCCTATGAAAAATAATAAATTTTTAAAAATATGTGCATAATGATTGATAAAAGATTAACAATACACTATTAAAAAATTTCAATTAATACTAAAAACAAACATATAATTATTTATATCTTATCTTATATATATATATACACACAAAAAAAAAAATTAAAAGTGTGAAGACCCTTAGAAATGTTGATTGAACTTTTTGCCCTTCGTTAAAAGACTCCTCTTTACACAAAATCGTCTTTTCACCTTTTTTTAAGAATTATTATTTTAATAATATTAAATACAAAAAAAAAATTCCTACACAAAGAATCCTTTTCGAACTAAAATAGATTGGTGTAAAAGGAAATTAGTCAAAAAGAAAAGAATTTAAAGGGGAGAACATGAAATTAGTCAAAAAGAAAAAAAAATTAAAGGGAAAATTAAATTTTAAAAAATCCTTTACCAACTAAATAGATTTAGTGTAAAAGGAAATTAGTTAAAAATAAAAAAAATTAAAAGGAAAAACACGTGCAAAGTAGTGAAAAAGAAAAAAAAAATTGAGGGAAAAACTTCTATTTTAGGAACAATTAATAAGTGACACTTTGATTGGACGACCAAAGTGTCAATTCCGTAATTATTTTGTTCTCCGAGGGTATTAAGCCCAGTGGTATAATCGAAATAACCTGGCATTTAATTGCCGCATACTATAGCCAATCCTCTCTGTTCTTCTCCACTGCCGCCCACAATACCCAATGGTGTGTTTTCTTCTCCACATGTCTGACGCACGCTTTTCTCCAAGATCTCTATCTCTTCCTCACAGGAATTGGAGATAACTTCTCCTCATGCAGGTGTTAGCAAGTCTTTGAGGAAGTCAAAATCCAGCAATGAAATCACGTCTTTTTGTGAAAACTTTTTGTCAATCTTCTTTAGTGAAGAAGGGGAAACAGAGGAATTACGCAGTGAATTCCTGACCATCCGCTGATGTGGACAGTAAATTGCGACTTCCACAACATAAATTGAAGAAACCTCCAGATGGCTCCTTACATGGTCATTTTGAAGCAGGTATATCTTTGTTATCATTTTCTTTTTTTGAATCTGCAAATTGTGGAGTATTGGGACATTATCTTTTCTTACCTGAATTTGCAGTTGAAGAGAAACTTAATGAGTGGTGGAACGCAACCAAAACACTAATGACAATGGAATCAAGAGTCGAAGATGGTGGAAACATTGCCGACGTCCGATGCGCTGAAGATGGAAGATATGGATACAGAGTTTTCCAACCAAACGGGTTGGGTTGAGTATCCCGGGTTACATGAAAGCATGGTAAACAACAGCGAACTGGCTTCACTAGATTGGCAACCTGGTGGAGATGGAGGAGGTGGTGATCATGGACTTTATGATCTAACGGTTACCGTTGATCAATCTTACTGGAGTCAAACACAGTGGAGCAAAAACGATCACTCTCTTAATTTTATCCCGTGATGTTATCTCCTTTCCAACATAAACATCAAACAACAAAGAAGTTAAAAAATCGAGAAAGAGGAAGGGGAAAGAAGTGGAGAACAAGAGAAATATGCTTATTTCTGGTTAACTATGTTGGTATGTATATTCATTTATCATATTTTTAAGTTGGTTCCATGTTTTGATTTGGCTGGAGTTAGGGTTTGAAATTTGTAATTTCTATCATGCAAATGTAACTAACCTCTCCACGCTAATTACTTTTCCTTTTTTGGTTTAACTTTCCCAGTGGGGGTATATCTAGATATTATTGCAAGTGTATCTTAATTGTGAAAGTTCAAGTTAATCAGAATATAGAGAACAATTTATCAAGTGTTAGTTGTTCATTTGCTATTCGTTTCGACTCATTGCATTCATTTTCTTCAGGAAAAATAGTCTTTACATTTTCCATCTTTAATGCATAATAATTTAACAAAGTTTATGTTGCTAGCTTCAATCAAACTTACAAGGTTTATAATATTAACTTGATTTTTTTTTCCAGTTTTGTTGCTACTGCTTGTAATTTTTTGCATTCGCTTATGCTTAGCAATCTATTGCTTACTTTATTACCTGATATTACTTGTTAGAAATATGTGCAATTCTGTTAGTTCTACATAAGGTAAAAGAAAATTTGCGGAAGGTGAGTTTTTTGAAATGTTTCATAGCAAGTTGTTTGGTGAGTTTGGCCTTAACTGCAGGGTTGCTGATTGAAAAATTGAGAATCCTATTTCTTAAACTCTTGTAGTCCCTAAACATTAACTTCTTCCAGATCTTCTTGTGGAGTCCCCTGGATTAGCCAGATACTCTTATAATTTGCATCTGATAGATTGCCAAATTGTATTTTATAATCTGTATTATCTCGTGCATGCACTGGATGACTGCGAGTGGATATTTATTAATTGACTATTAAAGGTTGTTTCATAGTGTGTCTTGCAGCAAGCTTTTTATCTTTTCATGGAATTCCATGCCATTAAAATTTATGTTTTCATCCTTTATTCATCTTTTTTAAAGTCCATATAATCTGGTTTACTTGTTTTAGAGCTTGCTTTAAGTTATCAGGTTCTTTTGTTCGTGTCTAGAAAATGAAGAGTCCTTCTCATAGTAGTAATTTGACATGTAATACATTTATCTCCAGATTTTATCAGTTCATGTTTCTATATCGGCATATACAGAAATAGGCTTGGTGCATTACAATCATCTTTGAGGAATGAATACAGCCATTGAACTTAATTTTCACCTCGTACCTGCACAAGTCTCCTGGATCTGAGTTGGATTTGAGGGAATTACATTGTAATATAGGGAGGTGGAGCCTTTGGATCGCCGAGGTGACTTACAATGATGATCAGCAGGGAGCTCTTATTCACTTACTCTTATCTCCTTCTCTATATTTTGCTTTCATCGGGAGTTATTTTGTATAACAAGGTATGTATATTTTTTCTGAGTCATGATTGTCTTCAACTTCTTTAGATTCATGGATTATTCTTTGTCAGTTAGAATATATTATTGTCTACAACTTCAATGCATTTTAAGCAATCTCAGAAATAAACTTAAAATAGGAAAAAGAAAACTAGAATTATAATAAAACTGTGGTTCGTGCAATGCTGAAAAGAACAATGAAAGTGACAAGCTGCTGTCATTTATTGCCACGAGTTTTCAAGGAAAACTTAGTAGGGGCCAGAGTCACGTACATTCTTAGGAAGCCAAAAGAAGAAGTGTAGTAAAAATGCTACTATTCCTTTCAACTAACCAAACACCATGCAGGGAAAAGGAAATTCTTTATGAGGAACCGATGTGTTTCATTTGAGAAATTATATGATGGTTGATGAACAGGAGATGGTGGAACATAAATCTAATACTGCAAGTGTCATTGCTGCTCATGATGCTGGATCGAACGAGGTGTCAGAGACAAAAGATGATGTAAGAATACTTCTATTGCAAAGATGCCCGAGCCAGGCACTCCAAAAGCTGGACAGCTTACTAGAGAAGCATCAAATAAAATCTTTGATGAATCAAAGGTAACCTATGCTGCTACTCGCCGTGGAAGAGCTTCATGTGTAAATTTTGTGGCAACTACTTCATGTTCCTAAATTGATCAATTATATGCTCAAATTGTAGATGACAGCTGCTGACCAAGAACATGAAGATTGGAATGATGATGGATCACCAGAGGATCAAGCAGCATTTATGAGAGAATTTGAAATTTTTCCAGGGAGAGAGCGATGGAATTTAAACCACCTAGGTTTTATGGGCATCCTCTTATTTGCCTGAAGTAAGTGTTTGATGGTTTCCAGATGCGCAGATCTTTCAGTTTGCTTCGGTACATATAAGAATGTTACCATGAAATCGGCTGATAGGTTGTGGAGATTTGTGATCAGATTGGGTGGCTATGATCAGGTAGGTCTTTGTATTCTTAACTTGTATGTTACAATAGTTTATTTGTGTTATATGAGTTTATGGAGTCCCTTATTTGACAATTAATTTTTTTTTGTACTTCAAAAATAATTCCACCCCCGCAACATCGTTCAAGAGTTTGGTTGAGTGTTAAGGTCAAGTCTCACTGCCCCTTCCTATCACTTAAATATTTTAATGTGCTTGATAGCATGGGTACCTGTCTTATTCCAAATTGATTTGAACAAATCTTTTACAAATGTAATTTGTTGTTATTTAATTGACTATATGTTAAATTCTTCTAATTTGCGAGTTAATTTGGACTTGTTATTTTGAAGATTTTCTGTTTTTCATATATGTGAATTGGAAGTACATGTGTGGTATATAAAGATCTGGAAATGCTCTACAATCCATTTTTATAATTCTTTCTGGGTGGGGTGGGTATCGCCAAAAGAGAATGTTGCGACTTTCTTTTCCAAATCGTGAGTGTTGAATATGGTTTGAATATTCTTGTGCCATGACCTAAACGTTGTGCTTAGTTGTGTGTATAAAGTGGGAAAAGATTGCGCATGTAAGGTGTTTGATAATATGTCTTGGCTAACTTATTGGAGGTTTGAACCTTGAAACTGATTTCTTTTTTTCCGGATTTGATTTCTGTGTTTTATAATTTCAGGTATGAAAAGAAGACAATTTTTTTTATTTTCAGATTATAGAGTAGCCTAATGAAGATTTGCTTAACATGATGATTTGTATGTGTTTGCCCAGTATGAACTTTGTGATTTGCCCATTCTGTTCGACATGAGTGTGAATTTTTGACATGCATTCTTCTGACTTTCCTGATTTATAATATTCCTCTGATTTCTCAGTAATGCATGTGTTTTCTGCACATCTTTAGGTTTTGAATGTTGAGAAATCTTTGTTGGCTCTAATTTTTTCTAATGAGTTTTTGTTTATAATCTTCCTATCTATCCCTCGGCTTAGTCGTTCCTTATTTTAGATTTAGAATATGGATTGTTTGCATACTTGATCACTGCGTCTCAAGAGAGATGGTATTGTCCCTAATATAATAAGTTCTATTCTCCTAAACGTTTCATCTAGAGGTGATATTCCTCTTATTTCTCAGTAACGCATGTCTTTTCTGCACTTCTTTAGGTTTTGAATGTTGAGAAATCTTTCTTGGCTCTAATTTTTTCTAATGAGTTTTTTTTTATAATCTTCCTATCTATCCCTCGGCTTAATCCTTCCTTATTTTAGATTTAGAATATGGAGTGTTTGCATACTTGATCACTGCATCTCAAGAGAGATGGTATTGTCCCTAATACAGTTAAAGCATGTGTGACCTCCAACAGAACCCTTTGCTCATAAATGAATTTTTATGCATATTTATGCTTGCCCCTAAAATGTTATAATCTTTAAATTCTGGTATTGTTACGTTTCTTGCAGCCTAAGTGCAGTTTCAAAGTCAAATGATTCACAGCCAAGTCTCGTCCCATGGTTGGATGAATCCACTAAAGTTTCACCATCTTCTTCTTTTGTTACTGATAAGGCTTTGTATGTGAGGCAACTTCCTTCTCTTTCTTTATCCGTGCTATTCACATGTAGGAATCTTGTCCTTAGCTTTTCGTTTCGTATGTTGCAGCTGATACTCCATATTGCAAACTTTACAAACTAACATGTCACTCTAAGTACTTTTCTTTTCTATATTATAGACCTTACAACTATCATGCCATTTTAAAAACAATTCTATGCACATGTTGCATAGAATTGAATTCACTGGGGCAATAAAGCAGAAGACTGTTGATATAACTTTTGTACTGAGTTAGCCTCTTTCAAGGAATTCAATTGAAGATGAACAATTAAATTTTCCCTGTGGCATAAGTGTCGACGGCACCTAGGCCAACAGACGCGCTGCCGCATGTTACGAGTCCATACTTCGGCTCATTCTGAGGTTCATCAGGTAAGTCAAATCTCTTCTCTTCCGTTCTTCATTCTTCTCCATCCTCACCTCTTTAGAACTTTCATCATCGTTGGTCATTGTCGTTACAGGCAGACTGGCCTATTCGTGTAACTACTACTATAGAGAAAGTCTGAAATGACCCTCGATAGAATGTTATACAAAATTTTTATATGTTGCAGCTGTTTTTAAATCCTTCCACCTAGACATTGTGGAAATTTCAACGTCTCTGCCCCGCTTCGCCCAAAGCTGTATTCTGAATATTACTTGCCCCTTCTCCCAATTGATTACCTGTTGCTTAATTGGGACTGATGTCCACAGACACATCTTCCAATAATGGAAGAGGGGGGTTCTCAGTATTGGGTCACACTTCACAATCACGAAACACCCACGAATCATTCTGCTACTGATGTTGTTACCTTATCGCAGAAATGGGCACGCAGATGCATTATTGCCGCTACTTATTCGGCTTCACTCTCCAGAGATAAGACCTTCACAAGTGGAGAATATTATCACTTCCCTACATCTTAGTCTCCCCCCTCCCCCCCCCCCCTACTGAGGACATTCTCTCAGCCCTGGGTCATTCATATTATGAAGCAAATTATTACTCCACCTACTCTTCTCTAATCATCTCTCTACTTCTCCTCACAGCTGCAGTGTAGAAAAACATGGAGGAAAACTACTCATCAAGAGTATCGACTGGGATTGTTCACTGCATCAAACGGGGTTAGCCTATACCAGAAAAAACCCGGCTTCCCTTTGCTATGCACAGGTACATATCCACATTTATTAACCTTACCTACTATTCTCACCTTACACAAAATCCTCTGTTATGTTTTGCAAATTTTACACCTCCTAGATGTTCCCAAAAAAGGATTCTTCCCACATACTACTTACCCACAATATTTCCCCCAACAAATTTGTCTATGCCTTCTACATGTTTGCAGGTGAATGAAGGTCCAGATGCACGTCACCGCTCCCTCTAACACTTGCACGTATATCCTACACACCCGCCTGAAGAGGAAACACTGCCCCTAGCATTTTGACTCTTCCTCTAAATGTAACGTTGTTCTTGTACAAGTTGTAAAACAGATTGAAGTTCCAAAAGAGCCATAGTAATGTATTCACATACCATATTGTATTGCATAATTAAGGACCTCTTTGTGCATTTAACTGCAACATCATATATCCCCTCGCCCGTGCCTCGCACGGGCACCACCCCTCTAGTTTGTATAGAGAACACAGTTTGGTTAATTTTATTTTTCCTTTTCTTTTTCCTTTGTAGTAACACAAGTTTCCTAATTCGAAGAGGAAACTGTGTATCCAAATAATGATTAAAAAAATAAAAGGGGATAAGGTATTAATTATTTGAAAATAAAAAAAAAAATTTATTTCACGGCATCCTAATTATATGATGAAAAGTTTTGTTCTAAATATAATAAAATATTATTTTCTTTCCTTTTTGATTTATGACTTCTCTGCTTCTATAAAAAACACTTCAATTTCAACGTTTGATTCATTCACTCCCTTCATCGATTTGTGCTAAGTGGTGTTGAATTTTATTTTACGATTTTTTTCCGAACTTCATTTTGATTATCAGGTTTGCTTATATTACACACTCACTTTGTTTTATATTCTTTTCCCTTTCTTTTTCAGTTTTTGAATTTAAAGAAAATAATATTAATTGTTATGTCAGCTTAATTTGTTTCATTCGAATTATATTATGGCCTTTCTTTGGTTAATTTAGTATAATAATTTTTTGTTATTTAAAAATTTTTATTATTTTATTTCTAACATCTCCATCTATTCACAAGTTCCATCTATCCACGTAAAGTAAAATCTCAAGTAAGGTAATACTTCTTCATCTTATAATTTTTTTTATGTTATAAATACATATATTATTCTTCTTATTATTTTTTTTCAACAATTTATTTTAGACAATCTTGCAATGGATTCTGAGAAGGACTTGATCAATGAAGTTGTGACAATTAATATCTTAAAAAAATACGATTCTTACTGGATAATAAAAGTCTTACTTATTGGCAATGGACCAATAAAACAATATAGAAAAGGCACCAATGAAGGCACTCGAAAGACTTTAACATTTGTTGATGAAAAGGTAATAGTTTTTTCCTTTTTTTTTATATTTTAACGTTACATATATATTTTAGTCGTTAACGTTTAATTTTTTTAATATGACACAAAAATTAATGCTACATTTTTAACAATCATGTTCTAAAGTGGAACGAAAAATTGCAAAAAGGCAAAGTTTATTACATCATAAATAGACACATTAAATGTGTTAATCTAAATTTTCTATCGGCAAACAAAGAGATTGAGATTGGATTCATCATATCACTATAGTTCAGGACTGCAGCAGTCGAATTTCTACTGTCTCTTTTTCAAACAATTTTGTTCGTTTAAAGATACAACATTACGTATCGAGGGAAAATACTTGGGTAAGTCTTTCATGTTTTATCAACTATTAATATAAAAATAATATGTTCCTCTTACTTACTTAAAAAAAATTGTCGTAATCTTATTTCTAGATATACTTGGAATATTTAAAAATTCAAAGATCTTCATTGGAAAAAAACAAAATGAAGAGAGATCGTACTTATGAATGAGAAGTAAGTTAAATTTATTTTTAAAAAATTATTATGAAAACTGCAAATAATCTTAGCTTTAAAAAAATCTTCAAAATTTATACTTATGTATTTAGTTATCAAATTTAGATGTGACCGGAAAACAATAACTTTATGGGATGAATCATCAGAAATAGATACCGAATTGCTCTAAAATTGAACAGTGAAAGACCTGTAATAGCATTTTGTGATGTTAGAACCACACAATACCAAGGTACTATATTAATTGTTGTGTTTATAATAAACTTTATAGCTTTTTAATGCACTAACTTTTTTATTTTTATAAATTCATTTTTAAAATAACTTTCACATCTACCAGTAGTATGTGTATAAATTCCACTATTGAGAATGCAACAACTCTCCAAAAATGGTAATATTAAATTGTATTTTACAAAATATTCAAAGTAATAAATATTATTGAAATATACTTATTATGCTTTATAATGTACAGGTCGGAAGTGAAAATTGAGGATATCTCACATGCTTCGTTACTAATAAAAAGGTACAATTTTCTTAACTATTTCAATAATAATTTCTTCTTTTTATAAATGTATCAATTCTAACACATTTTTTAAATATATTTGTAGGTTACATATTGCAAGTTTAATGCAACAATTATAAATATAATAAATAAAGATGACCCATGATATGCATCATGCACCAAATGCTACAAGAAAGTTGAATTTAAAGATAATATTGCTCGATGTACTCGCTGTCGCACCAAAAAAATTGACTATGAAGAAATGTAATACACATAAAATATTTTCAAATTATTTTCAGCAATTTTTCATATACAAATAGATGAGGTAATGATTTACTTTTTGCTAATTTTGTAGATTTCCTTCTAAAATTAGAGGTTTACCATGGAAAAGAATAGTCTCATATTACATTATTTGAAGGTGCAAGATACTTGCTTGGTTGCAACGTTAAAACATATAACAATCAATATTTGAAAAGGTGGTATGATAATCTTATATTTAAATATTTATCATATTAAATAATGTAATTTATCCTTATTAACCTATTGTGGATTAGAGAGGTTCTCAATAGATTATTTTTTTCATATTAAATAATGTAATTTGTTCTTATTAATTTATGGTGGATTAAAGAGGTTCTCAATGGATTAAGTTTTTCTAACTAATACAATTTTTTTCAGTGCAGAAAGAAGAATCCGCATTTTATCACAAATTAATGCTAATTGAGCAAAAAGAATTTATATTTCTTATCAAACTTAATGTAAAAAATAGAGGGTGATCGAGCTGGAAGACGCTTCATTGCATACGAAGTACAAAAAGTTAAAAAGGCCAAAATGCAATCATCATAGAGGATGAAGAAAGAAATTCAACAACAATAATGAGAAAGATCAAACAAATGAAGATGAAACTAATGAAGCAACCATTCATAAAAGAATCGAACTTGAAAAGGATTAATGGTGTTTTGTCATCTATAGAAGTTCAAATATTTTTAGATTAAAGATAGTTATAGATTGTTTACATTTTTATTTTTTTAAACAATAAGTAAGTTCGACTAACATAACATTTAATATTCATTATTAACCTTGATTTATGTATTCTTTTTAATTTAAATGAATTCAAACAATACTTATGAGTTGGAATTGGGGTAAAAATACAATAGTAACAACATATTTTTGTCATTTCACTATTGAAATATAATTTAAATATTTGAATATAAACACATGCATCAACCATATTTTTTTAATAAACGCACTATACACATAGAATGCACATATGCAAAACTAGTATATATATAAAAGCAAATGTTAGACCCAATGACATGGCGTTCCCTAAAATTAGGCTGATTATTTAACTTTTTAAATATGTTTTTGCCATTTTAAATTAACAGCTTTAATTGTTTACTTGAGAAAACCCATCACCTTTCTGTTGAAACCAAAAGCCACTAATGTTCCCCTTTGTCCATACTCCTACCCTTTTACTCTTTTCTTTCTCCCATTCTCCTCTCTTATAACAAGTCTTCACTTTATTCCCCTCAATTTTTTTAGTATTTTTCATCACGTCATTTGCTTACAAACAAAAACAACGCCTTTTTTTGCAATTTCAAATAAAATTATACGCTCCTATTTCAGAACATCTTAATTTGGTGGTATTTATGTTTTAGAATTTCAAATTTGTCTTATTTATTCCCCTCATGGTGGCTTCCTAATCTCTGATAAGTCGTGAAAATACGATTTTTACTATGCTCAAAACATAGGATTATTGTGAGTTCTTAAGTGTGTTTTGTTAGTTTAATCGGTGTTATATGTTTATTTTCAGGAAAACGAAGATTTCACGGATTTAACAGATGTTAGCCTGATTTGTGTGGATCTTTAAAAGGAGCTTGAATAAATTCGTTCATGAGCAATTTCAACGTGCCATTTGAGGGCTGGACAATTTGTTGAAGCTAGGAAAATCAGAAGTTGCATTCATTTGTAGCCATTTGAGTAATGAATTGATTGGATTTGCATAGAACGGGATTGGAATCAAGGCATTTGAAGGCTAGACAGCAGCTTAGGCAAGCATATAGTGGATGTTGGAGGCTGGACCGAGTGTTTTTGATCAAGAGTACACTCGACGAGCCACACGACGGCTCGTGGTGTACTGCACGGGCACAATGGGCTCGTGAATGTAGCTCGTGAAACGACCTAGAGGAGGCAACATCATGAAATAACCAAGTCACACCCTCTCGACGTCACCACAAACCGTGGTGCACTGGACGACTCCCAACCAGTCGTGGATCCATCTGTGCAACGCAACCAATTAACGAGGGGCTAAAGTTGCTCACCACGAACCCTTGCATGACCCGTGGTGCAAACCACGGGGCATGAAGGGCCTCGTGAAGTGCACATGAAGGAAGGCCTAGACAGTTTTCAAGCGAGGCCATCATCATGACCAAGTTCACGGATCATAGTACTCTTCAACACCAAGGAGGACACCACAAAGGCCAGGTTTGGACGTGAAACTGACCACGGATCGTGGTCAGTGTTGTGAAAATCTTAGGCGTTCAGAAAGTTCAAGTTTCCTAGTTTATATGTTATTGGACAGGATAAATTATGAAAAATCATTATGAAAAGAACTCGTCCGACTCTTCAAATAATAACCGGAATGCTAAATTGTGACAATGAAGGAAAATAAAATTAAATTAAAACAAACAAAAAAAGATAAAGTTCCTTCCCTTATTATTTCTATAATTAATAGTAACAACTTGATTACATAATATCAAATGTTTTGTTCAATGTTTCAGCGTTGTGTTTCGTAAAGAAGTTAAGAAACTGATTTTTTTTAAAAAAAAAAAGTATTTTAGATGATTGGAAGTTAATAGTTCAACTCTGTTATTAGTTATTCAATAAAATTCATATCATACTTACAATTTTTGTAAGTTACTGTATTTTGTAGGTTTTCCAAAATATTGTTTTAGACATTTTTACTGTTCAAAAAGTGAGAAAAGAAATGTAAAAGACGATTAAAATAGAGTTACATATCAACTTTCACTAAAATATTCACTAAAATAGAGTTTCATATCAACTTTAGTGTGAAATGAATCACACAAATGAGAAATCTATGATCAGGGAAAATTGTTTAATGAAGAGTTGACTTGAAAACTGGATCTTTGTGGCTTTTTACTTAAATTACTAAAACTAATTTAGTTTAGAATAGGAGCAACGAAATACCTTTGAAAATTGGAACTTCGAGTGCTTAATTATTACAATTAACATGTAGCCATTTCCGCCAACACCCTATGTTATTTATCTATACTATATTAAAAGCGTGAAGACTCTTAGAAATGTTGTTTGAACTTTTTTCTCTTTATTAAAATATTCTGTTTTAGATAAAGTCGTGTTTTTACTATTTTTCTTAATTTATTATTTTATTTTATTTTATTTTATTTCAAATTTCACTTTTGAATTAGAACTTCTATATATTTAGAATTCACTCTTGATTTAAGACTATTCTATATAAATAAATGCCTAGGCTATGAAGGGAAAAGGAAAAATATTATTGTGTTATAATATTTAAGTCTTTGAAATTAACTAAAATTTTGATTATCCAATATTTTATTTGTAAAAGCATGTAATATAGCAAATTTTAAAAAAAGAGTAATTAAAATTATGTTGGAAATATTAAAAACTCCTTTTATATTTAGGAGTTTTTTAAAAAAATTAAATTTTAATCAATTAATTAGCTATTCCCTCTGTCCATCTTTACTTGTCCCCTATACTATTTTGGGATGTCCAACAATACTTGTCCGTTTTATGAAATTAAGAGACAATTTTACACTTAGTTCCTAATTTATCTTTATCATTAATTATAGTCATTTTCCTATTACATTTTTCAAGACATCGTATTTATTATATTCAAAGAGTAATTTGGTAAAATTATTTCATCATTTACTACTTCTTAATCCATGTGTCAAGTCAATAGGGGTCAAGTAAAGTTGGACGGAGGGAGTAACTCCTAACTATTCAACTCCAAATTATTACTTTAAGTATTCATAAACTATTATTTATATCATCCTCATAGCCTAAGGACATCATTTCATGGCCTAGGGATTTAATTACATTCATCTTAATCCGGAGGTATCATCGTCCAAAGGCATCATCCTTCATGGCCCACGGACATCATTTCATGACCGGAGGATACAATTCATGATTAGCATAGCCCTAGACGTCATCCTTATCGTCTTATGGCAAAATTCACGGTCTAACAGGGAATTTGCATCACATTTTTACTATTCCGCTATTTAATATATATGCTCTTACCATTTTCATTTACGTAGCATTTCTTTTAACTTTAAAGCCCGCGAATGTCTGAAGCGCGCCATCATTCCGCTATTTGAATGCATCAGACCCCCTATTCTTTCAACATCTAAGCATTTTCTATGCCGCGAGCATTTCAATTCAAGCTTCGAGATTCGCATGGTCTTGTTCATTTTAGGAATTTCATTCATTCCTAAATCTAGAACTACACACGGCCTGATTCTCGTACAACCAGAGATATGTAGGCGATTTCTAAACCGAAGTCTCGGCCGTAAACCTTTGTTTTATCTGGTCCCTTCGATAAAATGCCATCGGTCGGACAAAATCGGCTACTCCGTCAACTTTCTTTGCTCAACAATTCATCCTTCATTCCCGAGCAAAGAAGGGGCAGCTGTTGACACCCGATTTTGACCGACCCTTGACGTATTTTACGTTTTATTTATTCTTAAATTGGTATTGGAAAAAAAAAATGATTGTCAGCCTATATTTGTCACTATCTAAAAAATAAATAAGTAATAATAATAATAATAATAAACAACGCATAGTCGTTATTAGACATTTTTTCTTTTTCGAATCGCGTCATCCAAAATGTTATTTCAATACATTTTTGGCGAATTACGTGTTTTACCCATAGTAGGTTCGAGTCGTGACCTTTTAAATAAAGACCATGTCAATTTTGACCAAAACTTTGAAATCCTATTTCAATTTTGACTAACTTACTTGAACTTATTTCGATTCTAGCCACTCATTTGTAAAATTTTACACTTTTAGCACCTCAATTTTAAAGTTTTACAATTTTGGACTAGTATTTAAATACAATTTACTAATTCGTGGCTCAATTTTTAAGTTCCTACAATTTTTGACTAACTTTTAAACTCAATTTATTAGTTTATGGCCTAATTTTAAAATTTTTGTGATGTTTGGCTAGTATTTAAATTCAGATTACGAATTTGTGGCTTAATTCCAAATTTCCTACAAACTGTGGCTATTACTCAAATTCGGGTACCCACTTTCAACCCAGATCCGACCCGAGACCCATTGTCCCTCTATTTAAACCCTCCAAAGCACAAACCCTAATTTTTTCTTTCCATTTTTAACCCCCACAGCCGCCTCTCTTCTCCTCCCAACCCCCACGCAGCCCGCCGCTGCTGTAGCGCGGTTGCCGGCAGTGGCCGGCGCATGCCGACCATCCCCTCTCCCTCATCTCCCTCTTCTCTCCGCCGGCGCCCCTCACACAACCCCACCACCAAAGCAGCGGCAGCCTCGCACCGCCGCACCTCTCCTCTCCTCTCCCACGCGCCACAGTGGCGCTGCTTCCTCATCCCGCAGCCCCCGAAAACCACCAAGCAAAACTCGCCGGCAACCTCTCACAGCCCTCTCTCACCGAGTCTCCGACAGCCAACCGCACCAGCCACCACCAAACAACACAACAAACCCCATGCAGCCACCGCGAACAGTCGCCGGCGAGCCAGCCAGCAAACGTCACTCACCGAAATGAAAAGTGGTACGAAAAGGGTCCAAAAATGATTATCGATCTAAAACGCTAAATTTAGCCCGGGACGGATACGTGCGGACTCGTTCTCGGTATAACTCTGTCAACTCTCATATATTTAACTACCAAATTCATCTTAATTTGCTTCAATGCCTGAGTCTTTGTGTATTTTGTCTCGGTTGGTATGATATTCTTGTATTCTTGATTATCTTGATTGATTATACTGTTTGCTTTAGTGAGTTTTTTTATTCTTTGTTTTGGTAATGACCGAATACGAATCCCTGTTGACCGTAAATTGGATTTTCTTGGTTGTGGTTTTATAATTGAGCAGATTGATTGAGAGTCTCCTCCTTAATCAATTTCTTTCCATTTATTGTGTAGGGTAAATTCATAATCAATTTATGGTAAATCAAGTTTATTTTTGGCTCAGATTTGTTGATTGTCAATTTATTGTATTCCAGTGATTTTTTTTTTTACCTTATATTTCTTTGTCTGACTGACCACTAGCTTATTTCCGGAAAATAAATAATCCCTTATTCTCAATTAACTTTTTTGTTAATCCTTATTTATGGGAGGTTGATTTCTTTACCTTTTAGACTATTTCTATCTAGTAGTATATAAACTGAGTCGGACTGGAAAAAAAAGGAAGAAGAAAAAAAGATTGATTCATTCTCCTCTCTAGCTTTATTCATTCTCCTCTCTAGCTTTCTGCCCTCCTTCCCTCTGATAAAAGAAGGCTTTCCAAGATCATTTTCAAGGCTTTCCAAGATTATTTTCGAGGCTCTCTCTTGTGGCTGGTTTTACTGTTATTGTAACTGGTTAGTATTTTGCATTATTTTGCATATACTACTTATTTCTTTTTTAGCAGGGATCCGAGTCTAGACAGGAGGAGTTGTCGGAGCAGGAGGAGGATAAATCATGAAGTTCTTTTCATTTCTGTTATCCTGATTGATTGTATTTTAATATTCCACAAAGATTGTAACAAAATAGTGAAGATCGGGGATATAGTGAAAAGAAAAGGGGGGGGGGGGGGGAGAATTTACTTATTTATTTCATTCGTTTTCGATACTCACATAGGCAAAGTCACTCTAGGATAAAAAAAAAAAATCATAAAAATAAGAGCTACAAATGACATTGCTTGACCTTTTTTTTAAAAAAAAAATAAAATCAAGATAAATAAAAATAAAATAAAATCGTAAATTATAGACATCACACTTAGGTTTTCTTCTCTTTTCATAACATTTGGTCTTTGCATACTATAAGTCTAAGGTTTGTTTATCATCATGTTTGGGATTGCTTGAAATTATGTTTAGGATTTACTTGATCAGGGTTAAAGTTATTCACTTGATTTGAGATCATGCCTAAGTCTGTACTTAGAAATCATATTTTATGTGTGTAGAAATCTTGAATATGTGTTTTAACTCATGAATATAGTTTTTTCCATGTCTACGTTTCCTAAAAAACATGCCTATAGTTTAATTAGGTTTTTCAGAAATCATGAATAGGTTTTTTAGAAACCATGAAGATAGGTTTTTATATATTTTAATCATGTCTATGCTTCTTAGAAATCATGAATAGGTTGTTGTTTTCATAAATATAAGTTTTATTGTGTCTATGTTTTCTAAAAATCATGCCTATAGGTTTACTTATTTTCATAGAAATCATGCCTATAGGTTTAATTATTGTCTTAGAAATCATGCCTATAAGTTTAATTGTTTTTTTAAAAAAAAAAAAAAAAAATCATGCATATAGGTTTACTTATCTTCATAGAAATCATGCCTATAGGTTTAATTACTGTCTTAGAAATCATGCCTATAAGTTCAATTGTTTTTTTTCTAAAAATCATGCCTATGGGTTTACTTATTTTCTTAAAAATCACGCCTATAGGTTTACTTATTTTCTTAGAAATCATGCCTATTGGTTTAATTATTTTCTTAGAAATCATGCCAATAGTGTGTTTTTTTTTAGGCGAGTTTATGCTTTTAGAAATCAAGTATAGGTTTGATTATGTTTATGTTTTCTCCTTTGGCAAACATTGTTATAAATTCTAATTATACCTATAAGGAAGTATCAAGATATAACTTCTTTTGCTATTAAAATAAAAAAGAAAACCTAGATTTTGTACTTTGTAAAAGAGGCATACTTGACTCATCACTTGTTGCATGTTCATCTTGATTATTTTGTCTACCGCGAGTCCTTAATAGGAAACCTAAGTTGAGTCTAGAACCACCTAAATAGAAGTCCAACGCCTCTTGGACATTAAGGGGGACGCTAGGTATTTTTAGGAAACGTTAGATTTTCTCATTTTTTAGTACGCTCGTAAGATAATTAATAAAATGAAATTAGGAGGGGTAGGGGTAGATAGGACTCGGAAAGGATGATATACGCTTAACCCCAATAGGATGGAACCCTTGGTTTTCGTCCTAGGGCTTGGTAATAAAACCAAGTGCGTATGATCCGAGGAATTAATAACCCAACTTGTTTAAGCATTTATTATTTGATCAAACTTTTGTCACGTAGCATTAATTTAGAAATATAAAAATAGGTGAGACCTTTATTTGTGTTTTCACCCCTACATAAATACGAGACACGGTCGGGACCCGCCTTTGCGGACCTCGAAGGGTGCTTAACACCTTCCCTTCGAGGTAACTTGAGCCCGAACCCTTTTCTCTGGTTGGACCTTGACCTTAGGCTAGAATGGTGTCCTAATGCACCCAATCATTAGGTGGCGACTCTAAAAATGAAAATCCCAAAAGAGTCATTGCCACGACGTCGTCCAGGATCCTATTTCTCCGCGAGAAAAAAAATAGGGCGCGACAGAATGGCGACTCTGCTGGGGACTAAGGCTCTTACCATAACGCGTCTCGTGTTTATTTTTCCGCAATTTTCTTTATTTATTTATTTATTTAATCCTTACTGACTTGTTTACTTTTTTTCCTCTTTAACCCCTTCCTTATCCCTCTAACTCCCTCCCCTATTCCCTCTAATTCCCTTCCCCTACCCCGCTAATTTCCCTTCCACTATCCCGCTAACTCCCTTTCCCTTATCCCCTCTAATTTCCCTTCCCCTATCCCGCTAACTCCTTTCCCCTATTCCCTCTAACTCCCTCCCTCTTTCCCTTTAGTCCCTTTCCCCTCCCTTTTCTTATTTACTGCTTTAATTTATATATAAACATTGCTATTTGCTAATTATTTACATTTATTATTAAATTGGCATTCCGTTCATAAAACTCCCCCACTTGGGACCCTCTTAATTTCTCTTTAAGGTGATGTCGTGCCTTTGCACTTCTCCCTGCTCTTTTCAAACCAAATTTAGAGAGTAAGCGCTTGCGTGGTGAATGGCGGATAGTCTTACTACCGTTGGACCACGTGCTTCTCGCATAAGAATACCCAGTCCGTGTCTAAACCCACTCTTTAGAAAACTTAGGATAGAGCTATCCACCCCAAAAAATTAAGATCATGCATGCATAAGCCTTAGGTAGTTTGACCCTAAGGGGGTCAATCTACGTAATAGTAGCCGCCCTATTAAGTCTGGAGGGTCCAATCACCCTCCGAGACGAAGTCTTGCATACTATGTGTTTATGTGGTCACAATAGTCTAATCCAAGCCTAAATCTGTTAAAATTGAATTTAGAAACATTTCTTTTCTTTTGGTGTGCAGGAAATGGCTTCCCCGAATTTCGCCAACACTCAGATGGTTGTAGGTGTAGACCACAGGTTGAGGAGGTGGCGGGAGAACATTAAGAAAGACCGTGCCATAGAGGTAGCTCAACTCTTGGGAGGGCTAACATACCTAATATATGTTATCCCCGATCGCTACCTTATCAAAGCATTGCTGAAATTCTGGGACCCTGCCAGGACTGTGTTCAAATTCCGGGACTTTGAGTTGACCCCCACTATTGAGGAGATCGGCGGGTTCATCGACTTGCCTTACTGGGATCGAAGCATGATCGTACCCCACAGACAGACCGCAAAGAAATTTATGAAAAATTTGGGACTAATTTATAGACCTAAATTAGCTTGCCTGGACTTCGAACGGATCTCATTGGACTACCTATATGCTCGCTTTGGCCATCAGGATAGTTATGAAAACTTCAAAAGTGATCTCTCCTGTTCAACAGCCAAATGGGAAGTACATCAAGTGAACGCCTTCGCAGTCGCACTATTAGGCACCCTAGTCTTCCCAAGAGAAGGCAGAAACATAGACACCCGCCTGATTTACATTGTACGCACCTTATCCAAGGGAAAGGAGGTTGGAGGAAATACTATCGTACCCATGATAGTAGCAGAAATTTTGAGGGCACTGTCTAAATGCGTCCGGGGCAAGAGGTTCTTCGAGGGATGCAACATCCTATTGCAACTTTGGGTGATGGAACATTTTTACAAACGTGGAGGTGTGATAGACGCTCTCGACGGAGTGGGAAACAGAATTCACTCCCATTTCTCGAGATTGCGTAGATTCATTAGGCCAGCAGGTGCTGAAGACTGGTTCAGATTCATGACAGGGTTATCAGGGTACAACATCCAGTGGAAATATCCTTGGTTGAACATCTCACGGGCCATAGCTAGAGGAGATGAGCTATACTACATTGAGCTCATTGGTTTGAAAGGGGTCCAACCATATGCCCCTTTGCGGGTCCTTAGACAGTTTGGCTTGATTCAAGTGATACCTTTGCGTTCCAACATGAGCCTAGCTGAGTATGAGTTCGGAGAAGAAATCCCACAAGTACACAACATATGCAGGAGGTGGGAAAGAGCAATAGCCATCGTCGTCCAAGAGGATCGCCCTTATTGCACTCCGGAGTACTACGTGTGGATTCTGGAAGATGCTGAGAAGGTAGACCTAGACCAAGGGGGGCGGCCAGGGTACGAGGATGTAGAGGAAAAAGTCTGGGCTCGAAAGCTGCTGAACAAGGATTATGAGGTCACTCCGGAGATGAAGGAACAGATTGTCCCAACCTATGGAAGCCGCCACATTTGAAGATTTATTTCTTTTTTTTAGCTATTTTCCCCTTTGTTATCCCTACTTCCCTTAGGCTTTAAAAGTTTGATGTAATGCTTTTTCTTTTTCCTTATTTAATAAAGCAACGGTTCCTTTTCTTATGTCTCTTATTCTAAATTTCAATAAACAAATTAAGGCTTGGATTGACTATCACGTGCCACTTGCTTGTCGTATTAGGCCTACCTCTGGCTCAATGAGGTCCCTTGCATTTTAGGACGATTATTTTGTTGAATTACATGTCTGCTATTATTATTACCCTAACTTCTAACAAGACTTTGCTGTTTTTGTTGTTTGTTTTCCCCTTCCCAGGGTTGATCTGTCCGTGCATTCTGGCCTACTACACCAGATCCAAAGGGGCTCCTCCTCCTCCTCCGCCACTCCAAAACCTGAGCAAAAAGAAGGGTAAAATGGCCGACGACAATAGCAGCAACGAGAACTCCGACAAAGGGGCTCACTCCACTGATTTGGTCCTAAGGTTAGAGAGGAAGATTTTGGAACTAGAGGAGGAAATGGCTAGCATGCGAAGTTTGGCGAGGCTGTCAATTTCTCTTGGCACCCCTTTTGGGGATAACATGGAGGAACAAGTCAATACTACTCAAGCCACATTGCCAATTACACAACCTACTCCTCAGAAACAACCTAACCCCACTAGCTTACCACCCACAAATACCCAACCTCCAAATTACCATTTCCAAAACCAGCACCATGCAGGCCCTTCCGAGCCAACGCTACACACTCTAAATACTAGCCCCATCCTAAATATGCCTCCCAAACCTACCGTTAATGCCCCATATACCCAAGCTCCAGGAAATTACTACCAGAATCCAATATTCGTGGAAACCGCTCCCTATACCCACGAATACCATGAATCAGAATCCTCCCAAAAGGATGCGCTGATTAAGTCCATGGCCGAGAAACTGGACAGCCTCACCAATCGTTTGCAGCAAGTCGAGTCCAGCAAACAGGTGGTTGGGCTGAGTTATGAAGACTTATGTATGGGCTGAGTTATGAAGACTTATGTATACATCCTGACGTGGAGCTGCCAGAGGGATATAAACCTCCCAAATTTGAATTGTTCAATGGCATCGGAGATCCTAAAGCCCACCTACGCATGTACTGCGACAAGCTCGCTGGGGTGGGGAGAGATGAAAGAATCAGGATGAAATTGTTCATGAGAAGTCTTACTGGTGAAGCTCTTACGTGGTACATCGACCAAGATGCCCGAAAATGGTCGAGTTGGGTAGATATGGCCTCAGACTTCATGGACCGATTTGGGTTCAACATGGAGAATGCACCCGATTGGTTCTACATCCAAAACTTGAAGAAAAAGCCTGGGGAGACTTTCAGAGATTATGCCGTCAGATGGAGGTCCGAGGCTGCCAGAGCCAGGCCTCCCATGGATGAGTCCCAGATGAAGGACTATTTTATTCGGGCGCAGGAGCCCCAATATTATGACAGGATGATGTTAGTCGCAGAGAAGAGCTTCGCCGACATTATCAAACTTGGCGAGAGGATTGAAGAAGGTATCAAGAATGGTACCATTATCAACTTAGAGGCTTTACAAGCTACCAACAAGGCATTACAGTCGGGAAATTTGCCCGAGAACCGGAAGAAAAAGGAAGTGGGTGCGGTCATGTTGGCGCACAAAAGCCCTATTAAACCACAAACCCCAATCTCACCCCTCCCTCACTATCCCATATCACCTTATCCTATGCCTTACTCTCCTTACCCAGCATATACCCCTTACCAAGCTCCACCTCCACAATACCAACAACCAACATACCCCGTCTACCACACCCAACCAGCTTACTACCAAACTCCTTCACCACCACCACTATCTCCTCGACAATCGATTACAGAAACCGTCCCAATTTTGACAGAAGACCCACAAAATCCTACATTCCTTTGGCTGAACCTATCGCCCAGCTTTATGACAGATTAAAAATAGCTGGGTACATAACCCCAATCCCAGCTCTACCCGTTGATACCCAAGCCAAATGGTACGACCCCAACAAGGTATGCGCCTATCATTCTGGAATGAAAGGACATACCACTGAGGTCTGCCGATCCCTACGAGATAAAATCCAAAAAACTTATAGACACCAAAACCATACAGCTCAAAGAACCCACGCCCAATGTGTCCAACAACCCACTTCCTAATCATCAGGTAAATATGTTGGAAGTAGAAGAATCAACAGGTGCACCAGGGCCCATATGGTTGGTAGGGCAAAATGAGCTAGTGGCAGTGATAACTCAAACGCCTTTTGTGGTACAAGGGCGTAGACCGTTCGAAGTGGAAATTGCCGCGCCTAAACTCCCTTTTGTGGTCACAATGGCTCCTCAGCAAAGCTTCGACACACACGCTGTTCCCTGGAGCTATGACAAGGGAAAGGCAGTGGTGGAAGAGAACAATGTCGCCCAAGGGGCCAGTCACTCCGAACAAACAGACACATCCAAATGCATGACCCAAGGCAGTTCAAGCGGAACCAAGCCCCCTATCATAGAAGTGGAAGAAGGTGGGGAGTGGAAAAGGATACAAGCCCAGGAGCACCCCATCACAGGCCAATTAAGTAAGGGATCCTCTCAGGTCTCCATCTTATCCCTCTTGCAGACTTCAGAGCCTCACCAGAAGGTGTTGATGAGGGTGCTAAGTGAGGCTTATGTTCCGTCCAACATCACTGAAGGAGAGATGGCCCATATGGTGGGACAGGTGTTTGAAGCTTATAAGATATCCTTCCACGAAGATGAACTCCCGATTGAAGGGACCACTCACAACCGAGCTCTTTATATCACCACCAGATACCAGGACAGAATGATTACTAAACCTTTGGTCGATCCGGGTTCTGGGTTAAATATCTGTCCACTCAGCACTATTACAAGGCTGGGTGTAGATTTGGCGATGATTCAAGATTGCCAGATGAACGTGAGGGCCTTTGATGGATCTCAAAGGGACACAATAGGGGAGATCACTTTGGACATGACCATTGGTCCGGCCACCTTTCCCATTGCACTCCAGGTATTGGACATCCCAGCTTCCTACAACTTATTGTTGGGGCGCCCGTGGATCCACATGGCCGGGGCAGTGCCATCCACCCTTCATCAGTGCCTAAAGTTCGAATGGGAACATGAAGAAGTGGTAGTGCATGGGGAGAAGGGACACCCCGTCTATGCTGTTGAAGGACCGGGCTGTATGGATGGAGGAATGTTCCAAACCGTGGAGTTGGTGGGAGGCATCGAACCAACGCCATGGTACAATCAGAAGGTCCTGAGCATGATGTTGTGGCTAAGCTACGAGCCAGGCAAAGGATTGAGAGCAAAACTCCAAGGCATTCCTGACCCAATCTCACTTCCTTTCAAAAACGATACTATGGGTTTGGGGTATGAAGGAGAAATACCCATGAAGAGAGAAAGGTTGGAACGTCCTATCCCATCATTACATCTGAACTTCCAATCCGCGGGTTTTCTCAAGAGCGACCTAGAGAGGGAAGAAGAGGAATTGCTAGAAAGTATGAGAAACCTGTTCATCGCAGAAGACTTTCTTTCTAGGGCAAAAGGAGAGACACTAGAAGCGGGCACAGAAGAAGAAGAGGTGGGGGTGATGGATGTGATGAACGTGATGCGGAACTCAGGTTATGAACCAGGAAGGGGCTTAGGATCCAGACTGCAAGGGATCATCGAGCCTATAAAGCCTTCACATCACTCAACCACATTTAGCTTGGGATATGCTTATACTATAGAAGAGTATCTGGATTGGGAACCACTCCCAGAGGGGTGTTATTATCCTTTGCCAAGCCCCTTGCCACTGTTGAGCCAGACTTTCCAATCCGCCGGATTCCGGGATGATAGTATTGATGACTTGTTGAATGGATTGCAAGGTTTGTCCCTTTCAGAAGCTGAGGAAGGAAGCTGCAATGTCGTAATCAACGAGGAGGAGGAAAGAGCCCCAACGCAGGAGGAGATCACAGGGATCGTCATCAGCAGCTGGACCACTGCACCATCCAGACCACGTCGGGCACTTGGGTAGAAACATGAAATTGTCACCAACTCATTATGTTTTCAAATAAAGACTCTTAATTAAGATTTTAATGTTTTACTTATGCCATTATCATGACAAGTTTTGATTATGAATAAAACTTTCATTCATTTCACGATGATGTCATTTTATGTTTATTTTGTTGTTTTCTTTCAGAAAAATTACTTTTAATAATGTTGAAACTGAGATTGTGGCACATAATGAGACTATCCAACAAGACATAGCTGAGACAGAGGCAACAAATGAAAATTGTGAAGAAGTTACTAGAAAGGTCAAGGAGTTTGAGGAAAAGCCGAAAGCAAATTTAGAAGAAACAGAAACAGTGAATCTGGGTGATGACGAAACAATCCAGGAGACAAGAATCAGTGTCCACATGACTAAGGAAAAGAAAAGGGAATACGTCCAATTCTTGAAAAAGAATAAGGATGTCTTTGCTTGGTCCTATGCAGATATGACAGGGTTGAGCACTTCAATAGTGGCCCATCGATTGCCTACCGATCCGTCTTGTCCGCCAGTAAAGCAGAAGCTCAGAACATACAAGCCTGATTTGAGTCTTAAAATCAAGGAAGAAGTATCAAAACAGTTGGAAGCCGGAATTCTGGAAGTAACCAAGTATCCGACATGGCTCGCCAACATTGTGCCCGTACCTAAGAAAGATGGTAAGGTCAGGGTTTGTGTGGACTACCGGGATCTCAACAAGGCTAGCCCTAAGGATGACTTTCCACTCCCAAACATCCACATTCTGATAGACAATTGTGCTAAGCATGAGACACAGTCATTTATGGATTGCTTTGCTGGGTATCATCAAATCAAGATGCATGAGGATGACGCGGAGAAAACGGCTTTCATCACACCTTGGGGTGTTTATAACTACAAGGTAATGCCATTCGGACTAAAGAATGCTGGGGCCACCTACATGAGAGCCATGACCACTCTGTTTCATGACATGATCCACAAAGAGATCGAGGTTTACGTGGACGATGTCATCATCAAGTCGAAGAAAGGGTGTGACCATCTGATTGATCTTCAGAAATTCTTTGACAGGCTACGAAGGTACAACTTGAAGTTAAATCCTGCGAAGTGTGCTTTTGGGGTCCCCGCCGGGAAATTGTTGGGTTTCATTGTCAGTCGTCGGGGCATAGAGCTGGATCCAACAAAAATCAAGGCTATTCGGGAACTTCCCCCTCCAAAGAGCAAGAAAGAGGTGATGAGCTTCTTGGGTAGACTCAACTATATTAGTCGCTTCATAGCCCAATCTACCGTCATTTGTGAACCAATCCTCAAGCTACTAAAGAAGGACGCTGCTATCAAATGGACTCCAGAATGTCAAGAAGCATTTGATAAAATCAAGGACTATTTATCTAATCCTCCAGTGCTGGTTCCCCCTGAGGCGGGCCGACCTTTGCTACTATACTTATCAGTCATGGATCAGGCATTCGGGTGTGTTTTGGGACAACACGATGAAACAGGAAGGAAGGAGCAGGTGATCTACTACATGAGTAAGAAGTTTACGCCATATGAGGCTCGGTATTCTTTGCTTGAGCGTACTTGTGCTTTGACTTGGGTGGCCCAGAGGTTGCGACATTATCTCTCAGCACACACGACGTATCTGATCTCAAGGATGGATCCTCTGAAGTACATCTTTCAGAAACCCATGCCCACGGGTAAGTTGGCTAAATGGCAGATATTGTTGAGCGAATTAAACATAGTTTATGTCACACAAAAAGCGGTGAAGGCACAAGCACTGGCCGATCATCTGGCAGAAAACCCCGTAGACGAAGAGTACAGGCCTCTGAAGACTTATTTTCATGATGAAGAAGTAGCTTTCGTAGGAGAGGATATCTTTGAAGAATATGATGGGTGGAGGATGTTCTTCGACGGGGCCAAAAACTTCAACGGAGCAGGCATCGGGGCTGTATTGATCTCACCTACGGGCCAACACTACCCAGCATCAGCAAAGCTCAGGTTTCATTGTTCCAACAACATGGCTGAATATGAGGCTTGCATCCTAGGCCTCCGACTAGCAGTTGATTTGGACGTGCAGGAGATTTTGGCAATTGGGGACTCAGATTTAGTGATCCGTCAGGCACAGGGTGAATGGGCAGTGAAGAACCGAAAGCTTTTACCATATTTGGATTGCGTGCAAAAGCTCTGCAAAAGATTCACTAAGGTGGAATTCAAGCATGTTCCGCGACTTCAGAATGAGTTTGCAGATGCCTTGGCCACCCTATCTTTTATGATTCGGCACCCAGATCAGAATTACATCGATCCCATCCGCATTCATCTACATGAAAAACCTGCATATTGTTTTCACGTGGAGGAAGAAACGGATCAGAAACCGTGGTATGATGACATTCAAGGGTACTTGAAAAGTGGCAGCTATCCGGAGGATGCAACAAAAGTCAAAAAACGCACAATTAGGAGACTAGCAAATCAATTCTTCTTAAATGGAGAAATCCTATATAGGAGGACTCCCGACTTGGGCTTGCTAAGGTGCGTCGGAACTAAAGAGGCTTCCAGACTTGTGGAGGAGATTCATGCAGGAACATGCGGGCCACACATGAATGGTTTCACCCTCGCAAAGAAAATCCTCAGAGCAGGTTATTTTTGGTTAACAATGGAAACTGATTGCATCCGCCATGTTCAGAAATGCCACCAGTGCCAAACTCACGCAGACATGATCCGAGTTCCTCCCAACGAACTCCATGTCACTAGTTCGCCCTGGCCATTCACAGCTTGGGGCATGGATGTCATTGGTCCTATCGAGCCAGCAGCCTCGAATGGACACCGGTTTATCCTTGTGGCCATTGATTATTTCACTAAGTGGGTCGAAGCTACATCTCACAAGTCTGTCACTAAGAAAGTTGTCGATGATTTCATCAAAAATAACATCATTTGCCGGTTTGGGGTCCCTGAGACGATCATCACTGACAACGGAGCCAACCTCAATAGCAATCTGATGATAGAAACTTGTGACCGATTCAAGATCAACCATCGAAACTCCACTGCGTACAGGCCACAGATGAATGGAGCGGTAGAAGCCGCGACAAGAACATCAAAAGGATATTGCGGAAAATGATTGACAATCACAGACAATGGCCCGAGAAGCTACCATTTGCATTATTGGGATATCGCACCACCATCCGGACCTCCACTGGGGCAACCCCGTACTTCTTGGTCTATGGAAACGAAGCAGTGATTCCTGCAGATATCGAGATACCATCTGAGGATAATCCAAGAAGCAGAGTTGAGTGACGCAGAATGGGTACAAAGCAGGTTTGAGCAACTAGCACTGATCGATGGAAGAAGGATCAATGTCATATGTCACGGGCAGCTTTACCAGAATAGGATAGCCCGAGCATTCAACAAAAAGGTCAGACCGAGGTACTTCTCGCTCGGGCAATTTGTCTTAAAACGAATCTTCCCAAATCAAGACGAGGCCAAAGGAAAGTTCGCACCAAATTGGCAAGGTCCGTACATGGTTCACCGCGTCTTGACTGGAGGAGCACTCATACTCGCAGAAATGGACGGCGAGATCTAGCCCAGACCTATCAACTCAGATGCTGTAAAGAGATACTATGTCTAGGTTTTGTCTTTTGCTCTTTGTAATTGGAACTACGTCAGACCTGATTCCCGTTTAAGAGGGATACGTAGGTGCTCCTGTGGAGCTCGGTCTTACCATAATAAAAATTTCATTTCCCCCATTGGACCACAGACTGGGGCAGAATTTTTGAGAGGATCTCAAAAATTCTTTCGTAAAAGAGCAAAAGCAGGCAAGATAACTGGGGCAGAATTTTTGAGGCCATCTCAAATATTCATGACGGATAGAACAAGGAAGTTATAACTCTACATCAGACAACCCGAAGATCCCTATTCAACTGAACGTTGGATTTGTCTCAAAATGTGCTACTATCAAAGGATTCATTAATAAACTATCAGTTGTTTTTCAAACATTTCGAATATATATAAAGTATATATACATGTATACATTATGTATATACACCTTTTTTTTTCAAATTTTTTGAAGTGCTACGCCATCCCGTCCCAAGAGAAAAGCCCAACAAAGGTCTGGATTTCAGCAAAAGATGAGAACACCGGGCCACGACAAAGGACAGATCAACCTCCCCTTTTTATAATCTGACTATTTTTTTCTTTGAACGCAGATGTGACAGGCACACATCCCCTGCATTGCCCGAGCAGACGACAATCTAGTAAGATAAAATATTACTTTATGCTTTGCATCGCATCGGCCCCAAATTCACACTCCATATGCTTAATAGGTATATCATAAACGAATAAAAAATTGTGTAGTGCATACGCCCAACATTTGCATTACAAAGGCCCGAGATATGCATTTGCATCATAAGTGCATTCGCATTCGCATTGTGCCCGATACTTGCATCATAAGGCCCGATATTTGCATGTGCATTACATGTGCCCGATATTTGCATTTGCATTGTGCCCGATATTTGCATTATAAATATATCTGCATTCGCATGTGCCCGATACGTGCATCATAAACGCCCGAGATTCGCATTGCATCGTGCTTGAAAATCATATTGGCCCGAAAATTGCATATACTTCAAAAATTGCATTGCATCGTGCCCAAAGGTCATGTCTTGCATAATATGCATATTTTGGCCCGAGAAGTTGCATGTAATTTAAAATTTACACTGCATAGTGCCCGAGAATCATACCTTGCATAATTCAGCCCGAAAAGTGCATAACATTAGCCCGAGGAATCACACATATTTGAAAAAACTTTGCATGGCATCGTGCCCGAAAGTCATATCCTGCATGATATGCCTAATTTGCCCAAGAAATTGCATATAATTCGCATTGCATTATGCTCGAAGATTGCATTTTTCGCACGACACCGGCCCGAGATTCCTTATATGCATCGCCTTGTGCCCAAAGTTATCCTTTGCTTCGACCTAAGAACAACATAACATATTATACCCTAAGGCGTCATAGTCCAAGGGCGTTCTTTTTCATGGCCTACGGACATCATTTCATGGCCTAGGGATTTAATTTCTGCTTATCATGCCCTTAAGGCGTCATGGTCCAAAGGCATCATCCTCATGGCCTAAGGACATCATTTCATGGCCTAGGGATTTAATTACATTCATCTTAATCCGGAGGTATCATCGTCCAAAGGCATCATCCTTCATGGCCCACGGACATCATTTCATGACCCGAGGATACAATTCATGATTAGCATAGCCCTAGACGTCATAGCCTAAGACGTCATCCTTATCGTCTTATGGCAAAATTCACGGTCTAACAGGGAATTTGCATCACATTTTTACTATTCCGCTATTTAATATATATGCTCTTACCATTTTCATTTACGTAGCATTTCTTTTAACTTTAAAGCCCGCGAATGTCTGAAGCGCGCCATCATTCCGCTATTTGAATGCATCAGACCCCCTATTCTTTCAACATCTAAGCATTTTCTATGCCGCGAGCATTTCAATTCAAGCTTCGAGATTCGCATGGTCTTGTTCATTTTAGGAATTTCATTCATTCCTAAATCTAGAACTACACACGGCCTGATTCTCGTACAACAAGAGATATGTAGGCGATTTCTAAACCGAAGTCTCGGTCGTAAACCTTTGTTTTATCTGGTCCCTTCGATAAAATGCCATCGGTCGGACAAAATCGGCTACTCCGTCAACTTTCTTTGCTCAACAATTCATCCTTCATTCCCGAGCAAAGAAGGGGCAGCTGTTGACACCCGATTTTGACCGACCCTTGACGTATTTTACGTTTTATTTATTCTTAAATTGGTATTGGAAAAAAAAATGATTGTCAGCCTATATTTGTCACTATCTAAAAAATAAATAAGTAATAATAATAATAATAATAAACAACGCATAGTCGTTATTAGACATTTTTTCTTTTTCGAATCGCGTCATCCAAAATGTTATTTCAATACATTTTTGGCGAATTACGTGTTTTACCCATAGTAGGTTCGAGTCGTGACCTTTTAAATAAAGACCATGTCAATTTTGACCAAAACTTTGAAATCCTATTTCAATTTTGACTAACTTACTTGAACTTATTTCGATTCTAGCCACTCATTTGTAAAATTTTACACTTTTAGCACCTCAATTTTAAAGTTTTACAATTTTGGACTAGTATTTAAATACAATTTACTAATTCGTGGCTCAATTTTTAAGTTCCTACAATTTTTGACTAACTTTTAAACTCAATTTATTAGTTTATGGCATAATTTTAAAATTTTTGCGATGTTTGGCTAGTATTTAAATTCAGATTACGAATTTGTGGCTTAATTCCAAATTTCCTACAAACTGTGGCTATTACTCAAATTCGGGTACCCACTTTCAACCCAGATCCGACCCGAGACCCATTGTCCCTCTATTTAAACCCTCCAAAGCACAAACCCTAATTTTTTCTTTCCATTTTTAACCCCCACAGCCGCCTCTCTTCTCCTCCCAACCCCCACGCAGCCCGCCGCTGCTGTAGCGCGGTTGCCGGCAGTGGCCGGCGCATGCCGACCATCCCCTCTCCCTCATCTCCCTCTTCTCTCCGCCGGCGCCCCTCACACAACCCCACCACCAAAGCAGCGGCAGCCTCGCACCGCCGCACCTCTCCTCTCCTCTCCCACGTGCCACAGTGGCGCTGCTTCCTCATCCCGCAGCCCCCGAAAACCACCAAGCAAAACTCGCCGGCAACCTCTCACAGCCCTCTCTCACCGCGTCTCCGACAGCCAACCGCACCAGCCACCACCAAACAACACAACAAACCCCATGCAGCCACCGCGAACAGTCGCCGGCGAGCCAGCCAGCAAACGTCACTCACCGAAATGAAAAGTGGTACGAAAAGGGTCCAAAAATGATTATCGATCTAAAACGCTAAATTTAGCCCGGGACGGATACGTGCGGACTCGTTCTCGGTATAACTCTGTCAACTCTCATATATTTAACTACCAAATTCATCTTAATTTGCTTTAATGCCTGAGTCTTTGTGTATTTTGTCTCGGTTGGTATGATATTCTTGTATTCTTGATTATCTTGATTGATTATACTGTTTGCTTTAGTGAGTTTTTTTATTCTTTGTTTTGGTAATGACCGAATACGAATCCCTGTTGACCGTAAATTGGATTTTCTTGGTTGTGGTTTTATAATTGAGCAGATTGATTGAGAGTCTCCTCCTTAATCAATTTCTTTCCATTTATTGTGTAGGGTAAATTCATAATCAATTTATGGTAAATCAAGTTTATTTTTGGCTCAGATTTGTTGATTGTCAATTTATTGTATTCCAGTGATTTTTTTTTTACCTTATATTTCTTTGTCTGACTGACCACTAGCTTATTTCCGGAAAATAAATAATCCCTTATTCTCAATTAACTTTTTTGTTAATCCTTATTTATGGGAGGTTGATTTCTTTACCTTTTAGACTCTTTCTATCTAGTAGTATATAAACTGAGTCGGACTGAAAAAAAAAGGAAGAAGAAAAAAAGATTGATTCATTCTCCTCTCTAGCTTTATTCATTCTCCTCTCTAGCTTTCTGCCCTCCTTCCCTCTGATAAAAGAAGGCTTTCCAAGATCATTTTCAAGGCTATCCAAGATTATTTTCGAGGCTCTCTCTTGTGGCTGGTTTTACTGTTATTGTAACTGGTTAGTATTTTGCATTATTTTGCATATACTACTTATTTCTTTTTTAGCAGGGATCCGAGTCTAGACAGGAGGAGTTGTCGGAGCAGGAGGAGGATAAATCATGAAGTTCTTTTCATTTCTGTTATCCTGATTGATTGTATTTTAATATTCCGCAAAGATTGTAACAAAATAGTGAAGATCGGGGATATAGTGAAAAGAAAAGGGGGGGGGGAGAATTTACTTATTTATTTCATTCGTTTCCGATACTCACATAGGCAAAGTCACTCTAGGATAAAAAAAAAATAATCATAAAAATAAGAGCTACAAATGACATTGCTTGACCTTTTTTTTTCTAAAAAATAAAATCAAGATAAATAAAAATAAAATAAAATCGTAAATTATAGACATCACACTTAGGTTTTCTTCTCTTTTCATAACATTTGGTCTTTGCATACTATAAGTCTAAGGTTTGTTTATCATCATGTTTGGGATTGCTTGAAATTATGTTTAGGATTTACTTGATCAGGGTTAAAGTTATTCACTTGATTTGAGATCATGCCTAAGTCTGTACTTAGAAATCATATTTTATGTGTGTAGAAATCTTGAATATGTGTTTTAACTCATGAATATAGTTTTTTCCATGTCTACGTTTCCTAAAAAACATGCCTATAGTTTAATTAGGTTTTTCAGAAATCATGAATAGGTTTTTTAGAAACCATGAAGATAGGTTTTTATATATTTTAATCATGTCTATGCTTCTTAGAAATCATGAATAGGTTGTTGTTTTCATAAATATAAGTTTTATTGTGTCTATGTTTTCTAAAAATCATGCCTATAGGTTTACTTATTTTCATAGAAATCATGCCTATAGGTTTAATTATTGTCTTAGAAATCATGCCTATAAGTTTAATTGTTTTTTTTAAAAAAAAAAAAATCATGCCTATAGGTTTACTTATCTTCATAGAAATCATGCCTATAGGTTTAATTACTGTCTTAGAAATCATGCCTATAAGTTCAATTGTTTTTTTTCTAAAAATCATGCCTATGGGTTTACTTATTTTCTTAAAAATCACGCCTATAGGTTTACTTATTTTCTTAGAAATCATGCCTATTGGTTTAATTATTTTCTTAGAAATCATGCCAATAGTGTGTTTTTTTTTAGGCGAGTTTATGCTTTTAGAAATCAAGTATAGGTTTGATTATGTTTATGTTTTCTCCTTTGGCAAACATTGTTATAAATTCTAATTATACCTATAAGGAAGTATCAAGATATAACTTCTTTTGCTATTAAAATAAAAAAGAAAACCTAGATTTTGTACTTTGTAAAAGAGGCATACTTGACTCATCACTTGTTGCATGTTCATCTTGATTATTTTGTCTACCGCGAGTCCTTAATAGGAAACCTAAGTTGAGTCTAGAACCACCTAAATAGAAGTCCAACGCCTCTTGGACATTAAGGGGGACGCTAGGTATTTTTAGGAAACGTTAGATTTTCTCATTTTTTAGTACGCTCGTAAGATAATTAATAAAATGAAATTAGGAGGGGTAGGGGTAGATAGGACTCGGAAAGGATGATATACGCTTAACCCCAATAGGATGGAACCCTTGGTTTTCGTCCTGGGGCTTGGTAATAAAACCAAGTGCGTCTGATCCGAGGAATTAATAACCCAACTTGTTTAAGCATTTATTATTTGATCAAACTTTTGTCACGTAGCATTAATTTAGAAATATAAAAATAGGTGAGACCTTTATTTGTGTTTTCACCCCTACATAAATACGAGACACGGTCGGGACCCGCCTTTGCGGACCTCGAAGGGTGCTTAACACCTTCCCTTCGAGGTAACTTGAGCCCGAACCCTTTTCTCTGGTTGGACCTTGACCTTAGGCTAGAATGGTGTCCTAATGCACCCAATCATTAGGTGGCGACTCTAAAAATGAAAATCCCAAAAGAGTCATTGCCACGACGTCGTCCAGGATCCTATTTCTCCGCGAGAAAAAAAATAGGGCGCGACAATGCAAACTGGTGGAAATGTAGAAATATGGTTGGCTAATTGGTATTTTTCATGGTATTATGACCGAGAGAAACTTTCTAATGTTGAATGCGGAATATTTGATGTTGATTGTTGTATATCTTTGGTGTGTAAAACAGGTAAGTACATAGATTATAAGATGGAAGGAGTATTATATGATACTTCATCAAATTATGATGGTTTGTTGAGAGTCATTGTTTCTCAAATAGGGTTAGACAGAACATGTGTTGACTTGGTAATACAATATGTCATTAATGTGCATTCGCCACTATTGAAAATCCACAATGACATGGGGGTAAAAGTGTATTTGGATAAAAAAAGGTTCAACCTGGAATTCTTTTCGAAGTATCGATTATGTGTGACATATATTGATAGAGATGTCGAGCCTATAACGCAGAAGAGAACCAATGAAATATTGTTGCCTGAAGCAATAACATTAGAGGAGATGGGTTTGGCAGTGAAAGACCCTGTACTGGTGGATTCGACTGATGAAAATGAAGAGCCCCGTGTAATTAGCAACGCTTTAATAAATGTGGTTGTGGAAGGCCAAATCTACTTAAACAAGCGTACATTGGTTGATGTTATGCAAAGATATGCACTGTTAAGACATTTTCGATTCAAAGTTGTCCGGTCGTGTACTGCAAGGTATATAAGAGGGAAAAACTTTTACTTTTTTCTTATTCTACAGAAAATTGTAACAATCATTAATTTGATTTGTTTGTTATTTGTAGTTTGACGTTGAATTGTGTTGATAATCATTGTTCATGGTTCTTCAAGTTGTCATCGCCGGGCAAGTTTGGATTATTTAAAGTTCGTGTTTTCAACGATGAACACAATTGCTCGGGGAATGCCGGGTTGAACATAAAATGTCAATCAGCTAGCTCAGTGCTGGGTTCCATATGGCTTCCTAAGTATAGCGACACCAAAACAATTTACACACAGAGCGACATACGAGCAGACATGAAGAGGAAACATGGTATTTTCTTAACATACATGCAGGCATGGAGGGGTAAACAAAAAGCAATGGAAATATTGCGGGGAGACCCAGAAGAATCATACTCTAAAATGCTAATTTATCTTTATATATTGGGAGAAGCATAGGTTGGGAGCATTGTAAATCTTAAAAAACGGAAGACGATAAGTTTCTATATTCGTTTATTGCACTTGATGCAAGCATACGAGAATGGAAATATTGTTGTCCAATCGTTGTAGTTGATGGGACGGGACGCACATATGATCAACATTCGAAGGCACCATGTTGATAGCTAGCACATTGGATCTCGGAGGTTAGTATTTGACCTAAAGATTAATAGCGGTTATATCTTTTCTAATAGCAAAGGAAAATGATTATTAAACTATTGCGGTTATATCTTTTTAACGATATTAATTTGATAATCGCGTAGGTCATATTTTACCACTGGCGTATAATATTGCTGATTCTGAAAATGACAATGCTTGGAGTTGGTTCTTTGAAAATTTCAAAATAACATTTGGTGACAGAAATGGTATGTGTTTTATTTCCGACAGAAATAAAAGCATATGGAACGCTACAACCACTGTTTATCCAAACATTACGCTTGTATATACTATTTGTGGGCTATTTTAGTGAAGATAACATACAAGAATGTCGATAAAGTTAGGAAATTATTCTTTCACTTGGCAAAGGCCTATACTGTCCAATAGTTTAACGAGTTGATGGATAGAATGGATGACATAAATCCAAAGATTCGATCTTATCTAATGAAGGCTGATTTTGAAAGATGGTCTCGCTGTCATATAACCGTAAAGAGGACTTGGACTTTAAGAAGTAACATAGCTGAGTCCATCAATAATGTAATCTTACTTGGAAGAAGGCTACCCGTGATTCCTTTGTTGGAGTATGTGAGGCAAACAATAGAACATTGGAATGAAAAACGTAACGAGGAAGGAAGGAAAACAACAATTGTTTTGACAAAGAAGTACAATCAATTGTTGGTGGAAAATAGGGAATTGTCCAATAGTATAACGGTTAGTACAGGGATATTTTTTAAAAATTATAAACGTTGAAAAAATGCATGGTAATTATTATTTGTTATTGAAGGTACGCGCTTCAACAGAACATCTTCATACTATTATAGATGGTGCTAAGAGATTCACAGTTTGTCTGAACACACATATGTGTAGCTGTGGACGGTTTCAGCATGACGAAATTTCATGTAGTCATGCAATAGCTGCTACTGGATACCAGAAGAAGCGCGTTGAGTCCTTCTGTTCAATCTACTATAGTAACAAGAACTTCAAAGATACTTACGCAATACCAATCGAGCCACTACCCTGCAAAAGCACATGGGTGATTCCCACCCATGTATTGGAGGAATTGGTATTTCCACCAACCACAAGAAGGAGAGCAGGAAAGTCATCAAACAAGGATAGGAAAAAGGACTTCAATTGAATGAATTGCAAGAAGATTAAAAGTAGTTGCAGTTTATGTGGGGCGAAAGGCCACATCAAGAAGAATTGCACCAAAAAATCATGCTCTGATCAAGAGTGAATTACAAGTTTTGTGTGGCGCACATTTTGAATTGGTATTTTTTACATTTTGAATCATGTGTATTTTAATCATGGCCATAATATTCTTGTAACAGTTGTTAACTGATTTGACATATAATTCTCCAAAAACTGTTGGATATCGCAGAAGCTGGATTGGTATTTTGTTTGGTATTTCTTTTGGTTTCTAAAATGGTGTATGTTGTTTTTTTATAAGCTTTAAAAAATTAGGAGCTGAAAACAGCTTGGCTGTTTTTTGTGAGAATGATGTTAACAGTTGGTGCTAGTAAAGATGAATATAAATTTTATGGTATAAAATTAGATAAAGAATAAAAACATATGATGGTTGTTGGTACATAAATTATTCAAACTAGTTCATGTATTGCAAGAAAATTAAAAGTTGTTGTAGTTTATGTGGGGCCACAGAAAGAAGAATTGCACCCAAAAACCATGTTCCAAGCAAGAGTGGATTACAAGTTTTGTATGGTGCACGTTTGGAATTGGTATTTTTTGTATTTTGAATCATGTGTATTTTATTAATACTGCCCATAATATTCTTGTAACACTTTGTAACTGATTTGACATACAGTTTTCCAAACAGCTGGATATCACGCAAACTGGATTGGTATTTTGTTTGGTGTTTCTTTAGGTTTGTAGACTGGTGTATGTTAATAAGCTTTAAAAAATTAGGGGCTAGCAAAGCTGGAAACACCTTGGGTGTTTTTGTGAGAATGATGTTAACAGATGAATATAACGTTTATGGTATAAAATTAGATTAAGAATAAAACATATCATGGTTGTTGGTACATAAGTTATTCAAACTAGTTCGTGTATAGGTTATGCTTAATTAAGGATGATACCAACATGACCCAAAAAAAAAATTAAACACCAAACTGGACATGGTACAATTATAAGGAAAATTAATAAATTACACCAACATCATACTAAACCACACCAACATCTAAAATATTATTTACAACAATATGTACATCATATAAAAAAAATTGTCCAACATTCCAATAAATACTATGACTTCCTCCAAGGAACATACTTAGACGCCGACACTCTTTCACTTTCCCCGACGTGCTTAACTTGCCTACTAGGACCACCAAACTTGCTGACAACCTTTTCCATTACCTCACTTTCACTAATGACATCGAAATCAATCTTCTTATTTCCATAGCCCCATAATAAAGTCTCATATCTTAGCCGACGGAAAGCAGGATCAAATGATTTTGTTGCAATCTCAGCATAATCATACTCATTGCATATGAGCTCAGCAAAAACTCACATAAACAGTCCGCAGTCGCTGCCCACGTATAGAAAAAAATGAAATAAGAAAAGACATAAAAACATATTAAGAAAAATAAACTTGGATGATAAATAAATAAATAAATAAAAACTTACTTGGAATCTTCAACCTGTTGTGGAACATTGTCACATGTAATGAAGGTGAGGCTATTGGAGACTGTATATTCCGCATAGTCTACTGAGTTTTCCCAATCAATATCATCCCTTTCCCCATAAAACCCAGTAGAAACCAAGAAGAGAGGAATAATTTCAGCCAACTTCTTCACCAACTGAAGCACCGCCATATTGTGGCTCGAATCAACCTCGCTAAGTGAATCAAATATGAACAAACACCTACTTTGAATAGAAAATAATAACAAAACCCAATGGCATTTCACTGCAATATGGATAGGGATACAAACATAATCCACTTTATCCCATGACGTATTTGCCAATATCTTGTAACCCCTAATATATTAGTTTTTTATTATTCCAATAACTTCTAAAAATATTTTTTATTATTTATTATTTGTATTTTATTTAATTCTCATGCTCAACCTTTAATTCTTCATGTGATTTTATGTAATTTTTTATATCATTTATTTATTCTAATTTATTATCAGTAGCCAATGGCGAAAACTCAAAATTCATAGTTTTTCGATTTTACATTAGCATAATTTTGTTAGCATTCTAATTTTTAAATTAAAGTAGCATTCATTGTTAAATAAGGTTATGGTCTTATGTTTTCCTTTTTCTTTAATATTAACATTTATAATATTGACATTTTTGTTAAACATGCATTTCCTGATGTTCATCGAAATTAATGTCATAAAATACACTAGGTAAAAGACATAAATAGATTTTGTTATAATATTAGTTAATAACACATATTTACTAATTAATATATTTCAAAAGCCAATATATATTAAATATTTAATTTAAATAATTAATTTCTATTTTTGAAAAAATTTAATATAACTTTCTAATTATAATTGTGCAATCCAATAATACCTCCTAACAACTTGTTTGGATGATGGTTTTTGGTATTATATGGTTATTAAGAGAACGACGTTTGTTTTGATTGTTTCATTAATTATATGGTATGGTATGATTTTGTTTCGTGGTTCTGTAACCATGAAAACCCCCACTTTTTGGAACCACCAATTTGGTGGTATCCCATGTTTTTTTTTTCAATTATACCCTTATTTAAATTTAAAGAACTATAATTTATCATATATTCTTTATTAAATTTAACCTTAATATATGTATTATTTTTTTTATTAGTTTCTCCCCATCAACTTTTGAAACTTCTTGTAATGCCCGGTAAAATTACCAAAATACCCCTAGAGTAAGGGTTAGTGCGTAATGCATCTTCCGATACTCATATGGCAAATCCGAGGCCAGATTTGTGATCAACATGAAAAAATTGAGTGGGAAAATGGTCTCGGTCGATTTTTAGAGCGACCCGATCAAAAGATAATTTTTCGATCCAAAACGAAAAATAGTGGCGGTGCGCGACAGAGGCGCGTCGCGCACCTGTCGCGGAGGGACACTTGTGTCTTTTTCAAATTTTTCGACGGGATGAGGAAAACTCGTTCAAAAACTCTTTTATGAAAATACACTGTTCGCGACCAGTCCGCGTCGCGGACCGTGCCTTTACCGAGCTGAAAATTTTTAAATAGTTATGAGGGGCATTCCGGTCAATTTTCCACTCCTCCTAAACTCTAATACACAGCTAATAAGGTCGTTTCGACGTGAAAAAGGTTCTAAAACCCCATTCTAAGTCTTATTGCATAATCTAACAAAGCTAAGGCTTGAGGAGAGAAGAGAAGGGCTTGAATTGAGATATTCGAGAAGAGACCCTTGACGTACCCAGTTGATAGCTGCATCACAGGTATGTAAGGCTAAACTAAAACATGAGATTGTTCTCTCATGTGCCCCATAGAGGTCATAGATGAGTTGATGATTGAAGAGTCTACATGCATGATTTTTCTTGATGGTTTTTCTTGAAAATTATATTTGAAATTACATGTTTTCGATGTTGATGATCATCATACTATTTGTTTTTTTAAAATTAAATACTTTCATGAGAATTTGCATAACCCTTCATGACTAATTTGAAAAGCATGCATAATGCACTTGAGAAAATTGAGTCTAGAGCCTTGAGTTGAGATTGTTGATTGTAATGATGAGTCAATGGAATCTTCATGACTAATTTGAAAAGCATGCATAATGCACTTGAGAAAATTGAGTCTAGAGCCTTGAGTTGAGATTGTTGATTGTGATGATGAAATTTTGATTGTTATATGAGTCCCTATAAATGAACTCTACTGATGTGTTTATTCACTTGTTTCCTAATGATTGTTATACAATCTTGAGTCATTGATGAGATGTTAATGATAGAGTTAAAGTCTCTATGAGATGTTGATGATAGGGTTAAAGTCCCTATGAGATGTTTGATGATAGGGTTAAAGTCTCTATGAGATGTTTGATGATAGGGTTAAAGTCCCTATGAGATGATTGATGAAAGGGCTAAAGTCCTTATGAAATATCAGTCATTGACGGGGAGTGAGTCCCTATGAGACTGGTTGAGGTTGAGGTTTTATGAGCATTGAGTCAGGAGGAGTATCGAGCACCGAAATAAGTAAGAGTGAGTCCCACTCGAACTCATTAACTACGTCGCCAAACGTAGGTTAGGCTTAAAACCATCACATATATATGGTTTCCCTCGAGATGTTAACAGTCCCTGAAAGCAATAACGGATCTGTTGAGTTTTGACTCCATATTAGGTGAGCTGATATGGTTTTTGGGCGTTCCTTACCTAACAAGTTTGGAACCACTGTGGCGACATCAAGGTGATTATTGTATATTCACTGGCTCATAAGTGAGTGTTGTCGGATAAGAGAAACTCCCATAAATTTCTTACCTTACTCCGAGTCTAGATGAGATAAGAGGAGGTAAGCTCCTGGAGGATGATGTTTGAGATGAGATGAGAGGGGGTGAGCTCCTCTAAGATGAGTTTTGAGATGAAATAAGAGGAGGTGAGCTCCTCTGAGTTGAGTTGAGATGAGTTGAGACTATTGATGAGTCTGGGCTAATGATGTGTCACTTGTCTACTCTTTATTCTTTCATAAATGGACAATTGACTATTTGATGTGATTATGATGTTTATTTGAGTTGACGTTGTTTCCATATTATTCTACCTGTTTCGGTTTCATTCAGCTATTTTACATATCAGTACATTCCAAGTACTGACGTCCACTCTAGACTGCATCGTTTTATGATGTAGAGGCAGGTATTAGAGATCATCAACAAGCGCTCTGTTGAAGATCAGAGATTCGAAGTTGATTTGGGTGAGCCTCCCCTACTCCGGAGGATCCACTCCTTTATTTCATCGTGCCTTAGAGTTAGATTGGACTATTTCTTTTATTTTGATTTGGGTAGCCATTGGCACCACCTAATTAGTGATAGAGGCTTTATAGACGATGGTTGAACTTTGATGATGAGATTGCGAGCTAGTTTTTTCTACTAGCCTTCATTATTATATATTCTTCTGAGATTTTAATGAGATGTATCCATTACTTACATTTTTTCACTGTTTAGTAGAGTTTATTTGATTGAATGATGTGATGAGGCTGAATGGTTCGCTTAGGGACTAGCTATAGTCGCTGAGTGTCGGACACGCCAAGGGTACCCTCTCGGGGCGTGACACTTCTTTTCCACCTCCCGTCTTTTCTTTCACGTTTTAGTGTATTTTTTGAGGTTCGTTTATTTAAAAGTTCTTACTTTTTTATTTTCTCGTATTGTTTGTATAGAATGAAAATATATTAGCATATATGTTTCCCTATTCGATTCTGTGTATTTATTTTTTAAAAAAATTATTAAAAAACTATTGATAAATTTAATATTTATAATAATTAAAAATATTTTTGTAAATTTACATGTTTCAATACATTATGAAACCAAGATCCTCCACACAATGTCTAAACCTTATTTCCCCAAAATTTGTCCCTTCCAACCTCCAAACAAAGAGAAACCCCCATTTTCAAATTAAGCCGTCTCCTGTGCTTCAGCTCCTTCTCCCCTTATCTTTCTCCGGCGAGTCTCCGAGCAATTTGTTTCTCAGGCGAAAATCTAGCTGTAAGCGATTAGTTTCTTCTTTTAGATTTTCCTCCTATACTTGTTTTCACCTGTTTGCTAATGGCTAATCTCTTTTTTTAAAATGAATTTTATTGGTAATATGAGAATTCCCAATGTGGGTTTGATGCATTGAAGTTTTCTGGTCTCCCTGCCGAAATGATGACCGAAATATTTTTGCAAGCTAATTTGCCTTCTTTTGTTCACACGAAATTGTTCAGTTTTGGCGTCATATTTGTCTTGCAACCCATGATTGTTTTAACAAATATTTTAAACAGGTCAATGTATATTGAAGTTAGGAGATTTAAGCTGTGGAGGGCAATATCTGCTTTTCTTGTTGTTGTGGTTATTCGTTTGTTGGATTACTGGAGATTGATTTCAATTTCATGGGGGCAAGAGAAGTTTTCTTTAGAGTACCTCTTATGTATAGGCAATTAGAGGACTTCGATTTGTTGCTCATAATGAGTCAGCAACATGCTATGTGATCAAGAAGTTTGGTAAGTTGATTTAGAGTTGCAAATTTTGGTTGGTTCAATATACAGTCTGGAATTGAAAGCCAACTAAGCTTGAAAAACCTAAATCAAAAAGAAGAAGAAATAAAGTGGGTATAACAACTTAGCTAAAAACAAGGGCTAAATCATTTCTCAAAATACAAGTCCTTTCAAGGGAAGGCATTTATAGGCTTAAAACACAGGTAAGGAGGACAGGGATGAGCTATCATACTTCTCTAATACAAGCCATAAGTGTCAATGCTAAGTTGAGCCTCCTTCATTCCTTTCCAGTTGCTTTTAAAGACTTAAGAAATTCATATCGTATCAAATCTCCCTCCTTCAGCTCACCCTTGTCCTCGAAAGATTGTATTGTAAAAATCAAGGAACTCAATTCCTCTGGAATCAAATGGAAATTGTTTAGATTCACCGTATGTAAGCATTTTTTAGTGTTATCAAAAGAAAAAAGCCGTCCAAAAGCTCTAAGGCACTTTGTTTCTTTAAGCCCAATGTGCAAATGGAGAGAAAAAAAATATAAATATATATATGTAGTAATCAAAAGAATAAATAACAACAACAACATATCCAGTGGAATCCCACAAGTGGGGTCTGAGGAGGCTAAAATGTACGCAAACCTTAACACTACCTCATAGAGATAGAGAGGCTGTTTCTAGAAAACCCTCGTGTAAAAAAATCAAGCCCCATAAGCAGAAGATAGTAAATATGAAAAAAAGGGAAAAGAAAAGAAAAAAAGAAAGAAAAATGACTAACAATGAAAAGCACATAATAGTATGTAAATACGATAAAAGTAACAAATATAAGAGGAATAATGACAACACAGGATATAAAGACACGACTACTCCTACTAACCTACTATATCACAACGTCATACATCAACCTACCCTTACTAGCCTATTAGCCTTCTATTCTAATACGTGACCTCCACTCCTTTCTATCTATAAGGTCATATCCTCAGTGAGATGAAGTTTCGCCATATCTTGTCTGATCACCTCCCCCAATACTTCTTCGGTCTACTTTTACCCCTCCATGTAACCCCTAAATCCAACTTCTTGCACCTCTTAAGAGGAGCATCAGTACTTCTTCATGTCCAAATCATCGCAGTCTCGCTTCCTTCATCTTGTCAGCACAGGGGCCACCTCTAGCTTCTCCCGGATGGTCTCATTCCTAATCTTATCATTCCTAGTATGTCCACACATCCATCTCAATATCCTCATCTTCGCGACTTGCATCTTCTAAACATGTGAGTTTTTAATTGACCAACACTCCACCCTATATAGCAGAGACGGTCTAATTACCATTTTGTAAAACTTGCCTTTAAGTTTAGGCGGTATTTTTTTATCACACAATATTCCAGAGGCAAGCCTCCATTTCGTCCATGCTGCCCCAATACGATGTGTGACATCATTGTCCTTATTGCCATTACTCTGGATGATAAAACCAAGATATTGAAGCTCACCGAGGACATGACCTTAGATAGAAAAGAGTGGAGGTCGCGAATTAGAGTAGCAGACTAATTGATTGGTAGGGTTAGGTGGAGGTATAGTAAAGTAGCAGGAGTAGGCGTGTTTTATATTTGTCATATGTGTGTTAATTCTATCGTATTTACATATTGACATGTGCTTTTTGTTATATCTAGTTTATTCTGCTTATAGGTTTTTAAAATGAGAGTTCCCAGGAAAAAGCCTCTCTACTTCTATGAGGTAGTGGTAAGGTCTGCGTACATTCTATCTTCCCCAGACCCCACTTATGGGATTCCATTGGGTATGTTGTTGTTGTTGTTAGAATAGGTTGAGTGGCAAGCGTCACTTCAATGTTTGTTTCACCTCTTGCAACACTGTACTTACACTCCAAGTATTTTGTTTTGGTCCTACTCAGTTTGAACCCTTTGGATTCCAAAGTATATCTTCAAACCTCTAGTTTATCATTAACTTTAGCCTGAGGCTCATCAATCAGTACTATGTCATCTGCAAATAGCATACACCATGGCACCTCCTTCTGGATAGGCCGTGTCGGCTCATCCATTACTAAGGCAAAAGAAAAGGGCTCAATACAGATCTTGATGAAGTCCCATCTCAATAAAAAAATACTCTGGGTCTCCTCTCATCGTTCTTACACGAGTTTTGGCTCCATCATACATGCCCTTTATCACCCTAAACACCTTTCGCCTCTAGACATCTCCATAGCACATCCCTTGGAACTTTGTCATAGGCGTTCTCAAGGTCAATGAACACCATATGAAGGTCCCTCTTTCTCTCCATATATTTCTCTACTAATCTCTGAACAAGATGGATTGCTTCAGTAGTCGACCGCCCCGGCATAAACCCAAACTGATTCTCTGAAATAGACACTCATTTTCTCACCTCATCTCCACCTCTCTCTCCCAGCCCTTCATAGTGTGGCTTAACAACTTGATACCCCTGTAATTGTTACAATTTTGAATATCACCCTTGTTCTTGTACAATGGAACCATTGTACTCCTCCTCCATTTATCAAACATCTTAGTGGTCTTCATAATAGCATTAAACAACCTAGTCAACCTTTCAATACCATCCTTGACCATGCTCTTCCAAAAATCCACCGGAATCTCATGGGGTCTGATTGCTCTCCCTCTGTTCATCCTACTAGTAGCATGTCTAACTTCCTCAGCTCTGACATACCTGCAATAACCAAAATCTCGATGACTATCGGAGTGCGCCAAATCACCCAACTCAATATTTCTGCTCCCTTTTTCGTTTAAGAGTTTATGAAAGTAAGCTTGCCATCTTAGCTTAATGGAAGTCTCATCCACCAACACCTCACCCTCCTCGCACTTCACTTGGTCCAAGTCACGAGCTTCTCTCTCTCTTTCGCGAGCCTATACAATCTCTTGTCCCCACCTTTTTCACCTAGCTCAACATACAAGCGCTCAAACGTTGTTGTCTTAGCACTCGTCACTGTTATCTTTGCTTCTGTGTTCCCCTCTTATAGATATCCTTAAGCCTTCGTATTTCAACCTCATCCCTATATTCCAACCACTTTGTATAGGCAATCTTAGACAAGTAAATTGAAAAAAAATACAATAAGGTGAAATGTCAATTGTTTAGTGTCGCATCTTCAGGATAACATTCATTGACAAGATAAAGTATGCCTTAGAGCCTTGATGACAATACTAAACACCCATAAAGCGAAGCGAAGCGCTCAAGATGTTTTGGGACCATGCCTTTGACAACATTGGCATTCTTCTCCCATCTTGCATCAAGATCGATATCTCCATTCTACAAACACAATTACTTATGCTTCTGAGATGTCTGATCTTGGTTCAAATGAATACCTTTTTGATTTAGCCTCCCATCTTAACAAGATGCACACATTTTTCTAGAAATCCTAGAGATCCCAAGTAGTGGTCCACCTATAGATTAATTCCGTACTCAGAACACTCACTTGTCTTTCCATTTGAAGTTGTGACAATGCCTGCGGGGCTCATGCCTGTGTCATTGATCATATTCTCACTAGAGGCAACAATAAAATGCAACTCTAGTTCTGTTTGCTTTATTTTTCCAGAGTGTTTGCAGCACCTGAAACAACTGCAACTCCTCACATGTCAAACTTCGTTAGCTCAACCAAGCAACCAGGTTCAGTGTTGATGTTGTACGACCACTCTCAAAAGTCAATTTCATTCCAACCAAGGGTAACAACTTCTTTGTGATTTCTCCACTACTAGGCTTATAAGATTCAAACAACAACATATCCAATGAATCCCACAAACGGGGTCTGAGAAGAACTTACACTTACCTCATGAGGGTAAATAGGTTGTTTTCGATAGACCCTTGGCTTAAGTAAATCATAACAAAACAAGAAGGAAACGAGTACCATTAGCACCAATAAATAACATGATAACTAAAGCAAAGAAAACAACATGTAATAACAAAAACAAAGTATAAGAAAGTAGAAGAAATGGAAACACAAATACCACTGACAAGGGAAACTAGACGTTATTACCTAGTACCTACTAACCCCTTTCTACTCTCATTCTTGACCTCCATATCCTCCTATCTACGGACATGTCCTCAGTAAATTGCAAGTGTCTTAAATCCTGTCCAATCACCTCTCTTCTCTGCAATATTTCTGCGGCCTACTTGTACCTCTTCTCAGACCCCCATAGCTTACCTCTTATATCTTCTCACCAGGGCATATGGGCATCTCATCTTCACATGCCTCAACCATCTCTAATTCATTTTCCTGGTTTTGTCCACGGAGGCCACTCCCACCTTTTTCCAAATATCTTCATTTCTAATCCTATCTCATCTAGTATGCTCGCATACCCATCTCAACACCTTTATTTTAGTTACCTCATCTTTTGGACGTGCAAGTGCTTGAACAACCAACACATTACCTCATACAAAGTAGCTGGGCTAACAATCACTTTATTAAACTTATATTTAAGACTTAGCGACACATTCTAATCGCACAAACTAGATGCGAGCCTCTATCTCCACCCTACTCCAATATAATGTATTACATCCTTGTCGACCCTACTACTTCTTTTGGATTATAAACCCAAGATAGTTGAAGTTCTCTCCTAGTGATGACTTGAATATCAATCCGCTCTTCCACATCCTCCTCGTTGGTAACATCGCTAAACTTGCATTCTAAGTACTCATTCGTAGTCCTGCTCAACCTAAATCATTTAGAATCCTAGGTTTGTCTCCCTACTTCTAGCTTATTGTCAATTGATACTATGCCATTTGCAAAAAGCATGCACCCTTGGATATATCGCGTCAATACATCCATTACCAAGGCAAATAAAAATGGACTAAGCGCTAATCATTGTTTCAACTTCACATGACTGAAAAATGCTCCGAGTCTTCTCCCATTATCGTCACCTATGTCTTGGCTTGATTGTACATGTCCGTAATTGCCCTAAGGTAAGCTTCATGTACTCCTTTAGCCTCCAAACATCTCGTTAAAACCCTTCTAATGACTTTGTCGTATGTTTTTTCTAAGTCAATGAACACCATATGTAAGTCCCTCTTCCTCTCATTATATTGCTCTACCAATCTACTCACGAGATGATGACTTTTATAGTTGAACACCCTGGCATGAATTCAAATTGGTTCTTGGTGCTGCATCAGAATCATTAGGTACACATGTAAGATCCCTTGGAAAAGATAAATTGTAGACACCAATATCATTGGTTCAATTAGTCCAAGTTGGAACTGCTCATGCTCAAATTCATGTGGCCAGTGGTTAACCCTACGTTGTTATTGAACCCAGGCATTGCGGTTGGCATGTTCCATTTGGTTCTGTGCAAACTTCTCAATCCTGCCTAACATGAAGCGCAGGTTTGACAGCTTGGGCCTCATTCCAGTACTACAACAACAATAACAACATACCCAGTTGAATCCCACATGTGGGGTCTGGGAGGGTAAAAATGTACGCAGACCTTCCCACTACCTCGTATAGAAGTAGAGAGGTTGTTTCCTGGGAACCTTCGACTCAACCAGTGTTCTTAAAGGCGCTCGCCTCTGCGCCTAAGGCGAGAGGCGAGGCGAGGCGACAGGCTATCGCCATTTGAAGGTGAGGCGAGGCGAAGGTGTAAAAGGCGACGAAAGGCGACGGAAAGGCGAGAGGCGCGATGGCGAGGCGAGGCGCAGAGGCGCTCGCCTTTTGATTTTTTTATTTTAAAGCACTTACGCGACAAAATTTTAGAAATTAAAACTAGGGTTCGACTTGACACTCACACGCAACGCAGAACTCTCTCTTCTTCAGCGAAGCTTGACGACGCAGCTGTTCTTCTCCTCAGTTCCGGCGACTCTGTTCCTTTTTCGGCGACACGTTCTTCAGTTCTGACTTCCGGCGACTCTGCTCCAGTCTCCAGCAAGCTCCGGACTCCGGTAAGTCGCCTCTTTCTTCTTTCATTTTCTTCTTCCTTTCTTCTTTCTTCTTCGTTCATTCTTTCTTTCTTTTTTCTTTCTTCAGTTCAACAGTTCAGCTGTTCTGATGCTGAACTTTGATTTTTTTCCCCTTTATTTCTTGGTTCCAACTTCCAGTTCCTCCATTTACTGCAGCTGTGCCCATGTTTTTAAAAAAAAAAATTATAATCTAATATATATGTTAAGTTGTTAACTGTCCAGTACTCCAGTGGGCAGTGGCCAATTTTTTTATGCTAATTTATATGAAATATTTGTTAATATATGTTATTGCTATTGAGATTTGGATATTTATATATGCACTTAAAAATTCCAGATTTTGGTATAAATTGGCGCCTCAATTTAAAAAGGCGAGCGCCTCGCCGCTCGCCTCGCCGCGAGGCAAGGCAGAGCCTTGTCGCCTTTTGTCGCCTTTCGCCGTCCAAAACACTGGACTCAACAACCCATAAGCAGAATAAAGTAGATATTGCAAAGGAAGGGAAGGGAACAGAGGAAGAAATAGAACTAGAAATCGAAATAAAAAGAGCGACTCAAGAAATAAAATTGCAAGATAGATAATTCCATCGTTCAGGAAACAGTCTTCATGCCTATGAGAATATTATATCCACTGCAATCTCAGTGTTAAACTGTTGTGCCTCTTCTCTTGTGGGTGTTTCATGTTCCCATTGGAGTCATAGCGAAAGTCTCAGATGGTACACACCAAATGATAGCAATTCCTGTTGCAACATAGGACCACTGCAATAGTTTGTCCCTCAAATTCCTTTTACTGGTGCACAATGTTGTGCCCAGGAAGCCAATTCGTCCATAAAGCATTCTTTCTAATCTCATCGTGTCATAAGCAGCATGACAGCTAAATAATATCGAATAAAACAGAGGAATCTATGTGAACATGTTTATACTTTACCAGTTCTTCGACTTCAAGATAGCCAACTTGATCAATTACACCAGAATTATGCCAGCGAACAAAGCTACACTGGAGATTTGTGGAGCGTTGGCCAATAAAAAATGCACATGTTCAGAAGATGCATATCGCAGAGATGAGGATGTTGAGATGGATGTGTGGTCACACAAGGAGGGATAAGATTAGGAATGAAACCATTGGGAGAAGCTAGAGGTGGCCCTGGTGGATGATAAGATGAGGGAAGCAAAATTGCGATGGTTTGGCCACGTGCACAGACGGAATACCGATGCTCCTATTAGGAGGTGCAAGAGGTTGGTTTTGGGAGTTACACGGAGGGGTAGAGGTAGACCGAAGAAGTATTAGGGAGGTGGTCAGATAAAATATGGTGAAACTGGATCTCACCGAGGACATGACCTTAGATAGAAAGGAGTGAAGGTCGCGAATTAGAGTAGCAGGCTAATTGGTTGGTAGGGTTAGGTGGATGTCTGGCCTTGAGGTATAGTAAGGTAGCAGGAGTAGACGTGTTTTATATCAACAACAACATACCCAGTGGAATCCCACCTATTTTATATCATGTGTGTTAATTCTATCGTATTTACATATTGACATGTGCTTTTCATTAATAGTCGCTCTTTTTGTTTCCTTTCCTTTCCTTTTTGTCATATCTAGTTTATTCTGCTTATGGGTTTTTGAGACGAGGGTTCCAAGGAAACATCCTCTCTACTTCTATGAAGTAGTGGTAAGGTCTGCTTACGTTCTACCCTCCCAGACCCCACTTGTAGGATTCCACTGGGTATGTTGTTGTTGTTGTTGACAAGTGCTATTGGTATATAATTTTTAAATTGACATGGCTCATACGTGCAAAACACGTACGCTTTTGACTAATTGAAACACTCTGTTTTAGACAAAATCGTGTTTTTACTATTTTTCTTAATTTATTATTTTATCTTTTATTTGTTTAGCGTCGAGATACACTTTTGAATTAGAATTTCTTTATATTTAAAATTAACTTTTGATTTAGGCCTATTCTTTACAAATAATTGTCTAGACAATGAATGAAAAAAGAAAATTATTATTATTATTCTAATATTTAAGATTTTGAAAATAACTAAAATTTTAATTATCAAATATTTTGTTGATAAAAGTACGTAATATAACAAATTTAAAAAGAAAAGAATAATTAAAATTACGTTGATTACATTAAACTACTCCTTTTATATTTAGGAGTCCTTTTTAAAATTAAATTTTAATCAATTAATAATTTAATTTCTAACTATTCCACTCCAAATTATTGCTTTATGTATTCATAAATTCTTAACATATTTCTATATCATAAGTAATTGAATTGATTTTTGCATCTTTGCCTATTTATAATAGATTAAACAATTGCATCAAATTAATATAACATTTATTCAGTTTTGTGTATATGAATATTATATTTATTTTAATGACAAATGCTATTTATATATAATTTTTAGATTGAGACAAATATACGTGCAAAGCACGTATACTAAACTATTAAATAAGTTATTATCATAATTATCGTTTAATATATGCATCCATGTCTAGTATGCAATATAAAAATTAGGGGATTAACTTGGTAGAGTGGTTAACGCTTTTCGTTTCCTTGTCGCTTCTGCCTTTTCCATTTCCCCAAACAATACTTTCGAACCTACCAGAGACGAGAAAGAAGGAAATAGTGTGCAGAGAGAATAGAGATGTCGAAGACGCTAGTTCAGCCGATAGGTCAAAAGAGGCTTACAAATGTTGCAGTTGTGCGTCTCAAGAAGCACGGTAACCGTTTCGAAATCGCTTGTTATAAGAATAAGGTCCTCTCATGGCGTTCTGGCGTGTAAGTTTTTCCTTTCTTTTTTCATGACCTCGTTTGATTGATTTTTATCAAATACTAAATAGTTTGTAGATTTATAAACAAAATAGAGTAGTGTAAAAAAGGATTGAAGTGAAAAATAAGGTTAAGGGAAAAACTCTTTTAGATTCATCAGATAGTAGACGGATTATGTATTGCTAGGTTGATGGAATTCTTTTTTGTTGCAGAGAGAAAGACGTGGATGAAGTGTTGCAGTCACATACTGTTTACACGAATGTGTCAAAGGGTGTACTTGCAAAGTCTAAAGATTTGATTAAGGCTTTTGGAACTGATGATCAGACCAAAATCTGCCTGGAGGTGAGCTGTTGATTTCTTGATTTCTTCTCCTCTGACCTCTCAGCCTAGGTGGACAGAATAACCCGATACCTGCTCCTGGTAGGAGGTGGCAGGTATTAGGTCAAATTAGTTGATGTGTGCAAAGACTAGCCCGTTCACCAAGATTATCATAACACTGTCCACTTACCCTACTTTTGATGGACAAAGTTATTGGTACCTGTTGTTAGTGGGAACTATCTGTTATCGCATAGAATTAGTCGGGGTACAAGAAAGCTTGCCCGTACTACACTGTTATCAAAAAAAAAAAAAAAAGGAAAGATACTGAAAACATTTAAGGTTTTTCAGAAGTATTGACAATTACTTTTGAACCTTTTTAAGTGCCACTAAGTGGTATTCCATATTTTCCTCTACCCCCATCTTTTCTTCAACTCTTCCTTCTTTTTTTATGAATACATGAGAGTGATGTATTTGTAAAAAATATCTGCGGTACTTTAGATTTTGGACAAAGGAGAGCTTCAAGTTGCAGGGAAGGAGAGGGAATCACAGTTGTCAAGTCAGTTCAGGGATATTGCTACCATAGTTATGCAGAAGACATTTAATCCTGAAACTCAGCATCCATACACCATTAGCATGATTGAACGTCTGATGCATGAAATCCATTTTGCAGTTGATCCAAATAGCAGCTCAAAGAAACAGGTAACGACTATACTTAATCTTGTGAGGTTTTGACTTCCTTTTTGTTTCTTTATGTCTATTATCCTGCAAATGATGAATTAACTTCTACAGGCACTGGAGGTCATTCGGGAGCTTCAAAAGCATTACCCTATAAAACGGGCCCCCATGAGGCTGAGGATACATGTACCAGAGAAGAGTAGCCTTTCTGTTATGGACAAGCTTAAGGAGTGGAATGCCTCAATTGTGTCGAGAGAAGAATCTGGAAGTCAGCTATCCATAGTAAGTCATTTCTACATTTGAAACCTCATATTGCACGAGAGATGTTCTTGTCCGATTTTTCTGGAACTTTTGCAGTGAGAGATTTCCGAATCTTTTATTCTGGGATGTTTATCTTCATCCAACTGCTCTCCCAACTTTCATATTATAAAAGTCCAACAAAAAAGGATCTTTTGTTCTGGATGCTTACATTTGTATCGGTTTTTTCTTTCTCAGATTTTTTTAAAAAAGGTGAAAAGAAAAAGAAAGAAAACAAACAACAACTGCTGCCACAAGAAAATAAAAGAAATTTAACATGGGATTATAAAAGGAATCAACTGGTGCAATAAAAACAAACAAAGAAAGAGAACTGGACACAAAGGAATCAAGTCTGATTAAAAAAAATAATGGTTCAAACCAGTCCCAGTCCCAAAAATACTCGCACTTCTTAAAACGTGCTCACTAACTGATGCACAAACCACCTTCATCGAGAAAGCCCCCATTGGTAGGCTTGTCTCCTGATTTTCCCCTCCCAATTGTGACTCTTCTCTCTTTCCAGTTAACTTCTTCAAACTCAACCCACATTGCATGCTTCCCTTCACCTATTCAATCTGTCTTCAATTTTTATTCGATTTAACCTCAAGAAACGCCACGAACTCGAAACTTTATCATCAAATACACTGAATCTAGTGAGGATCAAGGGGATTTGGAAATTAGAAAGTCAGAGCCTTTCCATTTCTTTGTCCTATTAGCATAGGGGTTCTTCAAACATTGAAAACTGCTGAACTTCAAACTCGAGTGAAGGAAAAGTAATAGGCCCTTGGAGGGCTTTCAGGGAATGAGGATGATTAGTGGATTATTGGGTAGGACAGTAGGAGCAAATCAGAGGTAATGTCCATCATGATTAACATTGATGAAATTCTCCTCTAGTGAACTCAGACTCACCTGTAAAAAGGCGACCAATTAGGAAGAACAGACAAGCTCAAAAGCACACTGAGGATTCAAACAGAGAGCGATCCAAAAGCTCTAGGTAAATTCCTTTTGAGCATTAAGTGAGGCTAATCGCAGACACCCCCAAGCATGGCTCTCTGACTTGGCTAGGACCTTTTTGGTTAGCACTGAAGATAATGATATCCTGGGGTCCAAGGTTTGTCTCATTGATTTAGTTATGGGAGTGAACAAAGTTGTATGAGATCTTGTTACTTAATGTTATCAATTATCATCCTGTTTCATTAGTGCTTTTTTAAAAAAAAGAATTGGTAATTGTATTGATTAAAAAAGTACTGAGAAGGTGCAAACAAAAGTATTTTTACAGATCAAAAGCACAAAGTGTGTTCCTTCTATTCTTTTTAGGGATGCTATCAGATCTAACGTCAATTTAAATTCTGCTTATGCAAAAAACAAAAGTTAACATCTCATTTTGATCTTCTTAATAGAGCTTTATTTGTCTTCAAAGCGCCTCATTTACTTTTCCTTCAAAATGGACCATAATATACTAAAAGGTATAGTGTACCATCATTTCCTTTGCTTCTTGTTCCTGCCCTTGATGTTCCAGCACTTCAAAAATGGATGTGTTTTGGAACAATTGCGATAGTTGATCATTGATGTGGCAGTGTCAAAACAAAGATCTATGTTCTTCAAGCTTGAACCACATAAAAAGAACCTGGAACGCTGTTGGAGTCCTCTTCATTACAATTGTAAATGCTATTTAAAATTGTAATTTTAGAATAGGACAATTTCAAAAGATCTTCTACTGCTATTCTCACTTAAGTAGTAAATCTTTATTATTTTTAGATTAAAAAGAAAAATATTTTAACGCTACTCTTACGGATCTAACAAAATCAAATATTAAAATGTAAACAATGAAGTTTTGGTTCATATGGTACTAAATGGGTTGAAAATTGAAGATTATTTTATTTAATTAATTATTCCATCTAAATGATCGTGAAAATGCAATAATATTCCCATATTCCTACGATGAATGTGCAATGAAGTTAGTCCAAATATCTAACTGAATAAAATACAAAATAATTGTTGGGTGAGAATTACTGGTTAAAAAGGTTATTCTACACATATTTTAAAGTAGTCATTCCAAAGTTACTTTGTACTATGGGTAATTTTGAAAATCTTAATTTGTTTATAATTTTGACTTGCATAAAATCATTGAACCTTACCAATTGGCAAATTATGTATGCAAAATAAAGTTATCTTGACAATAAAAAAGACGGGCAATCTTCAACATTTTTTCTCTATTATATTAGTTCTTCAAAGACAACACATTCAACTTTTTAAATAGCTTATGTATAGTTTATGGGGAGGATGCTGAGTCCATAAGAGGGTGCTTGTGTTACCCTAGCTTAGGATAAGAGTCTCAAATTGACAAAACACCAGAGAGATGCTGGGCATATAAGTAAAGCATATCTTTCACTCTAGTGATGCTTTTTTAAGCCGTGTTGACCCAGAGCAGATAATATGATTATTGGGCTAGGTTGTTACAAATAGTCTCAGAGCCACTCTTGTGTAAGCTTTGTTGATGGCGGGTCAGTTTGACAGAGTTTAGGCAAATTCCAACCTCAATGCTGGGTCTAGTCAATCCCATACAATGGACCAAATCTTGACGACGATGTTGAGTCCACAAGAGGGTTTGTATGTGACACCCTAGTTTAGGATAAGAGTCTCACATTGGTAATATACATAAGAGATGCTGGGTATCTAAGTAAGCGGACCTTGTGCCTTAGTGATACATTTTATGATTTTAAAGCCATGCGGACCTAGGGTTAAAAAGGACAATATCATTAGTAGGTTGAGTCGTTACATTTGGTACAAAAGCCACTCTTGTGTTAGCTTTGTCGATGACGGATCAAAATTCAATTGAGTTTAGGCTAATCTTTGAGAGGGTGGGGCGAATCTTCGATCGAGTCTATGCAAATCTTATGTGGTGGGGCAACCCCCAATAAGGATACTAAGTCCATAAGAGGGTGTATGTGACACCTCAACTCAGGATAGGAAACAATGCGAAATGTTGGTTATATAAGTAAGCATACCATACACCATAGCCATACATTTTAGATTCATTCGGGTCTAGATCCAGAGAAGACAATATCAATAGCTGGTTAAGCCATTATAGATTGTATCCAGAGCCACTGTCAACCTTGTCGATGGTGGGTCATTGTTCTACTAAGTGTAGGCAAATCCCTAGAAGGTGGGAAAGCCTCAATAATGAGTCTAGGCAAATCTTACACGGTGGGACAAATATCAGCAAGGGCGCATAGTCCATAAAAGGTGGTGTATGTGACACTCTTATCTTAAGATGAGAGCTCCACATCAGCAAAATATAAAAGAGATACTAGATATATAGAAAGCAGGCCTTATACTCTAGTGATGCATTTTAAAGCCGTGCGAGTTTAGGTCAAAAGTGAACAATATTGCTAGTGGGTTGGACTGTTACAAATGATATTAGAGCCATTATTGTGTCAACCTTGTCTATAATGGACACGAGTTCAACTGAGTTTAGGCAAATCCCCCAGAGGCGAGGCAAACCTCAGCGAGGACTCTGAGTCCATAAGAGGGGGTGTGTTTGACATCCTAGCTTTGGATAAAAGCTCCACATTGGCAGAACACTTGATAGATGTTGGGTATATAAGTAAGCATGTCCTACACTCTAGTGACACATTTTACATTTGTGCAGGTTTAGGCCCAGACCGAAAAATATCACTAGTGAGCTCGGCCTTACAAATGGTATTGAACCACTCATGTGTCGGTCTTGTTGGCCAAAAATTAACTTGTAGTTCACCTGAAATCAATAATTGACTTTTGTCTTTCCAAATCATTCTCCTGGCACTTTGACATACCTTGAAAGGTCTCCAAAGCAGTAGCAGTCCAGCAAGTCTACTCATTTTCCAGTCACTTCAGTGCTTTCTAAATTGAAGTTCCAACTATCATTACCTTGGTAGGACATTATGTTCGCAATGATCTATGTATGTCAGGGCTTTGAGAGGAGCACGACTATCTTGTTTCATCAGTTCAGATCCTCAAATGTTTAGTGATGTGATCAAGTTTATATTATCAGTAGATTTAATTCTATTTCCACTGGGTAAAAAAAGTGTAAAACTCTTCTGCTCCATAATTTTTGGTAACTTATGGTTTATTCACCGTGCAACTGTTGAGCCATTTAAGAACTGCTTATGATGCATTGTGATCTATTTGGTAGGCTCTTTTGAGTTTGTGACAAGCTGTGTTAGTGGTACTAGCTAGACATAAATATTAGGTTCTGTTCTTTCTTATAGATCAAAGAAGAATATTGAATGTCATAAAAAGAACATTTGGTTGGGAAAGGCTAAAGCTTATTGGGCCTGATTGACAGCCTATAGCTTAGACATTGTTCACTTGGGTTTGTGCGCATAGTCTTTGTCGTACCAATCTTGCACTATCATCAATATATTCAGAACCTTGGGTTTTGGAGTTTCATCTCTGGGTAAACACATTATTCCTTCTTCTGGCAGAGGACATTGATCCAATTTGACTTAGGACCAGTTTCATTACAGATGGCCTAGACAAGTGGGTATATGAGTTTAGGGTCGTTTGATTGGAACAACTTATCCCACCATATATATGGGATAACCTATCTCATCACTATGGTATAAATGGTGGAATAAGTTATCCCAAACTTGGTGGCAACCAAACAACAACATGCCCAGTGAAATCGCACAAGTGGGGTCTGGAGAGGGTAAAATGTACCCAAGCTTTGCCACTACTTCATAGTGCTAGAGAGGCTGTTTCCGAAAGACCCTCATCTAAAAAATATCATCCCCAAAAGCAGAAAATACTACATATGAAACAAAATGACTACGGTGAAAAGTAAATGATAATCTATAAAGACAATAAAAGTAACAAAATAAATGACGAACAATAACAACACAATATGCAAAGAAATGACTACCTCTACTAACCTACTAAATCACACGGCCAGACATCATTCTATCTCTACTTGCCGTCTAACCTTCTATCCTAATATGCGACTTCCGCTCCTTTCTATCTAAGGTCATGTCCTTGGTGATACGAAGCTGCAAGCATATCCTGTCTAATCACCTTCTCTCAATACTTTTTCGATCTACCTCTACCCCTTTGCATAACCCCTAAATCCAATCTTTCGCATCTCCTAATCGAAGCGTCAATACTTCTCCTCTGCACATGCCTAAACCATCGCAGTCTTGCTTTTGCCACATGCGCAACCCCTAACTTTCCCGGAATGATCTCATTCCTAATCCTTCTCCCCCCTTATGTCCACACATCCATCTCAACATCCTCATCTCCGCAATATGCGAGTTTTTGATTGATTAGCACTCCACCCCGTATAGGAAAAACGGTCTAACCATCATTCTGCAAAATTGACCTTTTAGTTCAGGTGGTATCTTCTTATCATATAATACTCCAGAGGTAAGCCTCCATTTCGTCCATGCTGTACCAATACGATGTGTGACATCATCATCGATATCGCCACTACTCTGGACGGTGGACCCAAGATATTTAAAGTTTTCTCTCTTAGGAATAGATTGAGTGGCAAGCCTTATTTCAATGTCTGCTTCATCCCTCACAACATTAAGTTTGCGCTCTAAGTATTCTTGTTTTGGTCCTGCTTAGTTTGAACCTTTTGGATTCCAAAGTATGTCTCCAAACTTCCAACCTATCATCAATTTTATCCCGAGTCTCATCACTCAGTACTATGTCATTTGCAAATAGCATACACCATAGAACCTCCTCCTAAATAGACCATGTGAACTCATCCATTACTAAGGCAAAAAGAAAGGGCTCAACACAAGTCCTTGATGAAGTCCCATCTCAACAGGAAAATACTCTGAGTCTCATCCCGCTGTTCTTACCTGAGTTTTGGCTCCATCATACATATTCTCTATCACCCTAAGTTAGATCATTAGAACACCTTTCGCCTCTAGACACCTCCATAGGACATCCCTTGGAACTTTGTCATAGGCCTTCTCAAGATGAATGAACGCTATATGAAGGTCCCTTTTTCTTTCCCTATATTTCTCCACTAGTCTCCAAACAAGATGAATTGCTTCAGTAGTCGACCGCCTCGGCATGACCGCGAACTGATTCTCTGAAATAGACACCCCTTTTATCATCGTCATCTCCATCACTCTCTCCCAAGCTTTCATACTGTGGCTTAATAACTTATACCTCTGTAACAATTACAGTTTTGAATATCAACCTTGCTCTAGTACAATGGTTAACAATGGAACCATTGTACTCCTCCATTCATTGGGCATCTTAGCAGTCTTTGGAATAGCATTAAACAACCTAGTCAACCATTCCATACCATCTTTGATTGTGCTCTTCCAAAAGTCCATTGGAATCTCATCGGGTCTGATGGCTCTCTCTCTATTCATCCTACAAATATCACGTCTAACCTCCTCAGCTCTGAAACGCCTGCAGTAACCAAAATCTCGATGCCTATCGGAGTGCTCCAGATCACCCAGCTCAATATCTCTATCCCCTTTTTCGTTTAAGAGTTTATGAAAGTAACATTGCTACCTTTGCTTAATGGAAGTCTCATCCACCAACACTTCACTCTCCTATAAGCCTTCGAGCTCTAAAATAAAATAAAAAATTATTATTATGGCAGCTCTTGATACACTTCACTTGATCCAAGTTGCGAGCTTTTCTCTCTTTCGCGAGCCTATACAATTTTGTCCCTGCCTTTTTCGTCTAGCTCAGCATACAAGCATTCAGACGCTACTGTCTTACCAAACAAGATACCAAAATTTTATCCCTGGACTATTTTTTTATCTCATGACTTTATTTTTATCCTCCTAACCAAACGACCTTAAAGTTTGTGAATCTTCATCTATCTCTCCTTTAGACCGTTATATCATTTTTTCATGATGAGTATAAATGGTTGAAAGGCAACATTTGAAAATTGTTCATTTGTTCACTCAGAGAGATGCATGCCGTTGTTATTTTTTTGGTAATGATGCAAACGTTGCGTAAATTGGTTCAACTGCAGTGCCTGTTAGCTTGACAAGTCTTGGTTGCATGGATTTGTTTCAAATTTTAAGCATGATCAAATGTAATTAAAGAGGTCATTTTATTACCAAATCATTTAGAGTATGAATCTTCGTCTGCTACTTTTGATTCTGCTCCTCTTTTCCTACTCTTTACATTTCAGGGCACTTTCCTACTTTATTATTACATTTGCTAAATCAATTAACTATGAAATTGAATGCTGCAATTTTTTTTAATGTTTATTAATCTATAGTAAAAAACAATGAAGTTACCTCTTTGAGGCCTTGCTGAAATTACATTCAGTGATAATTTAATTTGAGTTCTTGAATTAATATTACCGTTACTGTATGTTGGATGCTGAAATTAGTTACTCTAATTGCAAATATTATTTAATGTCTCAAAAATGATATTTAAGTTGAGTTCTTAAAGTAGTATTACCTTTACTATATGCTGAAATCAGGTATTAGATTGTGCTGTTTGCTTTTCACTTTTCAGTTAAAAGCCCCTTGAGCCTCGTCGTTTTAGTTCGCATTCCCTTGGAAAATGCTGCTTCTTGTATACTTGCTTATCAATTAAGAGCAGGAGGCCGTTAGGAGTAGTTGTTCGGTATCACTTTTCTAGCAGGCGTTCTTCCTCTACATTGAATTCAACTTGAGCTTCATTTTCATGAAATATCAATTTTTATTTATTCTAAATCTTAATGAACCCCAACCGGTACATTTTCTGCTTATCTTGTCAAGTTACCCAGTGGAATGACGATGTTTATTTAGAAGAAGTGAGCAAACCTTTTGACTCCTGTTTTCACCAAACAACGAGTGATAAGAATGCTAATGCTTGAGGGGGCCAAACTAATTTCTGCATTATATATTTAGGTCAAGTTTGCAGGTCAATGTCTTTTTTTTTTTTTTGAGTGGACAGGCTTGATCCTCATGCCTCTTACTAGTTCAGCTACATTTTCTTTTCCATGGTACCTAACTACCATTCTAATCATTGTGTTGCAGATTTGTGAAATTGAGCCTAGTCTTTTCCGGGACTGTGATGCCTTGGTAAGGAGTCTACAGGGGAGAGTGGAAATTCTTGCAGTCAATGTACATGTGGAGGGAGATACTTTTGTCGATCAATTCGATGATCACGAGGATGATTCATCAAGTTTAAGGAAGGATTCTACAGGTTCAGTCCTTAAACTGAGTGAGAAAATGCGAAAGCAGACTATTTCTTCAGAAAGTGGGAATTCCAAGGGAGAAGAAAAACTGAGCAAACCTGAAAAAAGTGGGAGTTCCGAGGGTGAAGTAAAACTGAACAAGTGCACTACTTGCAATGCTATTGTGGGAGATTCAAAAGAATACAGAGAGCATTTTAAGAGTGACTGGCATAAGCATAACCTTAGGCGTAAAACTAGGCAGCTCCCCCCTCTTACAGCTGAAGAATGTATGGCTGACCTGGAACTCGGAGACTCGAAGGCTGATCTAAAAGAATATTCATTTTGAGGTGGAATGATTTTCCTTAGCTACAGACCTGTATTTTACATGATAAAAGACATACATATTCTACCTAGCAAGACTTGAAGGAAAACATAAAATACAGAGAAATGCTGGTAAAGATGTTTTGCTGATGAGTCTGGTTATTTTGCATTTATTATATTGAATAATTGAATATAAGGGAAAAACCGAATCTATATTCAATCTTGTCTCTGCTCCTCTTATGTGGCCAAAGTGCTTGTGTTGATGCCTCCCGGTAATTTTGAGTTTATGCATCTGGTGTCTGTATTGGAGTAAAATATCCTAGATTCCTAGTGATCTATTGAATGTTGGAGAGAAGGCATAGGCATCACTTTTACGACCTTCAACAACAGAACACTGATTCAAACGAGCCATTAGTTTCTCTTCTACGTCAATGTGCTACATATGGCCTGCTCCATTTAGGCTTCTGTGACGGATGAAATACTAGAATGTGAGGCTTAAGGACCTGACTATTATCTAAATTATTTGGTAGGAGTGGTTCCTCAAGCAGAATTCTATCCTTCTGGTAAGAGGATTGCTTCTATTATGTAAAATGACATTTGGTCATTGTAGTAACGTAATATGGTAGATATAATAATATTTTAGAAAGGTCTCATTTTCATCGGTTGGAGCTGAAGTAAATTGTTAGCTGATATTCCTGTACGTTTTGAATCTACTGCTCTCCCTTGCATCTCCCTTTTCAATTACTGAATATTTGTTGCATTTCGCCTTCCTTTTTCAGGTTTTGATGCAACTATAACTGATGGTAAGGATTGATGCTGCACATGTCATGCATCTTATGTTTGTTGGCCGAGTTTTTGTTAAGAAGTCAGAGAGGTACTTTATCTGACCAATAGGTGTGTTGTACATGAATTGGTAAAAGCCCAGTTGTTGGATTCAACTATAGCTTGTACTTAAGATTATTGATGATACCATCTACCGTGGTCTTGTGGAAAATGATAATTGTAGCTTCCAAGTAGGATACAAAGCCTTGTGATGATCGAGGTTAAATTGCCATATTTTCCCAACATCTGAAATGACAATTTAAAAGACACCCATGATCGAATGTAAGTCACTCGAGCTTTATGGCAGATCCCACTGAAGACTTTAGGTTTTAGAGTTTTTAGCACACAATGTGCTGCTTGTACAATGCGTATTCCTTACTACTTGTATGCCTCTTCTCGGCTTCTGCTTCTTAAGCTAATTGAACGCAGAGACTCCCTTTGTTTTGTAGCCTTGAGCTTCCAACAACTAGTTCATGTAGTTTTGACTCGGTTCTTGAGCTTCAATTTTTCCAATCCAGATCCTTCCCATCTTGCAACAGCTTAAATAGAAACTCTTCTCTGCCAGTGTTGGTCGATCTGTCGTCAAGATACAAGCCACCAATATCTACAGCCTGCTACAAGTTTGCAAGCATTACCAATCATGTCCTCCTTAATTTCAAGAATAAAACGGAAGTAGTACTAGTCAATACCTTAAAATTCACCAATAGGTGATGGTTTATCATCAATATGGAGTTTGCCTGCTCAACTTATGGGATTTCACTGGGTTTGTTGTTGTTATGGAGTTTATCGAACTCTTTCTCACTGGACAAATGGATGATGTAGCAGTTGAGCAGCTGTAGAACGGCGACTTGGATTCCTTTGCAAGCAAAGTTTCAAAAAACTCTTTGCATTATCTTAGAGGTTCCCGGGAATTTCAGGATTGTCTTTCCCATCTGCCTGATTGAATAATGCACGAGTCTGTCAGTTCCATGCTAAAACAGTAATATCATGATCATAATATTATCCTTCCAGACAACCCTGATTTCTGAGCAGAAACATCTTAAAGGTTGAGAAATTCTCTAGATTTTACAAAACAACTGGAATTGACATCTCTGTCTCCCCTTGTTCAAGTAGTAAAAAAGTTAATCATCAGATTTTCTATTGGTGCTGGCATTTCTTAGGTAATTTCCTCAAAACATTATACAACCAAGGGATGTATATCTTACTCCTTCATATTGGCCCCAGAATGGTGGTTTAGCTGTTGCCATCTCAATAACAGTACAACCTAGGCTCCAAACATCTACAGAAACACTGGAACCTCCTGCATCTTTTACTACCTGGTATAACATTTAGAATATAGGAGAAGAAAGATTTTAGGAAATAACAAAAATTGAAAGAGAAGTTGGTATTAAGTCCATTTAATCAAATTCTTGAGAGAATACCTCTGGAGCCATCCAATATGGACTTCCTTTGAAAGAATCCATCAAAGAACATGAGTTTATCTGAAATTTGACAACCAAAACATGTACATAAATTAGAAGTTCCCATTTAGAGAATGGAAATCAAAACTTGGTGTCACATATAGCTGATCAATAACATACATGTTTAGCCATTCCAAAGTCTGCAAGCTTGATTTCACCCTTCGCGTTTACTAGTATATTTGCTCCTTTAATATCCCTGCCAGTAACAAAAGGCATCTGAGAAACTAGGGAACAGAAAGACCATGAAAATGACTATTGTAGGACGTAGTGAAAGTACCTACTTATGAAGAATATGTTGATCTGACAGAACGAAAAAATTCCTGATAATATCGCTAGCTTTAGCTTGTACCTGTGTGCTATGTTTCTCTCATGCAAGAAGACTAATCCGGAGAGAATATTTCGAGTGTAACTGCTGATAATTTGTTCTTCAAAAGGACCATATTCTTGAAGTAGTTTGAGAATTGAACCTCCTGGGACATACTCCAAGTAGAGTGACAATTTATCTCCTCTCTGTAAACAAGATTGTCCATAGTCACTTTTTCTTGTTCAAGTTTAATTCATTATATGTGTGTGTGTGTGTGTATTGTAAGATGAAAGAAAACCATGATTTGTAAGGGGCTATACCAATTCACTTCCATAGTATTGCACAATGTTTGGATGTGAGAACTGACTGAGCAATGTGATCTCCTGTTTAAACATGAAACTGACTTGTTAGTGCTAATCGTCGAGAATAAATAAAGAAAACACGTACCATGTAAACTTTCTAGATTCAAGTGGAAATATACGGACCTGGTTTAGCTGCTTGAGACGTTCTTTTGATGTTGTGTCATCAAAGATGATTCTCACTTCCTTTATAGCACACATTTGTCCATTATCACTGTTGCAGAAACAAATTTAGAGCTCTTAGTGAGGTCTCAAATCTCCGTTCTCCGTATGATCTATAGATCACAAGTTCAATCTGTGGAATCAACTATTGACGCTTGTGGCAGGGTAGACTGACTACACACTAAGGTGTGACCCTTCCCTGGACCCTACATGGTCGAACGTCTTGTGCACTAGGTTGCCAGTACTCTCAATATCTTGCTACCATGAAGAACATAAAACTTGAGAGGCCTCAAGTGATATATGCTCACAGTGTAACGATTAATATTTTTTATACTGTTAGTGTATAAAACTTGAAACGTTGTTTTCTAATGCAGGAAAGATGTAAAATAAGATGAGTGAAAGTGATGACATACCTGTTAAATCCAGCATAGACATGGCCAAATGTCCCTTTTGCTAACAATTTCCCTTTCTTCCATTGCCCTGTTTTATTAGTAGAAGAATTTGGTGGAAGAGGAAGAGGATGGCGTGGATGATTACACTTTTCTTGTTTTCCATTAGGAGAACCCAAAATCTTTCCCCATTCCATTGGATATGTTGTTGGTGAAGTGCAAGGAGAGGTAGAATTTGAACTCTCATTTGAAGTTCTTGACCAATCATTGCATTTGTTTCTGTTCAATGTTTACACGAACATGTTGGTGAAGTGCAAGGAGAGGTAGAATAAAATCTGCCACTGTACAGTGAAAGACAATAAGTGACTTTGGAAATTGATGCTTATTTAAGGAGAAGAGTTGAGAGCGTATCAACTGATTTTGTTTGTTGAAAATGAAAGAAAACAAATAACTTTGGAAATTAACTTTTTACTTACTGAGGAGAATTTTTAGCTTATGAACTGATTTGTTAGTTGAAAATGCTAGAAAACAAGTAACTTCTCTTGTGGCTCTAAACATGCCACGTGGAAAGTTGAAATCAAAATGTTGCTAAAAGGGAAAGAGATTATTCTTTTTAAATAGAGTAAAAAAGAAAGTAGGTCATTCTTTTTTGAAACAAAGGGATAATTGTTTAAACTCCTACGAGACTTGCAGCTTGCAACATTCGTGCAATGTTTTTGTTGTTTAGTTACTAGCTGCTCTCCTTTGGTTTTAGTGAAGGAATTTATTGTTGTCACCCTTAAGGGCAGATGATGTAGTTGCACAAGCTAGAGATCTTGTAAGTTGCTTTGTTGGTTAAACTTTAGAATCTTGTTGAAATGCAAAACTTCTGCAGTGTTTAAAACATCTCTCCCTTGTGGAATGCTACAAAGTTGTTCTATTTACAATTGTATATGTATTATTCGAGTTTTGTTTTAAAAATTATACAGCCCTGGAATTTTACTTGGATTTGTTGTTTTTTATTAGCGCAAATTTCCTGGCGAACAACCATCCTGTTAGGGTGCTCTTATAGGGATTTTCCAGTTCATAGTTCAACTTGCTGGTTCTCCTAAATTATTCTGGTGGAACTGATATGACTGACGCTCCTGCTAGAGCTTGGCTATTTGTGGTTGTGCTAATCCTTCAGCTTGACAACAGTAAAAGTTTTTCCGCTGGTCGTTTGACAAAGTCAAACATGGAATATGGGAACTTTTTAAGGTTTTAGTTGCACTTAATCTTATTGATTTTAAACTTTGCCATCATAATCTGCAATTGTATATGATTAGTTGTCCATTCTTACTGCGCTATATATTTACTACTAAAAATATTTCTTTCTCCAATTACAGGTATTTTTGTCAACTACAGCATCATACCAAAATCACTTATTTTGATGTTTCTTTACAAATACCTAAATATCTAAAAACTTTTAGTATGTGGCAGTGCATTTACAAATATAATATGTAATATGTAAACATTGCAGATATCAATACTATATTAAAATGTGAAGGTCAATAGTATTGTTTGAATTTTTTATCCTTCATTAAAAATATTTTTTTACTATTTCTCTTCAATTATTATTTTGGTATATTTCTTTATTCTATTTAATATTGTCTACAATATAAATTCTAAACTAATTTGAATACTCCTAAAAATATGGAATATAATTAAGAATGTGTTTCCTTTATTGACTTGGATTATAACTATCTAACTTATTATTATAAAATTAGCAAGAATATTATATTCTAAAATTAGTAAATTTATTAGGAGACGTACTGCCAATTAATTTAGGAATCTTTTATATATATGAAAAAAGTAAAATTAAATTGTATGAATAAATTAAACTTTTATAAATCGTTAATCGTTATTTTTTCTCTTTGAACGAAAATAAAATAATCTCAAAATAAGAATCAGTGATCCCCCATCACTTATAATCGTTATTAAATGTATACACGTATAATATCTTTATTAATAGGTGGATAAAAATAAGAATAAATCAAGTGGGTTAGATTAAGGGTTCATTAAAATTTATTACGACATATATATTGGCAAGTATAATCTCCCTTCAATACAATGTTTGATTTCTTCTTGCTCGTTACTTTTTTGTCATGTATATGAAAACTAATTTTAATTGTGATAGAAAATTAAGAAAAATCCTAAACAAAAGACTCCTAAACATAAAATATTTTAAAAAAGGTTAATTAAGATCATGTAAATTATTCATACCTCACGATTTTTAAAAAAATAATGAATCAATCTTAACTTTTAAAAGTCCATCACAAAAATGGACCAAATTAAACTTCAGAACCTAATAAAAATACTTTATCATTCTTTGCAAATAAAATATAACTAATGCAACTTAATCTGCCGTCTTTATGTGTTAAAAAGGTTATTAAATTTAATCATTGTATAAATATAATAATATTTATTTTTATTATTTAAATTCTTTTAAGATAAATCAATAAAATTATGTTGGAAATATTAAATTGTTTCTTTTAGATTTATAAATCTTTTGTTATATCAAAATTTTAGTTAATTAATTATTTAATTTCTGATTAATCAACTCTAAATTATTACTTTGTGTATTCAAAAACTTTAACATATCTATATTATAAGCAATTAAATTGAGTTTCTCATCTTTGTTGTATCACAATCGACTAAACTGTTTGTTGACACCCAATTTTGACCCTCCACAGTATAAATTAATCATTGAGTTTTTAATTTTAACAATTTGAAATAATCAGTTTTCAAAATGCAAAAAATATTTTTCAAGTGAATTTTAGGTTTAAATTTTTTAATTTTGATTATGTTTACATATTGCATACTATATATATTTATTTCAAGTATTAATAATTAAACATTCTTGTTAATTTTTCAAAAGATTCTCAAATGGATTTTATCTTTGATTACTTTACTTTAATTATTTTAGTATTAATCACCCCGTAGTAAATTTAATTATTTTAAGTTGTTAATATTAAAAAGCTTTTTTTTTAATTTATATTAATTTATCTCGTGGTCAAATTAATCAATTGTTTCCAGGTCATATTTGTAATTTAAGTGGCTAATTTTGTAAGTCTTTTATTTAATTCTTTTAACCTTTTAATACCAAAACTACCCAACCCAATTTAATTCCTAAACAATTCCCTAGCCCAATCCCTAATATACCCCCTGGCCCAATTCCTTTTTCCCCCCTTTTTCTTTTAAAACCCAAAACCCAGCCCAAATTTATTTTCCCCTTTAACCCCCTTCTGCCAGCCCCGCCGACCCAGCCCAAATTTTATTAATTACCCAACCCAATTCCCCTTATTCCCCCTTCTGCCAGCCCCGCCGACCCACCCAATCCTCCTTTTAATTCGTACCCAACCCAATTCCTAAAACCGACCCGGCCCAGCATCCCCACTATACTCCCTCTCCTAACCCACGCGCATAGCCCTCTCCCTGCCCCCTTTTCTTCTTCCATGGAAAAGAAAAAGACAAGAACCAGAAAACCAGAGCAAAGGACGCCATAACAGTACTATTTTCGAGCAAAAAACAAGCCAATGGTACATGTACTCCTTCTCCCCTTCTCCTTATCCTATTTCGGATTGAAATTTTGAATTCAAATTCAAATTTTTGACTCGAAATTCCGAAATTACCTCGCGATTTTGCCCCCTTTTTTCAACCTAATTTACTATATATATATATATATATATATATATCTTCTTCTCCCAAAGGGGGAGTTTTTTTTTTCGACGGGGAGGCGGACGGGGGTGACTCTTTTGGGGGGATTTTCGGCTGAATTTTTTTCAAAAAAAAACAGACACTCAAAAATTTCGGGTTTTTCTTTTGTTTCAGCTTATCTATTGAGTCTATGGTTTGAAGGAAAATTTGGAACGACGAAGCCCTGAATTTTCAGAAAAGTCGCACTGTTGTTGTGGTGTCGAAGTTCACGCCGCGGCTCGTCCCGTAGTCCCGATTCGCTGCCCCTTAAAAGGTAACACTTCGACCTCTTCGCGATTAATTTACACCCGCTCATTGCGCATTTGGTATTGTTACCACTCTTTTTTGGAACTGATTCACAGTGTGTTTGGGTATGTTGCCGTGTTGTTGTTGTCGCATATTGTGACTGGAATTCGGATTTTTGTTGTTTTGTGACTTCACCAATATTTGCTACCCTCTCTGTTTGGGCTGGAAGAGTTGATTGGCAGTGCCCTTCTACCCCTTTTGTATTGTTTGAATCTCTTGTTATGGTTTTAGAATCCGTAGTTTGCACCATACATTGTCGTTTGCTTGTCATAGGAGCCCATGGTATAAGAATGTGTCCCTTTCCGATAGAACTTGTTGATAAAAGTGAGTTTATAAATGTTTTTTTTCATTTACATGAACCTTGTGAATCTTTTGAATATGCTTTTGGCACTTTGGAAGTCAAGAATGTTTGAGCTTGTTATACTTTGTTCATTGCCAAAGTTTTTGCACCCTTTTTCTTTCTTCAAGTTTGTTTGAGTAAATTGTTGCTTAGAGGGAGTTTAGTCAAGTTGATAAGTTGGTGTCCGGTTTGCTTTAGTTTAGTTAGCTTAGCAAATGTTTACGGTGAAGTTTCGATTTATCATTCCTTCGTCTATGTTGCCATCGTCTAAGAATGTTGACCATAGTTCATTCTCATATATAAATAAACATGGCTTCATGATTTTGATAGGTCTTTTACTTATTTTGGGTTAAAAGTTCTTAAGCATATCCTATTGAACAAAATCTTTTAAAAACACTCACATTCTACCTTCACTTGATTTAGGTAGATTATAGTGTTTTTTTTTATCCATTTAGGTGTTTCATACATGTCATGCCATAGATAAATGATAATACGTTACATTAATGGGTTCTTATCCTATATTAAACCTTTAGAATTTTTATTTACATGATTTACCTTTTTATGTTGCATGTGATGATTGTTGGAGTCCGTTTTGGACCCCTCTTATGCATATTATGAGTTATTCTTGGTCGGGACGACATACGTATTCGAGAGTATGCTGAAATACTGGTTTCGGAGGCCGATAATTGGTGTATATACACCAATACGCATGTTGTATACACTGGTATACAACCAGTGTATACCACAAGTTAACCCAAGGAAAAGCTACAACAGAGGACCAGGTTTGCAAAAAATGGTCTTGGGCTTTTGGCCCAATCAGCAGCCACAAGATTAAGGGAGTTGGGCAGGCCCAACTTTTAAAATAATAATAATAATAATTGTGCAGGTTCTTTGAAATTGGGCCTGCCCAGGCTTAATTCTACTTAATTTATTTTATTTGCTTATTATTCATGCCTCTTGTCTTGTGATGTTTTTTGTTTAACACTAACTTTAATTCTAATATTATTTTATAGGTTTTAACCTAATTAGATTCCCCAAAAGATAGCCATCTATTTTTTTTTATGTCCTTAAATTTTGTTGTTAAAAACCTTTTCTTAAGTTATCCTTAAAATACTTCAAGCATTTTATTTTAAAACAATTTGTGAATATTTTTCTACCTTTTTAAACACTTAGACATTTTAGGGATCTTTTAAATTCTAGCAACTTATCATGATTCACCAATTCCTTTAATTTAATAAAATTTGGTTAGATTTTAATATTAGGTTTTCTTGATTATTTTTAAAGTAGTTCACTTAAATTAATAATTGAATAAAGTGTGAGTACAACTTTAAATGTTCTATTTCCCCAATTTTTAAATAATTACTTCGACATTTTCCTAGTTAATAATATATGTTAATATTATTTTAAAAAAGTTAGTAAAAAATTATTTAATCGTCGGATAACCGCGCGTTAGCGGGCATTTTGAGTGCGTAAAACCTTCTCGAAGTGGAAATGTGAACCCGAACCCTTTCTTTGTATTTTTAAAAGATTTTCTCTGTTAGGTCTTTTAAAATAATTTAATTTAATCGGGTTTCTTAATTTTTCCTTTAAAAATTAAGTGGCGACTCTAAAATTTCGAAGATTCGATTTTACTTAAATTTAATAAAGTAACAGATCAGATTTTCGAAACCCGAAGTCATTTTTCGACATAACACTGTTCTATCAAATTAATAAGATTTATTTAATTTTTATTTACATTAATATTATATTTGTTTAATGACAAGTGCTAGTAAAATGTCTTAAGAGGAGACATATTAATATAGCCTGTGTTCAGGAGACCAGATGGGTAGGTACCAAAGCTCAGGACATGGATGAGTTTAGGATGTGGTACTGGGGTGGTTTTAGGGATAGAAATGATGTGAGTATCCTAGTAGACGAGGACCTTAGGGATTATGTGGTTGAGGTTAGGAAGGTTAACGATAGGATGATGCTTATCAAACTCGTGGTTGGTAGGCATGTAGTGAACGTAGTTAGTGCTTATGCACCCCAATTAAGCCTAGATGAGGAAGTCAAAAGGCTCTTTTGGGAAGATTTGGATGAGGTTGTACGAGGCATATCGGGGATATAAAAAATCTTCATTGGAGGTGACTTTAATGGGCATATCGAGGCAACACTAGCGAGTTTGAAGATGTTCATGGAGGCTTTGGTTTTGGGGAGAGGAATGGAGGTGAGACGTCTCTCTTGGATTTTGCCAAAGCTTTTGAGTTAGTAATTGCTAACTCATGTTTCCTGAAGAGGGAAAACCACTTGATTACCTTCCGTAGTACAGTAGCTAAGACTCAGATAGATTACCTACTTCTCCGGAAGGGCGATAGAAGTCTATGTAAGAATTGCAAGGTTATTCTGAGTGGAAATATTTCCACTCATCACAGGCTTCTGGTGATGGTTTTAGAGATCAAGAGAGAAAAGGGGAAGAAGGTTATTTATGCCCAACCGATGATTAGACGGGAGTGCCTACTCCTGTGCTCTCCCGAGAGATGGAAGAAAAGTTGAGAAACTTAGAGGCTTGGAGTAATGGCGGAAATGTGGACTATATGCGGGACACTACTGTTGACTCCCAATTTTGACCCTCCACAGTATAAATTAATCATCGAGCTTTTAATTTTAACAATTTGAAATAATGAGCTTTCAAAAACGCAAAAAGATTTTTCAAGTGATTTTTAGGTCCAAATATTTTAATTTTTAATTATGTTTATATATTGCATATTATATTTGTTTCAAGTATCAATAGTTAAGTATTAGATTCGTGGATTTTTCAAAATTTCTCAAATAGATTTTATTTTTAATCGCTTTTATTTTAATCATTTTAGGATTAATTACCTCGTAGTTAATTTAATTATTTCAAGTTGTTAATATTTAAAAGCTCTTTAATTAATTTATATTAATTCATTTCGTGGTCAAATTAATTAATTGATTTTGATTTGATCACATTTTAATTGGTCACATTGGTAATTAAAATGATTAATTTTTAAATCTTTCCTCAACTCTTTATTTTAATTTCAAACCCAATTCCCAAATCCTAAAATCTAAAACCCAAAACCCAATTCCTAATTTATTCCTAAAGCCCAACTTCCCCTTACCCAATTTTTTTCCAGGCCCAATTCATTTTTCCCTTCCCCAGCCCAACATTCCCTTCCCTAGACCCAAACCTATTTTCTTCCCAGCCCAGACCAGAACAAATAAACTCCCTCTTCCCCTTGTCTTCTTCAGGAGGAAAAAACGACCAAAAAAAGAGAATACCAGAAAAACGCCAGAGAAATCAGACGCCATTTTTGGCAAAATGCGAAGCCAACGGTACGTATGTTCCTTCTCTCCCCTTTACCCTCTTCTATTTCAAATTTTGAATTTAAATTTTGACCCAAAAATCCCCATTTTACCCACTCGTTTTCCCCCCAATTCTTACCCTAATTTATTCCTATAAATCTATGTTTTGCTCGCGGATTGAGGGGTAGCCGACATTACTGAAGAAAAAGGAACCCAAAAAAAAAAATCCTCACTTTTTTCATGGTGAAGGGCAGCCGGGTTCCGAAAAAAAAAGGGGGGCGCGGCCATTTCTTCACAAGAAAAACGAGCCTTAAATTCTTAGTATAAAGCCGTTCTTGATTTGGAAAAACAGTAAAAAAAAAGCACTTGTTCCTTATCAGAAAATAATTTTCAGAAAACTCGAATTCCTCGTAAGCTTCGTTTGGTGGTAGGCAAAAGCTCCGTCAAGCTCGTTGAAGTCTCAGTTCGTTGCCCCCAAAAAGGTAACCTCTCCCTCTATTTCGTATTCGGTTCGATGGCAATGGTGCCGTATTTTATAGAAGTGATCTTCTACCTGTTGGAATTCGTTCGAGTCTCATACATGGTGTTTGATTGTGAGATAAATGTTATCGTTATGTTTAAAACCTTCCCGACTGTGTTTGTTTTGCCTTAGCCGAATTTGCTACATTGTGATGAGTTGATGATGTGATGTTGCTGCTATTAGTCATTAAGACGTTTTCATTTCGTGTTTTCTGTTCGAGTCTTTGTGGTTTGGTCAGTTTCCAGCTTTAAAGCATGGCTTGTTTTCACCATTTAAGTGCTTTTAAAAGTAAGACATTTGAAGCAATTATAGCTTCCTGTTGAAATGATTTCAAATCTATGAAATGTGTCGAAAAATTGTCTCCCTCTCTGTTTTGTCTCAAGTGTTTCTTTAATCTGTATTGAATTTTGTTAAGACTTTTCTTTTGCATCAAGTTGCACTTGGCAAAACCAAGAAACTGCAGTAAGAAGTTTTCTTCTCTACTAAAATGAATTGAATGGAACCATGGAAGTAGGGAAGATCAAGAATTTGTCAACTTGGTCGAGAGGCAAATATTGCATCTTAGTTTTGTTTGTCGTTGGGTATTTTGATTTCCTATTGTAAGTTGTTGGGATGAAATGGGGTGTTATTTTGTTTAAAATCATGTTTAAGAAACACGCCCTCCATGTGTTCGATGAAATGTCTCTTTCGAATTTTTGAATGTTATGGTTGATTTGTCTATCTTTGGGTATTTTAATCTCCTATTGTATGTTGTTGGGATGCATTAAGGGTGTTATTTTTTATTAAAAATCATGATTAATCTATATGGCAACCACATATTAGCTTCAAGTTAATGAGTTTTATGTGCTGAATCTTTATTTCTAAGAATATGGATTATATATTTATTCTTGGTCTCAAGTTAACGGGTTCTATGTACTTAGTTAATCTCAAATTAATGAGTTTAATTCCTAGTTTTGTATGCTTGATTTATATAGGGAATATTTCATTTTTTAGTTTCAAATTATTGAGTTGTGGGTTTAAACAATTTTTTAGATTTCTAGTTCTTTTATTTTATTTCTTACGCATATGTCCGAGTCTTCTGAGACTCCCACCTTGCATTTCTCGGGGTCGTGGAGGCTTAAGCAAGTCTTAGGGGGGCTGATCTCAAGTCGATGGACGTCGGAGGAGGCTGATATACACTGATATACAGTGTATATACAGCCAGCGTATACCAGAGATTGAAAATGGGCTAAAAACCCCCTTTGGATCCGCAGCAGTCACTTGGGGTAAAAATGGGCCAGGCAGGCCCATGTAAAAATTAGGACAAGTTTTTGAGAAATTGGACCTGCCAAGCCCAATGGTCTTGGTCTATTATATTTTCATTACTTTGTTTATTATTTGTGATATTTGTTTTCTAACAATTGTTTGGTTTACGTGTTTAATCTAATCTAATGTGCTTTAACCTAATTAAAGTGCCCCAAAGTCGAAATCATTTATGTTATTCTAGTGACTTTGAATTTTTTGATGCCAAAAATCATTTCCTTAGGAAATTAGACCTTAAAAAAGAACCATCTTTAAAATACTTCAAGTCTTTTTTTTCCTTAAATAATTTACAAATGTGCTTTTTTTTACTTAGACATTTTAGTGGATTTTAAAATTTTAATAACCTAGTCTAATTCACTAATCTCGATTAATTAAATAAAGTATGGTTAGATTTTAATATTAGGTTGTCTTGATTATTTTTAAGTAGTTCACTTTAATTAAATTTTCACTGAATAAAATGCGATTAAGGGTTGAGTGTTTTATTTTTCCTAATCTTTTGAATATCCTTTTTAAAACTTTTTCCATTTAACTACATGAATTAATATTTTTAAAGTTAGTCAAAACTATTTAATCGTCGGATAACTGCGCGTTAGTGGCCATTTCGAGTGCGTAAAACCTTCTCGAAATGGAAATATGAACCCAAACCCTTTTTTTGGATTTTTTAAAAGGATTTTTCTGTTAATTCTTTTAAAAATAATTTTAAATTGGTTTTCTTGATTTTTCCTTAAAAATTAAGTGGCGACTCTAATTTTTTGAAGATTTGGTTTTACTTAAATTAATTGAGTATTAAATTGAATTTTCGAACCCGAAGTCATTTTTCAATATAACAACTACTGCTGGTTGCATTAGAAAAGTAGCTACCGAGGTACTAGGGGTTTCGAGAGGGACCTTTGGTGGACGTCAGGGCGATTGGTGGTGGAATGAGGAAGTTCAGGCCAAAGTGAAAGATAAGAAGGTTGCATACATGAAGTGGTTGGAGTGTAGGGATGAAGATGAAAAACGAATGATTAAGGAGACATATAACACGGCTAAGTCAGAAGCAAAGATGGCGGTGACGAGTGCTAAGACAACAACGTTTGAGCGCCTATATGAGGAGCTAAGTGATAAAGATAGGGACAAGAGATTGTATGGGCTCGCTAAAGAGAGAGAAAGGAAAGCTCGCGACTTGGACTAAAAAAAGTGCATCAAGGATGAGGAGAGTGAGATGTTGGGGATGACACTTCCATTAAACTAAGGTGGCAAGCTTACTTTCATATACTCTTAAATGAAAAAGAGATAGAAATATTGAGCTGGGTGAGTTAGCACACTCCGAAAGTCATCATGATTTTAGTTATTGCAGGCGGTTCAGATATGAGGAGGTTAGAAGGGCTATTAGTAGGATGAAGAGAGGGAGGGTGGTCGGACCCGATGAGATTCCGGTAGATTTTTGGAAGAGCATGTCAAGGATGGCATAGAGTGGTTGACTAGACTGTTTAATGCTATTATGAAGACTGCCAAGATGTCTGATGAATAGAGGATGAGTACAATGGTTCCATTGTACAAGAACAAAAGGGATATTCAAAACTGTAACAATTATAGGGGTATCAAGTTGTTAAGTCACACTATGAATGTCTGAGAGCGTGTGGTGGAGATGAGGGTGAGAAGAGTAGTGTCTATTTTGGAGAATCAGTTTGGATTCATGCTCGGGCGGTCGACTACTGAAGAAATTCATCTTGTTCGGAGATTAGTGGAGAAATATAAGGAAAGAAAGAAGGACCTTCATATGGTGTTCATTGATCTCGAAAAGGCCTATGACATAGTTCCAAGGGATGTCCTATGGAGGTGTCTAGAGGTGAAAGGTGTCCCGATGGCATATATCAGGGCGATTAATGACATGTATGACCGAGCCAAAACTCGGGTAAGAATGGTGGGATGAGACTCAAAGTATTTTTCTGTTGAGATGAGACTCAATCAAAGATCTGTGTTGACCCCTTTCCTATTTGCCTTCGTGATGATGAGCAGACGCGATTTATCAAGGAGGAGGTTTCATGGTGTATGCTATTTACAGATGACATAGTACTGATTGATGAGACTCAGACTAAAGTTAATGATAGGTTGGACGCTTGGAAACACGCCTTAGAGTCCAAAGGATTTAAACTGAGCAGGATCAAAACAGAATACTTGGAGTGCAAATTCAGTGTTGCGAGAGATGAAGCAGACATAGATGTAAGGCTTGCCAGTAAACCTATCCCCAAGAGGGAAAACTTTAGGTATCTGGGGTCCATCATCCAGAGTAGTGACGATATCGACAATGATGTCACACATCGTATTGGGGCAGCATGGATTAAGTGGAGGCTTGCCTCTGGAGTATTGTGTGACAAGAAGATACCACCTAAACTCAAAGGTAAGTTTTACAGAATGGTGGTTAGACCATCTTTGCTGTATGGGGTGGAGCGTTGGCCAATAAAAAATGCACATGTTCAGAAGATGCATATCGCAGAGATGAGGATGTTGAGATGGATGTGTGGTCACACAAGGAGGGATAAGATTAGGAATGAAACCATTGGGAGAAGCTAGAGGTGGCCCTGGTGGATGATAAGATGAGGGAAGCGAAATTGCGATGGTTTGGACACGTGCACAGACGGAATACCGATGCTCCTATTAGGAGGTGCAAGAGGTTGGTTTTGGGAGTTACACAGAGGGGTAGAGGTAGACCGAAGAAGTATTAGGGAGGTGGTCAGATAAAATATGGTGAAACTGGATCTCACCGAGGACATGACCTTAGATAGAAAGGAGTGAAGGTCGCGAATTAGAGTAGCAGGCTAATTGGTTGGTAGGGTCAGGTGGATGTCTGGCCTTGAGGTATAGTAAGGTAGCAGGAGTAGACGTGTTTTATATCAACAACAACAACTTACCCAGTGGAATCCCACCTATTTTATATCATGTGTGTTAATTCTATCGTATTTACATATTGACATGTGCTTTTCATTAATAGTCGCTCTTTTTGTTTCCTTTCCTTTTCTTTTTGTCATATCTAGTTTATTCTGCTTATGGGTTTTTGAGACGAGGGTTCCAAGGAAACATCCTCTCTACTTCTATGAAGTAGTGATCTGCTAACATTCTATCCTCCCCAAACCCCACTTGTAGGATTCCACTGGGTATGTTGTTGTTGTTGTTGACAAGTGCTATTGGTATATAATTTTTAAATTGACATGGCTCATACGTGCAAAACACGTACGCTTTTGACTAATTGAAACACTCTGTTTTAGACAAAATCGTGTTTTCACTATTTTTCTTAATTTATTATTTTATCTTTTATTTGTTTAGCGTCGAGATACACTTTTGAATTAGAATTTCTTTATATTTAAAATTAACTTTTGATTTAGGCCTATTCTTTACAAATAATTGTCTAGACAATGAAGGAAAAAAGAAAATTATTATTATTATTCTAATATTTAAGATTTTGAAAATAACTAAAATTTTAATTATCAAATATTTTATTGATAAAAGTACGTAATATAACAAATTTAAAAAGAAAAGATTAATTAAAATTACGTTGATTACATTAAACTACTCCTTTTATATTTAGGAGTCCTTTTTAAAATTAAATTTTAATCAATTAATAATTTAATTCCTAACTATTCCACTCCAAATTATTGCTTTATGTATTCATAAATTCTTAACATATCTCTATATCATAAGTAATTGAATTGATTTTTGCATCTTTGCCTATTTATAATAGATTAAACAATTGCATCAAATTAATATAACATTTATTCAGTTTTGTGTATATGAATATTATATTTATTTTAATGACAAATGCTATTTATATATAATTTTTAGATTGAGACAAATATACGTGCAAAACACGTATACTAAACTAATATCTATTAAATAAGTTATTATCATAATTATCGTTTAATATATGCATCCATGTCTAGTATGCAATATAAAAATTAGGGGATTAACTTGGTAGAGTGGTTAACGCTTTTCGTTTCCTTGTTGCTTCTGCCTTTTCTATTTCCCCAAACAATACTTTCGAACCTACCAGAGACGAGAAAGAAGGAAATAGTGTGCAGAGAGAATAGAGATGTCGAAGACGCTAGTTCAGCCGATAGGTCAAAAGAGGCTTACAAATGTTGCAGTTGTGCGTCTCAAGAAGCACGGTAACCGTTTCGAAATCGCTTGTTATAAGAATAAGGTCCTCTCATGGCGTTCTGGCATGTAAGTTTTTCCTTTCTTTTTTCATGACCTCGTTTGATTGATTTTTAAATACTAAATAGTTTGTAGATTTATAAACAAAATAGAGTAGTGTAAAAAGGGATTGAAGTGAAAAATAAGGTTAAGGGAAAAACTCTTTTAGATTCATCAGATAGTAGACGGATTATGTATTGCTAGGTTGATGGAATTCTTTTTTGTTGCAGAGAGAAAGACGTGGATGAAGTGTTGCAGTCACATACTGTTTACACGAATGTGTCAAAGGGTGTACTTGCAAAGTCTAAAGATTTGATTAAGGCTTTTGGAACTGATGATCAGACCAAAATCTGCCTGGAGGTGAGCAGTTGATTTCTTGATTTCTTCTCCTCTGACCTCTCAGCCTTGGTGGATAGAGTTACCCGATACCTGCTCCTGGTAGGAGGTGGCAGGTATTAGGTCAAATTAGTTGATGTGTGCAAAGGCTAGCCCGTTCACCAAGATTATCATAACACTGTCCACTTACCCTACTTTTGATGGACAAAGTTATTGGTACCTGTTGTTGTTAGTGGGAACTATCTGTTATCGCATAGAATTAGTCGGGGTACAAGAAAGCTTGCCCGTACTACACTGTTATAAAAAAAAATAAAAAAAAGGAAAGATACTGAAAACATTTAAGGTTTTTCAGAAGTATTGACAATTACTTTTGAACCTTTTTAAGTGCTACTAAGTGGTATTCCATATTTTCCTCTACCCCCATCTTTTCTTCAACTCTTCTTTTTTTATGAATACATGAGAGTGATGTATTTGTAAAAAATATCTGCGGTACTTTAGATTTTGGACAAAGGAGAGCTTCAAGTTGCAGGGAAGGAGAGGGAATCACAGTTGTCAAGTCAGTTCAGGGATATTGCTACCATAGTTATGCAGAAGACATTTAATCCTGAAACTCAGCATCCATACACCATTAGCATGATTGAACGTCTGATGCATGAAATCCATTTTGCAGTTGATCCAAATAGCAGCTCAAAGAAACAGGTAACTACTATACTTAATCTTGTGAGGTTTTGACTTCCTTTTTGTTTCTTTATGTCTATTATCCTGCTAATGATGAATTAACTTCTACAGGCACTGGAGGTCATTCGGGAGCTTCAAAAGCATTACCCTATAAAACGGGCCCCCATGAGGCTGAGGATACATGTACCAGAGAAGAGTAGCTTTTCTGTTCTGGACAAGCTTAAGGAGTGGAATGCCTCAATTGTGTCGAGAGAAGAATCTGGAAGTCAGCTATCCATAGTAAGTGATTTCTACATTTGAAACCTCATATTGCACGAGAGATGTTCTTGTCCGATTTTTCTGGAACTTTTGCAGTGAGAGATTTCTGAATCTTTTATTCTGGGATGTTTATCTTCATCCAACTGCTCTCCCAACTTTCATATTATAAAAGTCCAACAGAAAAGGATCTTTTGTTCTGGATGCTTACATTTGTATCGATTTTTTCTTTCTCAGATTTTTTAAAAAAAAGTGAAAAGAAAAAGAAAGAAAACAAACAACTGCTGCCACAAGAAAATAAAAGAAATGTAACATGGGCTTATAAAAGGAATCAACTGGTGCAATAAAAATAAACAAAGAAACAGAACTGGACACAAAGGAATCAAGTCTGATTAAAAAATATAATGGTTCAAACCAGTCCCAGTCCCAAAAATACTCGCACTTCCTAAAACGTGCTCACTAACTGATGCACAAACCACCTTCATCGAGAAAGCCCCCATTGGTAGGCTTGTCTCCTGATTTTCCCCTCCCAATTGTGACTCTTCTCTCTTTCCAGTTAACTTCTTCAAACTCAACCCACATTGCATGCTTCCCTTCACCTATTCAATCTGTCTTCAATTTTTATTCGATTTAACCTCAAGAAACGCCACGAACTCAAAACTTTATCATCAAATACACTGAATCTAGTGAGGATCAAGGGGATTTGGAAATTAGAAAGTCAGAGCCTTTCCATTTCTTTGTCCTATTAGCATAGGGGTTCTTCAAACATTGAAAACTGCTGAACTTCAAACTCGAGTGAAGGAAAAGTAATAGGCCCTTGGAGGGCTTTCAGGGAATGAGGAAGATTAGTGGATTATTGGGTAGGACAGTAGGAGCAAATCAGAGGTAATGTCCATCATGATTAACATTGATGAAATTCTCCTCTAGTGAACTCAAACTCACCTGTAAAAAGGCGACCAATTAGGAAGAACAGACAAGCTCAAAAAGCACACTGAGGATTCAAACAGAGAGCGATCCAAAAGCTCTAGGTAAATTCCTTTTGAGCATTAAGTGAGGCTAATCGCAGACACCCCCAAGCATGGCTCTCTGACTTGGCTAGGACCTTTTTGGTTAGCACTGAAGATAATGATATCCTGGGGTCCAAGGTTTGTCTCATTGATTTAGTTATGGGAGTGAACAAAGTTGTATGAGATCTTGTTACTTAATGTTATCAATTATCATCCTGTTTCATTAGTGCTTTTTTAAAAAAAAGAATTGATAATTGTATTGATTAAAAAAGTACTGAGAAGGTGCAAACAAAAGTATTTTTACAGGTCAAAAGCACAAAGTGTGTTCCTTCTATTCTTTTTAGGGATGCTATCAGATCTAACGTCAATTTAAATTCTGCTTATGCAAAAAACAAAAGTTAACATCTCATTTTGATCTTCTTAATAGAGCTTTATTTGTCTTCAAAGCGCCTCATTTACTTTTCCTTCAAAATGGACCATAATATACTAAAAGGTATAGTGTACCATCATTTCCTTTGCTTCTTGTTCCTGCCCTTGATGTTCCAGCACTTCAAAAATGGATGTGTTTTGGAACAATTGCGATAGTTGATCATTGATGTGGCAGTGTCAAAACAGAGATCTATGTTCTTCAAGCTTGAACCACATAAAAAGAACCTGGAACGCTGTTGGAGTCCTCTTCATTACAATTGTAAACGCTATTTAAAATTGTAATTTTATAATAGGACAATTTCAAAAGATCTTCTACTGCTATTCTCACTTAAGTAGTAAATCTTTATTATTTTTAGATTAAAAAGAAAAATATTTTAATGCTACTCTTACGGATCTAACAAAATCAAATATTAAAATGTAAACAATGAAGTTTTGGTTCATATGGTACTAAATGGGTTGAAAATTGAAGATTATTTTATTTAATTAATTATTCCATCTAAATGATCGTGAAAATGCAATAATATTCCCATATTCCTACGATGAATGTGCAATGAAGTTAGTCCAAATATCTAACTGAATAAAATACAAAATAATTGTTGGGTGAGAATTACTGGTTAAAAAGGTTATTCTACACATATTTTAAAGTAGTCATTCCAAAGTTACTTTGTACTATGGGTAATTTTGAAAATCTTAATTTGTTTATAATTTTGACTTGCATAAAATCATTGAACCTTACCAATTGGCAAATTATGTATGCAAAATAAAGTTATCTTGACAATAAAAAAGACGGGCAATCTTCAACATTTTTTCTCTATTATATTAGTTCTTCAAAGACAACACATTCAACTTTTTAAATAGCTTATGTATAGTTTATGGGGAGGATGCTGAGTCCATAAGAGGGTGCTTGTGTTACCCTAGCTTAGGATAAGAGTCTCAAATTGACAAAACACAAGAGAGATGCTGGGCATATAAGTAAAACATATCTTTCACTCTAGTGATGCTTTTTTAAGCCGTGTTGACCCAAAGCAGATAATATGATTATTGGGCTAGGTTGTTACAAATAGTCTCAGAGCCACTCTTGTGTAAGCTTTGTTGATGGCGGGTCAGTTTGACAGAGTTTAGGCAAATTCCAACCTCAATGCTGGGTCTAGTTTATCCCATACAATGACCAAATCTTGACGACGATGTTGAGTCCACAAGAGGGTTTGTATGTGACACCCTAGTTTAGGATAAGAGTCTCACATTGGTAATATACATAAGAGATGCTGGGTATCTAAGTAAGCGGACCTTGTGCCTTAGTGATACATTTTATGATTTTAAAGCCACGCGGACCTAGGGTTAAAAAGGACAATATCATTAGTAGGTTGAGTCGTTACATTTGGTACAAAAGCCACTCTTGTGTTAGCTTTGTCGATGACGGATCAAAATTCAATTGAGTTTAGGCGAATCTTTGAGAGGGCGGGGCGAATCCTCGATTGAGTCTATGTAAATCTTATGTGGTGGGGCAACCCCCAATGAGGATACTAAGTCCATAAGAGGGTGTATGTGACACCTCAAACTCGGGATAGGAAACAATGCGAAATGTTGGTTATATAAGTAAGCATACCATACACCATAGCCATACATTTTAGATTCATTCGGGTCTAGATCCAGAGAAGACAATATCAATAGCTGGTTAAGCCATTATAGATTGTATCTAGAGTCACTGTCAACCTTGTCGATGGTGGGTCATTGTTCTACTAAGTGTAGGCAAATCCCTAGAAGGTGGGAAAGCCTCAATAATGAGTCTAGGCAAATCTTACACGGTGGGACAAATATCAGCAAGGGCGCATAGTCCATAAAAGGTGGTGTATGTGACACTCTTATCTTAAGATGAGAGCTCCACATCAGCAAAATACAAAAGAGATACTAGATATATAGAAAGCAGGCCTTATACTCTAGTGATGCATTAGGTAAAAGTGAACAATATTGCTAGTGGGTTGGACTGTTACAAATGATATTAGAGCCATTATTGTGTCAACCTTGTCTATAGTGGACACGAGTTCAACTGAGTTTAGGCAAATCCCCCAGAGGCGAGGCAAACCTCAGCGAGGACTCTGAGTCCATAAGAGGGGGTGTGTTTGACATCCTAGCTTTGGATAAAAGCTCCACATTGGCAGAACACTTGATAGATGTTGGGTATATAAGTAAGCATGTCCTACACTCTAGTGACACATTTTACATTTGTGCAGGTTTAGGCCCAGATCGAAAAATATCACTAGTGAGCTCGGCCTTACAAATGGTATTGAACCACTCATGTGTCGGTCTTGTTGGCCAAAAATTAACTTGTAGTTCACCTGAAATCAATAATTGACTTTTGTCTTTCCAAATCATTCTCCTGGCACTTTGACATACCTTGAAAGGTCTCCAAAAGCAGTAGCAGTCCAGCAAGTCTACTCATTTTCCAGTCACTTCAGTGCTTTCTAAATTGAAGTTCCAACTATCATTACCTTGGTAGGACATTATGTTCGCAATGATCTATGTATGTCAGGGCTTTGAGAGGAGCACGACTATCTTGTTTCATCAGTTCAGATCCTCAAATGTTTAGTGATGTGATCAAGTTTATATTATCAGTAGATTTAATTCTATTTCCACTGGGTAAAAAAAGTGTAAAACTCTTCTGCTCCATAATTTTTGGTAACTTATGGTTTATTCACCGTGCAACTGTTGAGCCATTTAAGAACTGCTTATGATGCATTGTGATCTATTTGGTAGGCTCTTTTGAGTTTGTGACAAGCTGTGTTAGTGGTACTAGCTAGACATAAATATTAGGTTCTGTTCTTTCTTATAGATCAAAGAAGAATATTGAATGTCATAAAAAGAACATTTGGTTGGGAAAGGCTAAAGCTTATTGGGCCTGATTGACAGCCTATAGCTTAGACATTGTTCACTTGGGTTTGTGCGCGTAGTCTTTGACGTACCAATCTTGCACTATCATCAATATATTCAGAACCTTGGCTTTTGGAGTTTCATCTCTGGGTAAACACATTATTCCTTCTTCTGGCAGAGGACATTGATCCAATTTGACTTAGGACCAGTTTCATTACAGATGGCCTAGACAAGTGGGTATATGAGTTTAGGGTCGTTTGGTTGGAACAACTTATCCCACCATATATATGGGATAACCTATCTCATCACTATGGTATAAATGGTGGAATAAGTTATCCCAAACTTGGTGGCAACCAAACAACAACATGCCCAGTGAAATCGCACAAGTGGGGTCTGGAGAGGGTAAAATGTACCCAAGCTTTGCCACTACTTCATAGAGCTAGAGAGGCTGTTTCCGAAAGACCCTCATCTAAAAAATATTATCCCCAAAAGCAGAAAATACTACATATGAAACAAAATGACTACGGTGAAAAGTAAATGATAATCTATAAAGACAATAAAAGTAACAAAATAAATGACGAACAATAACAACACAATATGCAAAGAAATGACTACCTCTACTAACCTACTAAATCACACGGCCAGACATCATCCTATCTCTACTAGCCGTCTAACCTTCTATCCTAGTATGCGACTTCCGCTCCTTTCTATCTAAGGTCATGTCCTTGGTGATACGAAGCTGCACCATATTCTGTCTAATCACCTTCTCTCAATACTTTTTCGATCTACCTCTACCCCTTTGCATAACTTCTAAATCCAATCTTTCGCATCTCCTAATCGAAGCGTCAATACTTCTCCTCTGCACATGCCTAAACCATCGCAGTCTTGCTTTTGCCACATGCGCCACCCCTAACTTTCCCGGAATGATCTCATTCCTAATCCTTCTCCCCCTGTATGTCCACACATCCATCTCAACATCCTCATCTCCGCAATATGCGAGTTTTTGATTGATTAGCACTCCACCCCGTATAGGAAAAAGGTCTAACCATCATTCTGCAAAATTGACCTTTTAGTTCAGGTGGTATCTTCTTATCATACAATACTCCAGAGGTAAGCCTCCATTTCGTCCATGCTGTACCAATATGATGTGTGACATCATCATCGATATCGCCACTACTTTGGACGGTGGACCCAAGATATTTAAAGTTTTCTCTCTTAGGAATAGATTGAGTGGCAAGCCTTATTTCAATGTCTGCTTCATCCCTCACAACATTGAGTTTGCGCTCTAAGTATTTTTGTTTTGGTCCTGCTTAGTTTGAACCTTTTGGATTCCAAAGTATGTCTCCAAACTTCCAACCTATCATCAATTTTATCCCGAGTCTAATCACTCAGTACTATGTCATTTGCAAATAGCATACACTATAGAACCTTCTCCTGAATAGACCATGTGAACTCATCCATTACTAAGGCAAAAAGAAAGGGCTCAACACAGGTCCTTGATGAAGTCCCATCTCAACAGGAAAATACTCTGAGTCTCATCCCGCTGTTCTTACCCGAGTTTTGGCTCCATCATACATATTCTCTATCACCCTAAGTTAGATCATTAGAACACCTTTCGCCTCTAGACACCTCCATAGGACATCCCTTGGAACTTTGTCATAGGCCTTCTCAAGATGAATGAACACTATATGAAGGTCCCTTTTTCTTTCCCTATATTTCTCCACTAGTCTCCAAACAAGATGAATTGCTTCAGTAGTCGACCGCCTCGGCATGACCGCGAACTGATTCTCTGAAATAGACACCCCTTTTCTCACCGTCATCTCCATCACTCTCTCCCAAGCTTTCATACTGTGGCTTAATAACTTATACCTCTGTAACAATTACAGTTTTGAATATCAACCCTGCTCTAGTACAATGGTTAACAATGGAACCATTGTACTCCTCCATTCATTGGGCATCTTAGCAGTCTTTGGAATAGCATTAAACAACCTAGTCAACCATTCCATACCATCTTTGATTGTGCTCTTCCAAAAGTCCATTGGAATCTCATCGGGTCTGATGGCTCTCTCTCTATTCATCCTACAAATATCACGTCTAACCTCCTCAGCTCTGAAACGCCTGCAGTAACCAAAATCTCGATGCCTATCGGAGTGCTCCAGATCACCCAGCTCAATATCTCTGTCCCCTTTTTCGTTTAAGAGTTTATGAAAGTAACATTGCTACCTTTGCTTAATGGAAGTCTCATCCACCAACACTTCACTCTCCTCATCCTTGATACACTTCACTTGATCGAAGTTGCGAGCTTTTCTCTCTTTCGCGAGCCTATACAATTTTGTCCCTGCCTTTTTCGTCTAGCTCAGCATACAAGCATTCAGACGCTACTTCTTACCAAACAAGATACCAAAATTTTATCCCTGGACTATTTTTTTATCTCATGACTTTATTTTTATCCTCCTAACCAAACAACCTTAAAGTTTGTGAATCTTCATCTATCTCTCCTTTAGACCGTTATATCATTTTTTCATGATGAGTATAAATGGTTGAAAGGCAACATTTGAAAATTGTTCATTTGTTCACTCAGAGAGATGCATGCCGTTGTTATTTTTTTGGTAATGATGCAAACGTTGCGTAAATTGGTTCAACTGCAGTGCCTGTTAGCTTGACAAGTCTTGGTTGCATGGATTTGTTTCAAATTTTAAGCATGATCAAATGTAATTAAAGAGGTCATTTTATTACCAAATCATTTAGAGTATGAATCTTCGTCTGCTACTTTTGATTCTGCTCCTCTTTTCCTACTCTTTACATTTCAGGGCACTTTCCTACTTTATTATTACATTTGCTAAATCAATTAACTATGAAATTGAATGCTGCAATTTTTTTTAATGTTTATTAATCTATAGTAAAAAACAATGAAGTTACCTCTTTGAGGCCTTGCTGAAATTACATTCAGTGATAATTTAATTTGAGTTCTTGAATTAATATTACCGTTACTGTACGTTGGATGCTGAAATTAGTTACTCTAATTGCAAATATTATTTAATGTCTCAAAAATGATATTTAAGTTGAGTTCTTAAAGTAGTATTACCTTTACTATATGCTGAAATTAGGTATTAGATTGTGCTGTTTGCTTTTCACTTTTCAGTTAAAAGCCCCTTGAGCCTCGTCGTTTTAGTTTGCATTCCCTTGGAAAATGCTGCTTCTTGTATACTTGCTTATCAATTAAGAGCAGGAGGCCGTTAGGAGTAGTTGTTCGGTATCACTTTTCTAGCAGGCGTTCTTCCTCTACTTTGAATTCAACTTGAGCTTCATTTTCATGAAATATCAATTTTTATTTATTCTAAATCTTAATGAACCCCAACCAGTACATTTTCTGCTTATCTTGTCAAGTTACCCAGTGGAATGACGATGTTTATTTAGAAGAAGTGAGCAAACCTTTTGACTCCTGTTTTCACCAAACGAGTGATAAGAATGCTAATGCTTGAGGGGGCCAAACTAATTTCTGCATTATATATTTAGGTCAAGTTTGCAGGTCAATGTCTTTTTTTTTTTTGAGTGGACAGGCTTGATCCTCATGCCTCTTACTAGTTCAGCTACATTTTCTTTTCCATGGTACCTAACTACCATTCTAATCATTGTGTTGCAGATTTGTGAAATTGAGCCTAGTCTTTTCCGGGACTGTGATGCCTTGGTAAGGAGTCTACAGGGGAGAGTGGAAATTCTTGCAGTCAATGTACATGTGGAGGGAGATACTTTTGTCGATCAATTCGATGATCACGAGGATGATTCATCAAGTTTAAGGAAGGATTCTACAGGTTCAGTCCTTAAACTGAGTGAGAAAATGCGAAAGCAGACTATTTCTTCAGAAAGTGGGAATTCCAAGGGAGAAGAAAAACTGAGTAAACCTGAAAAAAGTGGGAGTTCCGAGGGTGAAGTAAAACTGAACAAGTGCACTACTTGCAATGCTATTGTGGGAGATTCAAAAGAATATAGAGAGCATTTTAAGAGTGACTGGCATAAGCATAACCTTAGGCGTAAAACTAGGCAACTCCCCCCTCTTACAGCTGAAGAATGTATGGCTGACCTGGAACTCGGAGACTCGAAGGCTGATCTAAAAGAATATTCATTTTGAGGTGGAATGATTTTCCTTAGCTACAGACCTGTATTTTACATGATAAAAGACATACATATTCTACCTAGCAAGACTTGAAGGAAAACATAAAATACAGAGAAATGCTGGTAAAGATGTTTTGCTGATGAGTCTGGTTATTTTGCATTTATTATATTGAATAATTGAATATAAGGGAAAAACCGAATCTATATTCAATCTTGTCTCTGCTCCTCTTATGTGGCCAAAGTGCTTGTGTTGATGCCTCCCGGTAATTTTGAGTTTATGCATCTGGTGTCTGTATTGGAGTAAAATATCCTAGATTCCTAGTGATCTATTGAATGTTGGAGAGAAGGCATAGGCATCACTTTTACGACCTTCAACAACAAAACACTGATTCAAACGAGCCATTAGTTTCTCTTCTACGTCAATGTGCTACATATGGCCTGCTCCATTTAGGCTTCTGTGACGGATGAAATACTAGAATGTGAGGCTTAAGGACCTGACTATTATCTAAATTATTTGGTAGGAGTGGTTCCTCAAGCAGAATTCTATCCTTCTGGTAAGAGGATTGCTTCTATTATGTAAAATGACATTTGGTCATTGTAGTAACGTAATATGGTAGATATAATAATATTTAGAAAGGTCTCATTTTCATCAGTTGGAGCTGAAGTAAATTGTTAGCTGATATTCCTGTACGTTTTGAATCTACTGCTCTCCCTTGCATCTCCCTTTTCAATTACTGAATATTTGTTGCATTTCGCCTTCCTTTTTCAGGTTTTGATGCAACTATAACTGATGGTAAGGATTGATGCTGCACATGTCATGCATGTTATGTTTGTTGGCCCAGTTTTTGTTAAGAAGTTAGAGAGGTACTTTATCTGACTAATAGGTGTGTTGTACATGAATTGGTATTTTTGCCCAGTTGTTGGATTCAACTATAGCTTGTACTTATGATTATTGATGATACCATCTACCGTGGTCTTGTGGAAAATGATAATTGTAGCTTCCAAGTAGGATACAAAGCCTTGTGATGATGGAGGTTAAATTGCCATATTTTCCCAACATCTGAAATGACAATTTAAAAGACACCCATGATCGAACTGAACGAAATATGGTAAATTCACTCGAGCTTTATGGCAGATCCCATTGAAGACTTTAGGTATCAGAGTTTTAGCACACAATGTGCTGCTTGTACAACGCGTATTCCTTACGACTTGTATGCCTCTTCTCGGCTTCTGCTTCTTAAGCTAATTGAACGCAGAGACTCCCTTTGTTTTGTAGCCTTGAGCTTCCAACAACTAGCTCATGTAGTCTTGACTCGGTTCTTGAGCATCATTTTTCCAATCCAGATCCTTCCCATCTTGCAACAGCTTAAATAGAAACTCTTCTCTGCCAGTGTTGGTCGATCTGTCGTCAAGATACAAGCCACCAATATCTACAGCCTGCAGCAAGTTTGCAAGCATTACCAATCATGTCCTCCTTAATTTCAAGAATAAAACGGAAGTAGTTAGTACTAGTCAATACCTTAAAATTCACCGATTAATGATGGTTTATCATCAGTATGGAGTTTGTCTGCTCAACTTATGGGATTTCACTGGGTTTGTCGTTGTTATGGAGTTTATCGAACTCTTCCTCACTGGACAAATGGATGATGTAGCAGTTGAGCAGCCGTAGAACGGGGACTTGGATTCCTTTGCAAGCAAAGTTTCAAAAAACTCTTTGCATTATCTGAGAGGTTCCCGGGAATTTCAGGATTGTCTTTCCCATCTGCCTGATTGAATAATGCAACAGTCTGTCAGTTCCATGTAAGAATATCAGTCTTATCCGCTAAAAAGACTAAGCACAATCCTGTAATATTATCCTTCCAGACAACCCCAATTTCCGAGCAGAAACTTCTTAAAAGTTGAGAAATTCTCAAGATTTTACAAAACAACTGGAATTGACATCTCTGTCTCCCCTTGTTCAAGTAGTAAAAAAGTTAATTATCAGATTTTCTATTAGTGCTGGCATTTCTTAGGTAATTTCCTCAAAATATTATACAACCAAGGGATGTATATCTTACTCCTTCATATTGGCCCCAGAATGGTGGTTTAGCTGTTGCCATCTCAATAACAGTACAACCTAGGCTCCAAACATCTACAGAAACACTGGAACCTCCTGCATCTTTTACTACCTGGTATAACATTTAGAATATAGGAGAAGAAAGATGTTAGGAAATAACAAAAATTGAAAGAGAAGTTGGTAGCAAGTCCATTTAATCAAATTCTTGAGAGAATACCTCTGGAGCCATCCAATTTGGACTTCCTTTGAAAGAATCCATCAAAGAACACGAGTTTATCTGAAATTTGACGACCAAAATATGTGCAAAAATTAGAAGTTCCCATTTAGAGAATGGAAATCAAAACTTTGGTGTCACATATGGCTGATCAATAACATACATGTTTAGCCATTCCAAAGTCTGCAAGCTTGATTTCACCCTTCGCATTTACTAGTATATTTGCACCTTTAATATCCCTGCCAGTAACAAAAGGCATCTGAGAAACTAGGGAACAGAAAGACCATGAAAATGACTATTATAGGACATAGTGAAAGTACCTACTTATGAAGAATATGTTGATCTGATAGAACGAAAATTTTTCTGATAATATTGCTAGCTTTGGTTTGTACCTGTGTGCTATGTTTCTCTCATGCAAGAAGACTAATCCGGAGAGAATATTTCGAGTGTAACTGCTGATAATTTGTTCTTCAAAAGGACCATATTCTTGAAGTAGTTTGAGAATTGAACCTCCTGGGACATACTCCAAGTAGAGTGACAATTTATCTCCTCTCTGTAAACAAGATTGTCCATAGTCACTTTTTCTTGTTCAAGTTTAATTCATTATATGTGTGTGTGTGTGTATATATCGTAAGATGAAAGAAAACCATGATTTGTAAGGGGCTATACCAATTCACTTCCATAGTATTGCACAATGTTTGGATGTGAGAACTGACTGAGCAATGTGATCTCCTGTTTAAACATGAAACTGACTTGTTAGTTCTAATCGTCGAGAATAAATAAAGAAAACATGGACCATGTAAACTTTCTAGATTCGAGTTGAAATATTCGGACCTGGTTTAGCTGCTTGAGACGTTCTTTTGATGTTGTGTCATTAAAGATGATTCTCACTTCCTTTATAGCACACATTTGTCCATTATCACTGTTGCAGAAACAAATTCAGAGCTCTTAGTGAGGTCTCAAATCTCCGTTCTCCGTATGATCTTTAGATCACGAGTTCAATCTGTGGAATCAACTATTGACACTTGTGGCAGGGTAGACTGACTACACACTAAGGTGTGACCCTTCCCTGGACCCTACATGGTCGAACGTCTTGTGCACTAGGTTGCCAGTACTCTCAATATCTAGCTACCATGAAGAACATAAAACTTGAGAGGCCTCAAGTGATATATGCTCACAGTGTAAAGATTAATATTTTTATACTGTTAGTGTATATAACTTGAAAGGTTGTTTTCTAATGCAGGAAAGATGTAAAATAAGATGAGTGAAAGTGATGACATACCTGTTAAATCCAGCATAGACATGGCCAAATGTCCCTTTTGCTAACAATTTCCCTTTCTTCCATTGCCCTGTTTTATTAGTAGAAGAATTTGGTGGAAGAGGAAGAGGATGGCGTGGATGATTACACTTTTCTTGTTTTCCATTAGGAGAATCCAAAATCTTTCCCCATTCCATTGGATATGTTGTTGGTGAAGTGCAAGGAGAGGTAGAATTTGAACTCTCACTTGAAGTTCTTGACCAATCATTGCATTTGTTTCTGTTCAATGTTTACATTAACATGTTAATTAAAAAAAAACCCATAAAGAATAAGAAAAGATTAACTTAAAACCTTTATAGGAAAAGGCAAGACACTACTAAAAAGATAGGATTCTGTCTGAATCCTATCTAGCGACGGATTATAAAAAAATTAACCCTTATCAACAAAGTGAAAAGTTCGCGTAGCCAACACTGAGCTACTAAGATTCCCAGCGACAAAGTTATAACTAATTCCAATTTTTTCCGGTAATGAGATTTGAGAAGAAAGATTGTACAAACCTGAATGGACTAAATAGTGGACTTACAATCCTTTGTTCTTCATCATCATCATTGAACTGAGATGAGCTAGAGGATGATCCACTGCTTGATCTTGTAGAGAATTGAGGTGAATCTAATGGCAAAGGCAAAGGAAAAAGAGGATGAAGTTTCTTCTCTTTTGTGTATGTGTAGGAATAGTAACCATTAGGTATCAAGATGGATTCATCAAAACTTTTTGGCTTATTTACTCTATTCTTCTTGTAATTTCTCGGAGGAGTTTGTTCATTGGTTTGCTGCAGGGGATGTCTTTCAGACCAAGAAGCCATTTAACTCTTTTGTTGAGACAAGAGAGTACTGTCAAGTATGTTTCAAATTGTGACACTTTGGGATATTTTGCTCTTTGGGTATATAAGAGCAAGTTAAACCGTGTATAAGACTGTTTGTTTTTAATAGAGGGGGCCCTCTTCCAGAAGAACAAGAAAATGATGGGGTTTGGTTATAAGATAGGTATATCCTAGATGAATTTGCAGGTTTCATCAATAGTTGGAGACGGCTGCACTCGAGGACGGAGACGAGTTTAGGATTTGAACTTTATGAGTTTTGGATTCTACGTCAAGGACCTCACCGATTTATAGAATGATTTTTTTACTTACTTGGTGAATTCTTAACATATATACAGGGTTTGAGAAAAAAATTACACTTTGTGTCAATAAATTGAGATGAGAATCATTGAAGGAACAAAGTTTAAATTTCAAAAAATGCTAAGCAATATTTGTTATATGTGTTGGTAACTCTAATAACTTGATATGTGGTGTTGGTGAGAGATAACGATAAAATAATTATTGAGGTATATTCACATAGGCTGGATGACAGCAGTATTACAAAAATAGAAAAATCAATATTTGGGGCCGGCATGCAATGTTAGTAAAGAATAGTTGAAGTTGACGCCAATTGTGGATTGAGAAAGGGACACATATTTGCCCCACAAGTTTGGTTAGGAATGGAGGTGAATATTTTTTATAGCAATACTCCTTTGAATATTCAGCAAAACCAAGAAAATAACAACATACTTCACTCATTATTATTATTATTAGGTGAAAGATTAGTAGGTTGGAGCACATTGTTCGTTTGTCCATATCAGTAGTCGCAGTATTCTTGGCCTTCAATATTTGTGACTATCTGTTATTTCTTCTACTTCTATCGTCACGTTATTTTGTTGTGATACTGTTCTTTTGTTACTATATATTATTTTTTATTGAGACGAAGGTGTATTGAAAACAATCTCTCTATCCCTGAGGTAAAGGTATGATTTGTGTAAAATCTATTTTCTCCCCATCTCCATTTTGTGATGTTATACTAGGTAGGTAGTGAAAATTGGGTGGAAGGTGACAAAAAAGAGTGTAAATTAGAATTGGTGACAAGTTTGACCAAGACCGGTCAAACTTGTCATTAGTTAAGTTAATTATGTAATTAAGTTAATGATGGGTGTAAGTGTAAAGTTTTAAAATTTTTGGAACCCATCTGTAAAACAAAAATTATTTTTTTAAAAAAAAAATTAAATTTTTTTTTTTTAAAAAAAAATCCAGTCGGGAGATTTCGCACCCTCCGCGACACGTCCGCGTCGCGGACTGGTCACGCGGACACAGTTGATAAACTGTTCTTGGTCCAAAATTGTAGCATAATTTTTTTCCGGAATCCGAGGTTTGTTTTTGTCATTTGTTTGGTTGAAATAACAAATAGTGTTGTTTTGAAGCGTAGTCCATTTTCGGGGAATTTTTCGGAGCCTTTATCTAAAAATTTTTAAAAATAATTTGCCCGAAACAGTGACCCTCCGCGACATCTCCGCGTCTCGCACCTGCTTATTTTCTGTAGAAAAAATATTTCGTCATTTTTCGTTTGACCCGGGAGTTTTTTTTAAGAGTTTCTTAACATTTTGAAGGATGTGTAGGTGGCCGGTGAATTTTTCGGGGCCCGTAGCGAAAAATCCCAAAATTTTAGGGCACGAAAACAGTGACCCTCCGCGACATGTCCGCGTCGCGGAGGCGTCGCGCACCTGCCTATTTTTTGTGGAGAAAATGTTTCGTCCTTTTTCGTTTGACCCGGGAGTTTTTTTGAGAGTTTTTTTTTTGCTAAACCAATATGTCTTAATATTTTGAAGGATGTGTAGGTGGTCGGTGAATTTTTCGGGGCCCGTAGCGAAAAATTTCAAAATTTTAGGGCACGAAAACAGTGACCCTCCGCGACATGTCCGCGTCGCGGAGATGTCGCGCACCTGCGTATTTTCTGTGGAGAAAATGTTCCGTCGTTTTTCATTTGACCCGGGAGTTTTTTTGAGAGTTTTTTTTGCTAAACCAACATTTCTTAATATTTTGAAGGATGTGTAGGTGGTTAGTGAATTTTTCGGGGCCCGTAGTAAAAAATTCAAAATTTTGGGGCACGAAAACAGTGACCCTTCGTGACATGTCCGCGTCGCGGAGGTGTCGCGCACCTGCTACGAAATTCCCAGCAGCTGCTGGAAATAATACAGCAGCTGCTGTACATTTTTCAGCAAATGTTGTACATTTCCCAGCAGTTGCTGAGAATAATCCAGCAACTTGCCAACTTGCTATAACAAGTGAATTTTTCGGGGCCCGTAGCGAAAAATCTCAAAATTTTGGGTCACGAAAACAGTGATCCTCCGCGACATGTCCGCGTCGCGGAGGTGTCGCGCACCTGCTACGAAATTCCCAACAGCTGCTGTACATTTCCCAGCAGCTGCTGAGAATAATCCAGCAACTTGCCAACTTGCTACAACAAGTTCTAACAAAATATTTTCCATCGAGTTATTTCTATTATTGAATTGGACTAAATTCCTTATATTCGTCTGTAACGATGAGCACATGGACTAATTAATGGAAAAAGCCACCGAAATAAGTCTGATTTAGATCTGCCATCGTATTGTTTGTGTAAGTACTATCTCAATGTATAAGATCACTACCGATTCCACCTCAACGCATAAGATAAGTAGTAATTTATTACAAAACGTATTGATGCAACCAAGTAATAGTCACTTTACTTAGTCACCATCACTTACATATGCAATTGCTCAATAGATAGTTTATTACTTGTGAGTAAGCGAAGGCAATGTATAAGATCACTCGTGAATTTAGCATTTTATTTGAAGTCAAAGTAACAAAACTCAACTTATCACTATATATGGCTGATACCATCACCTTATAGTCATCTTCCTATAGGTATTAACGAAAAATCAAAGGTCGGGTCCAGCAGCTGCTGGGAATAATACAGCAGCTGCTATACATTTCCTAGCAGCTGCTATACATTTCCCAGCAAATGCTGTACATTTCCCAGCAGCTGCTGAGAATAATCCAGCAACTTGCCAACTTGCTACAACAAGTTCTAACAAAATGTTTTCCATCGAGTTATTTCTATTGTTGAATTGGACTAAATTCCTTAAATTCATTTGTAACGATGAGCACATGGACTAATTAATAGAAAAAGCCACCGAAGTAAGTCTGATTTAGATCTGCCATCGTATTGTTTGTGTAAGTACTATCTCAATGTATAAGATCACTACTGATTCCACCTCAACGCATAAGATAAGTAGTAATGTATTACAAAATGTATCGACGCAACCAAGTAATAGTCACTTTACTTAGTCACCATCACTTACATATGCAATTGTTCAATAGATTGTTTATTACTTGTGAGTAAGTGAAGGCAATGTATAAGATCACTCATGAATTTAGCATTTTATTTGAAGTCGGAGTAACAAAACTCAACTTATCACTACATATGGTTGATATCATCACCTTATAGTCATCTTCCTATAGGTACTAACGAAAAATCAAAGGTCGGGTCCAGCAGCTGCTGTATATTTCCCAGCAGCTGCTATACATTTCCCAGCAAATGCTGTACATTTCCCAGCAGCTGCTGAGAATAATCCAGCAGCTTGCCAACTTGCTACAACAAGTTCTAACAAAATGTTTACTACCGCCATATTGACGCAATATATTATAAAACATATGGATTGTATATTATAAAACATATTGACGCAATCAAGTAATACTCAATTTACTTAGTCACTAGCACTTACATATGCAATTGCTCAATAGATTGCTCAATAGTTACCATCACTTACATGTACAATTAGTTACATAAATTGATTGTATATTTTATTTGAAGTCGGAGTAACAAAACTTAACTTATCACTACATATGACTGATACCATCACCTTATAGTCATCTTCCTATAGATACTAACGAAAAATCAAAGGTCGGGTGTAGCATCTGCTGTACATTTCCCAGCAGCTGTTGTACATTATGATGACGATATCTTCCGGCTCACAATTTAATTCACAGCTACAAATAATTTGATTTACAAAATCCTCATACGAGATATCTCGATTCACAATTATTGCTATCGTCTCGACTATTTCTTTGTCTTTCCAACGCCAAATAAAACGATTGTTCGAATCAACTCATTCACCAGGACAATCAACTCCTAATACTATTTTGTCTCCCATGGATGATTTTCAAGGTACCTATATGAGTAACAGTTAAAAGCGCAACATGAGAAAAATGTACAAAAATACAACAATTGCAACTACTTCATCATATGAAACCAACTTTGTTAGTCCAGCAGCTGCTGCACTGAGTCCAGCAGCTGCTGAACTCAGTCCAGCAGCTGCTGCGTCTTCCCCAAAACGACCAAACTGTGCAGAAATGGCAACAATGGCCGAAAAATCAACAAAACCACAAAACACAAATAAATATCACCAAATACACTTATATCAGTCATAATAAGGATGAAAACTTACCTTTCAAGTACTTTCAAAGCCTACCCAAACAAATGCCCCAAAAAAATTGATTTCTTTTTACCCAAATTTGAAGCTCAAATCTTGTGTGGGAAAATACTAACAACAACAACAAGAAGAAGAAGAAGAAGAAGGAGGAGAACAAGAACAAGAAGAAGAAGAACAACAACAACTACAACAACAACAAAACCAAACGAAACGATGCAAATGGAGGAACAAAATGTCGCGGGAAATGGAGTTTTGCGTCGCGGGAGGGAGCTGAGAAAGATGGGAGGGTTTGGGGGTATTTTGGATATTTTGTATTGGTGGGTTAAAGTGTACAAAATTGAACTTGGGGACCTTTTTGAAAATACACTTAAATCATTAACCCTTAATTAATCTTTTGTCACCTACACATAATACTTAAAACTAAAGTCACTTTTTTAAAATTTTCAAACTATTTTGTCACCCTTAATTAAAACCCCCAGGTAGGTAGGGTATGTTGTTGTTGATGCAATTAGGTGAAAGGAATAGAGATAGAAGGTTCACTTGAGTCTATTGTATTATATCTCATTAACTATATCATATCTTATAATGTTGATTAATTATTTTTTCTTTTCTTGATGACACGGTGACATCCTGGGCATTGAAAGTGAAAGGACTACTTCAATTGAACAAAATATTTTATAAATATTTGCGATGGAGCAATCCATTGTAAAATTTTTGTGATGGAACATAACTATCCTCACTCGTGGAATTACATAGTGTTTATTGTTGTTACTAAATTTTATCATAAAACAGTCACAATTCGTCATAATATTCTAGAAATATTATAGGAAGCTATAAGAGAAGGCAAACCCTTTTTTTATTTTTTATTTTTATTTTTGTGTTTGGCTATGTAGTTCTAGATTATTTTTGTTGTTTTTTCTTTCATTGACTTGTTTTTCCTGACTATTATCTTATGCATAAATTGAAAATTATTGCCCGACTAAAAAGTTGATAACAACATGAAGATTCTTGTACTTTTGAAGACAAAAGAACTTTTAATGTAGTGTTATTTAAAATGGAATAAACCAAAGCTGGAGTTGAAAATAATAATTTTAAAGCCATATAAAATCAGCATTAGTCCAAATCAATGCAGCTTGACATTTCCTTATTGGACAAGAAACTAAAATGAATTATGTCAACTCAATTAAATCAATAGTAAAAAAACAAACTTGAAGCTAAGTAACAGGAAAATAAAAAATAGTTCTTCTTACCGAAGTATATTTGGTACATACGGGGTGAATCAACGTGGCATCTACGGGGTGCTCGAACATCCATTGATTCTCAAAAATTTTTAGTGTATTTATATAGAAAATATACAAAAATTGCATAAATATAAAGATAAGCACCAAGTGAACAAGAAATTTTATGTGTATTTTAGTTCTCATTGCCTTCCTAAGGAGTCAGATGAGCGTCAACGGTCTTTAAATTTTGGATCCGCCATGGGTACATAGAAAAGTTACATTCATATGTAATTATGAATTTTTATCTATTATTATAATATTGTATTATTATATTGAATATTAATTAATTAGGAAAAGTACAATTACGATCCTTGAGAGTACTTCTGCCGTCGTAAAAAGAATACAAAAGTTTGATAATACAATACAAAAGTTGGGCCATATAATTATTTTTGATAAATTTCCATTTTTGTCTATTTATTTATGTTTGTTTTTTCTTTACGACTCTCTCAATTAACAGAGTGAAATAAAAAAAATTAAAAAAATATTATTTTAAAAGAACAAGAGGAATTAAAGTTTATTTTTCATATAGTCTATTTTTAACCTTATGGATTCTAAATTTTATAATTACGATTTCAAATGTAAACATCTAAGTCCTAAATTTAATATTTGAATAGATTTAATAAACTTTTTGATATAAATACGCTATTTGAACAAAAGTTATTCATCGATTAAATTTGCATCCGAACTTCTAGCTCTGCCCCTGATTTGATTGCTGCCTTATTAGGAGTATTAGAGAAAGGAAAAGTACCAAAGGTTTTCGGTGTTTACACCTTTCTAGTTATTTAGAATCTAAAAAAAATCTATTACTTGAGTTTTCAGTAATTTCGAATTTATTAGATTAATTTCGAATTGGATGTTATTCTTTTTAAAAGATATTTAATGAAAATAATTTGATAAGACATATGTTTCTAGTGGCTCATATAAGTTGTTAAATAGTCCCAATCATGGGGGAACACACATGTATATATGGTTGGTCATAAATACAATTAAATTTGTGCCCACACTCTTCCAATTTGAATGTTTCTCATTATTCATTCCAAATTTCCAATTGCGTTTCGATACATTGAAATTAATTGTGATTCTGATTGATGGCTCAATCATCGCAATATTATCAGTGTAATTCTACAAATAAAATTTAAAAAAATTAATACATACATATTAGCCTTACTCCTATTTTGATTGATGTTCATTAACAAAGATAAAGTGCTAAAGTATCACGATATTTATTTAAAAAATTGTGTTTATAAATATTTAGGGTTAGTATAGGTACAATGAAGATCAAGGATAAAAAAAAGGTAAAGTGCAATTAAAGATTAAAACAAAGATAATTATTGTTCAATATCTTTGGTTGATTTTATTTGCAAAATAACCTATAAATATATAAAATATATATTTATATACACAAAAATATATAAGTATATAGGTTTTATGTATTTTGCGTGCGCCTATAAATAAGAATAGTCGAGGGGCCAAAAAATGAACAAAATCCATTTAATGATATATGTAAATACAACAATGATACTACTCAATATACCAGGGAAAGTTTATTAAGATCTTCTTCCATGCATGCAGTACCGAAGTCAGAATTTTAATTTAGGTGATTCAAAATTTGAAGTAAATATATGAAATTGCAGAAGAAAGTTCGACATCTACGATATGTATATAAAAAATTATTTAACTATATATAAATAATATAATTTTTTACCAAAAAAGATTCGAATAAACCTCTAACTAATAGGTGGATCCGCCCCCGGATGCATGGTTCTTTTGTTATATAGCACTTTTTTGGTTTCATTGGCAAAGTCTTTGAAATATTTTTTTCCTCTTACTTTACTTTTCTTAAACAAATAGGTAGAATTTTTCTGGAAGGAAAATAGTAAAGCCACCTAAAACGGAAGAAAATTATAAAATAAAGAAATGGTGGGGAAAAGACAAATATTTGATAGCTAGAGTTCTTCATCAATTTGATACTTACATATAAATATTTAAATACTTATTGATTGGTGATATAATAAAAATGATAATTGAATTTTATTCTATGTTAAAAGTCAATGATAGTCTTAAGTAATTCTTTTTTATAGAATCAGTGCACGTGCATATTCTCTTACATATGGAAGGCTAGCGAAGTAACTAAAGCAGATAGTTGATGGACGACAGGTCTGTTTCAGCTGCTCGCCTAAGCAGACAACTGCTCATTGACGTGTCTATTTCAGCTGTCTGATTTTAAAATTTTTTATTGTTGAAATTAATCTATCGGCTTAATTAGAAAGCTACGAAAAAACTTAATCTATCGGCTTAATTAGAAAGCTACGAAAAAACTATCATGAATCTATACAAGTAATAAAAAATATACTATAGATCATGATATTTGTCTGAAGCTATGATAAAAATTACCATGAATATATATAGGGCTAGCGAAACAGCTGAAGCAGGCAGCTGGTGGAAGCAGGCATTTGGTGGACGACATGCCTGCTTCAGATGCTTGCTTAAGCAGGCAGCTGCCCATTGACGTGTCTGCTTCAGCTGTCTGATTTTAAACTTTTTGATTATTGAAATCAAACTATCGGCTTAATTAGGAAAGTTACATAAAAATTATCAATCTATATAAGTATAAAAAATATACTATAGATCAAGATATTTGTCTGAAGCTACGATAAAAAATTGCCATGAATCTTGATAAGTATAAAAATTACTATAGATCACATAAAAGAGGACAAAAAGAAAATAACATGTATTATTTATTTAGGAAACTATGTAAAAATTACCATATATCTATTGATTTTAAAAATATTTAAAAATTGATTAGGGGACAAAAGAAATAACATGTATTATTTCATTAGTACTACGTAAAAATTACCATGAATCTGCATAATTAACAATGTCACATAAAAGGAGACAAAAAGGAAATAACATGTATTATTTAATTAGGAAACTACATAAAAATTACCATAAATCTATTGATTTTAAAAAAGTTTAAAAAATAATTATAAAAAGGGATATATAAGAAATAAAATCTATTATTTAATTAGAAAACTACGTAAAAATTACCATAAATCTGCATAATTAACAATAGTAATATATCTAACTGAAAAATAATATTAAAATTTAATTGACTTTCTAAATTATATCTATATCACAGGAATTGAGACAAAAATAACAAATATTGGATTCGCGTTGGTGCGGGCGCCGACATCTAGTATATATATAGGCTAAGGAAGCAGCTGAAGCAGACATTGTTGGACGACATGCCTGCTTCAGCTGCTTGCTTAAGCAGACAACTGTCGATCGACATGTCTGCTTCAGCTGCTATAAAAATATTTCTTAGATTTTTTAATTTAATCTTTTTAGGGTAGCTGCTACTTCAACTATGATTTTACAATACTAACCCTAATAAATAATTTTTCTAGTTGCTTCAACTATGATTTCACTATATCACCCCAATCAACTATTTTAAGTTAAGTAAATATTGAAATTAGGATAAAACAAATTTCTCTTTAAACTGGATAAATAAAATTAAATAACTATTTTAATATCTTCCCGTTGCCTGCTTCAGCTATTTGCTTAAACAGATAGCTGCCGATCAACGTGTCTACTTCAACTGCTATAAAAAATATTTTTTAGAATTTTTAATTTATTCTTTTTAAGGTAGTTGCTTACTTCAACTATTATCTTGCAATATTACCCTTAATAAATAATTTTTCGAGTTGCTTCAACTATAATTTCACTATATCACCCAATCAGTTATTTTAAGTTAAGTAAATATTGAAATTAGGATAAAATAAATTTCTCTTCAAACATGCCAAATAAAATTAAATAACTATTTTAATATCTTTTCATGATTTTTTAATTGAAATTTGGAGCCAGGGACTCATTTTATTGTAAAAAATATCCGTATCAACATAAAAACATCTGAAAATTGAAAAGATCCAAACATAAGATCCATAAACCCCTTCCTTATGAGTTAAGTATGTCTTCGTAGATCCCTTAGCTGTCCGCACTCTCACACTTTCCAAAATGACCTCGAACCTTCCACTCTGGAGAGCCTTGTCATCTTCTTTATCATCATCCATGGATTCCGTGCTTCTTTGGATACGCCTCTTCCACTTGCCATCACTAAGAGAAAGTTCTTCCATCCTTTTCCTCTTTCTGTTTTTTGGAACCTTAGCAGGTTCCCTTCATCTTCTGTTCCATCAAATCTCCAGGTAGATCTCTCATCATCCGCATCTTTACTTAGAAAGGCGCTAACTTTTCCATCATCATCCGTATCCAGTAGATTGAAGATCCAAATTAGAGATTTTCCTTGGTATTTATTCCCTCTTGTTTGTGTTAATGTATCCACTATCCTCTGATTTTCCAAATCCCTCCGGGTATAAGGATGTTGATAAGGATCATTCAACCTAGCTTGATGCCACGTCGATGTACATGTCATTTTTTGGGACAACTGCTTTTGTAAATCTACATAGCACCTTTTTTGTACTTTCACAGTCACCCCTGACCCCTTAGGTTTATTTTTTGTGAATATCTCCAGCTGTGAAAATTCTTCTAACTATATAGTTGTGCTAGTCTTATCTCCTATATGTATGCCATGTCTGCTATGTAATACCCATGAAGACTTGTAACTTCTTTGTTGCATATGTCATAATGATCTCTGGATGTCATTGTGTAAACCTGTCAGCATGTATGTTAATTTTCCTAGTTCTAATCCTGAGAGAAGACACTTGAGCTTTGTCCAAGTTGATTATTACCCTGCATGCCCTAGGCAGTTGTTGAAACGAAGAATACTATATATCCCCATTCACATCTAAAGCTAGGTTAGCCAATATGTCTGCGAGCTGATTAGCTTCCCTGTATGTGTGCTTGAAAATAATGGTCTTGTTTGCTACAATCTGCTGAATTTGCTCAATATCTCCCTTTATATTCGAAGGAATCCTCCATTCTTTTAGAATAATTTTCTGTAAGACTAGTAAATCAGTCTCCACTATGATATTATGTCTCCCAGATGATAGACAATACTACAGTCCCTGTAGCATTGCTTTAGTTTCAGCCTCTATATTTGACATCTCCCCAAGTATTTTTGCTTTTGCATATAAGATATTTCCTTGATAATTTCTTATGCAGAAGGAAAATGGGTTATGCTCAGGATTTCCTCTACAAGCACTATCAACATTACATTTTGTCCATCCCTCCTCTGGTAGCTCCCAAGTAACTGGCAAGCAATATAGTATTGGTCTGTAATTTTGCAATATCATCAGAATTTCAGCCCGATCCCATGGACTGAATATCCATGAGAATCTATTTTTAACAAATAGATAGACTATTTGCTGGCATTGATATGTAAGCCTTTGGAAGCTTACTTCATATCCATGTTTCCTAGCATTCCTTCTCTTTCATAGCTACCACATTATCACCATAGGAATAACCTTGAAGACTATTTGCAGCTTAGGGTTAGGCTGTTTTTCCCACCATTTAATGATCATCTGCTGCAGCTGAAGTCCCTCTATTGCAATTCCTGCAAGAAGCAAAAAACTTCCATAGCTTTTGGGCTATGGGAGATGTTAGAAAACATGTGTCACGGTTTCCTGCTGATACTCTTCACAACAGTGACACCTTGACACCACACTGATATACATTCTTTGCAAATTGTCATCAGTAGGCAATCTTCTCTTCCACAACTTCCGTTGAAAAAAACTGATTTTGAAAGGAAGTCCTTTCACCCAAACACAGTCCATCCATTCCAGCCTTTGCCTCCTTACTCTCATTATGTCATAGGCTGATTTAGTAGTAAATCTTCCATCATTACTTGGCATCCATATTAGACATCACTCAATTCATGCCCAATTGCGAGGTTAAATGACTGAGTAATATAGTTGACCATTTCGTCAGATATCAGCCCCTGCAATCTCTGCACATCCCATCTTCCTTCTGATATAAACTTTCTTACCTCCTAATCCCGTTTCCCTCCATTTTCATAAGTAAAATACGTAGCTCTTTGTTTTGTCCATTTATCCATCCAAAGGCTAGAATTTTCAGCTTGTAATGTCATCCAATTTCATGCTCCAAATCCTCTCTAATAGGAACCTTTTTTTTCCACCTGTGATCCCCATGAGCTCTAGCTATGCATGGGTGATCCTTCTTACAATACTTATTCCACATGTAGTAGCTCTAGATTGAGTTTTTGGAGTTTCTAAAGATCCACCATAGTGTTGCAAATAAAGCTCTTGAAAGATCATTCAAAGACCTTAACCCAATTCCACCTTCCTCCTTTGGTAGGCATAAATCCTCCCATTTTACCCAGTATTTGCCCTTAACTCTACCAAATTTACTCTAGAAAAAAGATAAGAATATCTGATTAATCTGTATTTTCTTTGGTGGATTCAGTACAAATAATAGAAATAGAAGCATTGATTTAGGACATGATTCACCAATTTAAACTTACCACCAAATGTCAGAAACTTATTGTGCCAGCTTCCAACTCTTCTTGCTATCTTCCTCAGCAACTCCTCAAAGTGAATCCATATAGGATCGGACATCCCAGATATGTAAAAGGGAAAATTCTTATTCTAATTCCAGTCAGTCTTTTTACCCTCATACCAACCCCTAATAAGGCATTCTCATGAATGTAAAAGAAACTTTTGTTCTTATTGATCATTTGCCCAGAAACCTGCTCATACTAATGCAACACAACCATCATTCTACCAATTGAATACTTGTCCCAAGATCCAAAAAGGATGGTGTCATATCCATAGGATAGATGATTAATTTGTGAGCTCCACTTGGGCAACTCAAATCCCACAAATTTTTCATCATGATATAAATTATTAAGGCTTCTAGACATCACCTCTGCTACAATGATAAATAAAATAGGAGATAGAGGGTCTCCTTGTTTAACCCCCCTTAGAGGACTAAAAAAAACCATAAGATTGTCCATTAATCGAAACTGAATACCAATTACTGCTCACTAGTCTCCAGATCATATCAATCATGGTCTCTGAAAAACCAAATTTTCTCAGCACCTTTGTCAAAAAGATCCATGAAACTCTGTCATATACTTTTGACATATCTAATTTCACCACCATATTATATTTTGCATTCCTCTTCCCAATATCCCTTATGATCTCCTGGGCAAGCAAGACATTCTCAGAGTTACTCCCCCCCCCCCCCCGATAAATCTAGTTTGGTTAGGGGATATGAGTTGAGGGATAATAGTGAAAATTTTCTCTAGAATCAACCTCAAAAAGATTTTATTCACAAAATTACTCAAACTAATAGGTCTTTGATCCCCCATATATTTTACAATCTTTTTTTTTTTTTGGAATTAAGACCAAGATAGTATGAGTAATTTACCTTGGAAGGGAAAATCCACAAAAGAAAGCCCTGACCATCATAGTCACATCTTCACCAACAATCTCCCAACATTGCTGATAAAACATACCAGAGAAACCATCCGGGCCATTAGCACTATCCCTATTCATAAGGAATACCACCCTTTTCGCCTCCTCTACATTTGAAATCTTTCCAAACTATTCATTAAGCTCCGCAGTAACAAGGTTTGGAATGCAATCAAGCATATTATAATCTTCTACCAAATTATCCTCAGTAAACTGTATCTCATAGAAGGAAACAGCCTCCGCTCCAATATTACCCCCCATGGTGATAATATCTCCCTGCTCCATTTGGATTTCAGAAATATTTAGCTTTTTCCTCCTCCTAATGACATAGGAGTGAAAAAATTTGGTATTTCTATCATCTTCTCCAAACCATTTCATTACTGCCTTTTGCTTCCAGAAATCTTCTTCATACAGATTGTATTTTCTGAGTTTTGCATTCACCCTATTTAGCTCCTCGCTGCTATCTGGGATTGGATATATCTCCAATTGGGCCTCCTTAATGCGCACCTGTTCTTCCAAGTCCACCACCTTTCTGAAGACATCTCCAAAGGTTGATTTACTCCATATAACCAGAGCTTTTTTCACCCTCTTCAATCTATAGTGAAATACAGAAAATGGGTCCCCAGTGAAGTCAGTCTTCCAATTATCTTCCATTACCTGTTTAAAGCTATCTTTTCTGACTCAAAAATTCAGAAACTTGAACGACCTTTGCACTGGTTCTTCCATAGTGTTGCACACCACATGAATAGGGGCATGGTCAGAGCCTTATCTAATTAGGTGATGCACTTTACTTGAGGATAGAATTTGTAAGGACCCTGTCAAGTCTCTTAAACATACACTCCTCCCCAACTCTCCTATTCCACCATGTAAAGCTGCCACCTTTATGTTTCAGTTTTGTTAGAGCACAACTAGCAATGCAGTTTGAAAAATCTTGCCCCTCTGCATTAGTAAATTGCAACCTGCCTTGTTTCTCCTCTTCATACAAAATAACATTAAAATCACCTCCTATCAACCAAGGTTCCTGTAGAGAACACCTAATATCCTGCAATTCTTACCATAGATCTAAACGTTCTATGGCAAGACATCTAGCATACACTGTCGTAACTCTAAAGTACCTCTGATTGTTCAAAAATTTCACCGTATCTTCTTGTTCTAAATCCCTGATCTCCTGTTGTACCCAATCCTCCATCCAGAAGATCCATATCTTTGACGAGCTATTACAATATGCATTATGAAAACCAAGCCTCCTTTTATACATTTTCAATTCTTCAGTAGCCTGAAATGGTTCGATAATTGCTATGAAAGAGTAGTAATTTCTTCTATTTAAGTCCATTAGCCTCTCAAATGACTTTTGAGACTTTATGGACCTAATATTCCAAAAAAAAACACTTTCTCTATCATTAATTACTGTTAGTATATATATCTCTATTCCTTGTTCTGACTTGTAATGAGACTTTAGGATGTCCTTTTTTGGCAGTACCTCTCAAGGATTGTACCTGTCTAGGCGACAAGTCCCCATCTTTAGTGACAACAGACACATTAGCATTGATATCCCCATCTTCATCATTCTCCCTAATCCTTTGCTTGTCCTAGGGTGCCACTTCATGTATATTTGGTGGATCCTCTTCATTAAATAATTTCTCATTCCCCAAAACTCTGTCCACAACCTTGTTCGGACAGTTATGGATTGACATTTGACTGTCAGCCTTAGTGTCAATTTCCTTGTTGGTGGAGCCAACATCAGGAACCTTCTCAGTATGATCAGCCTCCACCTCAATAGCTTTCTATTTACCGTTGGTGGTATTATCCATTTCCCTTCTCGATTCCTTGTGAATAGCTTGTGATGCACTACTCACTGCATTGTCCTCCTTCTGTTGCATATCATAGTTAACATTGTGATCATTTCCAACTTGTGTTTCTTGCTTTTTATTCCCAAACTTCTCTTGTACCCATTTTTTCGTATTAACCTTCTCCATTTTTCCATCCCCCTCCTTATTTTTACCCAGATCCTCCACTACTCCATCTTTTAATGCCTCAAATTGATTATTTGTTTGAACTACCCTCTTCCCTGTTGCCTTCCATGTGTTTGGCTGCCTACCCTTCCCATTTTGCCACATATTATTATCTCTCTTTTTATTCCCGATGTCCTTGTCTTGTTTCTTTTCCCCTCGATTTTTGTCGTTGGAGCATCACCTTTTGTCCCCCCCCCCCCCTTCTTCATTGTGCCTTTCCTCCCATGTTTCCTCTTTTTTCCTTGGATACAACTCCGGATGTAATACATAGCATTCATGCTCGTTGTGGCCCTGGAATTTATAATTATTGCAATATTCAGGGAGATGATCATAATTAATATTTACTCATTTTTCAATAATTTCCCCAGTCTTCTTCCTTAGATCCACATTGATCATTTTAGGAAAATCCTTTAAAAGATCAAATTTCATCTTAACCCTCGCACAACTAGGCCTTGTTTGGTTTTTCGTCGCCAAATTCACTTGTAGTAGTTTCCCCACTACCGCCGCTAGAGAGAGAATACAACCTTTTTACCAAAGAAATTAGGAGGCAGTGATGGCTATCGTAGTTTCCTCCTCTGTACTAAAGAGAGGATTCCACTTAAGCGTCCTCATCGTATCTGTCCAATTTCTATGTGTGATATAGAAAGCTGGTTTGGATGGATCTTCGCAATGCAGGGGACCTTCGCAACTAGTGCGTATATATGGGTTGAATGATAGCGTTGTCTAAGAACTAAAGTTGTGAGGTCCATAGGCGCCATAATGAACAATACGTATCATAAGCTATATATATAATTTGTGAAGTCATCGGTGTAACTTTGTCTAATTTCCTCCAAATATATATTTTCTTTATCATCCTAAATCCTTTAGATGAACACTTAACTTATTATCACTTCATGTATTTATTTTCTACTAATTATAACGGAAGATATATGTGCAACACATGTGTGTATAGCTTTTCCTTTCTTCCCATGTCCATTATTCTCTCTAAGATTCTGATTAATTCAAATTCATCAGCGTAAGACTTATTACATGTGTCAGATGACATTCTCTATCAGAATCTTTTGTTTCATTCCGAGGGCTAATAAAACTTGAGACTCTTGATTATGGGCGAAGAAATTCAATCCAACAACAGCGATAATCTAGTATGATCCCATAAGTGTGATCTATAGATGATGAACTATATATACACCTTACCTCTACCTTTAGTTTATAGTATAGAAAATTTCATTCCAAAAGATCCCGACTCAAGAAAAGAGAAGAATTCAATCCATATGACCATAATTTTTAGTGGTGAAACAAAAAGTTCCTATCAGAGCTAGGGAATAAAACCTAAAATTTTGGAAACTTTAAGTTTCCTTGCTAATGCTTTGAAGAAATATAAAGAGAAATAAATGACATGACTAAGCAAGTGGGAAGTGATGTTCAATTAATTAATCATATAAGGACTCCATACTTTGAATCCCTGTTTGATGGTGCCAAGTGCCAACACCCTTTTAACAATCAGCACAAGTTGTACTTTCTCCATCCTATTTTAATGGTTATGATTAAAAAAAAATTAATAAGTGTTATTTAATTAATATATTCATTATAAATAATTAAAATAATTAATGCTAAGAGCAAAATAAGAAAAAAAAAAAATTATTTTCAATTTCTCTTGAACTTGCATGTATATAGACAACATACATAATCATAAATTTTAATTAATTAGATATAAAACTGATTCTTATCTCTTAAGGTGTGAGTGTGTCCATGAATGAAACCATCAAGCATGGGCACAAAACGTAAGGATGGTCGATTTTTTTTATGGAAAAAGTGTAAATTTAAGAAAATTGATTAATATTTGGTGAAGAGGATCTCAAAATTGTATTTTTAAATATTCCAACAACTTACTGCACCAATATATTTTTTACTAAGAGTTATCGCAATAGTGATCCCTCGTTTATTTAGCATTTTTAATTATACATACATTTGATTCAGCATTTTGACCTTAAATTACATACTAAAATGTAAATTGTCAATTGCAGTACCAATTCCTAGATAGAATTTGATGAAGCCAACAAAAAAACTGAAAATACTGACCTCAAAATTATCGACTTGTAATTGTCAACTTTTGGAAATCGATATTATTAAATAAAAAAACTTAAAGAAAATCGACTTCAGAAAGTTAATTCTTGTGCAAAAAGATGGGAAAACAACACATTACTCTAAAATTTTGGAAAAATGCTCTATATGTTGAGGGCATTGGAGATTCTTTAGAGTAGTCTCATCTACTTCAACCCTTCCATATCCCGGCTATTTTCCTTTTATCGCTTATACTCTCATTCTAGTGCTAGCTTGAATTGTATGGATCCACTTTGTATTTCCCTAACAAAGTATTTCTTCACATGTCAAGGGGTTGCAATGATATAACTATTGAACCAGGACAACTGAACTCACACAAGGTGTCTCATTTGAGCAAATATTTGAAGTATTCATACAACATGCATATCATATATTCAAATACATCTCCAACAAAGTACAAGCAGTAACCCGTTTTGACTACCAAAACATAGAGTGAACAGCCTGCACTTTCTTAGCCACCGTTAAGTGGAAACTAAGGAAATCTATTTCTTTTGTGGATTAGAGATAGGTTATCAATTTCTAACAGGGAAATACAGATACTTTCGACTAAGAAAAGAGAGAGAGGAAACGCTCAAAAGTAAAAAACTAGGTAAATACTCCAAAAACCAGCAACCACAACAATCAAAACTGTCTAATTAATACAAAAACATAGTAGGGATCAGGAGAGGAGAAATAAGTTATTGCATTGGACAAGTCACCATGGAACAAGCGGTTTCTACCAGCTCCTCAAAGTTCTACAATAAAAACTCCTCCCACACAATCCAAGATTATATACACTCATGTTCCGGAATGGTGGCAAAAATACAGCACAAGATGGGGAAGATCTCAGCACTTGGTAGTTTACAAAGGCCTCGAAAGGGTACAACTGTTCGCCAAGTCACTCCTGGAATGTCCTATTCAAGGCTGTTAGTGCAAGTAAGTAGCTGTGATAAACCAGACGAAATCAAGTTAGATGAATCTTATGCAACCTCAGGTGATATAACATTTCAATCACGAAATTACTGTGCTACATGTTTCCTTGTCTCGCAAAATCACCTACAACAGAAGCAAGCCCTGAAATGCTCTCTTCAGGAACCACATCTATTCTCAGTGTGCAAGGCAAAACTCTGTTATCGTTGCAGCACAAAGCAGCGGCATGAAGACCAAATATGCAATTACAACCACAAGAACGCACCCCTATCTTCTAAAGGATCTTGTCACTTTGTTCATAGCTTCTAGGCCACAGCAAGTCAAAATCTTTAGGGAGATGTTTTCCAGTCAAACTGAAGGTTATTGAAACCATTGACTGCTCCTAGACCACTAAGTAGCTGGTTCCCCAAATCTTGTTGCTGCTGAGTCATACTTTGCTCTCGTGACATTGGCATGCCTACTCTTCCATTCATAGACATGGAATTATTACCTAATGCAGCCCGAATTCCATTGACCATTGCAGCCTGGTTCAGTCCATTGCCCATGTTCCCATATCCTGGGCCCATACCTATATTAGCATTTACTGTCCCATTCCCAACAAGGCAGCTGCTTCCATTAAGAATGGAATTATTAGCAGTTGCTATCATCCCATTTACACTTTTCATATCATTGCCCATCGTACCACCACCGAGGCCGCCGCCGCCAAGTTGGGAAGACATCATCATTTCATGTATGATCTTTTGTACAGAACTTTGAGAGTCATTAGCATCAATATCACCAGAAAGAGTGGGCTGATGCATTGATATATTTGGGGAATTGGCAGAATTCACATGTGATCCTGATGATAAGCCACCATGTGAAGTTTGTGGTGGATTGTTTGATGAACACGGTGTTGGAGATTGAAATGTGGACGAGTTTGGTTGAGACTGTGGCATTGTATTTGAAGAACTTGGTGAAGGCATTTGAACAGCATTTCCTGCATAAGGGCTGTTCGCACCGTTTCCTGCATAAGGACTGCTAACACTATTCATTGGAGCCTGTTGCCTAGAGTTCATGGAATTTTGGTGCAGTAGCCGAGCAACAGTACTATTAGACGAAGTAACAGATGACTGGTTCAAAGAGTTGTTTACACTCGGAATGCCATTACTGGAAGCAAGCTGCATTGCACCAGCCTGGACAGAGCTCTCGTGGTTTGAGTTCTGACTGGCCGCCTGTTGTTGTTGCTGCTGTTGCTGAGACTGTGATTGTGTCTGCTGCTGCTGCTGAGACTGTGATTGTGTCTGCTGCTGCTGCTGCTGCTGCTGCTGCTGAGACTGATCCTCAGATGGTTGCACTGCACCATGTCCCCCACCCGATGAACCATTTCTACGAGGAAACTTAGCCAAGCTCTCTGGAAATGCCAAATTTCAAGCACAATTGTAAGGTTTAAAGAACTGCTTCAACCCCAACACGCATGTGGTACTCACAGGGTTGACTTCTTACACTACAAACCCACTATTTTACATTCGGCAAGTTAAATGCACAGAGAATAGAATCTGCATTGACACAGTCAGTTTGGACTTTTTTTTCACTTGTACATTAGCTAGGTAATTACCAGTTTCAACCTCAAAAAGCAATTTCATCATCATTCGTGAAAATTTAACGTCAGATGATAACATTCATGCCATGTGATGAGTACCGATCATATCCTAATCTCTAAACCGTCGAACTAAGGAAAAAAATAGCCCCTGCAACTTCACTTTTGACTTTGAGATTAACTGGTGGGTATAGAAAACCTTAAATTAGCGGCAGATACAATTAGAAACATAAACAAGCAGAACTTACCCATAGGCCCTGTTCTTGTCTCTCTGCTGTAGTCGATCAAATCTTTCATGCTATTGACCACTTCCGATATCTGCAATTGCACCAGCAGTACGCAGGAAATTATAAATTATATCCCCTAAGACTGCTAACTGAAGGGAAGATTAAACTACGAGATGATTACATCAGAAAAGTTAATCATTTGAATGCACCACGCATGCAACTTTTGGTCAGATTATCTTCATTTTGAAAATGACACTGGGAAAAAGTCAAGGCCTAGGTGCTTAACACTTGAAAAGGTAAAAAGATAGGGAAACTGTTTAACTAGAAGTTATCTTGTACAACTAGACCCTTTATGACCCACCCAAATAAAATTGTAGAGATGGTATAATCTCTGAAATTTTAAGGGACAATTACGTTAGGAATCTCTATCCCAAGAGTAGGCCAAAATAAGTTCCAGCTACTTCATACATCGATCAGAGTTACCAGCAGGAATTTCTAATACTGACACAAGAACAATGGTTAACATCTCTAAACTGCTACCTGCTACAAAATCTGGATTTTGGCCTTCATTTCCAACTTTACTTTGAATTCCATAGGGAAAAAAACAGATTCAAAAGAATAGGGGCGAAGAGGATTACGAAGTTGGGTAAAACTGGTTGAGACAGATAATGCGCACAGAACAGTTAAACCATAACCTGGTAGGGAAGTTATAAACTCGAACAGAAGCAAATATTTCAAACAAATTGTAATGATATCCACATTGATATGAGCGTATTATCTCCAAACAACTCCAAAAAAAAGGACCAAAATAAGACCCATCCAGCATGAGAATAACATGCACACCTGAAGGCATCGCACGTATCTCTTTGTATACCCTAAATCATTTACCAATGGAACTTCCAAAGCTTTTGCCAACTGACGAGCTGAGGCAACAAACCTGAACAAAAATGAGAAAAATCTCAGGTGATATTACTTAAACCAGAAATCTAAAAAAAGATAGATGATCATTAACAAATAGAGAAACATAGAATCATTTTCTAGATTATAGAACCTGTTTTCATGATTTTACCCCTTATATACAGATTGTTCCGGATTATGATTGGCGGTATTAAAAGGGTATGAGGTAGACCTAAAATCATATGGAGAGGAGTAACATCAAAAGCTTGCAAATTTCTCGATTCCATGCAGACTTAATTAGGAGAGAGCATAATGGAAGCAAATGATCCAAATAGGTGACAATGTCGCGTTAGGATTAAGGTTAGTTATTGTTGCGACATTTATATCATATCTGACGTTTATCAACAGTCGTTAGCCAAGTTAGTGGGCGGTATTGCAATGGAAGAAAAATTGTGAATTAACAACCTCAAGATTTAACGAAATCCTAATTTGCGTTGAAAATATTATTATTTATAAGCATAGTAGTATCAGATGATTGATAGAGTCGAATGATTACAGAGGATTGGCATTAACAAGGGAGAACCAATCTTATTCAGCTTTAAGTTGTTGCATAGATTAATTATGCCTTGCCTGTTCGTAGTTATGACATAAAAAGCGCATGCACATAACACCTCCCCTCAACTTGCCCCTTCACCCACCATTACATACAGCTCCCCAAATTTATGTAGCTCTGCTGTTGAACTAGATGTGATCCTCATTATTCTATTGGAAGCTCCAACACATCATAGAACCTGAATGGCTCCCCCACACACAAACCCGCTTTTCCAAGTCGTCAAACATGTGAGGAAGATCAGTGAGAAGCTTGATGAACTTCTTTGTATTGTATAAGACTGACTTAAGTACTTAACCTCATTTATGATTGGCGACTGAGAAATAATCTCATTTCTGTTTGAATCTTGTAGACTCTGGAAAAAATGCATATCTATAGTCATACTGTGGAGACAAGAAGAGTGTGTGTGTAAGATCAGCATTTTGAAGCTGTGGAATCACATAGTATATTCACAAGTTTACTGTCGTAGTTGACTGACTACTTCAAGAGTATTTTTACTTCCCAAAAAAGTTCAAAGCCATTGTTTTCTTGTTTATCAGGAAATGGGAATTCGAGCTTTCAGAAAAAAGACATTCCCATTAGTTTAATCGAGACATTATCAAACAAAACTACAATTCAGTTCCGCATCCAAATATATCAAACTGTGGGTTATCAACTAGATATTCATATTTATGTTTCTAGGAACAAATGAGCTTCCAAGGACTAGATAGCAGGACCAATGGTAGCACTCCACAACGTTAAAATTTGAGCTAAATCTGCTAACAGCCCTACATACAACTAAAACAAACACTCCCTCTGTTTAAATTTGTTTGTCTAGTTTTGACTTGACATGAAGATTAAGAAAGTAAAAAGACTTTTGAATTTTGCAGTCTTAAACTAAATATGTGTAGAATATACTCAAATGTCCTTTAATCTTATGATTTTAAACATACCACGTGGAAAGTTGGAATCAGAAAGTCGCCAAAAAAAGGAAAGAGGCATTCTTTTTTAAGCGGACTGAAAAGGAAGTAACATAAAAGATTATTTCACAGTAAATTCTGTATGAATTACAACCATAGTAGGATAAAGCACTAATAGGATAACTGAGTGGTCAAAACTCGCATCCTTAACATCCTAAGTCCCAAGTTAAGTCTGTGAATAATGATTTGTCAAATGGAAGTACCAGTGCGGACCCCATCAAAGAAGCCCAATCTCTAGAGATACTAGTTTCAAGCTATCTAACACGTGAGACAAAACCCACCATTATTACCTACTTAAAAACTAGAGCACGCAATGCATCACTAAGAAAATAACTTTTCAACAGTGACATAGATGTGCTAAATCAAAATAGTTGGGGCCCATCATGAAAGACACAGCTCAACATAGTCAGCCCTAACATTTCGTATAAAACCCTGTACCATAAAATATCAGTGACTCACATATTACAGTTATTCTGCAACTCAGGAACTGATGCGGTAGATCCATTTTGGGTTGTGGCCTGGTATTTCTGAGCTGCAGCACCGAGTTGACTCACCTACATGTAAAAATCATAAAACTCAAATCACAAAGATGCAAAAGCCACTACATCCAAAATCTAAAGGCAACTTCATTTAGACAAGACAAACAATTTGCTCGAAGATGTGACAAACCACCATAGGAGTTAAAGATCTTTTTCTTTTCTTTTGTTTTTCTTTTTTAAAATCAGAGAAGTTAAAGCTCATTGAATAACAAGAACAAGAATATGAGAACTTTATAAAAACACATTCTGAAGAAAAATCTAATTAATCCTGTCTGGCAGTGAATTGGAAGGTGTAACAGAATAATAGTGAATTAAATGCTTCAAAAGTAACACGTCATCTAAATAATTAAAACTTTATGAGAAGATATTTCAACAATCCAACCAATATGAGGATCCACGTGCAAACATAATTAAAAAATGCAAAAGAAAAATCAAATCAAAGCTCTTATATGCATTTAAACTTGATAAAAAGTTGTGATGAAAAGGGAAAAAACATGCTTGGCAGGCAGTGTTTGAGATACATCTAACCTTGCAAGAGCAAAATCTTATTCATTTAATAGTATCTCACAAGACCACACTCATCAATTTCATCCGAAAGGAACGCTTAACAAATGAAGATCTCAATTGAATATCACATAGGTATGGTGTTCATTAAAAGCGCTTAAAGCATAGCGAGGCAAGGCGAGGCAAGGCGAGGCAACAGGTCAAGCGCTTCTGTTCCTTGGAGTAAAGGTGAAATCAGAAAAGTGCTCACTTCAACAAAAGAAGCGAGCAGCAAGACCGCTTTTGCGGAGAACTCGAGGTTTCCGGAGATTTCATAGAAATGAGGGTTAATTGTAGGTCTAATCTTAAAACAATTGCAACAGACTAAAGCATTTTCTTCACTGCTATTCTTCTCCTCGTGATTCTAGGGTTTCAAAGTACATTCTCTTCTCTTCTTCTCTTATCTTTCCCTTTGATTTTAACTTCTCTGTTTTCAATTTTTTCCTCATCTTCTTTTCTCCTTTGTTCTATATTCCTTTTCTCTTTTTTTTTATTTGCACCAGGTGAGTCTCTTAGAGCCCCGACTAATCCTGGGGGTGCACAGGCCCTTGGCAAGGAGTTTCCCGCAAGCGCACCACCGTTAATTCAGGCTTTACTCTTCTTCCCTTCCCTTCCCTTCCCTTCCCTTCCCTTCTCCTCATTTTTCATTTTTTCCTCTTTGATTTTCTCCTGCTTTATATTCCTTTTCTCTTCTCCACTTATTTCATTGTTTGTTCTCTTTCTCTTCTCCTCTGTTGGTTTACGTAGATATTTTCTGGTAACTTTTTTCTCCCTCTATTACTTATTATTTGATTTATGAATTGAAAGATTAGCTTAATATTATTTCTATTGAGTTCTTGGTTATTACTTATTTATCTATACAATTTTAATATTTTTTTCATTTTTTTATTAAATTGCTTCAATGTGTAAATAGTGCGCGCTCCGGTGAAGCAAGCCCTCGTCGTTTAGCTTAATATTATTTCTATTGAGTTCTTGGTTATTACTTATTTATCTATACAAATTTAATATTTTTTCATTTTTTTATTAAATTGCTTCAATGAGTAAATAGTGTGCACTCCGGTGAAGCAAGCCCTCGTCGTTTCTTTTCGATTCTTGCTTTTCAGAACACTGCATAGGTACTTGATAAATTGTTTCTGCTATCATATTAATGATAAAAGAAAGAATTTTTTTTTCTAAACCAGATTAGCAAACAGAAACATACAAGTCAGGTTAGAGCTGAACCATGAGTTCACATAGATCAAGATAAATTAGCGGTGAAAGCAACTTTGGTCAACCTGAGGTATCAACAATCTTCTAGGGATCAACTCCTCATGACGCCGAGCACAAAACTCCCAAGAGACTATCTGCCAAGTTGATAAAAAGGAAATCAGTATAAGAAAATAATAGACATTCGTCTGGACTGTGCCATGTCTTAGTAACTGATGGTTATTGAAACAAAATGCTATCAGCTCTTCAATTAACCTTCAGATCAGGTTGTGAAAACACTATTCGAAGCTGACCATCACGAACAACGCGAAGTTGCTCAAAAACACTCTCCTGAATTGCTTTTGCATAGTCTAGGACAATCTGTCCAGATGAATTCTGATATTCCCGAGGCATATCAACATAGAGTAGCTCTTCCAAAGTCCCACTTTCATATTTTATCTTGAAAAGTCTGGGCAAGACTTCAGCAGTCGCTTCTGAATGAACAAGTTGACAAACATCAGATGCCAATAAAGATTACACTGAGAAAGGACAACCAAATGGGTGCAGAAACTAAAAGTCAATAATGACTTTGTAAAGTCATGAAGAAGCATGAATTTTGTAGACAACAGAAAAGATATAAAACCAAACGAAACATACCAAACCCACGGCCTGGCTTGCGGTTGCATATTTCACAGTGCCATACATCCTGCAAATTATTATGATAGTGGTTACTTCTAATTATATACAAGGAAAAAGTTGGTCTGCAATGGAACTGCATAACAATTAAGCGATACGTCCAAAATAGTTACTATAGAAGCCGTACATGACTTGCTATAACCACAATTTTTCACTGAATAGATTTCTCTCATCGATTATGGAAAATTCATTACACTACCAACCTGAGGAAAAACTCCAGTAGTCTGCCGACCACTTCCATACATAGAGACACACCACTTTTTCTTCGCATTTGGAGCAAAGTACTCAACGACAAATTTTCTCCAGAACTCTATGTTATTGTCCTATAAAGTAAGTAGTGCAAATGTTAAATCATAAGGTTGTAGTCAAATAAAGGATCGAGATCATAGAAGCTGTGAGGCAGGGTACAGAGTGTTTTTGGCCACACAAGCTATAGTTGGCACAGTTATCTTACTTCAGGTCTGTGTTGCTGCTGATACAAATAATGAGTCAGCCGACGAGCACACATCCCAGGCTCATAAGCTGGTTTTACAGGAGACCTTATAGCATGATTCTGTGTTTGAAATTGTGGTTGAAGTGGGTTTCTCTGCTGAGGAAGACCCTTCAGGAGTTGCTGTTGTTGCTGCTGTTGCTGGAGTTGCATAAGCCTCTGCTGGTGGAAAAGCTGAGCCGCAGCAGCAGCTTGAGGGGACTGCTTGGACAAGTGAAGTAACTGCTGTTGTTGTTGCTGCTGCTGCTGTTGCTGATGTAGAAACAGAGAGGGTGACGAATGCTGTGGCTCCACCTTCACAGTGGTAAGGCCTCTCATACTTTGAATCTGCTGGGGCTCCTGCTTTACGGTTGCCAAGTTTCGCAGTGATTGCAACTGCTGTGGTGTTTGATCATTGGCCACCTGGGGCTCCTGTTTGACAGGTCCCACACTTCCTAATCCACCTCGTATGGATTGAAATTGATGCTGCTGTTGCTGAGTTTGAGAATTGCTAGGGGCAGAAAATTGCTGAAATTGTTGATTATGTTGGTAATTCTGGGAATCAAGCTGTTGGGACGGTGATTGGTCAGTTAACATCTGATTACCAGAAGGGCTAGGAAACCGCTGTCCCTGAATTTGACCTGGATTTGGATTTGCTGTCATGGCCGATGAGACAAAAGATGTTGAAGGAGTATTAAATCCTATACCATTTCCAGCACTGGACAGTGGATCAGACTCTGCCCCATTATCAACTCGTTGAGAGATTCCAGGTCCAGGAAGCCCTGGATTGTGACCACCATTTCCTAAGGACTGATGGAGCAGAGACGAAACATTTGGAGCATTCCCTAGCATATTCATGTTACCAAACTGGGTCCGAGGTGACACAATAGAAGGGAAACCACCCTGTGAAGGCATTCCACCCCCTTGACCACTCAACAACCCAGAATTTGATCGCAATAATGAAGGCGGAACAGGCTGAGAACCTCCAAGTGGATTAGGAGGTCCTGGAGGAACCATATTTTTATGAAATGATAACAATCTGCAAACACTTAACCAGCTATAGTATTCTAAAAGATATGAAGCCTAACGACACAGCTCTCAAGACTTAATACTAACTCTGAGAAAAGAACTACACAGAACAAACAGAACCTACAATATCAATTAGTTCATTTCCATTCCCGAATCAGAGCTACACATTCCAAATCCCCATTTTGAGTCAAAAAAAAAAAAGGAAGAACCCTCACTGCTGCATCTACCTAGTTGTGTATCATCAAGAAAACCTTGGAAATCACAGAATACCAAGTACGAGCTAAAAGCCTTAGCTCTTAACATCCTAAAACTCTTCTTTTTCTGCTCATGTAACTATCTTTATCCACTTTTCCAATCCACTCCTGCAAAAAGAACAAAATTTTATCAAATTGTGTCAAAAGTTCTTCCTTTCTTTAAAAAAAATCATAGATAAACTCAAATCTCAAAACAATACAATCGAAAAACAAACCTCACACTTCATCACTAATCACCAAGGAGAAGCAAGAAACCCACAAAAATTTACCCTAAAACTCAAAAAATTTACCCAGAAAAATTAAGCTACTGTTATTAAATTCAACACTAAAAAAATAAAATAACCATCGATTCATTACTGCATCTTCATTTGATCAAGCCCTAAATCAGCCAATAAAGTACAAAAAACAAGATCTACAGCTCAAATTATCTATAACACCTAGGGCACCAAGCTACAAAATTATACATAAATACACCCAAAAAGGCCCAAAAAAAAAGATTTACTTACCGAAGCACACACTCATAATCAACCATCTATATACATATATATTTATGTATCTATAGACATATACATACAGATAAGCATGTGTTACTCCGCCAAAGTTTCAGTTCTTCGCTTTGGAGTTGGCTTTTTCTAAGTGAAAAAAAAGAGTTTCAGCAAGAGAGAAAGAGAAGGAGAAGAGAAGAGGAGAGAGAAGAGTTTCTTCAAGTTTCTGCGCTGTCCTTTTTAGAGAGAGAAAGATAGAGAGAGAAAGCTAGAGAGAGAGTGTGTTCTTCTAGCGGACGTCAAAATTGTATTCCGTCGGATTGAATATTTTTTGCTTCATTCACTCACTTTTTCTCTTTCCCTTTTTTCTTCTTCTTCTCTCAATCAAATGAAGTCAAATCCTCTCTTCTACTTTCCCTGTAGGGTTGGGGAATGTTCAGGTGTACATGCATGTACATTATGGCAAGACTTCATGACCATGGATGTTTGTTTTATAACAAAGGATGGGATGCATCTGTATCATCATCATTAATTATTGGGATATCTATATCAATTTAATACATAATTTACTTTTATTTACATGTTTCTCTTCTTCTTTTTTAAGTTATCTAATACACATCATTTTTGCTATGTGTTTTATCTCATCATGTATAACATGTGTTTTATTAAGAACAGAAAAAGATCAAAATTGTTATACTGAGTATTCCCGTTCTGTCATCGGAATTATGTTCTTCATGTAGTATTTAGATCTTTCATTACATGATAGATCGATTTTTTTATTAAAAAACTACGTCCTCGAGCTCAAGGTTCAATTTCTTCTCAATAGTACCTTCACTGACTTTGATTTTACAAATAATTAAATTGGTTTCGTTAGAACAATGGAATCTTCTGCTCCCTCCAAAAACTCCATTACTTTAACCATCCTTAATGAGCTGAGGGTGTTTCTCTGAACTAATTGAAATAGACTACTTATACCTTTAGTTACATACATTTTAGGATTAAAAATACCTCATTATAATCTCAAGAGACCACAAATACCCCTCAAAAGTTAATAATAGTGACGTGGCAAGCTACATGGCACTAATTCGTCCACCTAAGCTTGTCAATTAGGATACCCACTAAATTTCCAATTTATCAACTAGGATCTCTCTCCCCTTGAACTTGTCTAAGTCCAGTTGTTGGTTAAAGGGCCATTGGTATTGCTTGTATGCGTGATGATGAGACAATGGTATTTAGAATTTTTCTCTGTCATTACATGAATTTTTCCTGCTCCACTTTTATTTTATTGAGTGAGATAAAAGATTGTACAACAAATAAATATAAAAGAATAAATAACTCACACATTCCTCAGAATTCTTATGTTTACCTCAAGTTCCATCGAGAGAGATAACCAATCCTTTGAAAATACAATCTCCATCTTCACCTAGACAAGTACATCCAGTAATTGGGGTGTGTCAAGACCATCCAAGATTGTCAAACTGCTCTCACATGTTATTTTTAATATGATTTAACGCGGCAATGTAATCGTCCTATAATTGCATTCGATAATCATAAACGATTTATGAAAAAATGAAGAATGGTGGAGGAAAAAAAATTATGTAACAACAAATAAGAATGTTAAATATCATTATCTCATCATCACTTCAGCAAGCAATACAAATGGCGCTTGAGCAATGGTTGAATTTAGACAAGCTCAAGGAAAGAAAGATATTTTTTTAGTTAAATTTTGGACTCAAGGTCCATTTATTAATAAATCAGCCTAGCTGGCCCAAACATAACAAGAGTCTGATCCGACCCAAAGTGACCATTTCAGCAAAAATACAATAACTCCTAGAAAGTTGGGTTTCCTAACTGTGCTACACCGTTTCCTAATTGTGCTACACCGTTTCCTTTTATTCCGCCTTTAGTGATATTTGATTTCCCTCCCTTTTCTAGTTTTCTTCTCGTGTTATTGTGGGTCATCAATGTTGTTCCTCTTCAAGAATTCTAGATGGAGCTTGCTAAGCATGCAGAAGTAAGCGTCCTTCTCCTCGTTATCTATTTCTTTTTGTTGTTCTTTTTGTCGTTCCTCTCTAATCTTCCTTTTCAGGTGTATAATTTAGTGGAAGAAACTGGCTCTTGTGTAGCTTTGTAGAGGGATATCATCCTACATGTTAGGTTTGTGGTTCTTTGTGAGTGACCTTTTTTCCTTCTCTTTTGATTTTTGCTCTTCTTTTCCTTGACCCCTTTATTTCTTTCGGGTTAAAGCAGCGAAGGAGGTTTCCAAGATGCTCCAAGTCTCCTTCTTCTTGAGCCCTCACCTAAATACATGTGCCTTGAAGTCAATCTGATTCCTAATCCCTCACTTTTTGCTGGTGTTTCTTTTTGTCTGCTAATCTATCTTAAGCACTTTATTATTCTCACATCTCTATAAATTAGCCTTAGTTATGGACTAACATGTAAATATGGTAGATGTGAGGCATTTGGTCTTTATGTACTCTCAGTTGCATGATTTACAGTGATGTTAATCTTTTTTGTTTGAATCTTGATGTTCAGTATTTCACTTTTGACAATGTTCAATATCCTTCTCCCCATGCTTTCTAGTTGATTAAAACTGTGAACTTGTGGCATATTCTCCTGGTTGATTGTTGTGTTTGTGATGAAGTCGGCTAACTGATTTGCTTATCTGAATATATGCTTTATTTGTACATTTGCTTGATGCATCATTTTCTTGATTTCCTCCACTTTGTCTATCACTTCCCAAGGAACTTGCCATATGCCTCTAATTATACATTTCATGACCAAAGAATTTGTTTCCATTTCAATGTGCCTGAAATTTTTATCGAGGAAATACTTAAGAGGTTTCCAAATAGCAGTTGCCTTAGCCTCCATGTTAGTTGCAATTCCAATCCTTTGACCTTCTCTATAAATCAGGTCACCGCTACTTTTTTTAAGATAGAAACCATAAGAACTTGGGCCTAGATTGCTTTTATTTTCTCCATCTGTGTTATATTTTGTCCAATCCTCTGCAGGGCGTTCCCATTTTACCATTAAGAAATGCAACATGGACTTGTATTCCCTGACCCTGTCATACATACTTTCCAGTGCACTTAATCTATGTTTATCGATGGAAAGTTTACCTCGATAAGGTGGTATAGAAAATCTCTTTTTCATGTCTTCTAGCATTTTTCTCTTCCATAGATCCCAAACAATGATAGTTGGAATGACTTTCAATATAGAGTGAAGCTTTGGAGTAGTCTCTATCTCCCACCATTGGAGTATTAGTTGTTCCAGCTGTAAGCTTCAATGTTTATCCCTACAACAGTAGCAAACTGTCTTCAAAGCCTTTGGGCAATGGGGACTGTTAGAAATAAATTCATTCCTTCATTATAACAATCACATTTGAAAACAATCTGGACTTTCATTTTTTTTAGATTATCATCTATGCAATTCGGCTTTTCCACAAGAAGAAGGATATCTTAAAAGGCAGGCCTTTCACCCACATTTGATCCTTCCATTGAAATTTCTCCTGGAGCTCCTCACATTTTGAAAAGCCGACTTCACAGTAAATATCCCTTTCACAGTTCCCATCTATCAAGCTTTAATGTTTTATTATTCCTTTCCTGGGTTAGCATTCTCAAGAATATGAGTGATCATGTCTAAGGATAGACAGTCCCTTAGCATGTTTGAATTCTAGCCTCTATTGCATTGGAAATTACCCATCTCGATTTCCTCTTCTTTAGCTATTTCCCCTTCTATGAAGTATAAGGCCTTTTGTCTGGTCCAGTTGTCAAATCAGAAGCTTGAGTTTCCTGATTTTAAATGTCGCCATATATTATGTTCAATTTCATCTCTAATCTATTACATTTTCCTCCAAACATGTGATCCTTTGCTAGGGTTATGGTTTGGTGAAGTTTCTTGCAATATTTGTTTCCCATGAACTTGCCCCACAAAGAGTTATCGGTTGTTTTGGAGCTCTATCATAATTTTGCAACCAGAGCTTTGGATACTTGATATAATGATCTGAATCTCAATCTACCTTCTTCTTTTGGGTAAAACATATCCTCTCATGATACCTAATACTTTCCTTTAACACCACCAGTACTTCCCTAGAAGAACTTTGCAAAAATTTGATGAATCTGCTCGATTACATTCTTAGGGGGAATCATAGCTGAAAAGAAGCACATCGAATTGATTGTAGAACATGATTTATGAGAATGAATTTGTCACCAAAAGTAAGGAACCTGTTGTGCCATGAAAATACTCTTCTTGCAATTTTCCTAATTATGTCTTCAAATGAGATCTACATTATCTATCGAAAAACACAGGACGTCCCAAATAGACAAAAGAAAAATTTTCTTATCTTGTACCTGTGAGCCTCCTCATTCTAATAGCAATGATCAGGGGAGTCTTATCATATAGGTAGAAGAAGGTTTTGGATTTATTAATCAGTTTCCCCGAGGCAGCTTCATACTTACCTAATATATTCATCATCTTGATAATAGATCGTGTATCTCCTGAGCAAAAAAGAATGGTATCATATGCATAAGATAAATGATTAATATCTAGGCTCCATTTCGATAATCAATATCCAATAAAGCCTTCCTCCCCGTAAAGGCTATTCAAACCCCTCACCAGGACCTCTGCATCAATAATGAACAACATGGGTGAAATCGGGTCCCCTATTTAGCCCCCCTAGAGGAACTAAAAAAAATCCATAAGAACTGTCCATTAATAAATATAGAGTACCAACTATTAGAAATTTCTCTCCATATCATATCAGTCGCAATCTCTGAAAAATAAAATCTTTGTAGCACCTTAGTTAGAAAAATTCATGATACCCTGTCATAGGCTTTTGACATATCTAATTTGACCGCTACATTAGTGTTTTTGTTCTTTCTATTAATGTCTCTGATTATCTCTTGTGCTAGCAGTACATTCTTTGTAATACTCCTTCCTCTAATAAAATCTGCTTGAGATGATATTGGGCAAAATTACTGCAATCCTCTCATATAGGATCCTTGAAATCACCTTGCTAATGAAGATGCTAAGACTTATAGGTCTCAAATCTAAAAAGGTTCTTAGCCCAGCCTTTTTGGGAATCAATACCAAATTGGTATGGGTGACAAATTGGGAAGTTCATGGCCACTGAAAAAAACTTTTACCACCATGCAGATATCTTAGCCAACTATATCCCCACAACTCTGAAAAAGTAATCTCGTGAAGTCATCTGGTCCACTAGCACTCTCTCTATTCATCATGAACACTATATTTTTTACCTCCTCATTTGTTGGTAACTTTGCCATTTCATTATTTTGACTCTCCGTGATCAATTCAGGAATAAAATTAAGTATATTATAGTCATGCCTCCTTTTCTTATCTGAATTGCTCTGTAAAAACTCTGACAACGTCCTCTCCAATATGCTGATTTGATTCCAACTTCACTCCTAGATCATTCATGATTTGTGTTATATTCTTCCTTCTCCCTTTTACATAAGAATGAAAAAATTTAGTGTTTTCGTCTCCATCTGAAAACCAACTCATGTCTGCTTTCTGTTTCTAAAATCCTCTTCTATCTTTTGGAATTTTGTTAATTTTGCTTCTATTTCTCTTCAGCTCAGCTTTATTTTTTATTGAAGCATAAACTTCAAATTCTACTTCCATGACCTTCACCACATCTTCTAAGATAGCATATTGTTTGAAAATATTTCCAAATGTTTCTTTATACCAGGCTGCCAACTTCCTTTTAACCTTTTTCAACTTATCCTGAAGCTCTCTAAAAAGGGTTTCCATAAAATTCACTTTCCATTCCTATTTTATCACATCATTGAATTGTGGGTGCTTTACCCTGAAGTTCAGAAATCTGAAAGGTTTAACTGTAGGTTCTTCTTCTATATGACAGTTTAACTGCAGAGGGGCATGATCTCATTTATTCCTGATGAGGTGTTGAACTTAACAAGGGTTCCAACACTCCATGAGATTGGATGTCCTCATGCTCTCTCCTTCCATTGTCATGTTTAACTACATTCTTCGAAGTTGAAAATTGTTACTTTGTTATTTGTATCTCCACTTCCCCATCTCCCTTATGTCCTCTTTACTATCACGCCCCAAAGAGAGGGGAGGCGCGGCTGGCACCCGATACCGTTATTGGCAGGGTAAGCCACTAAACATGCTAGTGAACTAACTAGGGACCAGAAGAAAATCGGGCAACATAACGTCTGAAAGACTATGCCTGGACATTTTAAGTCATGATCTGGTCAACAGTAAATCACGTAAATCAAGATAAGTAAACTCAAATGATAAAGTACTAGCTAGTCGACAAGGCTATCACCACAGAGGTACAGACACACACCATATATACATGCCAATCTTATGACTTGAGACTGAAAGACACAAAAATACCAACCCACAATAACATGTCCACAATGGCCTCTAAGAGAGTCACTAACACTGTCGGGACAGGGCCTCAACATACCCAACTGTACAATAAAAAGTAAACATCCTGTGAAAGCTCCAGGAAGAGGTGGAGCTTACCAACTCATGACTGAATGGGGCTACTAGTGGAGGGGTAAATCAGAACCCCTACCTGAACCTGCACGCACGAAATAAAATGTAGCGTCCCCAGGCAAAGGGACGTCAGTACGAATAAATATGTACTGGTATGTAAGACAGGAAGTAAAATCATAGATAACAGTACTAAAAAAATTAATAGAAATACCACCTGTAACCAAACCTCAAGTAGCCTTAATGGCCAATAAGCCACCTCCTAGTGATAAAAAAAATGCATGGTATGCTCGAGTACTACATGTTGTGAATACATATATATAGATGCAAATGCATGACATACCCAACCAAATGCTAGCACTGGTGGTCCTTTCTGGTAGCTAACCGGCATCATATCTGTCAACCTGTGGCCATCTGTATCATATACATATATATATTTGGGCAAATAGGCCCCATACCTTCAATTATAGCTCGAAGTCCATGCATAACGTGCAATGTGTGATATGAATGTTGAATGCACATAGTAAGCCATAGCAAGAACTTAGCCAATCTTGACTCATTGGTACACTTATTCTCATAACATTGTAATCGTTGTCATAGCATATACATATGGCTCGTGGGATTATACATGTCTTTTTAACAAGTTTGGGAACTTAACCCAATATTTAGAGTGAAGCCTTAACTTTGAAAATGTTCATAAAGGTGCTTTACATAATACTTATACTTGGTCCCATGACAATTAGTAAATGAATATATTTAAACAGGATCAAGTGCCTTAGTAGTTTAGACAGGAGCATTACACTTGAGAATATTGGAAACCAACACGTTACTTGTTAAATGCTGCAATTATATTTTTGTATAAAAGAAGGATTGATTTTGAATACTACATTCCATTTGCATTCTACACTTATTTTAATGGCGCTACACCAAGAAGAGAAACGCCTCGAACATATGAATAGGTAGCCGGGAAACCGACAAAATGATATATAGAAATTGAATGTCCAGTTTAAGCGAATGAATGGAATTTCAACCTAATACCATCGTGAATATAACTCAGCTGCAATCCCAATGCCTTTCACAGAAGGTCTTTCTAGCAACAGAATAGTAAGATATCGTATTTGACATTTTGGGAAACTTCCCGGATTTCGTGCTAAAAGGAGAGACGGAACTTAGCCTTAATATACCTCTCCAACGAACATCCGATTGCTAAAAGTTTCTTCACAAAAGTTGTTCCTTATGTCCTAAGCTTCGCAACGACTATATATACGCAACTTAAAGACACTTATAAACAGTAAAAAATTCAGCATTAATGACCAGATTCGACAAGGAGCATTTACGCGAGGAAATGTCCGTAAAACTTCGTAAAGATGACCGTAAAAGAGCTCCAAAATTACTACCTAAATACACCAGCTGCAAACCAACAATACCAGCAAGAACACCACTTTATTTACAGCCCAAAAACAGCTCCAAACACAACTAATACGAGGGAAAATCAATTGCAAAGCGTAAGGCACGTATTTCTAGGCACGGGGACGAATTTTAACGGTAAAAACGTGAAAAACTTACCTAAATCACTCAGAGAACTTTTCGGAGCTTTCTCTTCGTTTCACACTAGTTTGGGACGAAAATGGCTCATTTTTTAGCTTTAAAATATCAAAATAGCCGACATTAAGTTGGGTCAACCTGACCCGACCCATGACCCGGTTTCTAGCTCCGGCAGTCTCGGTAAAACGGTCATAACTCTTTATTCTGAGGTTTGTTTAATACGCGATTTTGTGCGTTGCAAACTAGACTCATAGATCTTCAATTTGATAGGTCGTGGACCTTCTAACTCTTTATAGTTTGAGAGATATGACCTGATACATTTGACCCAAATTTAAGAAGGATTTCTTAAAGAAACTTACGGTAACTTTGGCCAACCTTTATCTTGCAACTTACTTGATTCCAAAACTTAACGTATGACCTTTGTGCTATTAACATAGCTTAAAGAAATTCATTATAGCAAATTATACACTTTTAGTCCCATCCGAAAAGTGAAACCTAATTTAAACCTTCCGAAAAGGGCGAGGTGCCACTCGGGTCATTTCTTTAATCCCGAACGTGCATTTAGGGTATTTCCTTTGGCTTAAAACTTCAGGTCCTTGATATTACCACTTATTTTCAGCCTTATTATCCTTAGGTGCTAGCAAAAATCACATGTGCCTTATATAACGCCACACTATTTAAATAATGGAAGACGAGAAACACGGGGTCTCACATTTGCTCCTTTCCTTTATTAGATTATGAACACTGTATGTTCATGTTGGCTTTATTAACAATGTGTTCATTATAATCCGTCTTCAATAAATCAGTTCGAGAATATTTTTCCTTTTGGCTTACTGAGCTGCTTTTTCCGAATTTCTCCTATACCCAATCTTTAGCGGTTTAAGGAGGATTTTATTTCTGAGACCTTTCTTTTCCGAGCTCATTTTCTTTCTCATTTCCTCCCAGCATTTCAAATTGATTAATGAAAATAATTTCCACCTTGGTCCATTTCATTTGTTGTGGCTTTGCGGTATAATGACCTTTCCAGCCCCTTTTTATTCTTCTTCTCCTAAAGTTCCTCATTTGGTACCTCCTTATTCATCTCCCTGTCTTCTTCTTCTTAATTGCAGATGTTCTCATCATTAGCTTTCTTCACCTCTCCCTTATTCCCTATTTTGGTGCTTTTATCTTTTTTTTAAGTATAATTTTGGATGTTGTACATAAGATTGCTCTTCGTCATACCATTGTAAAATACTTGTCTTGCAGTATTTAGGGATGTAATCATAATTAATCTTAAGCAATTTTTCTACTATCTCCCTGTCCCTCCTCCTCATATCAATTTAAATGCGCTTGAAAAAATCACCTAACTAATCAATTTTCACCTTAACTAATCAATTTTCACCTTAACCCTCGCACAACTTGGCCTTATTTGATTTTTTGTGGCCATATCCATATATAGAAGCTTTCACACTGCTGATGCCAACAAGAAAATGATCTCTTTTCCAAAAAAAAATTGATGAAAGAAACGGAAAAGATATCCATGCTATCGTGGTCGTGGTCGTTTCTTCTGGGTCAAAAAGTGAATCCCATTTAAGGATTCTCATGGGATAATTTCGATGCATAATGTAAAAGGTTGATTTCGTTAAAAGAGTTACATAGTTTTCCAACTACAAGGCCCTAATTAGTATATGTCTTCTGCTTAAAACACCAATGCTGCACTCCCTTTCCAAATTACACTGCTTAGGAATTAACCTTTTCAGATCTTTATTAATAATCAAATGCTCAATTTCATCATGCTCCCATATAATACCAGGTTCACCGTGAAGATATGAGGGGTATAGAGTTTTTGGGAATTTCAAAAGATCTCCGTAGAAATTAAGGCTTATCCGTAGGCGGATCCAATTGTCCTCCCTCCATCGGAGGATAGACCATGGTGGCCATTGCCACTGGCAATAGTGACTGCATTGGGGTTTATGTGTAGAGAGAGAAGAGAGGAGAGAGATATTAGTTGGCAAATTGCGTCAAAATTTAATACATATCCTAGTTAGCAAGTTTGAGTGGTAAAATTAGTGCTATGTGGCTTGCCACATCACTATTGTTAACTTTATGATTTCTTGGGATAAAGATAAAGGAAATTTTTATTCGAAAATGTAACGCGGGCATAAGTGATCTATTTCATGTAGTTTATAGGCTATTTTGCTAATTTTTCATATTAAGAAAATAAGTATACAAGTAGTAAAATGTAAATATTAGATATTTTGTTTAAAAGATTTAGGTGATCGAAGTTGATTTTTTTGCTTTCCTATTTTTATTCTTTCCTTATATTTTATTTTTTTTGCTCGATTTCTGTAAATAATTTTTTTCATCATTTTTTCTTTTTATTTTCTTCTTTCATCATTTGTAGATGAAAGATCTTCCTCCAATACAATAATCACCTTTTTGTCATGATATTTTTATTTATCAATTTTTTTATCAAACGTATTTAATTTTAACGGTATCTTTATTGATTATCACGACTGTTATTGATATAAAAAAAACTTATAAAAAAGAATTAGGATTATATGTGTTTGTTACCCTATAAACTAGTGATCTTATCGTTTGTCTTTATGTTTTGTGTAGAAAAATAATATGTTTTTCTGATTTTTATGATATTTTTAGCTGATAAAAATTCAATGTTGACGGCGGTCGCATCTGTGGTGTAGATGGTAATTTGGGAAGATGAAAAAAATAGGGGATTTTTCACAAATATACAACTTTGGGGACAAAATTACATGTCCTACCGAACTCTTTGAAAAATACCATATAAAATACCGACTTTATTTACAAATTTAGGATTTTTGGTATTTTGAGTGTGATTATTGTGGTGTGTGATGTGATATAATAGTGTTGGGAAATGGAAAAAAAAATGAATGAGTGTACTTTTTTTGGTATTTTCAAAGAATTCGGTAGGGCGTGTAATTTCGTGCTCAAAGTTGTATATTTGTGTAAAAATTTCAAAAAAATAATATCTTTAGATAATTAGGAATAGATTACATATTTAAATATTATTTTTTGTCAATACATATATTTTTAAAAACTAATCAAGAAAAAAGTGATCCTATCTAAATCATAATTAATTCTTTTGACTCCCTCATAAGAATAGCGATTGTTCTCTCTTCATATAAGCTTTTTAAGACTTGACACAATCTTGATGTTAGTAATAATATCAATGATTTTAATACGAAAATGAAATGAAGTTTAAAGAAAAAAAAAACTATCTCAAAGCCTTTTTGAACAGTATCATCTACTTTAGAAATAAATTGAATAAACTGAACTATAATTCATTAGCGAAAAATTCAATTTCAACATTTAGTATTTTCGTTCTAACGCATGAAATACTTGAAGCGAGAAATAAGAAGAAAAAAGTCTAAAAATTCTATTTGCTTAACTATATTATTATATCTAATTCAATAATAATTCTAACATCAAAATAATAAACTACAATTGCAGACGCTGAAAATGCTATCTAAGTTTAACCCCTGAAAAGGTGTTAAGAGAAGAAAAAGATAATTAAAAAAGAATATCAATTTCTTTCTAATGTTGTTGACAATAATATTTTGCTCTCAATCTTCTTTATAAAAAAGAATATATTCATTAATATATTTATACAATTCGTCGGGATTGACAAGACTTGGATCCGCGACTTTTATCTTTGTAATACTTTAACTAATGAAACTACAATCTCAGAAATATGAGATTTAACAAAAAAATTATTTCTTTTTGATTTTGGATCGAATATTTATGAAGTACAAAAAAACAAGAAGTACAGATTATAGACTTATAGAATCAAACTTGAACTTCGCAAATCTTGCAACTAAACTTTTAAAAGGGCGGTACCACCTGCGCTTTGCGTAGGAGTAAAAGCTTAACGCAAACAATACAGATAATCAAGCAACAATCAAGAGCCAATAATTTAATTTTATTTTGTGGTAAATTAAATTAATAGTGAAAGCAACCCTAATTTTTGAAAACTACCGCTTTTTTATTTTATCATACTATCCTACAAATTTATCTGCAGTTTGTAATTATGCTTTATTTATTTAAGATGAAAAAAAATTAATGCTCATATGAAGCTTAAGTTTCACTACTGTTGAGAGCTTCTAGCATTTTAAATTTATTTTGTCTCAATTTAACTTCATACTTTTATTAGTATATTATTTGCATCATATACTTTTTCTTATTTTGAAAAAAAAATTACTCCATCTATCAAGTCTATATTCTAAAAAAAAATAAGCATATAAAAGGTTGCTCGTGATGACCATGATTTATATGTATAAAAATTTCAAATTTTGAAGTTAAATTGTGTATCATGTCTATCATATTAAAAAAAAATTTACATATTTGGACATCTGTAAATATTATAATTTAAAATATAATAAAATATGATAACACCTACATCCCAATTTAGTAAGCGAATCAAATTATGTTTTAATCCATTTTCATTTAATAAGAGAAAAACAAATACAAGAAATCTAATTAAGTCATAAACAATAATTTCATAATTATAAAATATGACAATAACAAGATTCATTCATAAATTCTTTAAAATAAATACATTATTCATACTTCAAGTCATTATTAATTTCCTAAGCTTCTTGACTACTTTTTATATTGTGGTTTAACTATTACGATCCGACTTCTCGAAACATGATGACACCTACTATACCCCGTCAATAAGTAAGTCAATGCGTAAATCAAAACAACAAATAATGTGTTCAAGGGTCGAAAGTAAGCAAATGGAATAATAAAATGACAGAAGTAGCATAGGAACAACCAAATATACATATATATAATAGAATTCCTTCCAGAACTTGAAAGTCCTAGAATCACTAAATATGAGTACAAATCCCAAAGGTGGGCTAGAAATATATACATCTACAATAGTCCAGTCTCGGTGGCAAAAGATGAGCCACAAAAACACAAAAAAGATGCCAATGATCCAAAATGATGTGTCCTCACCCTCGCCTTCGAATGTGGAATACTATAGGCTCGAATTCAACAGTGATAACTGGTGCTCGAATTCGAATCATGAAAACCAATATAAAGTATAGTATAAGTACCAAGAAATAGGTATTCAGTAGGCATCATAGATCGACCGAGTAAGAAAAGTAAAAGTAATAGAAAATATTAGAATAAGACACAGACAGAGGTCAAGCATAGAAAATAATAAAGGTATGCACATGAGTATAAAAGAACAAGCAAGACCTAAGGTAACTAAACTCAATCATAAACATTCTTATTTACTAAACGAGCTCAAAGATGTAATCGTAAATGTCAAAGTACGATAATAAAAAGATTATGAATATTACGACTCTAAAGCCAAGTTACTGCCTAACCAAGGTTCATCTCTATCAAATCTAAATCTGCTATATCAGTTTATAGGGAACTAAGTCGTTCGATGCTGTAACACCCCAACTTTTTTTTTAACTAAGGTTGAGTCATCCTTCATATTATAGGATCAATTCATAAGTATTTAAAGTATATTAGATGTGATTTAGAGTTATAATTGATCTTTTACATCAAGCCAAGTCCAAAGAATTTCTAGTGTCTAAGTTTTCATATGAGTTGATGGAAGGGTCAACTTCAAATGACCATATCTCCTAAAGTATAATGAGTTAGGTGACCCATAATATATCAAATTAAAGATCTTTGAATTAGCTTTCCAACGCATCTTATTTCGCATTAAACGGAGTTCGGAGTAGAGTTATGACTATTTTACTGGAGACCTGCAGAACTGTCTGAAGGTCCGCGACGGCTCCGCGACGCAGACCTATCGCGAACCCTTTCTGGATAAGCTAACCGACATTCCTTTATTTTATTTTGAGGGTACTTTTACTCTAAAGCCTTTGGGGGTCTATTTAAGGTCCCAAAACGCATAATACGTCAGTTTCATAAGTCAAAACCCTCTCTTTCACTCCTAAACATAAAACGCTCAAGAATCATCAAGAAAGTCATCAAGTTAGGATTAACTTTCAAGATTCTTCATCAAGGTGAGTTATTCTTCCTAAGCTTTAAGCTAATTTCTCTATCTATTCATGAAATCCCTAATAGAATATTAAATCCTAACCTAGGGTTTCAAGAAAGCAAATTCAAGAATACCAAGAAAGGATTCCTTGATTCTTCTTTTCATGGATTAGGGTTCTTTATCAAGAAACTCTAAAGATTTTGAGTCAAGAAGTCAAGAATCAAAAAGAAGTTCTTCAACAATGTCTTTCCAAATTCTTCCATTCTAAAAGAATTATCGAGGTTAAGGATTTTCTCCAAAAAATGATTATTCATCAAATTTTGATTGTGATATCAAATTTCCAGGTATGTAAGGCTACCCTGAAAACATGGGAATGTCCTCCCATGTGCCCCTATGATGTAGGTATGGATGTCCTAATGTGATGATGATAGGGTAACAAATTGAAGTATGAATTAGTAAATACGATGTAGAGAGTAATTGGCATTGTTGTATGCATATACATATATATTTCATGCATTGATGATGATCGTCATAAAAACTCTCATGTGTTTTTAAACTATTTTCATGAAAAGCATTTAGTTGAAAACCTTATATCTATTGTATTCTAGAAAAGCATGCATGATGAACATGGGTGTGTGTGTAGAGTCTAGAGTAATGATAAAATAATGAATGATGAATGATGAGCATGAGAATGTGTAATTGTCTTTAGGTTGAGAGTTAAAGCTCCTAATCTAGTGTTCCTAGAGTCTATGATGATGATGATGCTAAGGTCATGAATGAGAGGATGTTGATGTTAATGTTAATAAGGCGAGATGATGACTGATGTTGATGTCTCTAAGTTGAGAGTCAAAGTTTCTAAACTAGTATTCCTAAAGTCTATGATGTTGAAGCAACTGCTAATGAGGTGATGATGATGATGTTAATGTTAATGCAATGAGATGACAATGATATCAATGTAAATGAGATGCTAATGATGATGCAATGTGTCCCTATGGGGACTAATGATGATGTAATGTGTCCCTATGGGACTAATGATGTTAATGTTTTATGAGCATGTCGAGTTCTGGGAGGAGTATTGAGCACCGAAATGGATAAAAGTGAGTCCCACTTGAGTCCATTAACTACTTGGCCCGCGTAGGAAGAGAGGATTGAACCGCATTGCGGATGGCTCCTATCTTGTCCCAAATGAGGACTAATGTTATGTTTTGTGGATCCACTAATGTTATGTCCTTTACCCTGGGCAGGGTAATGGATGGATGTGGCAATGACATCGCTTCGTTGTATCATCACTGGCTCATAAGTGATGGTTGTCGGTTAAAGAAACTCCCAGTTAGGCCTCTCAGAAAAGGTTTCCCTAATAGTACTCTAATGTAAATGTTAATGCAAAGGTCAATGTTAATGTAAAGGTCAATGTTAATGTACAGGTCAATGTTATTGTTTCCCTGATATAAATGTTAAAGTCTCATGATGATGTACGTTATGTTCGGATGATTCTAATGATGTGATTTAGCTATTTTACATGCCAGTACATTCCACGTACTGACGCCATTTGGCGCTGCATCGTTTTATGATGCAGATACAGGAGCTAGAGGACTTCAGCAGCCGCCCCATTGAAGCCAAGCGTTTGAAAGTTCTAACTGTGGTGAGCCTCCCTGTTTTCGGAGGAAACCTTCATTTGATGCTATCCTATTATTTCATTGAGTCGGGTAGCCATGGCATGTCATGGTCCCCTCCTTAGACGGTTTAGATAATGTTAGAGGCTTCGTTAGACATAATGATGTAGTCAAGATGAATGTTTTGATAACTGAGCAATATTTCTTTGTTTAGTTTTGATGATCAGCTTGAGGTTTGGCCATTGGCCCACTACTTTAAAAGTGTTGTTTACTAATTTTCTTCCGCTATGTTTAAGATGAACGATGTGATGAGGCTAAGTGGTTCACTTGGGGGCTAGCAATAGTCTCTGAGTGCCGGCCACGCCTAGGGTACCCTCCCGGGGCGTGACAGATGCGATGTCAGGGTGAAAAATAATACTCATTGACTCCAAAATATCGCAAGTCTATGTCAATCTCTAATTTAAGCCTAAACTAAGGTCAAACATGCTCCAAAATAGTACAAAATCAAAAATAAACCAAGTCACAAGATATGAATGATCAAAAACAGTAATTCAAATGCCCACCATATCCAAAGACAACCTAAAACCTGGATTCTAGCAAAAATAGCATACTCAACTAGTTCCCTGTCTCAAATTCATGCAAATTCACATACATTTACGTAATCAAACTCAACCTAAAAAAAGAAAAGCTATAGCCTAATTATAATGTTGATCACACATGCTTTAAATCACTATTCTAAAATATTTTTTTTGGTATTATCTCAAACCACTGCCATGCTATCAAAAATAGAATCACAATGTCAATATGGTCATTTTGATTCTAAATTCACAAAATTTAAAGATAGATCAAATTGAAGTTCAAAATGAAAAAGTGGGACATGTGCTAAAAAACTCAGAATTGACTCTATAAAAAAGTTCTAAATAGTTTCACAAACTTGTGTCCTAAAATGAAACACAATTTGAGGGTCAAAATAGTCCAAATTCGATAATGCACTAATTTTCCAAAATTAAGCCAAGAAACCAACCATGACATTAGAAAAACGCATAAAATTACTCCAAATATAGATCTTCCGATACTTTCAGATCACTCTAACACGTACCCACGATAATTTCAGACACCTGAGATTTTAGATCACTCAATTTGAAGCTATATCAAGTGGATAATCACACTTTAATGTTGAACCAAAGTTGAAATCACGTGCCTTCTTTTATTAAAGAGACCAGACCCAAAAACTCTATCAATGCGACTATAGTAGCCAACAAATGCAGAGAAGGACACCCAGACCACCGCGATTGCGAAGCCTGACCCGAGAACGCAGAGAACAACATGCCTAAGTCCCGCACATGTGGAGAGCAACATGCCTGAGCTCTGTGAACACGAAGCACAAGATGTCCCTGCATTAGCACTAGCTACAATAGCTGACTTTGTCAGCTTCAAATTCTTTGATGGAGTGCTCGAAATTTGTGCATGCAAATGAATTATGCTACTCATTAAATTTGAAGTTTCAGAGTCAACGACGTAGTTAAAATTTTCATACAAGATTATCTTAATAAAAAATAAATTCCACACTTAAGGATCATTTTTAATCAAAATCCACCAAGAAGCGCGAAATCAGTCTAGAAGCTTAAAAAATATAGTGAAAGATTATTTTAGATCAAACTCGATATTTTGGAGCTAACCGTGCCGATGAAATTGTCATTTGAGCATGATTTCCAAGAACGTTGACTAAGGTCAACCTTGGGCCTATTTTTAAAGACTAAAATGTGAAGTGGTTTAAACTCATACCGAGAATCTCGGGACTCAAGCCGATCATATCTCTAGCCTAAAATGGTCATTCCGAGCTGATGGAACTATTAGAATTTCATTCAGAGGATGTTTACGTAATGTTTTGACTAAAATCAACTATTCAAGTTTCAAAGCCTCAAGATAAAAATAGCTACACAAAATCCACACAAATAATTAGGCGATTGAGTTATCAATGCAGTAAATAAAAAATGACTTGGGATCGCTATGAGCATATTCTAAACTGTACAAAGAAAGCACTAACATAAAAATGACATGGAGGGTCATTGCATTAACTGCCTTTGATATTCTATAGAAAGTTTTGACCACCTCTAACTTGACTTTATGAATACAAAAAATTGAATTTACATGTTTGATGTCGACTGATGTCCACCCAATTATATTTTTTCTGTATCACATTTTTGAAAATAAAATTTACTTGTATAATAAATAACACATGATGGGATAATTCATATATGAGATGACAAGTTCTTGATGACTTGATAATAGAAATTCTATCTTCAAAATCTAAGAATAACTTTTTGAGAACATATGTGTAATTTCAATAATTGAACACGTTCTATAAAATTCTCTAGTTTATTTTTCATTAAAAGTTTTAAAAACTATTTTTAATACATTTTCAGCATTGTCTTGATACTTAATTATATTCTCATAGCCTACAGATGGACATATCTCATTTTCATTGATTTTTTTCACTATTTTGTGCATAAAAATATAATAATATTTTTTTAAATTTAAAAATAAATCCGTTGATCTTCAAATCAATAAAATTCCTTTTTATTATAAAATAAATGCCTATCGACAATAACAAGCACAAAAAATTTACAACATAAAATAGAATCACAAAAATCTTTCAAAAGATGAACGTATTATCACGACCCAAAAATAGAGTTTGATGACATTTGCCTTACCCACCAAGACAAGTCAGCCTAAACCTACTCAATTCAATACATAATACTTAAAAGCGAAATTTCACTACATAATGACCCTAAATTCATATTACAGGCAACCCAGGAGGCCCTTGAACTAGCTTTTTATTTTTGACTTCTAAGTTAAAAGTTATACGTCAAAATTTTTCTAATTTATGACTTTTGGCTTATTTCATCTAATCATCTCTTAGCTTAAAGTTAATGCTTATAAGCATGTTTTAAACTTTTATATTTACTCCACGACGGAGCTACATTTATTCAAGGGTGGTCAGATGAATATCCTTCGTTAAAAAACTTTTTCGAATATATAGGTTAAATATAGATATTTTGATGCTCTATTCTAATATAGTATAATTTTTTTTAACAAAGTAATTTAATTTTTTATAGCGCTATAAAAATTTTGCCTCTATGTATGTGTGCATCTTTATATGCATATTCTATGCATTATGTATATATACACACATAGAAAGGGACATCAACATACAACAGTCAATTAGTCCCCTTCCCTCTCATTAAATTAGACGATCATAGTGCCAGTTTAATTGATTTTCCACGTTTTTTTTGTTTTCCTTTTCAAAATAATTTTACTAGTGTTTCAATTAGATGAAAATATTATAAGTTGCATCTTCAAATTAAAGTTGATATAATTAACTAATTATAATTATGTTGTAGTTCAAGTTGAGCTCATAATGTGATAGTCCAAATTTAGCTCTCTTATTTTCTACTCATTATATACACATAATAACTTTCTCCGATCAATCTGAGTTGTGGTGAGATGGTTGAAAATTCTTTATCCTTAAGCAGATGTTTTGAATTCATACAATTTTATTGAGAATGCACGAATCTAAATTAAATTTGACTTGACTTGACGTGACGTCAAATAGAACAAATAAGAGAAAAGAAAAAGAATGAAAAAATTACATTATATTATTAGTTAGAGTGTACAAGTTGGCCATGAATTCATACAGCTACTAAGTCCCATTGTAACGGTGTTCCGTATGTGACAATATTGAGTCACATGTTACGTCCGTCTAAGGACAATACCAAACCGTTACATAAAAAAAAAAGTAGAAGCTTATCAACGTCATATAATAATTTATTTGTTATGAAAGTATAAAATAAGAATAAAGTAGAGAAGAAGAGAGAATGGGTTTTATTAATAATATTTGAATCTATATTACAATGAAGGAAACTTTATATGAAAAAAATTGACTTGGTCTCCAATTGAGAAATTGACTTGGTCTCCCAGTAGGATTCCTAACTTTTAAAGGAATCTACATAATAAACATTTACTACAAATAAAATATGTTTATAATACTCTCCCTTGAATGTCTACTAGCTAGATTATATGCCTCGTTAAAACCTTACTAGATAAAACCCAGTGGGAAAAAAATTCTAGTGAAGGAAAAATAGTACACATATTTAATAATACGCATTTTGGATGCCTCATTAAAAACCTGACAAGGAAAATCCAATGGGACAAAACTTTGTGAGGAAAAAAACGTACATCGTGTATTAACTCTCCCTAATGAGAACATCAATCCAAGGACTTGAATCTTTGCATCACAATCTTGTGTACCATCTTCTTAAAAAGTTGCAATTGGCTAAGATTTGGTGAACAAATCAACCACATTGTCACTCGAACGAATTTGTTGCACATTTATATTACCATTCTTTGGCGAAATGTGTTTTATTCGATCTCTTTTTATGAATCCTCCCTTTAGGATCAAAGAGTTTTGCAAGTTTTCACTTCAACTTCTTTAAGCAAACAATCGATTGTCTTTTGAAAACTCTTCAAGAGTTTCAATTCAAGTTAACTTGCATAACAGTATGAAAGATTGTTGATTAATTTAATCAATATGAGGATTATAAACAAGTTTTTCAAGAACTTGTATATGCTTCATGCATTTTAAATCCTTCAAATATTTTCATTCTTTCATATCAATTTTGTCCAGTGACAATATTCAATATTAAATACATGACATTTTCTAGAGTCTAGATTGCAAGTTAAATAAGTTTTACGCTTACCAATTAAAATGCATCATTCCACTTGATAATTAGATCATGCTTTAATATACCGTAGAATTTAGATCATTATAATCTTTTACAATATTGTACTATATTGTATCAAAGATATCATCGATAAGATAATTTTTTTGTCGATTTGAAATGCGACATAACTTGTTGAGATCTCATTACTTCATTATTTTTAGGTATCTACCCCTCCATGAGGTTTCATGAAGTGTTATGTTGTAAGCTCTTCAAGAGCACATTTGCCTCTTAATGAATGATCATTTGAATCATTTGCTCATTTTCTTTTCAAGAATTATCTTATTTGGGATCAATTGCATGTTTCATGCATGTCATATACTGTCCTTCAAGGACATTCAATAAGAGTATTTCAACTCTTAGTTTATTATTGTCTCCCCCTTCTGTTAGGCAAACTAACATATATTCCAATCTACCTTGGAAAATCCATCTTTTATGCATCATTGTATATTTATTAATCATATACTGCAAATCAAAATTATTAGATGAAAATTATATGGTCCTTGGCCAATATATCAATTGACAGGGAAATTGATCATAATATATTAGATTGATGCATATCTTTATCTACAATTTGTCATATTCTAGACCATGAAGATTTGTTCTCATAAGTAATGAAAAAATTAACCATTTATTTGAGACATTTAGTGTCAATCAGCTTGGATATTCATCAATATTATCAAGATGAGTTATCTTGATTATGTATTCTGAAAGTTGTGCTCTTTAACTCAATTATCTTGCACAAATAATTTTGTGAGCGTCAAACTTCAAGTCGACAATAAATGCACATGTGATTATTTTATAGATGCATCAGTTTATAATATTACATGATGGTGAACAGACCCATATTCATCTTTCATACTTTCAGAATTTAGGGGATTCAGTCCCAACATTAGTTCATCCGATCAACTTATCATGAGAACAAGCAATCTTGAAGAATCTTTTATTTCTTCAATATATATCTAATAAGTAAACCCCATGTTTACCATGACACATGCCTTTGCTTTAGTAAATTTCTAATTTATTATTACATAAGCAAATTTCAAATTTCTTACTCGAGGAGTAAATTTCAACTTTATTGATTTCTTACTCCAGGAGTAAATTTCAACTTTATTTCTTCTCAACTACTCTACTTCTCGTAGAGATGAGCCGTGATCCCTTTTAAATCTTTAAATGCATCTGGCATTTGATTTGCAATTTTTGCATGTGAATAATCTTTTGTACTTTTTGCTCACAAATAGAAGCCTATAGATCAAGATGAGACAATGATGGATTTTTCCAAAAAAATTCTCTTTTGATATCATTATTCTCTCCCCCTAATTTTGAGAAAAGTGTCTCATCAAACTGACAATCTGCAAATCGAACATTGAACATATCTCCAATTAATGGTTCAGGATAGTGAATAATGAAAGGTGATTCAAACCCAACATATATTTCTAATCTTCTTTGAGATCCCATTTTTGTCCGATGCGGTGGTGCCACAAGCACACATACAACACATCCAAAAATTCTTAAATAGGATATATTAGGTTCTTGGCCCAAAATCAGTTGCAATGGAGAATATTTATGATAATTTGTTGGTCTGAGATATATAAGTGTTGCAACATGCAAAACTGCATATCCCCATACAGAAGTGGGTAATCTAGTTTTCATAAGCAATGATCTTGCTATCAATTGCAAGCGTTTAATTAATGACTCAGCAAGACCATTTTGAGTATGAACATGAGCAATAAGATGTTCAATTCTTATCCTAATGGATAAACAATAGTCAAACTTTGCAGCATTATCAAGATAAATGAACTTAATTTGATTATCGGGAAATTGTGTCTGTAATCGTATTATCTGTGCTAATAATTTTACAAATGTCAAATTACGAAATGACAATAGGCACACATGAGACCACCTAGATGAAGCATCTATTACGACCATAGAATATCTAAACGTCCCAAGGTCCATAAATATCCCTAAGTATACGTTACAAAAATGCAGGGGACTCAATCTCAACTTTCGTTGGTCATGGTCTCACAATCAACTTCCCTTGGTAACAAGCAATACAAGAAATTCATCATTTGAAAGAATCTTTAGTTTCTTTAATAGATGTCCATTTCAATTTTCTTTACTTCAAATCATTATCAAAAGTTCTCATTCTTCATGAATAGAACACAATCACCTTAGCATATCAATTTATGATTGCTTAGTACCCCATTCATGTTCACATGCATTATTCAATCAGTTGTCTTCTTTCAGATATTATGCACTGCTACCACATTTACTTTAGAGAATGGAACATTTTAATGGAACATATTTTATGACTTTTCACCAAAAACACATTATTTTGCTTTAATCATCATTATATCATTAATATGGTGCATTGAGACTTGAATCCAATGTCTTATCCATGTAAAGGCGTCTTACACCATAAATTGATGGGGCTTGAACCCAACATCTTATCATCATGCCTTTGGATGCATGACTATCTTCAAGTGATCACATATTTCTTTTAGGCTTTTCCACAAAACAAGTGGATCCTTGATTGTGAGATACTTATATTTTCAAATTTCATCAAGACGATGATACAAGAATATCGTAATTTTAACACAATTTTATTTTGATACTTTATTTTCATCTTAATGGTGTCTTCAAGACCCATAACATCCAACACCCATGAAGGGTAGTTCTTGCCCAAACTATGAAGGGCAACGAACTCATGTTTCTCAAGGTTAGTCATATCAATAAAGAAAATAAATAAATAAATAATATCTTAGCCTTGGAACTTAACTGATAACGCGTTGTGAAAGTATAAAATAAGAACAAAGAATAAAGTAGGGGAGAAGAGAGAAGACTTCTTATTCATCTCTAATAATATTCAGATCTATATTACAATGAAGGAAACTCTTATATATACAAGGAAAAAACTGACCTGGTCTTCAATTAAGAAATTGACTTGGTCTCCACGTAGGATTCCTAACTTTTAAAGGAATCTATAAAATAGACATTCACTACAAATAAAATATGTTTACAACATTATTAAATTTTTTATTCGATTTTCAATATTCACACGAAAACTTTGATTAATTTGTTTTTGCACAGTTTAACTTTTATTTAAGGAAAAAATATCCGTGAAGTTTTGATTTGAAATTAACGATTATTTATAATATTTGAATAAAATTTAAACTTTCATTTCAAATTCTAGATTTTTGTAAAAGGAAAATTTCAATTTTAAATTTGTGATTTTAATTTTTCTTAAATTTGACCCATAAGCTTATTGGTTTGGAAAAAGAATAATCATAATTTTTAATTGAGGAAAAGGTCAATTTTATCCCTCTATTGTACGTGTTTGAAAATTTGTAATGGTCTGTAACTATAAACATTTATTTATAAAAAAAGAAATTTGAGATATATAATTTATTAATATAGTGTGTTAAGATATTATGATACCTTTGTTTTTGAATTATGGTTTCATTTGGAAAGATTGTATACAAGTTAGAAAAATTTGATAGTTTTTATAAACGGTAAGACTTTTATGTTTAACATTTTTTTTTTAATTTTTGAGATCTAAATTGTAAATTTTAAATTTTAAATAAATCTGATTGAAAATAAAAATCAAATGGGAATGTTGACTTTGTCATGAATCCTAGTACAGGTCACAACATTGAGATTCAAATATCTTAATTAATTGATTTATAATACCTTGGATATTTATTTTTCTTTCTACTAAATTAATTCGTTGTGACATTAATTTAAATATAAGTAGATTAGAGTTGTATTGGCAGTCAGAAAAGTGGAGCCAATTTTATATAAATTATATTTTTGTTTGACTAGTGGCATCCAATATAAAAATCCTACGTTTGACATAACCAGCTTCTTGGTCAATAGTATATACATATAATATAATTTTCAGAATTAATATTTTCAACCTAAAACTTATGAAAAATAAATTCCGAATTTATCGCTGAGTTTGATATTCAAATACAATCTCTGTAACTTTTTTGAACTTCACTTCAAAAACTAGTTTTTATGGAAATTACTTGCCGAAAAAATGGAGCAATTTATGAACTTATTTGTTGAATTCATAACTTGTTTTAGTTACTAAATCTATGATTAAATATTTATACACATTTAATAATTTTTCTAATACAAAATCTAAACAAAAACTACTGAATTTATCCAAACGGGCAACTCATTACCTAGCTTCACCTCTGATTACAAATTCTTTGATAGACTCGTGTTAAACTAAAATATACTAATTATATATCATTGTTTTTCCTCAATTTTTATAGTAGTTCCAATGATGAGAGTCAATTTTTTTAATTTAAATTGTAAATTTATATTTGAAATCTTTAAATTTTTTGCAATAAAATTTATATATTTAAAAATTATAAAAAATACTATAATTAATAATAAAAATATATAAATTTTATTAATTTAACTTTCGAAATTCGAAGAATACCAAAGATGTAAAATGAAAGAAAGAAAAAAAAATTGGTAACGGCCTTTGAAAGCTATTTCATCTCTGTCGACAGTTGGAGTCTGTCCCTTAAGTGCTTCTAAAGAGCTAAAGAAGATTCTCTAATTATTAATTAATTAATTAATTAAACCAATTTAATTTCCTGAGCTCCATTTACCTGTATCTCGGCCCACCTTAAGTAATATGTGACTCCAATTTTGCCACATTAATCAAATCATATTTCTTTCAATCTACTTTGGATCATTTATTAATCTGTCCATTAATTGGTTAAGCTCATTAAAAATTAATTCATATATAATTTGAATTGACTCATGAAAAATTTTATTATTTGATATGTTATATATCGTCATAAGTAAGGAAAAAAAAATTAAAACTTGATAAACGAATTAAATGAGTTGAGTTATGACTTGTATTTTAGTTCAAGTAACTTTTGTGCTGGATTAATTATTCATCCATTTATTAAATTCAGTCCACCTTAATCTATTTAAATTCAGCTTAATTCACCCATTTAACACTCATTTATAGCAGTGTAAATTAGCAACACGAATCCAATTAAGAGCAATAGAAAAAGATACTTTTTTTAGATTAATTAAATATATGTATATTTAGTCAAGTTTTCAATAAACTACAAGGTTTGAATTAGAATATTCAATTTTGCCAAACTCATACTTACCATGATAGTTTCTCCCTTGATGAGTAGAGATTTTAATTTTCAAAGAAAGTTATCCAAAATTATTATGCAAATATAACATGTTGTGAAAGCTAAAATAAATAAATAAATGTGTCCTCTATTTAATAAAATATAAGTTTTTAGATGAGCTTTTGTAATAAGGTCCTTTGTTTCTTTTCTTTTACACAAAATACTGAAGTGAAACTTTGATGAATTTATTTTCATAACCCTTTTATTTTACATGTCTTACTGTTCCTAATTTTCTCTCTCTAACGTATTACTAAATTATGTATATATAGTTATTACGTTTATTTAGTTACGTAATTTTTTCTAAATAAAATGGTTAAGCCCAACCCAATCACATTGAACACAAGCCATGAATCAATAAGCGTAAAGTTGTTGCCTTTCCAGTCCAAACAGAACATGGACTGAACATTTGAACCTTTAGGCCCTATTTTGTGCTGGTTTTTTATTTAAGTCCTCGTGACAAATAACTTTTGAGCATATCCTTATATTTCATATTACGTTATCTCGTAAGTTAGGTTCGAAAATAATTTTACCTTTTAAAAATATTTACCTTCTACTAGACCTAAGTTTGATCATTAAATGGTAAACAACACTAACATATCCAACAGAAATTCATAAGTGGGATTTGGGAAAGTAAAAATGTGCAAATCTTACCATTGCCTCATAGAGATAAATAGGCTGTTTCTGAAATAATTAAATACCAACCAATTTATTGGCAAAAATATGCAATTTTATAAAATTCTCTCCTTCGACTCCTTAGTTGAATATGCCTTCCATTTCAAAATAAGTATTGTTTCGGTAATTTACGTCTATTAATTAATAAATACAATGTAAATTTGTTAAATTATAATGTAGTTTAATAAATGTCTCTTATATATATTAAACAATAATAAGAAGATGAAGTATTAAAAGTATAGTTGAAATCCCTAATATTATATTTATTTTGGAAGATCATATATGTGTAGATCTACTCTACTTATACAACTACCAATTCTGAGAAATTAAAACCCTCTCATGTATAATTTTTTGGCTTAGTATATTTAAAACACCTTGAAGATAAACTTTATTAGACATTTAAATTACGATTTATTATAATTGAGTATTTGAATACAAGACAAAGAATTTCTATTACATATTTTTGGTTAAAATTTTATATTATAATTTTTGTGCGTTCTCAAAAGACCAATTATGTATATAAGTTAACCTTTTAAAAATAGTCATATTCTTTAATTAAACAAATTAGCCTCAATAACCCATAAAATCTCAGGTCTATTCTAATCGAGAATGACATGTATGAAAGAGATGATATATTTTATATGATTAATTTATCTATATCATGAACACTTAAAAATATACAATTTTTTTTCAAAATTTGAATGAATAATATCTGATACAAATACTTTATCATGTATTTAAATATTTTTTTGTAATTCAAGTTTATATATCTGATTTACCTTGAATTAATGCCAATTGAATATACTAATTATTTTTCATATCAAAAATACTATTTTTTATACTCAAAAATCAAATCCAAAATCTATGATTAAAAGTTGTCCCATGATATTCTTGTGTGGTTTCTCTAATAAGCACTAAACAATGAAAATAGCATCATTAGTTGGACAAACATAGTATTTGTCTGGATTTGAATTTAAGATGAAAATATATTTCATTAGTGCACCCTCACCTGTCAATTAGTAGGCTAATTTCTTTTAAAAATCTAAAAAAAAAATGGGTATAACTTTTGTTTTTATTTTATAAAAATTTTAAAAATTATTTCTAATAAATACTCACACAATCGCTTGGAAGAATACTTTCTTTGCGGTTTCTACACATTTTTCAAAACCAAATTCAATTAGGTGGAATTCTCTCTTATTTCATTTTCTAATTACTAATCTCTTTGTTTATTTACCAACATAAGGTTTAATCTTTTAGGGCATAGTTATCATTTTGAAAATGTAAGTTTTTTTTTAATTAAAAATACTCCCTTCACTCTAAAATAGTTGTCATGTTTCACTTTTTTAGAGTTAATTAATTAATTTTTAAAATAAAATTAGATTAAATTAATTTAATTTCATATCTTAAAATTAAAATTTAGATAATAAAAATTATTGAAAGGTGCAATAAATTATAACTTTTTTTTCATCTCAAAATGATGAACAAGATAACATATCAAAATATTTACAAAATTCACATTGTTTGACTTCAAAACAAAAATTATGATAAGTATTTGAAAAAGATGGAGTAATGTGTAATGACCTACTCTGTCCTTATTGAAAATATCTGTGGTAAGTATATAGAATCTCATCCATCATAAATTTAGGATTAATTTCTTGGTATACGAGTGCATTAGTTGTGAATTAAAGTTGTACAATTCTCCTATCACAAAGTTAAGTTGAAAGTGCCTTATCGATTTAGTTTTGAGCTTAAGTTAAAGCTAAGGTCAACTTCAAACGATCATAATTCTCAACCTATAATGAATTAGGTGACCCATGACCTATCAAATTATAGGTCTACGAGTCTTCTTTCCATTGCCATCAAGTTTGTGTCATTCGAGATTCAGAGTAAGAAGTTATAACCTTTTTATCGACTATTGTTCGACTGAGGTGCCATGGTTGGATGGAACCCGCCATGGCTCGATTCGATAGGATGAAAATAAAAAGACATAGATTTCTATTATCTCCTTCTTCTCTTAAGTGCCAAATAGATGTGGATTACCTTAAAAATCCTCAAAAAGACTGCCTAGGCTTGGAAAGAAGGGATTCTAGAAGAAAGGCCACAACTAACAGATTTCAAACTTACCTTCATCATTTTGCCACCCGAAAGTCAGAAATTGTGCTGTCCTCTTTTCGTATTTGCTTGGTGCCTAGGTAGACTAGGTTTTCCTTCTTGAGTAATTGTGAACCTATTTTCATCGTATAGTATAATGTAGATTGATGGGAGAGATCATGCTTAGGCCTTCATTTATGGAGTCTGGATGACTAGGCGTGTGATTATTCTTGTTAGGGCAGGAAAGTACTGTAACACCTTAAAAATGTCTAAAGTAAGACCCGAACTTTCCTCTTATGCGTATGAGATCATGTTGAGTGATTCTAACCTTGCATATAGGTATTAAAGTCTATTCTATAGGGGATGATAGATTTGAGATGAATTAAGGTTACAAAAATCCTTAGCACAAAGTTGAGATAAAATCCTCCTTACCGATTGAGTTTCGATATGAAACTCTATGAAATTAGGTGAGTCAATAAATCCAAATTCTATGTTAAGGTCCCTTACTAGGTATTTGAAGTGTTTCAGATGTGGTTTGAGGTCATAAGAGACACCCAAGGTCAATCCAAGCTCAAAACATTTCCATCGGCTAAGTTTCGATATGAGTTCATAAAAATGTCAACTTCAAATGGTCATATCTCTCAACACATAATGCGTTAGGTGACCCATAATATATCAAATTAAAGATCTTTGAATTATATTTTCAACCCATCTAATTTCTCCTTGATCGAAGTAAACGGTTATGACCTTACTGAAACATCTTCGGATTGAAAATTTTAATGACTCGCCGAATAATTTGGTGATCCGACGATTTTAATAGCCAAATTGTGGGAGAAATCTTAGAATTCTGCGAAAAAGGTGATCTTAGGAGCTTAGTATTCTGGGAAAAAGGTGTTCTGAGGTCCCCATTCAGCGTATCACCGAATGGTTTGGCGATGGGACTCCTAGTGTCACGCTCCGGTAGGGTACCCTAGACGTGGCCGGCACTCAGAGACTATTGCTAGCCCCTAAGCGAACCACTTGTTCTCAGGACAGGCAGTTTAACATCATAATAGCGGAAGTAAATAGGGAACTACCTCAATAAAAGACCAACATCAGTCTCAACATCAAACTAAGTGAGTAAAAGTACTACTAAGGTCATAAGAACAACATCAACATCAACCTCGACATCATGTCTACGAAGCCTTTAACCTGAGTCAACGGTCTAAGATTGGTGCCATAACATGTCATGGCTACCGGACTCAATGAAATAAAGGAAACATCAAATAAAGGGCTTCCTCCGGATAGCAAGGAGGCTCACCAATGTTGGAACTCGCGATCTCTGACCTCAACGGCGTCTGCTGAAGTCCTCTAACTGCTGTATCTGCATCATGAAATGATGCAGCGCCAAATGGCGTCAGTACGTGGAATGTACTGGCATGTAAAATAGCTGAATAACAATGTAATTACAACATCATAAAGAAAACATCAACTCAACATCACACTCCATCAGAATGCCAAGAGTCTATCTAAGGCAAGAGATTAGAATAGACAAATGACCCATCAACCTCTCATCTTAACTCAAGGAACCTCAACATCAACTCGACTCAAGGAACATCAACATCGACTCAACTCAGGAAACATCGACTCAGAACATCACATCAACATCAACATCAGAGTTCTATCAAAATGGAATCTAACTGGGAGTTTCTCTAACTGACAACCATCACCTATGAGCCGGTGATGATACAACGAAGCGATGCCGTTGCCACATCCATCCAATACCCTGCCCAGGGTAAAGGACATCAATCTCAGTGAATCCACAAGAAAAAAACCTCAGCCTTCATTTGGGACAAGAAAGGAGCCATCTGCATTGCGGTTCAATCCCCTCTTCCTACGCGGGCCACGTAGTTAATGGGTTCAAGTGGGACTCACCCTTACCTATTTCGGTGCTCAATACTCCTCCCAAACCCGACATGCTCATAAAACCTCAACCTTATCAGTCCTATAGGGACATAATACCTCATCATGAGTCCCATAGGGACATAATATAATACCTCAACATCAACATCAGTCCCGTAGGGACATAATATAATACCTCAACATCAACATCAGCCCCGTAGGGACATAATATAATACCTCAACATCAACATCAGTCCCGTAGGGACATAGTACCTCAACATCAACATCAGTCCCGTAGGGACATAGTACCTCAACATTAACATCACCTCACCTCATCAGCATCAACATCAACATCATGGACCCAAGATACTCTTTTAGAAATTAAACTTTCAAGTTTAAGACATCATAAAATATCATGCTCATCAACATCATCATAAAGACTCTCCTCAAATGTGAAACACAATCACAACATCATAACATCATTCTCATTTAGGCTCTAAACCCATCTCTTAGTGCATTCTTACACCTTTTTAATAAAATAGTCATAGGATTTTAAAAGAAAACACATATGTAATAAATTATGAATGTAAATTCAGTTTTATGATGATCATCAATTTAAGAAAACATATGCATAAAGTAAAGTACAAAATACATGCTCAAAACTCTTTACATCAACCTCATTATATTCATATACACAATTTATACTCAAGAGGGCACATGGGAGAATATTCTCATGCTTTGGGTTAGCTTTACATACCTGGAAAGATTTGCTAACACGAATTTGCACAATCCTTTGCTTGATCTCCTCAACCTCAACTCCCTTCAAGCCCTGACTTAGTGACTTCTAGGAAGAACACTTTAGAATTGGGTTTTTGAAACCCTTTTCTTAGAAACCGACCTTGATTGATCGTAGGGGTACGTTTAGGATAGATAGGAATTGACTAAAATGTCCTCCGTAATTTAAAATTTTTTTCCCTCGACCTGAAATAACACAGTCCGCGACGCGGACCTATCGCGGACAGTGTATTTTTGAAAAATTTAACTCCGTCGAAAAATCACAAAAAAACATAAGTGTGGCTCCGCGACAGGTCCGCGACACGGTTCCATCGCGCAGTCACACTATTTTTTGCTTTGGAACGAAAAATTATCTTTTGACTCGGTCGCTCTAAAAATCGATCGAGACCCTCCTCTAACTCAATTTTCAGTGCTCATCGCGAATCCGCTCTCGAATTTTCAATCCGATCATCGGAAGACGCGTTTCACGCACACCTCTTTCCTAGGGGTAATTTGATAATTTACTAGGCATTACACCTAGATGATCGATTTGACTCATCAAAAGGTCATTTCTTCAATTTTGATAATAATTTGGCTTCCCCAAAATGTTATTTTTAAACTTTTAGCGTTAACTAAATTCCCTAAGCCTACACATAGCTTAATAACCTCTATTAATCCATAAATCTCTGAATATATTATACTTTTATGTTCAAAGTTCTCCCAAAGAAGAAGTTAAGGTTCTCTAGATTCAAGTGCAAACCAAAGGTTTCTTCAAGAAATTTTTCTCTTCCAGGTATGTAAGGCTACCCACGACATTGGATTGAGTTTATCCACACGCTCTAAATGTTAATTTTTCGTAATTGAGTTCAAGTAGAGTTTTATCCTAATTCTTGAATTCTAAATGAGTTAATTCCATTGAGTTAGATATATTTATGAACTGAGATTATTATTATAATTATTTTTATCTCTTATATTATTAGAGTTGTCGTTCGTGGATACTTTTCCATGAACTCTAATAAAGTTGATGATCATGATTTTTCTATATATTATTTGAGGTTGAGATTGATGATTTTCATTCATCAAACAAAGTATTGTTTTAAATCAAGATTTTGCATACTGAGAGTAATGATGATAGTTTTCTATGCATCGATGAATGAATAATATAAAATAATATTACATATTTATGTTATTGAGTCCAAAGGACTGTATTTTGAGGAAAATATTTTGATAAGATGATGCATGTTTTAATGACTTTTGATAAAATTGAGCATTGAGTTTAAATGTTATTTTAGAAATTTTTTTTGATAGTGATGTAAATAATTTTCAAATATATTAATTGAAGAAAGATGATGATGATGATGTTTGGAGATGAGTTTGATTTTTCAAATTAAAGTCCAATGAGATTTGATGAGATGTTTGTGAGTAATCTACTCACGTAAGCAGTATTGAGCACCGATTTGGGTAGGATTATGAATAACTCAAATCCAATGAACTATGCCGCCAATATAGGATAAGAAGGGTCCATACCTCTGAAGTCCCTGTAGAGGTTTTTATTGGATCCATTGATAGGATGTCCTTTACCCTGACAAGGTATTGGATGGATGTGTCAACATCATCACTTTGTTGTATCATCACTCGCTCATATGGTGACGATTGTCGGTTAAGAGAAACTCCCATTTACTGATTGGATGATTTGGTGTGAGTTGTATATTATTGAGTTTATGTCACGCCCCGAGAAGGTACCCTTGGCGTGGCCGACACCTAGAGTCTATTGCTAGTCCCCAAGCAAACCACTTAGTCTCATCGCATTCATTCAATCATATAACTCTACTGAATAGCGGAATTTAAAAGTTATAAATGAGCACATCTCATCTAAGGTCTCGAGATAATATAGATACTAATATAGGCTAGTAGAAAGAAAGTAACTCAAAATCTCAACATCAACGTTCAACCATCGTCTATGAAGCCTCTATCACTACTCATGTGGTGCCAATGACAGACCCATGACTACCCAAATCAAAATATAAGAATAGTCAAATCTAACTCTAAAGCATGATGAAGTAAAAGTAGTGTATCCTCTGGAATAGGGGAGACTAATTACCAATCAACTGTGAATCTCAGATCTTCAACGGAGTGCCTGTTGACGATTTCTAGTACCTGCCTCTGCATCATAAAACGATGCAGTCCAAAAGGGACATCAGTACTTGGAATGTACAGGTATGTAAAATAGCTGAGTGAAATGGAAACAGGTAGAATAATATGAAACAACATCAACTCAAAATCATCATCAAATAACATAAAAAATGTCGAATATCTATCTATGCAAGAATAAAGAGTAGACAAGTGACCCATAAACCAATCAACCTCATCAATCAAATCAAACTCATCGCAAAGGAGCTCACCTCCTCTCATTTCGTCTTATCTCATCTCATCTCGACTCAGAGTACTCAATGTAGAAAATTTATGGGAGTTTCTCTTATCCGACAATAATCACTTATAGCGCAGTGAATGTACAACAATCACACTGATGTTGCCATAACCGTTCCAAACTTGCTAGGTAGGTAACAAATCGAAACCATATCAGCTCACCCAATACGACTTGTGATTCCTTTTACAAGTTGTAGAATCCCCTTGTAGACCTTACCTTCAACTCAAAATATTAAGTATTTAGGTGTTCTACAAACACCATTTATGGTACGTAGTGAGATCACGATCCATCCTGTTGAGTTGTATAAATGTTTTGCAACTTGTAAATTCTAAGATCCTGAACCTTTTTTCTACAATCACTTTCCATGAGATGTGGCTTCATTTACCGCCCATAAATCATCAAATTTTTTCTGAAACTTTTTTGAGTGTTGGATGCTCTCTATGACCAGCCTTTTATGGCTCGTAGACACATTTAGGGGCTGTAGATAGGGCTAGTAGTTATTGCACCATAAATTTTTTGCAATTTTTTATTTCGACTTTTCAAGTTTTTAGGTATTACATAATCTGACTAATAGTACAAATACACATAATTACGTTAAGTGTGAACCATATTCCTCATGGATCCGGCTAATACTGATCTTGTGGATTCTATATTTGAATAATGATCGCTTTATGCTTTTTAAGAGAAGTGTAATTTGAGCATATCACTTGTGTTAGTCCACTGACATTGTAAAGTTTTTTTTTCCCTTACATTAGTAATGTGATTTAGCCTACTATAGTATAGGTAAAAGTCGCCTTTTTTATATTTATCGTAAAGAATTCACCCGTAAAATGTTTTTATTATATCAATAGTGCATAAACTCAAATTAAATTCAAATTTAAGATAAATTTAAAAATTGAAATGAGTCCTGCTTTGTTAATATGTAAATAAATCAGGGACGAATCTATATATAGGCTAAAAATGAGACAAGTAAGTCTGTGATTTCTATGTAAAACTGTTATATGTGTATACACACATTGTATTAAAATTGGTACCATAATATTATCCGCTAAAACTCATATTATGAGAAAGCTAAATGGTGCACTTGGTTAGATGTTGAGTTATTAACCTAGAGTACACTTTTGAGACCAATTCTCACTTGATGCAATTTTTTCCTTTTTTTTTAGTTGTGCAGGATCTTCAATAGTGCATAAACTCAAATTAAACTCAAAATTAAGATGAATTCAAGAATTGAGATGAGTTTTTCTTTAAAGAAATTAGCGTCGAATTTATAGGTTAAAAATGGGGCAAGTGAATATGTGGATACTCCGCAAAATTATTATATAATTTTTTCTAAAATTGATATAATATTATTATCTGCTGACACTCATATTATAAAAATGTTAAATGATACGCTCAATAAGATGTTGAGTTATTTACTTAGGGCACTTTGTGATTAGCTCTCACTTAATGCATTTCTCTCTTCTTTTAGTAGTGGCTATGAAAGAAGTAAATATTGGATTAACTTAACCCCAAAACTAATTTAAAAGATGGAGAGTTACCCCCAAACCACATAAAAACATCACCCACCCCTTGGTAAAACTTTTCTAACATATAAACTCAAGTTAAACTCCTCATTTAAGATAAATCCAAGTTTTAGAAGGACCTAGTTTTCCATTTCCATATTTGTCCAAAAAAAGCAAGCTGGTGATATTAGGAGAGAGAGAAGTTAAAAACAAAAACCAAGGAAAAAAGTTGTTGGGAGTGTGTGTGATAATTGTGATATAGGAGGTGAAGAGGAAGAAGAAGATTAGAAACGGCTGGAAATTTTTGGCATCTTTGTTGAAGCAATGCAATGCAATGCATGCATGTTTTCACCTTTGTAACGTTTGCCACGTCTTCCCATTTGTCTCTTCTATTCACTTCCTCCATATAAACCTTCTCTCTTTCTCCATTTTTACTCACACTAGCTACCTTCTTTCTTGCTTTCTCAAATAATCTATCTTTCTTCATGGATTACTTTCCAACTCAATCACCACTCACTTCTCCTGAACGAACACCACCACCATCACCGCCCTACCACATTGACGAGCCAAAGACCTTGTCTGAGAAGGAACTCAATGAACTAAGGGTATCTATATCTGTATCTATATCTATATCTATATGCACGCCTCTTCTTAGTTATGTTTTGATTTATTGTTGTTTGCTTGGTTTAGGCCGCGGCGCTGCACATAATCAATACTCATACTCCAGAAGAAGCTACAAGAATTTTTCTCGAGGTATATATTTATCCATCTATCTATATCTATATTAGTTCCTTTTTATGTTTGCCTTCTAAAATTCATGTGTGTTAATCTATGTGTGTTTTGTTTGTGTTTACTAAATATTTAGGGATTCTTAAACGGGTGCAACAGCTGAACAAAAGTAATTTTCATCTTTATTTTTAATGATGACGGCTACAAGAGCAAGAGGCGGATCTAGGTTTTAACGATTATGAATTTTAAAGTTGAAGTGTTTCAAAAACTCTTTTTAAGTGTCCAAAAGGAACTGATCTTTCATTGAGAAGTGAAATAAAGCTTAAGAAAATTCCATTTCTGGTTTGAGATCGACCAACTTTGTTAATTATTGGATTTCCAACAAATAATGTTTATATATTTGATAAAATTTTCAAAGATCTATACAAAAGTTACTGAGTTTTTGAAAATTAGCACCGATACCCTAGATCTGCCTCTACAAAATGGCTGTGACTAGGTGAGTGAAATTCTTTTAGTTGTCTGATTAAAAATGTTAAGATCCCTGAAAACAAGCTTAAAAAATAGTGAGAAGAGATTAATTGGGTAAAGCCATTAATGTTGTAAATATAAAAGTTCAGATATATTGTTTAACTCTAAAGATTTCCCATTAATTAACCCTCTTTCTTTTTTAGGGAAATTAAATGATCACTAATACAGGAACAAAAGGGGGCAGGGAAGTTTCACCGTAAAAAACTATTTTTTTTTAAAATCAGATGTTCAGTGTGACCTAATTTCAAAATACTAATCTGTTTGTCCAAACTTCAAAAATCGGCTTATTTGGAAATTTTTTTTGATAAATCATTTGTATTTGACTAATAAATATTAAAAATACTTTTAAGCAACAATTAGTTCTTGATCAAAATTTTCAAAGTGGTTTTAAGTGTATTTTTCTAATTAAAAAAAAACTTTTTTAGCTTTCGAAAAATAATTTTGACTGCTCTTAGGAGCACTTATTTTCTGATAAAAACTTGACCAAATACTCTACTTTTCTGAAATAAACATTGTTAGAGAAAAATGCTTTTAATCTTTCAAGGACTTCATCAGATTAGTACAATTATCGACCAATTTATTTGCGTGGTTAATTTAACCATATAAAACATTCTTTAGGGAGGCGTATGAAAGCTAATAAGAATGTGGGTAGTGAAAACCCTAGGTTTCAAAATCGTATTTTGGTGAATGAAAAATTTGAGTAGAAATTTTTTAAAAAAATGTATTTTATGTAGCTTGAATCTTGATTAGATAAAGTTCTAAAGAAGGTATCAGAGAAATGAAAATTAAAACATAATAAAATACAATAAAAGAAATAAACATATAAATGGTCCTAGAAATGAACAAGGTGAGGTTCATTCGGTGCTCTAAATGCATTTAGATTTTAGTTCAAAATAAATGAATTTTTAATTTTATTTATTTATTCCAAAAATAAATAAATTCTCCAAAGTGATCTAAATAGGTTGTTAATTTATTGTTTTTAAAATTTATTCTTCTTTTTAATGGGTTTTTAAATTCAAATGCTAACTATTTTTACTTTTATAAGAAAAGTTTGAAAAGGATAATATTGTTAAATTAATGTGACTAATTAGCTTTTTAAAAAAGGGTTTGTCATTACTAAAATTCATTTGGATATAAGGAAATAATATATGAATATTAATCATTACCGCATTTTAACTCTTAATGTTGTTAATTTAGTGACTTTTCTTTTCTTAAATAAAATTTGTGGTTGCTAATCATTACTAATTTTCCCTTTTTGATCGTATATAGTATAATCAATGTAACTAGTTATGTCATCTTATAAGCTACAAAACCTTCATTTTTGGAGTAAGCTATATTTTTTGCTTTCAAAATATCATTGTTTATGGTCATTCTATATATATATTCTGTCCCTTGGATTTAGGAATTTAAACATAGGCATTTTTATAGTATAAGTATAATAATAGTGTAATATTGAAATTTGTCAAATTGTTCAAAGCTAACTTTCAAGTATTTAGTTCTAACTTTTCCACTTTGATAAATACAATTTTAACAACTCATAAATGCATGTTATGCTTTAAATCATCCAATTTTACTTATGACCTTTATTTATTTATTTATTTTTTGGTTGCAGGGTCTTATCCCCGTGACTGGGGTGCACCCAAATGCACTTCCTGCACCTCCTCCTAAGGAGACTAAGGTCCCAGAAAAAGTTGACAATGTCAAGAATGGAAGTTTCTCTGGGGTTGTTGACAATGTCAAAAAGTGAAACTTAGACTCCTTAAAACAAAAGCTGTGGTCTGCATCTAATTTGTATTTGAAGTTTGTATGTTGTTTTGAACTTTTTTTCTGTGTGTGTGTTTTGTTTGGAACTAGTACTTCATGTCACCTTGTACTTTTATTTCAGTGTATGTTGTGATGCACCCTCTTTTGTTTCCTGATCTTGTGTGTTCTAATAAAGGGCAAAGATGTGTTATCTTTGTAATCTATGTTTGTTGCTTTCATACAAAGTAGCTTGATTTATTTAAGATTCCCTTGACAAAATTTTTGTTTGTGATCGTCAACTAATTGTTAGTGTAATATACAGTAAATTACAGTTGAAAATAAAATGATAAAAATGAATAAAAATTATATTCAACTTGATCCAGGCACAATTATCTCGCTCTTTTTAAGGAGATTCAAACCCAATATGACATAATCTACACTAATTCAATTTTATACTCCCTATGTCTATCTTTACTGGTCCACTAACTATTTTGGGATGTCTAACAATACTTATCCACTTTATGAAATCAAGAGATAATTTTATACCTAGTTCCTAATTTACCCTTATCATTAATTATAGTCATTTCTTATTACATTTTTCAAAAATATTGTATTTATTATATTCAAAGAGTAATTTGATAAAATTACGCCCATCATTTACTACTTCTTAATCTCTGTGCCAAGTCAATAGGAGACAATAAAGATGAATTGAGGGAGTATCTCTTGACATCTCTCTTCCAGAATATAACAGTCCAACAATGTCGTATGACTCAAACAACTCCGAATTAGTTAATTAGTTGAAGACTCAAAATAATTTTTCTTACCTCAACTCTCTTTTTCACTACACTAACCTCACAAACATAATTTAATACTTCTCATCTTTTTCTTGCTCATATTTTCTTATACATTTCTTATTCACAAAACAAAGTAAAGTCCTCACAATTTATAAAGGAGGTATTCTTCTCTGCAATGAATAAAAGGTTATGGGATAATAAATTGAGAAATGAATAACCTAAAAGTTACATGAATTAAAAGGCATAATGAATAGGTCTGAAAAAAAAAGCACCCAAATTCAAGTTTGAAATACTTTTTTTGAAGTACCTTACCCATTTTAGAAAAGTTCAAATATGAAATTTAACCAAAAGAAATAGAGCTAAATCGACCTTGAAATCTTTAATTTATCAAATTATAACTTTATAATTTTTTTTTCAAATTATACGCAATTAATATGATGAAAATAATTGATGAATCAATAGATTTATACTACAATCAATTTACCCATAATATAAGAATCTTAAATATATTTCTTTTTTTATAATAAAAATAGAGTTCAAACGAGTAAAACTCCAATTTTCTCTGAGAAATTTACGACTAGGGAAAGAAAACCAGATGAAATCGAGAGAGAATGTTGAAATGAGAGTTGGAAACTAACCCCCATATTAAATCGAGAAGAATGCTACAATAGTCACTTTATTTCTGAGCTTTAAAACTCCTAATATGCTCAAAATATCAAATGAACACAACTAGAAATTTTAAATATCACCACTAGCTCTATTCTCACACTAGATCAATAGGTAATTCTTTACCTAAAAGGTCAATAGGTAATTCATTACCTAAAGATCGTAATCTCCTCATATGATAACGAAATGACCCAATTAATTCTTTTTCCTTAATATTTTGGATAATGATCAGACCTGCTTCTTCAATTGAACTCAAAACCGAACTTGTTGCTCAGTCAAATATTATTTTTGTTTTGTCAATAATTATTTCATATTTTGCTATAAAAGTTCAATCTCGGCTTAGCTAAAACACATCAAACTTTGTAGATAAGTCTTATAATTCATGCTCAAAATTTAGAAGTTTCAGAGTTATTTTTATATCCTTAAAGATAATAATAAATCCTTTAGTTGCCATAATTTGCCGAAACAGTGCCAAAGCATCCAAGAAGCTTAAAAACTCATTTGGCACTTCCCCGATACAAATCAAATATGCTACTAGCTTGAAAATGACATTTTGGACTCAATGGAATTATCAAAACATGAATTCGAGATCTCCTTGACTCGAAATTCATTTAATCAAAAGTAAACCAACTTAAGGCCCAAAAGACCAAAATACCCTCAAGACTCCCGAAAAATATATCAAAACTCTTTCTAGGTCTAAAATTACCTCCTGAATTCAATAACAGAATCATCACAAATTCAATCTGAGCATCCAGATTTAAAATGTTGACCAAAGTCAATTCTTGATCCAATTTAATTTAAAATTCTAACTTAAGACCAAAATACACAAAACAACTCCAAATTCAGAAATGACGACTCTCCTAGATCGAAGTTCAAATTTTGAAGCTGATAGAACTGAAGGAATTCCATTTCGAAACTCGTAGCTCCGATTGATACCAAAAAGCACTTTTTAGCAACTTAAACTTTTAAAAAATCAAAACTTAAACATTTCATAACTTTTCAATAAAATTTCAAAACTAAATTAATAAATGAATCAAACACGACTTGGAGCAACTATAAAGGAGGATAAAATAATAATTTTCTAATTTTTTTAAAAAATAACCTTCAAAGTTATTACATCATATTATATAATTTTTCTTAAAGAATAAATGGAGTCAAAATAAGAAACCAAAAACAAAAGTTTAACTCAAAAACAGTTGTCAAACTATTTATTAAATAAAAATTTAAAAAATGAGAAAGAGACAACAATAAGTACTTGTCAAGATCTAATTAATTGACCATTTCTCTGTAATCTATTCCTTCCTTTCTATCGTACTAATTTCAGTCAACGTATTTTGCATGTATGTATCACGTTAATTTAAATATTTCTTTTTTTAAATTTGTTGTATTATATACTTTTATTAAGAAATATATGATAGTCAAAATTTTAGTTAATTATTTACAAAGAATAGTCCTAAATCAAAAGTGAATTCTAAATATAAAGAAATCCTAATCCAAAAGTAAATTCTAAAACTAAATAAATAAAACACTAAATAATAAATTAAGAAAAATAGTAAAAAGACGATTTGTCTGAAGAAGAATATTTTAATGAAAGACAAAAAGTTCAATCAATATTTTTAAAGACCTTTACACTTTTAATATAGTACATATATATTCACAATAAATATTTATTTTTATTGGATAAACTACCAAATCATAACAATAAAATTTTCATCTATTTTAGTTTTGTTGCACGTTGCATAAAACTTCATTTATTTCTGATTATAAATTTTAGAAAAAATAGTCAAAAATGCCCTTAAATTATATGAAATGAACGAAAATACCCTTCATTTATTGTTTGGTCTAAAAATATTCTTGCCGTCAATACTTTGATCCAAAAATACCCTTATTGTTTATTTAATGGGTCAAAACTGCTCTTTTTTAAAATAAATTTATTATTTATTTTATTTTTGAACACATTTTTTTGTAATATTTTTTTAATTAACAAATATTTATCCTACTTCAATTTGAGAAAAAAATTAAAAAATAAAATATTTCTTGTTTCATCGTTATAACTATTTTTATCGTTATCTAAGTAAAAATTAATGTTGAATTTACTATAATCTTATATTTATGACAATATTATTTGTTACAAGGTACGATCTATTTTAATTGATAAAATGAGATTAGTGAAAAAAATATTTTGTTACATTTTTATTAGTTAAAGTGATTTTAAGAGAAAAAAACAAGAAAATAGTTTTTTACAAATAATATTTTTATTACGAACACAATATGTTTAAAAAGAAAAAATATATATTTATTTAAATAAAGGCATTTTTCTCCCTTTTAGTGACAATAAGGACATTTGTTGGACCAAAGTATTAATAGCAAGGACATTTTTGGATCAAATATTGACAGTAAAGAAATTTTTCGAATCAAACTATAAACGAAAAATATTTTTATTCATTTCAAGGATATTTTGACACTTTCTTCTGAGTTTTATAACATTTTTTCTCCTTCAATTGTTATTATTTTTATTTTTGTCATACATATTAGGCAAATTTTTGATTTCGTCGAGCCCTCACTGTCAATCTTTATTTTGTCAGAGTTTGCTACAATATCTTCAAGTTTTTTTTGGGGGGTACGTCATATATTTTTCTTTAATTTTTTTTTTGTTTTTGTCACATGTTCGTACATTTTTTTAAAAAAAATTATAGGATACTTGATTGTATTTATTTTTTTCATCCATTTTATTGTGTAGTCACTATAATCTTTGTTTTTTTTTTGTCCTTTATAGAAATTAATCTTAATTTCTTGTATCCTTGCATCCCCTGATTCTCACACATAAATTCATGTTCAATCAGTGGTATACGCAATAGTTATCAGCTCTTAGGTCAACAACAGTCAAGAGTCGGAGAAGAACAATAACTTATTTTTAATACTAATATTCTTAAAATTAAAGAAACAGATAAAAATATTCCTTATTCCTAATATGTAGTTGGATTCTTTTAAATCATAAGAATCCTTAGTTAGAATGGGATTTTAACTCGGTACCTTTTGAGTGAAAGCACAATATGAGAAAAGTTGTAAGCTTTATTAGGATTGGGGGTGGAGGTAGAGAGTTAATTATTGTCCATTATTGGCCTCTATGGTAGAATCAATCAGTGGACTTAAGAATCAGTAGCTTACCCTACGATGAATGTCAACGATTTTATTTCACTTATCCTCGACTCGTAAATCCAGCTGCTGCAAAACTCTATGATTATACTCAATTTTTGTGATTCAACAATTCAATCAAAATTTTAATTTTTGTCTTGTGAAATTATATATATATAAATTAAACTTTTCATTCTTTATTTTTGTTGCATGTTGATGTAAAACTTCATTCATTCTGATAAACTTTATACCACCACTTTTCATTTCGATGTTAACTTATTTATTTTTGTCGCGTGCACGTTGCTATAAAGTCTTCAATTTTATGGAGTACTTGTTTTATATTTATATACTCACAAAATTTTATCTACATTTTCATCAGTTTTGTCATAACTGTACTGATATATGGCATCTCACCCTAATCCTAGAAAATTTAGATATGTGTGAAATCTCACCCTAACCCTAGAAAAATACCCCACCAGTTGAAATAAATTCTTGTGTTACTATTCCTACAAGTATTTGCCAAAGGCATATAGAACAATAATATAATGACCATAATTGTTGACTTCCCCAAACATATGAATATCACTCCCATGTATCTTTGAATATATGTCAACAATTTGCTAGGTAATATGTGAGACTACAAATTGAGTCCTCTAATAGCAAAGTACGTATGATTGGCATTAGTACTAGGGTGTCAAGTGAACATAACCAACACCACATGTAACGACCCTGAAGGTCATTTATTGTATTTTTGACAAGATTCGAAGGCTCGGATCGAAATTCCGTCAGTTCCAATAATTCCAAATGGTGAAATTAATGCTAGATATGACTTCATTGCAATTTTTAGAGCTTCTGAGAATATTTTGAGTTTTTGAGCCCGAAACTAGTTTAAATGAGTTTTCTCGGCTTTTGGCCAAGGAGACCTTAAATTAAAATTCTGATGATTCCGTTTAATTCGAAATATCGATTTTGGTCTAGAAGGACTCTTCATTCAGTTTTCAAAGCTTCCAGGTGTGTTTTGGCCCTTTTGATTATTTTTCATACTGGGAATTGGGACCCACATTGGAATAAAACAACCTCCGATGGGAATTTTTTCGACTACACCGTTGAGTCCAAAACATTATTTCCGATCAGATTTCATATATGGAATGTATTTTTTCGACTCCGGATGAGGCCGGAGGATTGAATTTAAGTTTGAGAATTTGCTGAAGATGCTGAAGCGGGGATGACGTGACCCAATTAGGCATTGCCACGTGGCAGACGCAATATATAAAAAAAATAAATGCAGATTTCTTCTCAAAATTTTCTGGGTTTCTCACAAACTTCAATCAACGATTTCTCCCTCGATTTTGGTCCGATTTGGGCGATTCAAAAGGCTAAATTGTGTATTTTTCCGAGAGGAACACCATGAGAGTTTCAGAAATTAATTTTGGCATGCCGTTCGAGGTAAAAATTTGCTGTTTTTCGCTGGTTCGGATGTCTTTTTTTGGAGACTTTAAATATGAGATTTCTACCCTCGTTTTAGCTCCGTTTTTGAAACGGTTTTCGCCATTGAATTTCTTATTACTGGGAGAACATTTTTATGTATAAATTTTCAGATTTCCGATGACTTTTTTTGGTGACGAAATTTTTGGACCATTTTGTCCTTTTCACCGAATTAATTGATTTTAGTGTCATTAGATTCGTTATGTGATTGTGATGTTATACTTGAATAGATTTTGGTGATTTGGAGTATCGTAGAGAGGGAAAAGCTTCGAAATTGACATGACTCAAGACTTTATATAAGGCAAGTGGGTTTCTAACCTTTTGTTAAATATGTTGAACCTTGTATGCTCTAATGTATATAGAATTGAATATTTTGGGATAGAGATGGATTAATGTAGGCTTTGATCAAAATATTTTGAATTGAATAATTATTTCTATGGTGATATTTGACTTGTGAATTAATTGTGGAAGTGTATTTTAGGGGAAATAATGAATTGTTCGATATTGATATCGAATTGGTACTTGTTTTGAGATGTGACTGTTGTTGAGGTTGTGATGGTATTGAGATATTAAGGATATTGCAACATTTATTGTATTGGGTAATATCCATATTCTTGTAATTTCTTCTATGTGTGATTCATGGAATATTTTAATATTATAAAAAAAATGAGGCAATTAAATATAAACGTGAGTTGGTGTGGTGGTGTGACACTTGAATTGAAAATGTGGCTAAGTGATGAGAATTCTATTTTTGAGATATATTGTTGTGGTTGGTGATTATGAGTTGATTTGTTTGTGAACTTCATCTCATGTTCGTTCATTCTATGTCACATATATTTGCATTGATTTTGGATATTAATATGAGTGAGATGGTAAAGAAAAAAAAGAAAAAGAAATTGGGGCCGAGGTCTTTACCGATCGAGATGTGATGCCGATGTCTTTGCCGACGATATTGTGATGCCGAGGTCTTTGCCGACGATGTTGTGATGCCGAGGTCTTTGCCGGCGATGTTGTGATGCCGAAGTCTTTGCCGGCGATATTGTGATGCCGAGGTCTTTGCCGGCGATGTTGTGATGCCGAAGTCTTTGCCGGCGATATTGTGATGCCGAGGTCTTTGCCGGCGATGTTGTGATGCCGAAGTCTTTGCCGGCGATATTGTGATGCCGAGGTCTTTGCCGGCGATGTTGTGATGCCGAGGTCTTTGCCGGCGATGTTGTGATGCCGAGGTCTTTGCCGACGATATTGTGATACTGAGATCTTTGCTATTGATATTGTGATGCCGAGGTCATTGCCGGCAATTATTGCATAAACATTGCATCTCATCCTTGCATATTGATATTGTGATGTCGAGGTCATTACCGACAGTTATTGCATAAGCATTGCATCTCATCCTTGCATATTATTATGTGGCATGGTGTTATGCATGTGATTGATTATGTTATCACTTGTGAGTTATGACTTATGATTTGATAATTGTGATATACTGAAAAATTATCTTTATTGTGTATTATGTGTTGCTGGGCTGGGACTTTTCTGAGTGCAGGTTTGTAGTTCGGCAGTATGTGGTTGGGTGTGAAGGAGTTGCTTGGTTCTTCATTGTTTTACTCTAGGTTAGTTCCATTTGCTGAGTACCGTGTTGTTTTTGGTACTCACCCCTTGCTACATTTTTGTAGGTTGTGAGCCCGGTCCCTTTAGTTAGAATTTTTCTCATTGCAAGACCGAGCTTCCGGATTATCCTTAAGGTAGCTACTTATCTCATCGGTGGACCTTCAAGGAATCCATTATTATGTTACGTCCTATTTGGGGACTAGACATTCGAGACATTTATTTTATTCAAGTACTATGTATTTAGAGGCTTGTACATGTAACACCAGTTCTGGGATGGTTGTAGTTTGGTTTTCCTATAATTATTTGTCATATTAGACTATTTTCTCTTCCGCTATTATTGTTATGTTTGGATTAGTAAGTATTGAACTGACTCGCCTTGGTGGGTTAGATGAGTGCCATTACACCCGAATTTCGGATCGTGACACCACCTAACGAGGAGCCGTAGGCCAGTGTTAGATTACAGAAGCCAAACACAAATCAAAACTACTATATCTGTTGGAACATTTCCATTCACAAAAACCATTGACGCATTATGGTGTTTTCAGATGATAATATACTGGATCTTAATAAATTCCCTAAAACTGAAAGAATATTTTGAAAGAATATTTTCCTTGCCTCTCATTACTCCCAAATCACCAATATATACAAAGATATCAAAGATAAATTAGGCATAAAATAAACTAACTTAGGAAATAAAGATAATTATCAAAAATACAAAAGATACTAAAAGATATATACAATAATAGAAGATATATACAATAATAGATTATTTGACATAATCTATCACACCCCCGCAGTCGAAACGGTAGGTCGACGAACATTGAGACTGTCTCGGAAATCATCAAATAAAACTCTAGGCAGACCCTTGGTGAAAATATCTGCAATCTGATATCGGGAAGGCACATGAAGAACACGAACTTCGCCTCGTTGGACCTTTTCACGAACGAAATGAATGTCCATTTCAATATGTTTAGTTCGTTGATGCTGAAGTGGATTACTCGATAAGTAGATAGCACTAACATTAACCACAATAAACTAATGTTGCCTTAGAAATAGGACATTGAAGTTCAAGTAGAAGATTTCGAACCCAACATGACTCGGAGACAACATTAGCAACCCCTCGGTACTCAGCTTCGGCACTAGACTTAGACAAAGTAGGTTGCCGTTTAAAGGACCAAGAAATCAAATTATCACCAAGGAAAACACAATAACCTGAGGTTGAACGACGAGTATCTGGACAACCACCCCAATCTGCATCTGTGTAAGATAGAAGAGAAGATACAGATGACTTAAACAAATGTAGACCAAAATCAGATGTTCCTTGAATGTACCGTATAATACGTTTCAAAGCTGACATATGCTCAACCAACGGAGCATGCATAAACAAGCAAACTTGTTGTACAGCATATGATATATCCGGGCGGGAAAAAGTTAAGTACTGCAAAGCACCACATAACTTTCGGTAAAAAGTGGGATCATCATACAGAATGCCAGATTGAGAGCTCATTTTTCCTTTTGAGTCTACAGGGGTAGCAGATGACTTGCAGTTTGACATCCCTGCTTTTTCTATAATTTCTTGAGCATATTTCTTTTGAGAAAGAAACAAACCTGTTTTAGTACGGGAGACAGCAATGCCCAAGAAATAACTGAGTTCACCCAAATCAGTCATAGAAAATTCGGAACTAAGTCTGGAAATAATCTGTTGTCGAAGAGACTCGGAGGAAGAAGTAAGAACAATATCATCAACATACAATAGAATGTAAGCTGTAGCATTACCATGGTGATAAATGAATAAAGAGTTATCCGATTTGCTATGAACGAAACCGATGGATGCCACAAAATCAGCAAACCGTTGATACCAAGCCCGGGGAGCCTGTTTCAAACCATAAAGAGACTTTCGAAGCAGGCATACATGATCGGGTCTAGTAGGATCTTTGAAGCCCAATGGTTGATACATGTAAACAGTTTCATTCAAATGACCATGTAAAAAAGCATTTTTAACATCCAACTGATGAATTGACCATGACTTAGATAATGCAATACTAAGAACCATTCTGATGGTAGCCGGCTTGACAACTGGACTGAAAGTTTCATCACAATCTATCCCCTCTCTTTGAGTCTTACCATCACCAACTAAACGAGCCTTATGTCTCTCAAAAGATCCATCTGACTTCGTTTTATGCCGAAAAATCCACAATGAACGAATAATATTGACATTATCCGGGCGAGGGACTAACTCCCAAGTACCATTTTTAATTAGAGCATCATATTCATCCTGCATAGCAACTTTCCAATTTGGGCCACGAAGAGCATGGACCGGGTTCTTTGGAACGGGAGATATGGAGGTAGAGGTATGAAGAGCGTGGTATTTAGGATTAGGCTTAACAATTCCATGTTTGCTACGAGTAGCCATGGAATGAGAGATGGTAGAGGAAGGAGGAGCAGGGATAGGAGGTGAAGGGGGAGGTGGCAGCGTGCTCCGCAGCACGGCCGCGGTGGAAGCTGGCGCACCGCAGGTACCCCGCGGTGTGGGCTGCCGTGAGCTGGGGAGGGTGACACTCTCGGGTATGGCTATGTGAGGAGTAATAATATGGCGAAGAGAAGGATTGTCTAAGGCGGTATTAAACTCACCTAGGAAATCATAAGTATGAGTCTTAGGAGTATGAACTTTAGAGAAAGGGAAGACCAACTCATCAAACCAAACATGCTTAGCTATTATAATCTTCCGACTCGATATAGCATAACATTTGTAACCCCGATGATTTGAAGGATACCCGAGGAAAACACACGGGGTAGAGCGAGATTGAAGTTTGTGGATTTTAGATGATGGAAAAAGGGGAAAGCACAAACAACCAAAAACTCGTAAGTGGGAAAAATCGGGATCACGTTGATATAAAATTTGAGTGGGAGATTTATAGCTAAGAATTTTAGTAGGTAAAATATTGTGAAGGTAAGTAGCCATTTCTAAAGCATGGTGCCAAAAAGAGGGAGGCATAGAGGCATGACAAAGGAGAGTCCGAACAATGTTATTGATGGTTTTAATTTTTCGTTCGGCTTTGCCATTTTGAGGAGAAGTATATGGACAAGAAAGCCGGAGAGACATTCCATATTGGTGACAGAAATTCGTGAATGGGGAATTAGCAAATTCACGACCATTATCACATTGGAGGGATTTTACTTCCCGTTCAAATTGAGTTCGAATATATGATCTAAGTCGGAGAAACAAATTAAACACTTGCGACTTTGTAGAGATAGGAAAAGTCCACAAAAAATTTGTGTAATTGTCAAGAAAAAGAACATAATATTTATGACCATGAGAACTCAAAATAGGAGATGTCCATAAATCACTATGAATGATGTCAAAAGGCATAGTAGTATAAGATAGAGAATCATAAAAAGGAGTTTTAATTATTTGCCGAGAGGGCAAGAATGACAAACATCTGGAGTAGCCTTATTACATTTAATCAAACTACTACTACGTAAAGAACCAAGAACAACATTGCCCGGATGACCTAAACGGGAATGCCACACACTAGGAGAAACAACTGTAAAAGCTGACGGAAGATAGGATGAAAGAACTTGACGATTTGTGAAGAAAGGATAGAGATCGCCATTGCTATTACACCTCACTATCTTGCTCCCCGTTTGCAAGTCCTTCACAGAAAAACCAAAAGGATCAAACTCAATGGATACATGATTATCAGTGGTAAATTTTCGAACGGAAATGAGATTTTTAATCAATTTTGGGACATGTAGGACATTTTTGAGTTGAAGTGTGTTTTGGTTAAGAGATTGGTGACCGTAACCCTTAATTGGAATTTTGCTACCATTACCAACAACAATTGCATTATCAATATGATTGCTCAAATTAAAATATGGAGATAAATTACCTTGAGAGTTTGTCATATGTGAGGTAGCCCCGGTGTCCATATAATAGTTGGGATCATTCAACGACATAGTGTGCATTGCTTGTTCAATGTTGGTAGGCATAAATCCCGAGGTCTGAGAGTTGTCCATGAAGTAAGCCTGCTGTGGACGAGGCCCAAGGAGACCAGGATTAGGATTCTGTCCTAGCTTAGGAGCAGCCCATGGATAAGGGGTTTGACCCTGAGTTGGGTATGGGCACGGTGGAGTTGGCCAGGGGCCTTGAGGCCAATAACCCCACGGTGGAGGATACCCCCAACCCGTGTTAGCAGGCTGCTGCTGCGAACCACCAAAAGAACGCTGCTGGGGTTGCTGTTGCTGATTATTCTGGTTTGACCCACCAATGCCTTTACCCTTGCTGCCACCGCCTTTGTTCTTGCCAGATTTTTGGCCACCCCCACGGGAATTACCTCCACGAGAAGAAGAAGAATGCTGGGAGGATTCAAATGATGGGGTCGAAGCCGTTGGAGGAGTTTTAGCAACGTGCGCCTCCTCATGGGCTTCAGTAACAAGATCAGATGCATTACCTTGTTCCTCAAGTTCAAGCATGGAACGTAATGTATCAAACAAAGGCAAGGGAGTCAGATGACGAACCGAAGTACGGAAAGGCTTATACTCCTCAGAGAGCCCTCTTAATAATTGAAGCGCCATCCGATTATCGGACACCTTATCACCCACGTTCTTCAGACTATCAGCAAGGGTCTTAAGACGGGTGCAGTAGGATTTAACACCATCAAAATGCTCAAGCTTGGTGTTGGTAAATTGCGCATCAAGATTCAGTGCTCTGGCAGACTTGTTGTTATGGAAGAAATTTTCAAGACGTTGCCATGTATCCATGGCCTTGTCATCGGGATCAATAATGGAGTTCAGAAGGTCATTAGAGATCGTACCATAAATCCACTGTCGAACAATGTCATCAAGTCGTTGCCATAAAGCAATGTCAGAAGGAATCGGAGCCGGAGACTTTTCATTAATTGGAACTGGAGTAATATGATCCATGACCATATAAGCGCGGCAATGAAGTTTAAAGAGGGTAGACCAGTTATTGAATTGAGAGCCATCATAATCAAGAACAATAGGAACGTGTTGCTTGATATTAGTGACCAAGGTTGCCGGATGAATTTTCTGATCAGCCATGGTGATCGGCCGAATAGGGAAGAGGAAGAGAAAGAAAGGTGCGGAAGAGAGGTAGGAGATAACCTAGACTCGTGATACCATGAAAGAATATTTTGAAAGAATATTTTCCTTGCCTCTCATTACTCCCAAATCACCAATATATACAAAGATATCAAAGATAAATTAGGCATAAAATAAACTAACTTAGGAAATAAAGATAATTATCAAAAATACAAAAGATACTAAAAGATGTATACAATAATAGAAGATATATACAATAATAGATTATTTGACATAATCTATCAATAACGACACAAGAAATTACTGCCCTGAACATTATTTATAGTATTTTCAAAAAAAAAAAAATCTGTTTTACCCCTATGGATAGTTGCCCCCAGTCTTATTTGAAAAATAAAATAAAATATTTTACTCCATCTAATAGTTGCCCGCAGTCTTATTTGATTGGTTGTGAAAGCTAGTTTTTGAAAATTTTTGTGAAAAGTTAGAATTTTTCTAAAGAGTTGAGTTTTAAACGCTTAATTCACTACAAGAAAAAATACTTTTAACGACCATTTCTTAACGAAGGGAAATGAATCCCGTCGTTATAAACATACTTATAGTGACCAAATATTTTTCCGGTCATTATAAATACACTTATATAGCGACCAAATATTTTTTCGGTCATCATAAATACACTTATAGTGACCAAATTTTTTTTCGGTCATTAAAGATAAATTTTAATCCAACATTAACAAAGGGATAAATTTAATCGTTAAAAAGCGTAACATCCCACCGTTAAAATATATTAGTGAGTGTAAAAATATGTTTTAATTAATATGAGCGCAAAGAGATTAGATCAAATCATGTTGTAAGTATAAAAAGTGACGTTTTGTTAATCATTCCGTCATTCTGATAAGAATCCTCTATCTTTTATAATTTTGCTTATCTCATAAAAAAGGTTTAATAAAAAGAAAAAATATTAATCTATTATTTTAAATAACTCTACCCGTCATTCTTTTATAGTCGATCATATAAAATTTTATAATATTATAAAATCATTTAGTTACAATCTTTTTGACACAATTTTTTTTAACTTAAACATTTTTTTGATATAGTTTTTATATATGTTTTTATTTTGAGAGACAATTTATTCATCTTTACTTAACCTTTTTAAAGATGCAAGATGAAGTTCGTCAAAACAAAAAATTATAATGAAACAAAAAATTAAAAATAGAAGTAATAATATTAAATATATAATTATGAGCTTATGTAGAAAAATTATATAAATTTGGTAGTAAGTAATTTTCTCAAAAGGATAAATGTTTCTCCACTTGCAAATTACTCCACCTGAGGTGATTTTAGCTTTAGAATAAGTTTTGGTATAATTTTTGGGTGTACCAATAATATAACGCTTTGGTATTTTTAGTGTCTTAATTTAGTTTATTTGCGACTTATCGGATTTCAGGTCAAGAAGACCTCAGAGTCAATTTTTAACGATTTCATTGAGTCTAAAGTATTGTATTTAGTATGTTTGCATAAATGATTTGGGTGCACGAGATCCCATATGAATTTCGAAAGTACATTCCGTGATTTTTGTGCCTTATTGAAATTGTTAATATCAGGTGTCTCACTACTCTTTGCATTTGAGGCATGCCTTTCTGCCTTTGCGAAGGTCATGCACTAGACCCTTGCGTTCGCGAAGGGCCAATCAAGTTGTTCTTCGTGTTCACGGAGGTAGTGACCGCGATCCCATAGGGTTAATTTCGAATGAACTGTAAATTATTCCCAAAAGTTGGGTTTTGAATTTTTGAACGTTGACAGCTTGGTGTAGGTTTTTTCAAGTGATTTGGTGAGCTCTCTTTGCTTTTAAGAGGAGCTTTTTTTTTCTTTCTTATTTGAGTATTAATATTATTTCTGTTGAAGTAGTCCGGGGCTTATCTTGACACCTTCTAGTGTAGATTAGAGGCTTCATAGACTCTGAGTAAAGATAGTTGATTTCGGATTGTTTCCAAACTTGATCATTGGAACTTATATTTTATAAGAGTCTTACTATTCCATTTGAATGTCCTTCGTTTGAGTATTTTCTTTCGCTGTTGAGTAAGATGTGACAATGAGACTAGGTGGTTCTCTTGGAAAATCAATAATGGTTCTTCAAGTGTCAGCCATACCAAGGGTACCCTCTCCGGACATGACAATGCGCTTGTTGAAGGTCCCTATTACCCGTATCTGCATCATAAAATGATGCACACACAAATGAACATCAATATATGAAATATACTGATATATAAAATAGCTCAAGGGAAAAATAATTAACTCTATGAAGCCAAACTCATTTGGCTCAATATAACCAAAATCAACATGCAAAAAAAAAAAAAGTGAAAAATAATGCTTCTAAAAGGAGCTTTAGCATGCAACTCTGTCAAATTATTAATGCACAACTAGAGAGTTTCTCTAATTGATAATATTACATATGAGCTTATGATGATACGATATTTCTCTAATTGCCCACTGATTGCTTCTTGATTTTAACATCAAATTTAGTGATTTCAATTAAAAATTTTGGGACTTTTCATGAACTGGAATTTTTGATAAAAATGGCGATTGTGAAGTGATTTTAACTCTGTTTTTTAAATGATTTTTGTCAATGGACTACTACTACCTTGAGGGACTTTTTTATATAAAGATTTACAGATTTCAACCCCATTCCAAAATTGAACTTTTGAGCCGCTTTGCCTATTCTCCTCAAATTTCATGATTTTGGTATCTTTAATTTTGAAATTTGATTGTGAATTATTATTTGACTAGATTGTGATGCTTTGGAGTATATACAAAAGGAGAAAGCTCTGGCATTAGAATAATCGCGATTGTTGGCTAGCACAAGTTGATTTCTATATCGTCGCTAAGAGTTTTGTACCTTGTAGTCCCTTCATGCATGTTGGGGTGTACTGGAGAGTTAATTTTGGATGTATACTTTATGAAATGGATTAATGATTGAGACAGGGTACTATGTGATTTGACATGCTAATGTTAAACTTTGATATAGAAATTTGCCTACGTATTGTAAATCATTTATCGGTGAATATTGTTGTGAATAATAAGTTATATTACAATGCATCGTGAATTTTATTTCTTACTCATTCCTCATGCACATGCTTATCTATGTTAGGTTGTGGAAAGTTGAGTGAGATATTGATATTTGGAGCTGAGATCTTTATTTGCTGGTGTTATTTGCCAAGGTCTGTCTCGGCAGGTGAGGGATCTCTTGTGGTGTGTTTTGATTGCTGAGGTCTTTTTTAGCAATTGAGGCCTTTTCCGATAGATACATGGTCCAAGTTAGATCCTCATGGGTTTTGATCTGAGATAACCAGTCGATGTGTATCGTAGGATAGACATGCATCATGAATACTTGATATTGCATTGAATCATCTTGCACCCAATTCACTTGCTTTGATCGTGAGTACTTTCTTTGAACTGTTTGTTGATAAATAAACTCTTGATAGTTGTTAGTTATTATCTATGACCTATTTGAGACCATTGCACTACTTGAAATATACACATACATATATGTGTGTTTGCTGTGGTTGGGATGATAGGGTACTTGTGTTCTTCATTACTTTATTTAGAATTCAGTATATTTTATTGGATACTCTATTATTTGATTCTCACCCATGTAGATTGTGAGCTTGGTTCCACTTAACCTCTACATTCTCATTTTGGATCTTGCTTCGGATCGTAACATCTGCACTAATTTTAACTCAAGTATAAGGAACTTTGTGCCAAGTGTTTGCTTTCACTTCTTATCATTCTTCATAATAAAGACAAAATTATACCTTAACAATAAAGTGAATCCTTAATAGCCCAAACCAAATAGCTCGTATCATTATAAAACAATCTTATAGTCCACAATAATTATACTTTTATGATAGATAATTCTTCCGTTTTGGAAAAACTTTGCAATTGATATGTGATCCTGATTTAGGGGATTGAAGTTTAATTTATGTGATAGTTCCTTTTGTAGCTTAGATACGCACCACGATGTATCTATTATGGAAGTTCGATTCAAGGTTATCCACAGATAGCTTAGATAATCTAAGAAATTTACTATTGTAAATGTATAACAAATAGTTTACGAAAAAGATACCGTATGAAGACGTTTCAAAAGAAAATTGAAAACCACATTAATATCAATTTAGGAAACTTACTAGTGTGTACATACTTATAGGTTACATGTAATAAAATAAAAGGTTAAAACATGCAATTAAACTATATAAGTTATAGAAGCAAATCATATTAACGTTCTAAGAATATGAATATAACTAAAAGTTTGCTACTTTTAGATATTATTTTTGTTATAATTGATAAGATTCAGTATTAACCATTATATAAACAATCAATTTCATTTCACCAAATCAAATAAAACATTATTCTTTCTCACACAAAATGAAAAATCAGAAATTACTGGACCTTCTACCTTCTATCATGAATTAACTCCTCCTTGCTAGTTTTTTCACTTTGTAATTTGTTTCTCACAATCTTTTGGAGTTGATTTTATAGACGATCAGTTAATATTCAATTTATCACAGAAAAAGTATTCCTCTCCATTAATGTATCACAAAAATTATTAGGAAGATACAAAAGAGAGATTTTATGATATTCTTTTGAATTACAAAAAATTATATTCAGGAAGGTACTGTGATTTCCAGACAAAGTTGAACTAATTCATTTTTTCTTTTACCAGAAAATAGTTTAGTTAAATAATTTTGTCACGCCCCAGAAATGGGTCATAACTCGACAATAAAATTAGACTAGACAACTAAGAAGCTTCAAGGAGAATATATAAATCCTTAAGTACATAGCCACAATCTCAAAATGCAACACAACTCCCAAACTTGGTGTCACGAGGTCTAAAGAGCATCAACTAAAATACGAAAAGTCTATAGATATATAATTCAGTCTTAAAATGCAAATATAAACTATTAAGCTAAAGATAGTATCCAATGGAACTCGATGTCCTGAATCTCACCAATGAAACTCAGGAGGTCAACATCACGAATAATCAGTTGCCACGCGCGTAATCTTGACTGGAATCTGCGGGGGAGGCAACAGTAGGGGTAAGTACAAATCTGCGTGTAACCTTGACTAGAATAAACAACACAAATTATGTCATTCAGAACAAATGATGCAATGATGATAATGCAATGCAAGGTGAAATCAAAATTATCGCACAACCTTTAGTATACATCCCATCAAGCAATGACTGCATAAACTAAGGGGACCCTGGGGGGGGGCGGGGGGCGGGGGGGCACAAATCATATACCTCACGTGTATTCCCAATATAGCATCACCTTGCCATCCATATATGGTCAAGAGTTTTCAAAAGTATCATATTTTCTTTCTGAAATAAGCATTCCGTCATATCTAATCTTCAAGGTACAAATGCATGAAAATGAGTACAAGCACAACCTATAGTTACTTAGGGGTTCATATACAACTAGGTGAGAAAGTCTTTATATCCTATTTATAAGAGAAGATTTCCTATTAATTCTTGGAATGGACATACTACACAAGTCACAGTTCAACTTTAGGAATTCAATTCTCAGTTTAATACGTACTTCCACATAAACTCATCACAACTCAGCAAGATTCCCAATTTCATCATGATTGTTTCCATAACATCAATCAGATAATAAGAGAGGTCACAACCATAAGTATTCATAACTTCACAATTAGACATGGTAACAAATATATCTACTTCATAATTATCTACAATATCACATTCAAGTAACGAGTCACAATCCCATCCCATAATCTAACACATTGGCATACCTAATTACTCAACCCCCAGTCCCAAGAAGGATTAGCCACACCTACCTCAAGGCCGAACAACACACGAATACCTCAAGCGAACAAGAGAACCACGATTTCAACTACCAAAATGGTGACCTGCTATCAAAGACATGGCGTACACATCAAAAGGAGTACATTCATACCCATATTGCGATATTTGGGAGCCGCAGAAAAAATCATATGAAAATTAATAAATTTAAAAAAGGTCAAAAATCAAAATTTGAGTTTAGAATCAAGTTAGAAATCATCAAAATTGCCAAGTCCAAGTTTCATGAAAAATCTTCCAAAATCAAGTTGAAAACCAATGTATCTAAGTGGAACTCACTAAATATTAAAGGACAACAAAGGCATTTGGTCAAAAACCACTTACTCAGTTTCTTGAAAATTCCCCTTTGAAAATCGCCCCTCCGAGCTCCAATTTTGAAAATGGTGAAATATAAAATTTTTTCTGGGTACACAGTCCCCAAAAAAACTCCCCTCAAGTGTTGCAACGGGGACCAAGGGATCGATTTAGCGACACCCGCAAAAATAAGTGGGATTGCAAAAGCCGAACCTGATCTACTTAGGTGAACAGTGGGTCTTCGGTAAAGCAGGACTTGGTCCACTTTAGCGAACCCCGCCCCAAAAGGGGTGGTCACTATAGCGGGACTTGGTCTGCTTTAGTGAGACCTGCAAGGCATTAGATATCAGAGACTAAGAAAAAATGGCTAAGTCTCCGATCCAACTTCGGAATGCATCCGAAACCCCATTCGCACAATTTACATATGCTATTCTATAAACTTCGATTTTTTTGGATTCAATGGAACCATCGAAAATCAAATCTGAGTTCTCCTTGATCTGGGACTCATAAAGCACAACTACTAGCCAAAACTCAAAAATGTCAAAATGCCCTCAGGACTTCCGAAAAATAAGGCGGTACCCCTCTTAAACCTAAAATCATCTCCCAAATCCAACGGAACCACCAAAAATTCAATCTGAGCATCTGAAACATCTAATTGGTACCAAAATTCATTTCTAACCATTTTAAACTTTCAAACTCTGACACTTGCATACTTATTAACTTTTGACTATATTTCCAACACCAACGGTGTAACTCGATGAAATAACACTTTAGGAAATTACCGGGAGCAGTAAAATGGTAATTTCTTGCGGAGTCCTAAAACTAGCCATTAAGGTCATTATAGATTTTTATTGCAAAAAATAATCAGGTATTTTTTTTATAAAATCAAATCAAATTAGTTAAACCCTAAAATGATCACTCAACTGTGATGCGTTAGAAATAAAAGATTTACCATTGCAAAGAGCGAACGTTTTTTAGTAAAGAATAAGAGAGATTTGATAATAGCTCATTAACCTCCAAAGCAAGTTTACATATATTTATATCAAAGATGTAAGAATTCTATATGTACTTGATAAACTTTATGATTCATAGTGATATAAGAATCCTAAGAGTCCTAAGCCTTTACTTTATACTTTAATTTAATATTTAATCAACTAATTGTTATTATTGGGAACTTATGTCGGAGACTTTTTTCCTAATTTTAAGAAATTCAGATCTATTCTCCCCCCTCACCCTGAAGCTATGAAAATCTGCACAAGATATTGTAAGAGATAGATTATCACCTAAAAAAATAAAACTAAGAGGAGGATCAACCTTTCATAAAAATGTCAGCAACTTGTAAGCGCGTCGGGACATATGTAACAAGAAGATCCCCTTGAGATACTTTGTCATGAACATAATGAAAATCAACATCAATATGCTTGGAACGATCATGGAACACTGGATTTCGACACCTATATGTGGAACTAATATTGTCACAAAATGCACGAATCAGTTGACAAAGAAAAATTCCAAGCTCATAGAGAATATGATGAATCCAAGTAGTCTCAGCAACTATGTAAGCAATTGCTCTGAATTTGGGACTTAGGATTAGTAGGTTGCTTCTTCGCTCGCTAGGAAATGAGGTTAGCCCAAGAACACCGCATAGCCCGTCATAGATTGTCAAGTATTAGGACAACCATCCCAATCGGCATCAGAATAGGCAGTGACAAGAGAATTAGATCGCAGAAATAAACCATATGTGAGTGTACCCTGTAAATATCTAAAAATTGAGAGACAATATTTACTGCATAGGCAATATCAAGACAAGTCATGGTCAAATATTAAAGCGCATCAACCATGCTCCTATACTCACTTGGGTCCGAAATAAATTGCCATCCTCAAGAGTGACACATGTGCGAGATGTAATAGGAGTAGGAACAGGCTTGCAAGTATGCATATGGAGTAAATTAACAATGTATTTTGTTGAGATAAATGCAGATGCGGACAACATGTACACCAAGAAAATAGTTTCCTTGGAAACAAATGAGAAAGGTGATCTATGAATTGAACAAGAAGCTGTGAATAACTACCGGTGAGAATAATATCCTTAACATGAAGCAATAAGATAAGAAATTCTAGGTGTACATGATAAACTCTACGAGTGCTAATGATAAGGGAATCCTAATAAAGAATACTATATAAACAGTCTTCAAGGGAAAAGTGAAAATCACATTAGAGCTTCAATTAAAAAATTTAGGTGTTTACTTTACAAGTTTAATATAATAAAAATAAAAAATTTCAAATTAGACATTATTAAAAAAGAAGTCATAAAAGCAAATCATGTTGAGATTTTTAAGTACAAATTTTGTTATACTTGACAAGATATTTAATTATATATGCGCAAGATACATGTTTTGCTTAGTGTTAGCAATATAAATTAGGGTAAAATAACGTACTAATAAATCACCACCATTAACATACTTTATGTTATCCCACAGTGAGATATAGAGAGAATAAATTATACGAAGATGTTCAATATATTTAACCACTAATAATCTATCATGTATGTGCTTGTTTTTGCATTATTGGAGAATGATTCTGATAGCTCTGTACTTATTATGTGTGTAGCAATGACGAATTCAGGGGTCCAACATTAAGTGTAAAGTATACTATATAAACAGTCTTCAATCGTGCTTACCTACAAGTTAAATATAATGGTAATAGAAAAAAGCAAAATATATTCACAGAAACAAATCATGTTGGTCAGAAACGTTCGAATATGTAACTAAAAAGTTCAGATCTTTTAGACACAATTTTTGTTATTTATGTGTGCGCGCACAAGATGTGTTCTTAGTGATTAGAAATATACTAAAAGGTACAGATATCGCTGGTCAATATGGATTGACCCATCTCATTCGGACTAGTCAATACAGATTTTGAAATTTAACGGGTCAGGTCAAGTCGGGATAGCCCAATTTTTTGTGGGCCAGAAAATAACTAATCCATCTCATCAATACGTGGGTTGCGGGCCTTGCCGAGTTAGCCCACATTTTTATCAGTATATTTTTTTTATAAATTTTAAATTATAATTAAAAATATTAAAATAAACAACAACATGACAATATTACATCGTATTAGTGTGACTATTATCTATGATAAAAGCATAATTTGTATCTCAATTTTAATATTTAAAAATTTTAAATGAATTTTGAGTTTGAATTCTTATTATCTTTAATACTCTATTTTATTTTAATTTTCAATTATTTTGTTATTCGGACCACGAGCTGATGGAATCCATATTGCAAAAAAAATCCCATAAATTAGCAAGCTTTTCGGGCCTGTCTAAAAAGTCCCATTTTTTAAATGGGCTAAAAAAACCTTAACCTAGCCGACTAGCTCTACTAAATCACGGGTTAGCCCATGCCGGCCCCACGGGCCTAACCCGTATTAACGGTTCTACGAAAAGGCAAAATAAAGTGAAAAAACAAATAAGCAATCAACAAAATATTTAGCGTAATCTTAGTATAAGAGAATATAGTATACGCAGACCTTACTCCAATGTAGCAGAGAGAATTTTGAAAACATAAATGAAAGCAAAACTTGTAGAAAGACACATTCTGAAGTAATTTTCAAACTCTAATTGACCACTTATATAATTATATAAGACAATTAATTTCATTCAAATTCAGAATTTGAAGTTTATAATTTTTGATAATTTTAAAAAAGAAAACTTTTTAATATATACTCAAGAGGAATCATACCCTCGTAGAAGAAATCCTACTAAGCTTACCACTAGACCAATTAAATGACTATTTTGTTACCAACATGTATGTTTTGGCTTTTATAGTTTTAATAAATATATTGTCCATGCCATACAAATGAGGCAAGTTTGGTGATCCATATATAGCTCTACACCGTCAAGACTCATAAAATATAACTATTAATAATAAGGAAAATAAAGTACCATTATAAATAGGAGTGTTTATTATGGTTCGATTTAGGTTATGTTGTGTTTTATCCTTGGTGCATCTACTTTTAATCTTCATTCAATAATTTTGCACAAATTTAATATTTATATTGTCAAATCCAACAAATATGCGTTGGAAATTTTACAACAAAGTATGCTTTTGATCTAGTGGCATAAATGAAACACACATAAGTTTCTCATGTTCATGATCTTGTGAAGGTTCAATTCTCTTTGGATATTTAAAATAAAGAAAAAAAAATTAAATTATTAAAAATTCATAAATTTTAAATCTTGAATTAGTGTATGCGTCAAAACAAAGGACCAAGGAAGTTCTTGACATGTTCCTTTGTTTTTCATCTAGTTCTTTATTATTTTTAGAGAAAAAAAAAGGGTAAAAAGTATGAGATTTGTAGGTTTGCGTGTTGTCTTTCTATTTTAAATTTTGAAATATATTTTACCTTTTTGGTATTTTTTTCTTATTATATAAGAGGGAGTTAGGCGAGACACCTCTCTGTCGATCGAGAGGTTGTTTAGAAATTTGTTTCTAAACAGTTTAAACATATTTCAGACAGTTTGATTAAAAAAAAAGTGCTTAACAACACTTAACTACCAAACACATTAACAATTTTTTTTCAGCACTTTTATCCAAACATGCAACTATTTATTTTTACAATAAGTTTCAACAATTTAAAAAAAGTTTTTTGAAAGTCACTTTTTTCAACTAATCCAAACGAGTTCTTAGTATTTACACACAATATATCTAAATATTCAAATTCAAATATTTTAAATTTTGATGCATATCTTGGTATTCAAATATGACATCTTAATATTAATAAAACCTGGCCGTGGATCCAAACGATGTATATTTTATATATAAGAAAAGAAAAGGGAAATAGACTAAGATTTAAATAATTTGATCTTATTAAGTACCACTAATTTAGAATATAATATTAATAACCTATGATATTCTTGTTATTATAATTAGTTCAAGAAGGTAATTTTGACAATTAAACCCTAAGATAATAAATAAATATTTCATTAGTGGGCTGGTCATCATGAGCAGCCCACAGTCCAGCCCAGTCTGTCAATCAACATTCACAGACATAAAGTTGAAAGTTGATGAAGAAGGATCATGGTTTATTTCATGGGAATGAGAAGGAAATAGTTGAAAGAAAGACAATTGGGAATTTCTAAACATATGAACTAAGTCCAATGCTAAACATATGTAAAAAGATCAGTAGCAAATCACAAAGAAAGCATATTAGCACCTAAAATGATGCACAGATTTCAGAACATCATTCAAGAATTAAAGCCATCCAACTGCAATTATGTCCTAAACTTGCTCAAGCCTCGACTTGTTATTGTTACTAGATTGCTGAGGCTGCCCATTTCCCACTGTCAATGACTCATCAGGGGTTGATTTCTTAGTATATCCCCTCTTCTCACAGTAGATTGCATATAAGATAAGCTGTACTGTTCCTAAACCAAAGCCAAAACCATTTGGAATCTGCAATGCAACAGCATATTCTTGTTTACCAGGCACAAACATCCATATTTTTGTATACTCAACAATAGGTACTTACAGCAACAAAGGGGTCCTTGCCAAGAAGGCCAAAGGCAAACCAGGAAGAGCCACATAAGAACACGAATAGTGACAAGAAAAATGGCATGAACTCCACGCTCTTCGTCTTGATTACCAATCTCTGTATACATAGAAATTGTTCTAGAGTTCAAGCTACTAAATATAATAGGTAAAGTGGCTTAACTTTTTGAAAGCTATCAAACATTTCTGACAGAAGTTGGATTAATCCCTTATGTTAAAATTGAACATCTAATGGCACAAACCATCCCAACTCTCCATCCAAAATGGGGACTATGAAGTATAGTGAAGAGAACCAACAATATACAATAAATAACTGCTCGAGAGAGAGTACGAAATGAGGTAAAGGAACTTACTATAATGGATAGAGGAGATCCATACATAATGATAGAGAAGATGGTGGCAGCGATACCACAGAAGAGCTTCCTTTCCTTTCCATGTAAAGCGAGCATGGAAACAAGGGCTACAGCAGCAAAAACAGCAAGGACTAATAGAAGAAGTGCTGAGATTTTCTTTTTCTCTTTCCTTGGTGCAAATGCAATGAAGATCAGCACATAAATGCCCTCAATTACAGCTCCAGTCCCATTTATTGTAGACACCAATAGGTTGTTTGGTGACACAAATGGTAAGCCATACCTATCCAATTGATAGACAACCAAACCAGTTCAAGAAAACATGTATCACTTCTACTACAAAATCAAGATGAGATGTACACTGCTAATTAGGAACCAAAAACTATGTTGCTGGGACTCAGATCCTTTAAAAGTAGCACATTTTTTGAGGATTTGATACCAGTGCAGCAACATTTTTAGAGTCCAAGCAACACATTACCATCTCTATCAAACACTTTTATAGAGTGGGAAAGTCATTTACCATCTCTAAAAACATCCATCCCAAGATTTGAGGAACTGAACACATTTTAACATCTTACTCATCCAGAAAATGGAAATCATGTAAGCAAGATTCTTGGAATGACTTATTTACCCCAGATTTAGTGAAAGAGTATCATTAATTGGAACTGAAAAAGGTAACAAAATCATAATATAAATGTTAAACCTGCAAGAACTTGACAGAGAAATACAGCGATTTTGTTTAAATCTTACCATGCAGAAAGCAGGCAGTTGAGTAAAGTCATAACGTAAGGCAAGCCAGAGAATTGTTCAGTGGATCGATTTTGAATAATCCTCTTGAATGTGATTCTAAATTCAACCAACAAAAGAAGAAGAAGAAATCCAAATGAAAGTTGAATACAAGATTCGTGGAGAAAAGCCCCAAACAAAAGCTTTAATGTATGAAAACCAAGAAAAAGAAAGAAGCCATTTTAAAGAGTTGTTGAAAAAGCTCTCACATTGGTGCCAAGAACAGAAACAGAGCAGTGGCATTTCCTGCAAAACAGAGAAGAGAAATTAAACTCAAATCCAAAAACACACAAAACAAAAGACATTCAAGAAGTGTGAAAACCCACCAAATATCCCAAAAACAAAATGCAGAGTATGAACAACACCCATGTCTTCTTCAGTCTTGCAGTAGTCAGTAGTAGTTCAAAGCAATTTCTTTTACTCAAAGATGGAAAAGACTGGTTTTTGAAGAAAACCCAAGTAAAGAAACACTCCAAGAACTGTACACCCAAAGGAGAAAAGTGAACAAGAATTCGAAAATAAGAAACGTTTCTTTAGGAAATGGAGTCACAGTGAAGGGTTTATATACAGGGCCAGAGAGGAAGGAAGGACAGTTACTGCTAAAAGACACCTTTTTCTTGTCCTTATCAGTTGAGTCACACTCTCCTAGTTGAGTCTGCAAACAATTTATGTGTTGAGGAATTTATATTTTTCTTGTTACTAGTTTAACACTTTCATAAATGAAAAAAAATCTCTTCTAAGGTACACATTTTCTTCTTTTTTTCCTTTTAGTTAACCATTCCGTGTCAAAATTCACTTATCAGTTAGTTTCGTGCCGTAAAATGGTCACTGGGAGAGTAATGAGCAGAGCAGATAAAGCCTTTGATTATCGGATTTAGGTGAATTAAGTATTATTAATTTAATTAAGGTTAAATATATTACGAGGTTAATTTAATTTGTTGATTAATATGTAAGTAGGTAAATCTATTAATAAATTGATGGTGTTGCATGATCTCGCAAAAATATTGTCAGTTTATACTTTTCTGCAAAGTTTGTATGATTTCGCATGGATATATTTGATGCATATGTTCTCTTGTCCTTTTATTTCTCTTCAAAAATTACTCAGGTTCGTAGGTTGGTTTGGATCGATTATTTGTTAAAATCAAAATCAAATCAAGTTGATAGATTTTTTAATTTTCAAAACCAAACCAAATTAATTAAAAAATATATTTGTGGTTTGGTTGTTATCATCGCATTGGTTTGATTTGATTATTCGGTGATTAACCATACACAAAAATAAAATCAATGATATATTCAAAACGGAGAAATAGTGACAACAATCAATTCAGAACGAAAATACTTAGAACAATTGATATTATAGAATTTTCAATCACCAAAATTTATTGTGAATAAAGTTTTAAAATTTACTATTTTGGCCTAGAAGGAAGAGATAGTGATATTTCTGGTCCACCAAAAACTGTCATTGACATGCATATATATGAAATCAATAAGATATGTTTTCGTCTAGAACATTTATGCTTTCATAAGTAAATTTAAAAATAAAATTTGATGAAAACGTATATAAGTTTTTTCTAATTGTTTTTATAAATAATGTATTATGTGTATAATTACAAATATATGAATATAATTTGTCGGTTCGATTTGGTTATTTCTTCGATTTTCTCGAACAAATTCAAACCCAAACTAAATACTATCGGTTTTAGAAAAACTAAAACAAAACCAAACTCAAATAAAATCGTTTGTTTAATTGATTTGGATCGATTTTTATCCAAATTGTGAACACCCATAATTTATGTATAAATATGGGAAGCTTTGTGTTAGAGAATAACAATCTAAAATGGCTTTTTAACTATACGTACTCTTGACTCCCATCTTCTCTAATTTCTATCTTTGAGCGCAACTCAATTAAACACCTGACTTGTTACAGCATCCAATAATCACATAAAAACACAACAATTTTTTTGGGAAAACATGATAATTTTATATTTAGTTTCAAATTTACCTTTATCATTAATTATACTCATTTTCGTATTATATTTTATAATACATTATATTTATTATTATTTATTCAAAAGACGATTTGATAAAATTACCCATATTATTTACTATTTTTTAATTTTCGTATCAAGTCAAGGATGAAAATTATTGAATGAGGGAAGTAATTTTGTTGCTTGCACCATGAGCTCAATGAAGTTTAGATCATAATATAACTATTTTGTACACAAATTTAGGGTTACTACATGATATTCTGTATTGAAGATATATACTTTCTTCATTCTTTTTTAGTTGACTTAGTTTTTTTTTAGTTAAACAATTTAAATTTTAATTAATATTTTGAGATATATTTTTTTATTATATAGATATGACTAATATTGTATAATTTTTTATAGGACTTTCTGTATAATTTTTTAATATTCAATTTTTTACCTGAAAATATCAAGCTAATGTAATTTAATTCAACTTTAAAAATTGATCAAATTAATTTTTGAAATACACAACACGACAACTAGGGATGTACATGGATCATGTTGGTTAGAATTTTTGTCATGCCCCGGGAGGGTACCCGAGACGTGGCCGGCACTCAGAGACTATTGCTAGTCCCCGAGCGAACCACTTAGCCTCATCACATCATTTAACATCAACATAGCGGAAACATCATAAATAGAAAACCTCAGGTAAGAGCCAATTGTCCAAACATCAATCTCAACATCAACTAAGTAAGTAAAATATTACTCAGTTCATAAGGGAAACATCCACATCAACCTCGACATCATGTCTACGAAGCCTCTAACCTGACTCAACTGTCTAAAAATGGTGCCATGACATGTCATGGTTACCGGACTCAATGAAATAGGGGAAAATATATCATAGAAGGGTCTCCTCCGGATAGTAAGGAGGCTCACCAAAGTCTGAACTCGAATCCCTGGCTTCAACGGTGTGCCTGCTGAAGTCCTCTAGCTCCTGTATCTGCATCATGAAACGATGCAGCGCCAAATGGCGTCAGTACGTGGAATGTACTGGCATGTAAAATAGCTGAAATAACAGGATAATTACACAGTATAAAGAATATCAACTCAACATCATACTCCATCAGGATGTCAAAAGTCTATCTAAGGCAGGAGGTTAGATTAGACAATCGACTCATCAACCTCTCATCAGTCATCAACATCACATCAAGCTCATCTCAAGGAACCTCAACATCGACTCACATCAAAAGGATATCACATCGGCTCAAGGGAACGTCACATCGACTCAAGGACTCGACTCAACATCACGTCAACATCAACATCAGAGTACTATCAAATGGAACCTAACTGGGAGTTTCTCTAACTGACAACCATCACTTATGAGCCAGTGATGATACAACGAAGCGATGTCGTTGCCACATCCATCCAATACCCTGCCCGGGGTAAAGGACATCAACATCAGTGGATCCACAAGAAAAACATCAGTCCTCTTTTGGGACAAGATAGGAGCCATCCGCATTGCGGTTCAATCCTCTCTTCCTAAGCGGGCCACGTAGTTAATGGGTTTAAGTGGGACTCACTCTCTACCCATTTCGGTGCTCAATACTCCTCCCAGAACTCAACATGCTCATAAACATCAACCTCATCAGTCCCATAGGGACATAATACATCATCATCAGTCACACAAGGACATGATATAATAATTAGTACCTCAACATCAACATCGATCTCAGAGGGACATAGTATAAAACTTCAACATCAACATCAGTCCCATAGGGATATAATGTAATACTTCAACATCAACATCACCTCACCTTATAACATCAACATCAAAACTCAAGATACTCATTTAGCAATTAAATCTTAAATGCTAGGACATCATAAAACATCATTCTCATCAACATCCTCATAACATCATCGTCGTCAAGGCTCTAGACATATCCCCTAATTTTATTATGGATGTTTTTTCCAAAACACAATAATTATAGGATTTTTTAAATGCACTCATGAAAATGAATTAAAATGTATAACAAAATAGCGATGATCATCAATTCATGTCGGCAAACTATTTATACACTGTTAGCACCTAATTTTTGACCAAACTTAGGTTATTTACTTTTTAATATTTAAATATTTAGTTTTGAGTCTAAATTAGATATTTTTATCTTATTTAGAATAATTTGAAAACAACAAAAACATAGTCACATTTAAATGTAAGTTTTGCTTAATAAAGAGAAAATTTATAAAAAATATATGTTTTTCTAGTTAACTTTTCTATTTATTTTTTAATTGGAAATAGTTTTCTAACATTTTTTTTTCTTCTTTCTTTCTTTTCAAAACAAAATAAAAAGAAAAATTGAATATTCCTAAAACTACCCATTAATTCCAACTCCTCCCCCACTCACCTAAACTACCCCCATAATACTCCCACAAAAAACTCCTTACTCCCTCATACTTAAAGAAACACACGACAACACACAAAAAAAAAAAATAAAAAAATTCATCCATCTTTTCTTTCTTCACATCTACAAAGCACAAAAAACAAGACAACAAAAACACTGATAAAAAAAAATCATATACCACATTCTTTCCTTTTTCCCACATACACAAACACAGTAGAAAAAATACTACATTTTTTCTTCACACATCTTATACACACTTAGGAAAAACCAAAAAAAATCTTTCGAAAAACACAACAAAAGGAAAAAACGGAGTTTGAGTTTTGCGCTTGGTTTCGAGTTCCTGGTTCTTATTATGGTCTATTTTTGTAAATCAGTCTTCACAAAAGGTAACACTTAATCTTTCTTGTACAGTTTAATGTGATTAAAATACATTGAAGTTGTGGAATTTCATTTATGTTTGACCAATTAATATTCTGTGATGTTATAATATAAAATATATATGTTCAAATTTTTCATGTCAACCTCATGTTCATATTTTTTTTATTATTATTAAATGTACTGTTAAATTGTTATAACAGCCCGCAGTTTATTTCATATTTAAACAATCAAATGTTTATTGCATGTTTAAATAAATCTCCTGTCCAAGTTTACTCTTATTTTCATAGTCAATTATTTTTGTGATGTTGTGTGTATTTACGATTTAATAAACATCAATGAAAAAATAATCAGTGACATGAATTCATTATGTAAAATATTGTTTTTCAGTTTGTAGGTACTTCCTTTCATTTTAATGAAAAAATAAAGAAAAGAAAAGACTTTAGGTGTTCATAATTTCTAACATGCAAAATGTGTAAACTTTTATAAAAATGTATTGGGGCGTTCTTACTAATATCGTGCTCACTTTTTCTTAGAGAAAACATAAAATAAAAACAAAAATAAAAATGGAAAGCTTGTAACTTTTTTACATCTTATTTGAGTAAAGATTTTCTAAAATATTATTAACAGTTTTATGTTGATCCATGATATTAATATTGAATTTTTAAATTAGGCTTCGTATAAGTCATAATGACTAAAAGTAAATTTTTTGGACTTTGTAAAAAGAATCTAATTTTTTAAATGATTTTGGTAATTCAATTTCTTTAAATTGAATCTAGGAGCATGATTAGGTCGATAAACAACGATAGGCAAACATTAGGATTAAAATAACATTAAACAAATGTATTGAAAAATATGATTAAATGAATAATTTATGGCAAGATTGGAAAGCGCTGCTACCAATACACCATATTAATAAAAATAAGATAGTTTAAAACAAGTCTCAAATAATTCAAAAAAAGCGGGTGAACAACATATATTTTTTTTGTAAAACTTATCAAGATATATTCAAATTAAGTAAGCCATAAACTAGTCAATGAAGCGACCGTGCTAAAACCACGGGACTCGAGGGGTGCCTAACACCTTCCCCTCGGTCAACAGAATTCCTTATCCGATCTCTATTTCGCAGACCAAAAAATAAAGAGTCATTTCCTTTTGAGTAGGGATAAAAAAAGGTGACTTGGAACACCAAAACTCAATTCCAAGTGGCGACTCTAAAGAATAAAATAGTCCCTTTTCAAAATGTCACTTTAATTGGAAAAACTCTATTGTTCAAAACCCACGCGCGGGGGAAAAAATAGGGGTGTGACATACACAAAATCCGTAAATTTTACATGCATCAACTCTTCACATTAACCTCTTCACATCAGGATACAATACTCAATGCATCAGAAGGGCACATGGGAGAACAGTCCCATGCTTTAGGTTAGCCTTACATACCTGGAAAGTTTTGCTAACACGAAGTTGCACAACCTTCTCCTGATCCCCTCAACCTCCCTTCCTTCAAGCCCTAACTTTAGTGACCCTTAGGAAGAACGCTTTAGAATTTGGATTTTGAAACCCCTTTTTCTTGGAAACCAACCTTAATTAGTCGTAAGAAAACATTTAAGATAATTAGGAATGGACCAAATCGCCCTTCGTAATTTAAAAGAATCTATCCCCGTCCTGAAATAACACAGTCCGCGACGCGGACCTGTCGCGGACAGTGTATTTTCGAAAATTCAACTCCGTCGAAAAATTTACAGATAATAGAAGTGTGGCTCCGCGACCGGTCCGCGACGCGGTCCTGTCGCGCAGGCACACTGTTTTTCATTTTGGAACGAAAAATTATCTTTCGACTCGATCGCTCTAAAAATCGACCGAGACCTTCTTCCCACTCCATTTTCAGTGCTGATCACGAATCCACTCTCGGATTTTCAATCCGAGCATCGGAAGACGCGTTTTACGCACACCTCTTCCCTAGGGGTATTTTAGTAATTTGCCGGGTGTTACAATTTTTCAAATATCAAACCAAATAATTTATGTAGGCTTTTTAAATATATAAACCAAACTAGACTAATAACACCTGGGCTTTTCAATCTCAGATTTTTTTGAATATATTGGATTTTTTTTTTGTGTGTGTTTTCAAGTTTTTTTTCAATTTTTTTGATAAAAGTATTTGTAAAAATATATAATTAATTTGTGCTTCAAATATTTCTTTAGACCTACCAAAATACAAATATTTAGGATGTTTCTTACTAAAATAGAAAATTTGATAGAAGTGAAGACAATAGAGTATTCAACAAAAAACAATATTGCATAAAACAAATATTATAAATGAATAAGTCATAATGAAAATGATCATAATTTTAATATCAAATCATGATAAAATAAGTCATAATAAAAACGATCATAAATTCAACATATTAAATCATGCTAAAATAAGTATAACAAGTACTTATTAAATATATGAGTAAACATTAAGAAATATTAAAATTAGGTTATATATTTAAATTGTCTAAATCAATATAAAATTAAAGAATAAATATTTATTATTACTATCATTCTTAGTGTTGAATTAATTTTTTTTTTTTGCTAGCTTTAGTATTGATTTGTTTTTTTATTTGAGCTTTATTAGAGTTATTTATATGGAATACTTATCTAAATATACTATATTAAGAGAATATTTACATCATTTATAGCTATATAATTTTAATACATATATAATTCACGAGTTAAATTTTCTTTTATGAAATAATACATTTTAAAACACTTATAATACATCTATATTGCATACAAATTTATTTTTAAACATAGTGTACACATTTATATTACATGCATAATTTGTTTTTAACACATAATGCCATTTATTTACCAAAATAAATGTAGTACATTTATAATACATATATATTACATATATAATTTACTTTTAATACATAGTACATGTAACAACCCACAACTCTATTCATAGGACCGGAAATTTTTCGTCGTAAGTATATAAGCTTGAACCTAGTGATGCCTTACTTGTCCCTATATTTTAAGGCTCATCCCTATATGTGTGAAGTGTATTAGAAGTGGATTAGGTTCATAAGAGATCTATAGTACTTAGTCAAGTTCAAAAACTTTCCTATCAATTGAGTTTTTCTCATTAGATTATGCAAGAGTCAACTTTAAATTATCATAACTCTTAAAATACAAAGAATTATGTGGTCTGTGACCTACCAAATGAAATCTCTTTGAATCATCTTTCCAACGCAACTGATTTCACCTCATTTGGAGTTTGGAGTCAAAAGTTGTGACCATTTTACTACAAAGTGTCAGTGTAGAGTTGTTTCTACGACCCTAACTTACGGGTTGTGGATTGAAATATGACCCGTACTGTCAACTCGTAGAAAAACTTTGCAGGTCCAGTTTTGAGTCGCAAAACTTATGGTCCCAACTACGGATCGTAAAAACTTCAACGGATCATAGATTGGGCTTGTAGAATTGATCTGGTGACCTCGAAATTTGTCTAAAAACTTACGGATGGGTTCCTCGGGAGGTAGAAGTTTCTATGGGCCATAGATAGTCCCGTAGACGACTTAGACAGTGTTCTTAAAGAAGGGTATTTTTGTACTTTCTCACCCCTTAAATCTAAACTTGTCAATTTTTAACCTAAATAAATCCCCAAACGTGATTCCTTAATTTTTTTACGCTCAAAATACTTTCCAAACCTAGAACATATATAGTTTTCAAGAGAAGAAAAGTTAGAGTTTCAAGAGAAGCTAGTGAATTCTTCAAAGTTCTTCAAGAAATCTAGTTCTCCTATGTATATAAGGCCCTTTAAAAGTTATCCTACGTTTGTTTTAATATCTTTAACTACTAATCTCTACCCAAAGATCAAGTTTATTAGTTGAGATCAAGTTTTCTCCATTACTAGTTAATTTCATTGAAATACTTGTTTATGTAATTTTCTTGATAAAAATCATGGCCTTTACCGATTTCACTACTAAATTAAGCTATTGAGACAAGATTACGTAGTTATTGCATTTGTAAGAACCCTATATATTTCATGAAAAGTTATTATGACTTGAGTTTAAGAAGTATCTAGAACTTCTATTTTTACAAGATAGCTGAGTAATAAAAAGATATTTTTGAGACACTTTGCATTGATACAATTTTCAGTAAAAAAAAGGAGACAGGTTGAGAAAAGTGTAGAAAAGCTGGAGTTGGCTAAGTCCTAAAGGATTGAAAAAGTATTTTTGAGCAATTTTACTCTTAAAGCTTTGAGCATTATAACAGTTATTCTGGGAGTAGTATTGAGCACCGATACAAGTGAAAGTAATAATAACCTGAACTTGTAAACTACGTAGCCAACGTAGGATAGGATTGTACCAAGAGTACAAATCCTCATTTGCCACTGAGATGGCCCGGTTTTGGGATGGATCCACTCCCCTAGTTTTCGTCGCTTACCCTGGCAAAGTATGAGATGGCTCTAGCAGCGTGGGCAAGACGCTGTATCATCACGAGACTCATAGTGATGGTTGTCGGTTAGAGAAACTCCCCAAGCTAAGGTATATATCATTTATAGATGCAAATTGAGTTACATCTATGTATGCATTACATCATATGTTGTACTTACATTGCATTGGTGATTTCACTGAGTTATTTTCTGAGTTAAGCATCCTATTCTAAGTTTGTTTTGACCATTTTGCATATCGTACATTCCACGTACTAACGCCCTTTGGTGTTGCATCATTTTATGATGCAGATTCAGGCATCTTGATAGCAGGCATTCAGAAAGACAACTTTCCAGTGGCAGTTGGTGAGACCTCCTCATTCTCAGAGGGCTCCAGTCAGTTAGTTTGATTTATTTATTTATTTTATAGCTAGGTAGTCGTGGGTCTTGTTACTACACCTATCTTTAGTTTGGTAGAGGTTTCATAGACATAGTTAGCGAGTCAGTCTAGTCAATTCATTCAAATATTTAAAGCATTTATTAGTATTTGTATTAAAAGATATTTTTGAGATTTTATATACAATATGTTTGATATTCTCTGAGGTTTTTTCCATGTTTTGAAGGTTCACCTTATAAAGCTTCAACATGCATGTTAATCTTCAGTTGAGTGAGTCAGCCAGGCCAAGGGTTCTTGGGGACCAGTAATGGTTTCTGAGTGCCAGTCACGTCACAGTATAAGCTCACGGCGTGATATTACAGTTACTATAGATAGTAAATATTTTCTAAATATGGTATACCTAGATAATAAATATATATTTAAAAGTAGTAATTTTTTTATTAAAAAAAAGGTCAAAAAGGCAATTATCTTTATTGGAGTAATATTTATAGACTATGACATTTATTAGACCATCCAAAATTATTAATCAAACTTGAAATAATATGTTAAAAGATTAAAAAAGATGAAAAATATAAAAAATATTTATAAATTATATCAAAGTGTATATATATAATGTCCGATTGCTTCGATTTCGGATTAATTCTGTAAAGTTAATACTAACTAAATCCAAATATAGTCACTTTGTTTTTTCAATATCAAATCATATCACTAACTACTTTTTTTCTAGAATTAACTTGACTTGCAATTTAATTTGGTTTTTGATTTTATTTTGTTCACTCGTAATGAGAACTACAACTTATAAATTCTTTTGTTCATATAACTGTACGTTCACATGTATAGACGATTATAACTCCATTCGTGGCCAATCGAAATCATTGTCTTTTTACTATGCACACGATAAAGTAATTAAATACTATTACAACCATGAAAAAAAAACTATAGGCTAGAAATAAAGACCAAAAGAAACTGTTAATTTTACTCTAACTAGTAAAAGCTGCCTGGACAAATTTTACTCAAACTAGTAAAAGTTGTTTGGGCAACACTAAATATGGTGATTATTTTTACACTTTTATTCGTATAATTATATTTGAATCTAAAATATGATATCTCATTCGTTTTAATTTGTTTGTCTTTTTTTTTTAAAATTTATCTCAAAAAGAATGTCTATTTCTCTCCTTTTTTTTTGTAACTTCTAAAATTTAACTTCTCACATGACATGTTACCAAAAAGAATTATTAATACATTTGAGTCAAATAATTTAACATATCATTAATTTAAGATTACAAAAATTTATAAATTTTCTTAATTTTTTTGCTAAATTAAATAGGAGCAATTAATTAAAATGAAACAATATTTAGTTTGATTAAAAACTAATCAAGCACGGGCCCATATAGGTTTTTTTGTCTTGATTTATGTAACACTAATACTTTTTTTTATATATATTTAAAAAAAATTAAGTTGTTAATTATTACGACTTATAGTATTGCTGTAATTTATAGAGAAATATAATCAAGCAGCTGAAGCAGGCGCTTCAATAAGTAGCTGCCAGAAAAAGATTTAATTAAAAGTTCACGAAATATTTTTATGGGCCCTATATAACAAAGGAGTAAAAACAGGCAGCTCAAGCAGGCATGTTGGCAGAGAGTTGCCTGCTTTCACATTTCTACCGATAAAATTCAAGAGTTAAACTTTTAAATTGATAATTATTGCAACCTATAGTATTTTTTATATGGGTTGTGGAGACGAAGGTTCCCAGGAAACAACCTCTCTACTTCTATGAGGTAGTGGTAAGGTCTGCGTACATTCTACTCTCCCCAGACCCTACTTGTGGGATTCCACAGGGTATGTTGTTGTTGTTTGTATAGTATTTTTTATATCATTTTTACTATGTATTTTCCTTTCCAACTATTTTACATACTCGTATATTCCACGTATTGATGTCCATTTGAGCCTGCATCTTTTCATGATGCATAGACAAGTACTCGAGATCATCAACACACGCTTTGTTAAAGGTCTTATCTTCCTACGAATGATTGGTGTGTCCTCTCCTGCATTCGGAGAATACCACTAATATTTCTTTTGCTTTTGAGTTAGTTTTATTTTGATTTCCGGTAGCCATAGACATGTCCTTGGCACCATCTAGACATGTAGAGGTAGAGTTTTCATAATCTAGAAAATGATGAGTTGATGTTGAGGTCCCTTTTCTTGATTGAGTTTTTTTTAAATCTACTCTTATGTCACAGATGTTGAGTTTGATTTTGTTAGCCTATGGCCTTTATTTCGTTGCCAATTATAATGTCACTTTATTTTAAGATTTTCGCTGATTTGAATGATTGAACGACCGTCATGAGGCCAAGTAATTCGCTTGGGGACTAACAGTAGTCTCTGAGTGTCGGTCACGTCTAGAATACTCTCTCCGGGCGTGATAGGGTTAGGATATGATTTTTCAAATCCATTTATAACTAGGGCTTATAAACCCGACCTAACTAATCCCTTGGCCCTTGAGGCTTGATTGAGGCCAGGCCCAGGATCAGTCCATGGAAAAAAATATTATTTAATTTGAATTAAAACAACTAAAGTTGTATGACATAATTATTCTTTACTCTACAATTTATTTTAAAAAAATTTCTTTACTTATTTTTCTGTCAAAAAATATTATTACTTTTCATTAGTAGCAGGATGACTCAAATTCATGATCATTGTCTGTTATATTTGATTTGAAAATCATCCCATTTCTTAATTTTATATATTTCAGATATGAGATTGTAAAAGCAACACTAATCATATGTATAATGCATATTATGATTGTAATTATTATCTTCTTTCATATAATTTTATTTGATATATTAAAAAATTTAACATATTAATAAAAATTTAAGTTTAAATTTAGGTTTAAAAAATTATTAAAAAAAAAAAGCAGGGTTGGCACACCCTAATCTGCAGCCTTACTAGAGTTAGATTGGACTGACATTTCAAGGTCCTTTCAAATGAACATGGTGCAATGATAAAATTGTTTTTCAATTAGCTATTCAAGTTTAAGTAATAGAATCTTCCTCCTTAGAATAGATTTGGAGTTTCAGTTTTATAAGTTCAATTTTTGACACACAAATTTACGTGGAGAAACTTAAAAAAATTACTTATACATATGACTAAAGCCTGAAGTTGTTTACAGTATCAAAAAATAATTTGAGAAATAAGTAAGGAAACTTGCATAAATATATCATGTCAAAAAAATATTTATTATTTACAGTAATAACATTTTTTTTACTGAACACTTATAATAGAGGTTTAATATATATTATAAAGAACTATATATAAAATATATATAATACAAATTTTCTTAATGAATAGTATATTTATCACATACTTTAATATACATTGTGTCAATTTCTTACCAAATAAGCACAAAATATTTTAAAACAACTATAGTATATTTATATTGCACATATAATTCACTCTTAATATAAGTGCAAATTTATTATGATATTGCTATAAAGGGTAATAAATAAAAAATATCGCTAAAATCAGTAATTATTTTTCTTAAAAAATACTCGCCTAAGTATATTTTTCAATAAGTAATTAATGTTGAGGGTGAAATATGGAAAAAACATTATTTTTTTTTCATAGGTAAAAACGACTAGTAATGATAAAAAATTATTCTTAAATTACTAAATAAATAAAGGTGAAAAAAGGAAATACAAATTATGGAGAGTTTAGTTACACAAGAATTATATAATACAGAAATTATTAGTAATATGAAAATTATTACTACTGTGAGGGTTATACATATATAATGTAGTGATTAATAAGGTAGGATTGTAGCGTAGAGGTATTTTGTTATTAGATACATAGTTTGTTGTGTTAAAGAAAATCAATTGTGATGATTTTATCATTATAGTTGGTTTAATCCATATATTGGCAATACTTATATATCCCTAGTAAAATAATACGTAAATACATGTATATATGTAGTTTGTAGAGGATAAAATATGATGGATTTAACATGATTAATTAATTCCTTCTACAAGCTACTGAAACATTTATAAATTGAAGTAATGCTACATTCTAATTTCTACACCTGGATTAATCTTTCCAAGATTACTTTCCAAGCAAATTAAAGTAATCTTTTTTTTTAAATTACAATATTACTAACATACATATATTCTTGTTACGTAGTATATACTGTATGAAATAATCACTAAAAAGGTTGAAATTAGCTACAAATAATTCCGTTGCTAATCTGTTTTTAAATAATTCGCAGCTATCATATTTTGAATTTGAGTTTTCATATTTTGAACTTTAATTTTTTGGTGAAGAGTCTTGCTCCTCCGTTGGTTGTGGTGCGATGGTGAAATTGCTCCAGTCTTAATTAAAAATTTTGATTTCGAACTCTGGGCAAGAGAAAAATCATTTAGGAGCATCACCATAAATGAATTTCGCGATGCACAATTTGAATTTAGTAGAAGCTCTAATGCGAGCTCTTATGATGCATAACTATTAGGAATTAATAATTTGGTCGTGGAATGAAACAAATTGAAATATTTTATTTTATTTCGCTATTTATATTAAATTGATGTGATAAAATAATCTTAAAATTTAATGATATTCATTATTAAATGTAAGAGAAAATACATCTAAATTATTATTCTTATTCAACTAACAATATCTCTATCCGCCTCATCATTATCCCATACCTTCAAACAAAATTCTCTTTCAACAATAAATACGTTGATACAAAATAAATCACATATCCATAATCTTTGACTTTTGTTTTCCTTTTCCCCACATTGAAAATGACTCAATCCAATGTACTCCCTTTAACTCAAGTTACTTATTATTTTCGCTATTTCGAGAGATTAAAATTATATGGATTATAATTAGTATCTTTAAATGTATTTATACTTATATGACAATTTCAAATATTTTTCATCACATATTTCAAAATATTATAAATGATTCTAACTAATTTAACTTCAAAAATTGATGAATACAAGTATTTATATATTGAAAATTAGTCAAATCAGCTAACTTGGGAATACATTGTTAGAGTTCATATAATTTGGAGAACCTTATGCACCAGCCATCTTTTAATTTATTAGTGCACCTAAGATTTTCTTTAAAAAGAATAAAGAAAAATTTCACCAACCTTTTTTCCTAAATATCAAAATGTACCTATTAAATTGTTCACAATGTGATGTAAAGAGGTTATCGTTATGGTTTTGACTTGCTTATATAAGTTCACAACAAATTAAATATTGTAATTGTGTATTTTCAACCATATATGTTAATTAATTAGTATTCTCTCTAATGTTTATGGATAAGTTGATCAATTTCAAATTTATGATCTCCCCCAACCCACCGCAAAGTAGTTATTGTCTTATTGACAATTCTTACATTATAATGTACAACTAGTCCTCATCAATAAGTTACATTAAAAATACACATCCATGGCCACATAGAGGATGCTAAATCACAATCTAACAAATAAGGAAAAGACAAAAACACACATCAAAGTCGTTTAGATGTTTGAATTAAGCTATGTTTCGTTTGATTAACATCTCAATTTTTAATAAAATGTTTCAACCAGACACTTTTGATTCAAATTTTTTAAAAAAATGGTACTTTTTTTCCATTTGTCTATTTAGATAATTAAGTTAATCACTAAGTGATCTCCTTTTCTTTAACGGCTTAACCTTAAGTAGCAAATATATGAGATTTTATGGCTTATTGAGGCGAATGTGTGTATTTAAACGAAATAACATATTTTAAGTGATTAAGTATATGCATAATAGATGAATGACAATACACAAAAAAAGATTCCAAAATTTGAACCTAAAATGTCTAATTAGAATACTTTATTAAGAGTAATGATGTTCAATTGAAACCATGGTTAATTTAAGAATCTAAATGAAATATCTTGATAAATTTAAGAGACTGATTATGTATTAAGGGAGGAAGAAAGAAAGAGAAGTACTTGCATTGAAGGTTACACTGCCCTAAGAAACAGGACACTTTTCAGTGTCTACCTAACATTCACTTGGCTGCAAATGAAAATGGGGGTACATGTCTAAATCAAGAATTGGCCACAATATAGAAATAGAAGCATTTATATATAGCAATTTGTTATGATAAAGAGTTCCAGAGTGTTTATCCCATCAACTTGATGAATCTTTGCAATCATGACATCTAATATGCTTTTGAATTAACTAGATATTTCAAGTTCGAATTCTAAATGTAGAAAAAATTCTATAGAAAGTGTTATCTTTGAATGAACCCTATAATGTTTTTTTAATTAATTAGGATTTCAGTGTAGAGTTTAGACTCTGATTCCCATTGCATTCATTTTGTGTGGAAGCATGAGACCTTTTCTATGATGAAATCGATTCCAAAATTCAATTAAATTATAGAATTGCGTATAGAATATCAAAGTAGAAATGATTTCATTTTAATAATTATTATGAAATCGATTAGTTAGTACTCATAATCTACGACCTAATTAATTTTGATTTGTATCACATAAAACTCATTAAAAAAATTGTTTTCAACTAATAATTGGGTCTAATCAAGCATAGAAATTTCACATTCATCCTATCACACTTGTAATTGATGGTTTATTTGGTCTCCCATTTCTAGGTAAAGGCCAAAAATAATAATTATTGTCAACTATTGTGACCTTCATAATTTACCTTAGGCATAATTTAGGTGTCTTAAAGTGGACAAAAGAACATGTCTACTTTGTCGTGTTAGTTAAGATTTTCAGTTGGGCACTTGCATTCATGCATGATTTGAAACTTTTTAAGGTAAAGTTAGCCTAATTATGTGAATCAAAAGGTGCTTTATTAGTCAATTCCACAATATAATGTCTTTAACTTTTTAACTCTAAGATAGTGATATTTCTGTGTTTTATGTTACAAAATTTGAAAGGACACAAAGTTCATACTTTTAACATAAAGTAATACTCTCTTTGTCCCATTTTATGTGACACTTTTTTCTTTTTGGTCCGTCCCAAAAATAATGTCACCTTACTCTAATTAGAAATAATTTAACCTTAAAATTCCCCTTATTACCCTTAATAAAATGATTCTCAGCCACACAAACATCTTAGAATGATTTTACACTACAAGTTTCAAAAGTCTTCATTTTTTCCCTTAAACACTGTGCCAAGTCAAATGGTGCCACATAAAATGAGACAGAGGGAAAACTATATATAAATTCAAATATATGGGAAAATCTTAGTAGCTCAATTGGTTGGCTATATGAACTCTCACCTTGTTGGTGAGGGTTCAATTCCCCACATTGTAATCCCCTCCCCATTTCATTATATATATGTGCGAATATATATATATATATATATAGACACACACACACATACATACACACATATATATTACTCTAATAAATACAGGATTGATATAATTAGATTAATTATTTAAATTTAATTAAGGGATATTGACATGTACATACAATTTCTAGATAAGTTTTTTTTTATTTTTTAACCAAACATTTTATTTAACAAATTAAGCCGTCGAAAAATTTAGAAAAAACATAAGGCGCCTCCGCGATGGGTTCGTGACGCGGCTCTGTCGCGAACTCTCATTATTTCTCATTTTGGAACAAAAAATATCTTTTGACTCGGCCACTCTAAAAATCGACCGAGACCTTTCCCCCACTCAATTTGTCATACTGATCACAATTCTGGCTTTAGATTTTCCATCCGAGTATCGAAAGACGCGTTATGCGCACATCTCTCCTCTAAGAATATTTTGGTAATTTTATCGAGCGTTACACTATTCAATTGTTCCAAGCCTTGAGCTATTTGTCACGCCCCGAAAAGGTACCCGAGAGGTGGCCGACACCCAAAGACTATTGCTAGTCCCCAAGCGAACCACTTGGCTTCATCACATCCATTCAATTCAACAACTCTACAAATCAGCGAAAGTAAATGAAAATAAATGGGTTCATCTCATCTAATATCTCAATTAATAATAGATTGAATGTAAAGGCTAGTAGAAAGAATTAGAACAACAACCTCAACATCAACGTTCGACTATCATCTATGCCGCCTCTATCACTAATCAAGTGGTACCAATGATAGACCCATGGCTACCGAAATCAAAATAAAAGACTAGTCTAGTCTAACTCAAAAGTATGATAAAATAAACAATAGTGGATCCTCCGGAGTAGGGGAGGCTCACCAATAAGCTGAACGTTTTGGATCTTCAATAATACGCATGTTAACGATCCTTAATTCCTGTATCTGCATCATACAATGATGCAACCACAAGTGGCGTTAGTACGTGGAATGTACACTATGTAAAATAGTTGAATGAAACAAAAATGGGTAGAGTAATATGGAACAATCATCGACTTAGAACAATCATCAAATCAAAACGTCAAATGTCTATCTAAAGCAATAATAGAGAGTAGACAAGTGACCATCAACCAATCAACCTCATCAATCAAGTCAAACTCATCTCATCACATCTCATCTCAATATACTCAAGGTAGGAACTTTAAAAGTTTCTCTTATCCAACAACAATCACTTATGAGTCAATGATTGTACAACAATCAAGCTCATGTTGCCATAGTCGTTCCAAACTTGCTAGATAGGAAACAAATCAAATCCCAAAGGGAAACACAATCAATTAAGTCCTCTATTGCTTTCAAGGACTTCTAATAAAGAGGGAACCACAATATTATATGATGGTTCTATGCCTCAACTACGTTTGGCGACGTAGTTTGACGAGTGCAACTCGGACTAACTCTTACTCTTTTGGTGCTTAATACTTCTCCCATGACTCAATGCTCATAAGATAATCAATTCAATTAAACCAATCAAATCATAGGGACTTTTAACCCTATCATCAATCAATCTCATAAGGGCTTCAACCCTGTCATCAATCAATCTCATAGGGGTGTTAACCCTTACATCAATCAATCTCATAGGGATTTTAACCCTCTCATCAAGGAACATTTCAATCAACGACTCAAGATTTAGAACAATCATTAAGGAACAATCGAATAGAAAAATCAGTGGAGTTCATTTATGAAGACTCACAGGACTATCAAGTTTTATTAACTCATCATCATTCTCTCATCGCAATCACAATCACAATGGACATCCTCCAAATCAAGGCTCTAGATTCAATTCTTAAGTTCATTCATGTATGCTTTCAAAATAATCATGTAGGGTTATGAAATTTCTCATCAAAATATTCAATTCAAGAAAACAAGTTTATGATGTCATCAACATAGAAAAATATATGAATTTAATAATATTTTCAATAAACACCATCAAGAATCATGTATGTAGACTCATTAGACTATCAACTCATCTATGGCCGTCTATGGGGAGCATGACAGAACAATCTCATGCTTTTAATTTAGCCTTATATACCTGGGATGAAGCTATAAACAATCACCTTCAAGAATTCCCCTTGAATTCCTCAATCTCAAGCCCTTCTCATCTTTCCTCAAGCCCTAGTCTTGTTATATTATTAGAACGAGACTTAGAATGAGATTTTAGATCCTTTTAATGTCCAAAAACCCTAATTAGATCATGTATAGAGTTTAATAGAGGTTGGAAATTTAGCAGAATAGCCCTCACAAAATTTAGAAATTTTTCAGCTTCGGAATAGCCCAATCCGCGACGCGGACTAGTCGCTCACAATGTATTTTCTCCAAAAGCTTTTGAACGAGTTTTACCAATCACGTTGAAAAAATTTGGAAAAACATAAGTGTAACTCCACTACAGAGCACGACGTGCCTCCGCTGTGCACCGTCACTATTTTTCTTTTTCAGGTTGAAAAATTATCTTTTGATTTGGTCACTTTAAAAGTCGATCAAGATCATTTTCCCACTCTTTTTTTGTGATAATTACAAATCCGGCCTCGGAGTTTCGATACAAGTATTGGAAGATGTGTTATGCGCATACCTCTCCTCTAGGGATGTTTTGGTAAATTTACTGGGCGTTACACTATTGATCAAGATTGATTGATAAAAGAGTTAAAGTCCCTATGAGTTTGATTGATGATAAGGTTAGAGTCCCTATGAGCTTGATTGATAAAAGAGTTAAAGTCCCTATGAGTTTGATTGATGATAGGGTTAGAGTCCCTATGAGATAGTGATCATTGATGGGGTTAAAGTCCCTATGAGATTGATTGAGATGGAGGTCTTATAAGCATTGAGTCTTGGGTGGAGTATCGAGCACCGAAATGGGTAAAAGTGAGCCCGACTCGCACTTATTAACTAAGTCGGAAAGTGTAGGAGTGGACTGATTCCGTTGAAGTCAGATAAGTTCCTATTTGGAGGACTAAGTATCCATTAAACTCAGACGTGTCCCCTTTTTTAAAGTCCCTGAAATAATAGAGGACTCGAGAGACCCAATCCCTTGTGGATCATAGGCGTTCCTTACCTAGCAAGTACGGAACGACTGTGGCAACACCGACGGGATATTGTACAATCACTGGCTCATAAGTGATTGTTGTCGGATAAGAGAAATTCCCAAAAAGTTCCTACCTTGAGTACTCCAAGTTGAGTTCCACCGAGATGAGTCTAATTTGATTGATGAGGTTGAGGAGTTGATGTGTCACTTGTCTACTCTTTATTTTTGCTTATATAGACATTTGACGCTTTAATTTGATGATTGATTAGAGTCGATGTTGTTTCATATTATTCTACCTATTTATGTTTCATTCAGCTATTTTACGTACCGTACATTTCACGTATTAACACCATTTAGTGCTGCATCATTTCATGATGCAGATACAGGGATTAAAGGTCGTCAATAGGCGCATCGTTGAGGAGATGAGCAGTTTAGCCTATTGGGGAGCCTCTATAACTCCGGAGGATCCCCTATTTTTTGTTTGATCATGCTTTAGAATTAGACTAGACTAGTCTTATATTTTGATTTCGGTAGCCATGGGTCTATCATTGGCACCACTGGATTAGTGATAGAGGCTTTATAGATGATAGTCGAACGTTGATGCTGAGATTGTAAGCTAGTTCTTTCTACTAGCCTTTATTATTAATCTATTATTATTTGAGACATTAGATGAGATGAGCCCATTTACTTTCTTTTACTTTCGTTGATCTGTAGAGTTGTTGGATTGAATGGATGTGATGAAGCCAAGTGGTTCGCTTGGGGACTGACAATAGTCTCTGGGTGCCGGTCACGCCTAGAGTACCCTTCCGAGGCATGACACTATTTATAAGAAAAGAAAACCAAATCTTAAACTGATAGGAAAACTAGATTCGGGACCATCCATAAGCGAATTTATGAGTCATGACTCAATTGACGGCTCATAGATTGCAGACTTCTCCTATGAAAAATGTCTTCCATACCTTAGACTCCTTCTACGACTCGTTGTTTGGACCATAGGCCGTAGACTCCTTCGTTCTGTTAACTTTTAGAAACCTTCACCAACTATGGGCCTTCTTCTATAGACAAGTTTACGGGTCATGGAATGAACCACGACCTGTTCTGTTAATTGTAACTTCAACTTCAGAAATTATGCCCATCATTAGATCAGGACCACGAACATCCACCTACGGCTTGTGGATCAAACCACGGCCCCTAGGTGGTCTCGTACATCACCAAAAGCTACTAAATCCTACAATCTTCACAAAAACCTCCTAAATCCTGTATTCCTGTAAAACCAACATAAAAACACATCAAATATACCAACTTCACTTTGATAACACACAAAAATCTAAGTTTAAAGCATTAAAATTGTCGTATTTTGGAGGCATACCATAGGTCTGTGTAGGCGACTTCCAGATTCTGGGTAGGTTGTGGTTGTATCATTGGTATTTTGCTAGTATTTCAATGTTTTTTTATTCTAGAAAGGTACCTTTGGTTGGGTTGGCTTGCCTGTATGTAGGGTCTAACTAGCGCCATCATGACCTCAAAAGTCGGGTTGTGATAGGGCACCATGTTTGCGAGAATATGCAAAAGAGTGAGACCAATGAGATTTCTCAAAGCCAACAAAACATACACTGCATGAAGTGATACAGTCATGGAGTACATTTCTAATGACATCTTATAGCCTCCGAAAGATGAGTCACGAATGTCTCTGTACTCTTCCGCAGGAGTCTACTAGATGTTAGCTTTATATAAGTGAGACCAATGAACCAGGTGCTCTCATAACAACTTGTCACGACCCAATATCTCAAGTCATGATGGAGCCTACCATGTCCCACTAGAAGGTAAGCCAAATTGTAATTCCAAACCGCTAGTAATGGGTTTCAGGGCAGAAATATAGCGAAGAATCATAATTTGCAGAAACTAACAATAATGACAAGGAAATAATAATGAATATATGATTATATACATACATACACACACTCACATACATACACACACATATATATATAATAAAAGAATCTCTTTCAAAACCTGAAAGTCGCAAGTGCAAAGCTACTAAGATAATAGATATATCCCGGTGTCACGATCCAAAATGAATTGCAACTAAAGAAAGATAAATAAAGCAAAAACAAACTCAAAAGATATAAGAAATCTCCCAAAACCTTCATAAGTACAAGAGCATCTAAAATGACACTGAAGGGTAAATACAACTATCTCAAAAGCAACTACAATATTGTCTCATAATATCTGACACATAGTCTGAGAGATAAGAAAATAAAAAGAGGAACCAAAGTTCCACGACGACTCGAAGTCTGAGCCTCACCGCTGAGATCTGGATGTTATCAATAATACTCAGATGAAATGATCAACTACCCTGTCCTAAACCCTGTACACGATCTTTAAGAAGGAAAAAAATTAGGGTGAGAACACCGAAATGCACCTAGTAGGTTCAACTAACTTGGTAAGAGAAATCGAGAAAGTATGCAATAACGAAGAATACTATCATCTGCAAGAAAAGGGTTAGTGCACAATGTAAACCATATATATACCAGTAGAATAAAATATCAGTGACAATTAAAGATGAAATGCATATGCAATGTATGGAAGCAATTCAGGAGGAGGAAATACGACACACACTAGTGATGATGTATATATCTACTGAGTAAAAGTTACAAGGTAGAGCCCATAGGGATCTCATCAGACCATATGTCGGTGGAACTGGCACCAATGAAACCTCGGCGGGTTCTGGCATCGATGTGCATACATTTATCGAGCTGAAGCTACAAGGTAGAACCCATAGAGTCTCGTCAGACCATATATGAGGTCTCTCAAGTGTCACGATGGTCACTGGCGCGGATGACACCTTGGCAGATGTTAGCACCGATGAAGAGGGTTATAGTACCATGACAGACTCTGATGTTGATATTACCCCGATGGACGCTGGCGTCGATAAAGAGATATAAAAAGGAATACATGCCAATAACAAAATATATAGATGTATAACAATGATAAGATGCCTGGAGTCCCTCTTGATAGGGATATTGACTTTAGGATTGATGTTCTTCCTGATACCCAACCTATCTCAATTCCACCTTATAGGATGGCCTCCGCTGAATTGAAAGATCTGTTAGAGAAGGCTTTATTAGGCTGAGTGTTTCTCCTTGGGCTGCCCCTGTCCTATTCTTGCGAAAGAAAGATGGATCCCTTAGAATGTGCATTGACTATAGGTAACTGAATAAGGTCACTATAAAGAAGAAGTATCCTCTTCCAAGGATAGATGATCTGTTTGACCAATTTCAGGGTGTCTCTTGTTTCTCAAAGATAGACCTCAGATCTGGCTACCATCAGTTGAAAGTGAGGGAATGTGATATTCTGAAGATAGCCTTTAGGACCATATATGACCATTTTGAGTTCTTGGTCATGTCCTTTGGATTAATGAATGCCCCTGCACCCTTTATGGACTTGATGAATAGAGTATTCAAAAAATATCTTGATATGTTTGTGATTGTGTTCATCGACGTCATTTTTGTATATTCGAGAATGAGGAGAGGCTTGCTAATCACCTCAGAGTTGTCCTCCAAACACTTAAGGGCCATGAGTTGTATGTGAAATCCTCGAAGTGCGAATTCTGGCTTAAATCAATAGCTATCCTAGGCCACATGGTTGCTGGCCATGGTATTCGAGTGGACGCCCAAAAGATTGAAGCGGTTAAGAATTGGCCCAGGCCGACCTCTCTGACTGACATAAGAAGTTTCCTGGGGTTGGCAAGCTACTACCGCAGATTTGTTGATGGATTTTCTTCTTTATCTGCACCATTGACAAAATTGACACAGAAAAAGGTCAGATTTCAATGGTCCGACGAATGTGAGAAGAGTTTCCAAGAGTTGAAGATGAGATTGACTACTGCACGGTTCTAACCTTACCCGACAGGATAGAGGACTTTGTAATTAATTATAATGCGTCGAGGGTTAATTTGGGATGTGTGCTAATGCAGAGGGGGAAAGTGAGAGCCTATGCTTCCAGACAACTCAAGGTTCATGAGAGGAACTATCCAACCCATGATCTTGAGTTGGCAGCGGTGGTGTTTGCACATAAAATCTGGCGCCACTACATATATGAAGTGCATGTGGATGTGTTCACTGACCACAAAAGCTTGCCTAATGTCTTCAGTTAGAAGGAGCTCAACATGCGACAGAGGAGATGGTTGAAGTTTTTCAAGGATTATCACATGAGCATTCTCTACCACCCAGGTAAAGTTAACATTGTTAGTGACGCTCTTACCAAGTTGTTAATGGGTGGCACAACCCATGTTGAGGAGGGAAAGAAGGAGCTAGCCAAAGAAGTGCATCGATTGGCTCGATTGGGAGTTCAAATTAGGAGAATAATGAGGGAGGAGTTATGTTTAGAGTAGGTCTGCTTCATCCTTAGTGGCTGAGGTAAAAGAAAAGTAAGACCAAGATCCTGTCATACTCTAATTGAAGGAGGCGGTCCACAAACAAAAAGTGATGGTTTTCTCCAAAGAGGGAGATGGAGTGTTGAGATATCAGAGTAGATTGTGTGTTCCAAATATTAATAGTATTCGAGACGTTATCAGGGATGAAGCCCATAACACTAGATATTCCATTCATCTAGGCTCTACCAAGATGTACCACAACTTGAAAGAAGTCTATTAGTTGAGTGGAATGCAGAGAGATATTGTTGAATTCGTTTCAAAGTGCCCGAAGTGCCAAGAAGTGAAAGTTGAACATCAAAGGCTATGTGGATTGGCTCAGAACTTTGAGATTCCTGAATGGAAGTGGGAGATGATCAATATGGACTTCATTACTGGTCTACCGAGGTCTCGAAATCAACATGATTCGATATGGGTGATTGTAGAAAGGATGACCAAATCGGCTCACTTCTTAGCAGTTAAGACGACCAACACTGCGAAGGAGTACGCCAATTTGTACATCCAGGAGATTGTGGGTTACATGGGGTTCCCTTGTCCATCATCTCGGACAGAGGAGCTCAATTCACCTCCCAATTTTGGAGATCGTTCTAGACAGGATTGGTACTAAAGTGAACTGTTGCTTCCCTAGCACACGCAAGAGTACGTGGTCAACTCAAGTAATATAGTGACTCTTTTCAGAAGCCGGATATCGAACCCAAAGGACTTGTCGATTAATTATTTATTAAATTATATTAATTCTAATTATTTATTTAAGCGGTAAATAATTAACCAAAGAGATATTTTTACACAATCAATGAATAAAATCGATCTAAGATTATGGTTTAACTAATAATCATGTTTAGCCTCAATTTCATCAAATTATTTGATTGTCTAGTTGTTGATTTACAGGTTTTAAATTACCTAAACAAGGTTGCACGCCTCTGCCGGCCTACCTTTATTGACTGCCTAACTACATCATTGAGCGGGGAAAGACACATCAATAAATGTGCTATAATATTATCTTCCTGTGTTTTGAACCAAGCGAGGTGTAAGGGTAGTTGTCACGGGTCTCCCTTACACGAATCAATCTAGTTTCCTAGTTGAACAAACTCCCTATGCTACTGTGTTTTATTCATTCCAACATCTCTCGAATCCAGAATGATCAACTAATTTACCCCCTAGTTGAACAGGCTATGAAGTATGGATAAAAGTAATATAAGAACAACTAATATGATAAACAAATATTTTGAATTAATAATGACTAAACAATCATCTTATTAGCTACCATTATCTTAGAACGGAAATTTAGCTCCACATAGACATGAAGAAATTACCACAAATCATTCAAAGATAAAATATAAAAATAAATATTAATGGAGAAGAAAAGATAAAACCAAAATTCTCCGGCCTCCACGGCGGCTCCTACTTCTCTGTAGGTCAAAAGTTGTGTAAAACCTAATTTTATGGAATATTTATAGGTGTAGAAATAAACCCTAATTAAAATAATTGAGTCCAAAATAAATTGGGAAACCAAAGCCGAAAAGGATTTGGATCTTCTCGTGCGCGTGGCGTCAATTGCAATTAGAATTGCAGTTGAAATGGTAATGCTACGTATGTATAATATATATAAATATATTATTATATTCAATTTAATCCATTAAGCTATTTGCTTGAATTTCCTTCTTTAATCTTTCTTTTTTAATTCGTTTGAGCTCCAAATCTCTTCATTTCGCGCCAATTTAATCCTACAAATAAAATACATAATTTAGCACAATCCACAAAATTTATGCTAAAAGGAATAAATAAAAGTATTAAATACGAGGTAAATAATGACTAAAAATATATATTTTTGGCCTCACATCATCACCCCACACTTAAATTTTGCTCGTCCTTGAGCAACCATTAAAGCTCATCAAAAATCAAATAGGACCACCATTTTGGTTGATACAAACAATTTAGGTCATTCAAAACATCATGTACACTTCCCAATCATTATGCAAGATCTACAAATAGATAACAAGCTTTCGACCACCTATCCTCAAGGAAGAACTCTAACTCATCAAATTTAAATTTGCTCACCTACTCTCTCAAAGAAAGTTAATAACATCACCTATCTATCATGAAACAAGTGCCCTCACACGAAAAAAAAATAGTCCACACACTCAATTCAAAAGATTGAATATAAATTAAGGACTTTGCATTAAAGAACAATTCTCGCACTCACAAAGAATTCACATGTATGCACAAAGAACCATAAGCTTTCCCATTATGTACATCTTCACTAATTAAGCATGCTTGAATTGAATCAAATAGGACTTTTAATAGGTTGTAATGTAGGCTAGGGGACGGGTAGGAAAACTATATAATAGTGACTTACACTTCCCTAAGCACTTTGCACTTTTAGACTCATCACCCATTATCTTCTTTTCTTTATTTGTTTTTCAACCCTCTCTTCAATAATTGTTTCACTGACAATCTCATCTCATCAAGAATGTTTCTCTTTTTTGAAATAATTCTTTGTTTCTTTTTTTTTCCATGACACATTCTTTCAAAGAGGGCTTTTTCATCACCATGTAACTATCATTTATCACCTTTTACCACTTAAATATCGCTTTTCTTCAAATGTAACAATCATAATCAGTCAATGCTATAGTGCTCAAGGATGCAAGTGTACGTGGTCAACTCATGTAATATAATGACTCTTTTCAAAAGCCAGATATCGAACCCAAAGGACTTGTCGATTAATTATTTACTAAATTATATTAGTTCTAATTATTTATTTAAGCGGTGTACAATTAACCAAAAGAAATATTTTTACACAAACAATGAATGAATCGATTTAAAATTATGGTTTAACTAATATCTTGTTTAGCCTCAATTTCATCAAATTATTTGATTGTCTAGTTGCTGATTCACAGGGTTTAAATTACCTAAACAGGGTTGCACGCCTCTGCCGACCTACCTTTATTGACTGCCTAACTACATTGTTGAGCATGGATAGACACATCAATTAATGTGCTTTAATGTTATCTTCCTATATTTTGAACCAAGCGAGGTGTAAGGGTAGTTATCACGGGTCTCCCTTACCCGAATCAATCTAGTTTTCTAGTTGAACAAGCTCCCTATACTACTGTGTTCTATACATTCCAACATCTCTCAAATCCAGAATGAACAACTTATTTACCCCCTAGTTGATCAGGCTATGAAGTATAGATAAAAGTAATATAGGAACAACTAATATGATAAACAAATATTTTGAATTATTAATGACTAAACAATTATCTAATTAAGTACCATAATTTTAGAACGGGAATTTAGCTCCACATAGACATGAAGAAATTACCACAAATCATTCAAAGATAAAATATAAAAATAAATATTTATGGAGAAGAAAAGATAAAATCAAAATTCTCCGGCCTCCACGTCGGCTCCTACTTCTCTCTAGGTTAAAAGTTGAGTAAAATCTAATTTTATGAAATATTTATAGGTATAGAAATAAACCCTAATTAAAATAATTGAGTTCAAAATAAATTGGGTGTAATACCCGATAAATTACCAAAATACCCCTAGGAAAGAGGTGTATGTAAAACGTGTCTTCCGATGCTCGGATTGAAAATCCGAGAGCGAAATCGTGATCAGCATTGCAAATAGAGTGGGAAGAGAGTCTCGGTCGATTTTTAGAGCGATCGAGTCGAAAGATAATTTTTTGTTCCAAAACGAAAAACAGTGAGCCTGCGCGACAGAATGCGTCGCGGATCTGTCGCGGAACCACACTTATATTATACTGTGTTATTTCGGGTCGGGAAAAAATTCTTTTAAATTACGGAGGGCATTTTAGTCCATTCCTATTTATCCTAAACGTAACCCTACGACTAATTAAAGACGGTTTCTAAGAAAAGGGTTTCAAAAATCCAAATTCCAAAGGTTCTTCCTAAAGGTCACTAAGCTAGGGCTTGAAGGGAGTTGAGGTTGAAGAGATCAAGAGGAGGTGGTGCATAATTATGTTAGCAAAACATTCCAGGTATGTAAGGCTAACCTAAAGCATGTGAATATTCTCCCATGTGTCCTTCTGAGTATTGAGTATTGTATTTTGACATGATGAGGTTAATGTGAAGAGTTTGATGCATATAAAAATCTACTTTATTTTATGTATAAATAATTCTCCTGCAGGAATTGATGATCATCACTATTTTTGTTTTACATTATAATTTATTTTCATGAGTGCATTTTAAAACCCCAATAATTATTGTGTTTTGGAAAGAGCATGCATAATGAAATTAGGGGATATGTCTAGAGCCTTGACGATGATGATGTTATGATGATGTTGATGAGAATGATGTTTTATGATGTCTTAGCATTGAGATTTAATTGCTAAATGATGTGTCTTGAGTTCTGATGTTGATGTTGATGTTATGAGGTGAAGTACTATGTCCCTATGGGACTGATGTTGATGTTGAGGTTTTATACTATGTCCCTCTGGGACCGATGTTGATGTTGAGGTATTATATCATGTCCGTATGTGACTGATGATGAGGTATTATGTCTCTATGGGACTGATGAGGTTGATGTTTTATGAGCATGTCGAGTTTTGGGAGGAGTATTGAGCACCGAAATGGGTAGAGAGTGAGTCCCACTCGAACCCATTAACTACGTGGCCCGCGTAGGAAGAGAGGATTGAAATGCAATGCGGATGGCTCCTATCTTGTCCCAAATGAGGACTGAGGTTTTTCTTGTGGATCCATTGAGGTTATGTCCTTTACCCCGGGCAGGGTATTGGATGGATGTGGCAACGTCATCGCTTCGTTGTATCATCACCGGCTCATAGGTGATGGTTGTCGGTTAGAGAAACTCCCAGTTAGGTTACATTTGATAGAACTCTGATGTTGATGTTTATGTGATGTTTTAGTCGAGTTCTTGAGTCGATGTGATGTTCTCTTGCGTCGATGTGATGTTCCTTTGATGTGAGTTGATGTTGAGATTCCTTGAGATGAGCTTGATGTGACGTTGAGGTATGATGAGAGGTTGATGAGCCAATTGTCTAATCTAATCTCCTGCTTTGGATAGACTTTTGATATCCTGATGGAGTATGATATCGAGTTGATGTTTCTTTATGCTGTGTACATACCCTGTTATTCAGCTATTTATATGCCAGTACATTTCACGTACTGACGCCATTTGGCGCTGCATCGTTTCATGATGCAGATACAGGAGTTAGAGGACTTCAGCAGGTGCACCGTTGAGGTCAAAGAGTTCGAGTTCAGACTTTGGTGAGCCTCCTTGCTATCCGAAGGAGACCCTTCTATTTTATGTTTCCTTTATTGCATTGAGTCCGGTAGCCATGGCATGTCATGACACCATTCTTAGACAGTTGAGTCAAGTTAGAGGCTTCGTAGAAATGATGTCGAGGTTGATGTGAATGTTTCCATTATGAACTGAGTAATACTTTACTTAGTTGATGTTGAGACTGATGTTCGGCCATTTGGCCCTTACCAGAGGTATTCTATTTATGATGTTTCCGCTATGTTGATATTGAATGATGTGATGAGGTTAAGTGGTTCGCTCACGGACTAGCAATAGTCTCTGGGTGCCGGCTACGTCTAGGGTACCCTCTCGGGGCGTGACAAACTTGGTATCAGAGTCACAGAGTTCAAGAGTCCTAGGGAGTCTATGAAGCCGTGTCTAGTAGAGTCTTGTTTATGCGTGTGTTGTGCACCACACTTCATAAACAGGATGCTACAGGGCATTTAGGAAATGGTTACCCTTCTTTGATGTTCTGAATTCGTGCGATAGAGCTTGGCTCTATGAAACCCCCCTTTCTAATTCGTGCGTCACGCGTTTGCAGATAATGCCTCCAAAACGCACGCTGCCCAAAGAGATGCCTCAGTCCCTAACACTGAGAATCCCTTACTAGAGGCTCCTAATCAGCATGGGACAAGGAGACGGGGACGACCTGCTAGAGCTGCTGAGGCTCCACCAGCATCTCCTGTTCAGTCAGCCTCCACTTCGGAAGTAGACTTTAGGGGAGCTATTGCTATGCTCACCCAGTTAGTGGCCTCTCAAAGTAGCACTCGCGGTCCCTAGGCCCCTAGCTCTAGCTCCCAAGATCCTGCAGTTGCAACTAGGCTCAGAGATTTCCTAAGGATGAACCCGCCAGTTTATACGGGGTCAAAGGTTGAGGAGGACCCATGAAACTTCATTGATGAGGTGTGTAAGATCTTGAGGGCTATGCATGCAAATGAGGTAGAGGGAGTCGAGCTGGTCTCTTATCAGCTTAAGGATGTTGCCAATGTCTGGTATAACCAGTGGGAGGATGGTAGGGGTGAGGATGCTGAGCCTGCTGAGTGGGAGGAGTTTGAGAGTGCTTTTCTCGATCACTTCTTTCCCCAAGAGTTGAGAGAGGCAAAGGTCGAAGAGTTCATGAATTTGAAGCAAGAGGGGTTGACTGTCAAAGAGTATAGCTTGAAGTTCATCCACCTGTCCAGATATGCTCCAGAGATGGTCCTTGATATGAGGGCAAGAATGAGGAAGTATGTGTTTGGGTTGGGCAGGCATGTCAAGAGGGAGTGTAAGGCAGCATTGCTGATTCCAGACATGGATATTGTTAGACTTATGGTCTATACCCAGCAGACTGAGGAGGACAAGAAGAGGGACAGAGAAGAGCAACAGAAGAAGAAAGCCAAATTGGCAGGGCATGAGCCTAATCAGCAGAAACAGAATAAAGGTGATTGGACCTTCTTTCAAAAGAAGTATTCGCGCCATGCACCTTCAATGGCGAGTGCACCTGTTCAGCAAAACAGGTACGACCAGAGATTCTATGGTCATCAGAACTTCAGGGCATAGAGACCTCAGTCCCAAGCCAGTGTTGCTCAAGGTCCGAGGGGAAGGCCACCTTGTGGCAGATGTGGCAGGCTGCATTTCGGCGCGTCCCGTGAGGGCATCAATAATTTCTTTACCTGTGGATAGTCTGGCCATTTCCAGGGTGAGTGCCCTATGAGAAATCAAAGGTGGAGTGATAGAGGTAATAGAGCTCAGTCTTCTACAGCTCCCCCCGAGGGTAGTCATCAAAAGGCAACCACCGCAAATGCAGGAGGCGGGACGAACCATTTGTATGCGATAGGTAATCAACAGGATCAAGAGGTTGCTCCAGATGTTGTTATGGGTATGCTCCGAATCTTTTCTTATGATTGTTATGCATTGCTTGACCCAGGTGCCACCTTATCTTTTGTGACGCCCTATATGGCCAATAAGTTTGAGATTCTTCCTGAGTGTTTGTTTGAGCCTCACACTGTTTTGACGCCTACTGGTGAGTCAATCCTGGCTAAGAGGATCTATAGAGATTGTATAGTGTCCATCTTTCATAGGGATACTTTGGCCAATTTGGTAGAGTTGGAGATGGTTGACTTTGATGTGATTCTTGGTATGGATTGGCTCCATGCTTGCCATGCATCCATAGATTGTAGGACCCGAGTTGTTAAATTTTAATTTTCTAATGAACCGGTCTTAGAGTAGAAGGGAGGTTATGTTGCACCCAAGGGTAAATCTATTTCTTACCTGAGGGCGAGGAGGTTAATCTCTAAGGGGTGTATCTATCACCTTGTACGAGTTAAATCTGATGATGTTGAGTCCCCTACTCTTGAGTCAGTCCTCATTGTGAATGAGTTCCCCAAGGTGTTCCCTGAGGATTTACCCGGAGTCCCTCCTGATAAGGAGATCGACTTCGGTATTGATATACTTCCTGAGACGCAGCCCATTTCGATTCCACCATATAGGATGGCCCCTGCGGAGTTGAAAGAGTTGAAGGAGCAGTTGAAGGATCTGTTAGAAAAGGGTTTTATTAGAGTGTTTCTTCTTGGGGTGCTCCCGTTCTATTTGTACGGAAGAAGGATGGGTCTCTGAGAATGTGCATAGATTATACGCAACTGAACAAGGTCACAGTCAAGAATAAATATCCTCTTCCCAGGATAGATGACTTGTTTGTCCAACTTCAGGGTGCCTCATGTTTTTCAAAGATAGACCTCAGATCGGGTTGCCACCAGTTGAAGGTGAAAGAATGTGATATTCCAAAGACAGCTTTCAGGACAAAATATGACCACTTTGAGTTCTTGGTCATGTCCTTTGGGTTGATGAATGCACCAACAACTTTCATGGATTTGAGGAATAGGGTGTTCAGGTCCTACCTTGATATGTTTATGATCGTGTTCATTGATGATATCCTGGTATATTCGAGGAATGAGGAAGCGCATGCTAAGCATCTTAGAGTTGTCCTTCAAACTCTTAAGGACCATGAGTTGTATGCGAAGTTCTCCAAATGTGAGTTTTGGCTCAAATCAGTGGCCTTCCTAGGCCATGTAGTTTTAGGTGATGGGATCCGAGTAGATGGTCAGAAGATTGAAGCGGTTGCCAGTTGGCCAAGACCGACCTCTCCAACTGACATAAGGAGTTTCTTGGGGTTGGCAGGCTACTACCGCAAATTTATTGAGGGGTTTTCTTCTCTATCCGCCCCATTGACCAAACTGACCCAGAAAAAGGTCAAGTTTGAGTGGTCTGAAGAATGTGAGAAGAGCTTCTAAGAGTTAAAGACTAGGTTGACTACTGCACCTGTATTGACCTTGCCTGACGGGACGGAAGGTTTTGTAATATACTGTGATGTGTCAAGAGTTGGATTGGGATGTGTGTTAATGCAAAGAGGTAAAGTGGTGGCTTATGCTTCCAGGCAGCTTAAAGTTCATGAGAAGAACTATCCGACCCATGATCTTGAGTTGGCGGCAGTGGTGTTTGCACTTAAAATCTGGCGCCACTACTTGTATGGAGTGCATGTGGACGTGTTTACGGATCACAAGAGCTTGTAGTATGCCTTCAGTCAGAGAGAGCTCAACCTGCGACAGAGGAGGTGGTTAGAATTGCTCAAAGACTACGACATAAGCATCATGTACCACCCAGGTAAAGCTAATGTTATTGCTGATGCTTTTAGCAGGTTGTCTATGGGTAGCACAACCCATGTTGAGGAAGAGAAGAAAGAGTTAGTGAAGGAAGTGCATAGGTTGGCTCGATTGGGAGTCCAGCTTGAGGAGAACGACGAGGGAGGAATTAATGTTCAGAATGGGTCTGCATCATCCCTAGTGATTGAGATAAAAGAGAAGCAAGACCGAGATCCTATTATACTCCAATTGAAGGAGGATATTCAGAAGCAAAAAGTGACGGTCTTCTCCAAAGGGGGAGATGGGGTATTGAGGTACCAGGGTAGGCTATGTGTCCCTGATGTTGATGGTGTCCGAGAGAGGATTCTGGCTGAGGCCCATAACACTAGATACTCCATTCATTCGGGCTCAACCAAGATGTATCACGACCTAAGAGAGGTCTATTAGTGGAGTGGAATGAAGCGAGATATAGCGGAGTTTGTTTCAAGATGCCCAAATTGCCAACAAGTAAAAGTTGAGCATCAAAAGCCAATTGCTTGGCCCAAAACTTTGAGATTCCAAAATGGAAGTGGGAGATGATTAACATGGATTTCATCACTGGCCTACCAAGATCCCAGAGGCAACATGATTCCATATGGGTGATTGTGGACAGAATGACGAAGTCAGCGCATTTTCTGGCAGTCAAGACGACCAAAACTGCAGAGGATTATGCCAAGGTGTATATTCAAGAGATTGTGAGGTTGCATGGAGTTCCCTTGTCCATTATCTCGGACAGAGGAGCCCAATTTACTTCTCATTTCTGGAAGTCTTTCCAGAAAGGATTGGGTACCAAAGTGAATTTGAGCACAACGTTTTATCCACAGACGGATGGTCAGGCAGAGCGCACTATTCAAACAGTAAAGGACATGTTGAGAGCATGCGTCCTAGATTTCAAAGGAAATTGGGATGACCATTTACCATTGATTGAATTCGCATATAACAATAGTTATCATGCGAGCATTCAAATGGCCCCTTTGAGGCCTTGTATGGGAGGAGATGTAGATCACCAATTGGATGGTTTGAAGTTGGAGAGGCTGAGTTGATTGGTCCTGACCTTGTCCACCAGTCCATGGAGAAGGTGAAGATTATTCAGGAAAGATTGAAGACTGCCCAAAGCCATCAAAAATCTTACACAGATGTGAGGAGAAGAGACCTAGAGTTTGAGGTGAGCGATTGGGTTTACCTGAAGGTATCACCCATGAAGGGTGTCATGAGGTTTGGGGAAAAGGGAAAATTAAGTCCTCACTACATTAGTCCGTATCAGATTGTGCGAAGGATTGGGAAGGTCACCTATGAGCTAGAATTACCTTCCGAGTTAGATGAAATCCATCCGGTGTTCCATATTTCGATGTTGAAGAAATGTTTGGGAGATCCTACATTGGTAATTCCTGTGTAGAGCACGGGAGTCAGAGACAGTTTAAGGAAATTCCAGTCCAGATCCTTGATCGACAGGTTCACAGATTGAGGAACAAAGAGGTAGCCTCTGTCAAAGTTCTATGGAGGAATCAATTTTTTGAGGAAGCCACATGGGAAGTTGAGGAAAAGATGAAAGCAAAATACCCGCACTTATTCGTGCTCGAGGTTGATGAACGTGTTGAAGGTAACATTCTTACTTTTATGTAAATTAATGTTCCTACCATGATGTGATGTTTAGAGTATTGATGTCTGAGCATATGTTAATGAGGTCGATGAGAAGTCGAGGTGGCGATGTTACTGACTGAGTATCGAGGTGAGTCTTGAATCTATTCGTGCCAAATTATCATTCCTACGCATCATTCGAGGACGAATGATCCCAAGGGGTAGATAATGTAACACCCGATAAATTATCAAAATACCCCTAGGGAAGAGGTGTGCATAAAACGCATCTTTTGATGCTCGAATTGAAAATCCGAGAGCGGAATCGTGATCAGCACTGCAAATGGAGTGGGAAGAGGGTCTTGGTCGATTTTTAGAGCGATCGAGTCGAAAGATAATTTTTCGTTCCAAAACAAAAAACAGTGAGCCTGCGTGACAGATTCGCGTCGTGGACCTGTCGCGGAGCCACACTTATGTTTTTCTGTGATTTTTTGATGGAGTTAAATTTTTCGAAAATACACTGTCCGCGACAGGTCCGCGTCGCAGACTGTGTTATTTCAGGTTGGGGAAAAATTCTTTTAAATTACGAAGGGCATTTTAGTCCATTCCTATTTATCCTAAACGTACCCCTACGGCTAATTAAAGATGGTTTCTAAGAAAAGGGTTTTAAAAACCCAAATTCCAAAGCGTTCTTCCTAAAGGTCACTAAGCTAGGGCTTGAAGGGAGTTGAGGTTGAAGAGATCAAGAGGAGGTGGTGCATAATTGTGTTAGCAAAACATTCCAAGTATGTAAGGCTAACCTTAAACATGTGAATGTTCTCCCATGTGCCCTTCTATGTATTGAGTATACATGTGAATGTTCTCCCATGTGCCCTTCTATGTATTGAGTATTGTATATTTACATGATGAGGTTAATGTGAAGAGTTTGATGCATGTAAAAATTTACTTTATTTTATGTATAAATAATTCTCCTATAGGAATTTGTGATCATCACTATTTTTGTTTTACATTATAATTCATTTTCATGAGTGTATTTTAAAACCCTATAATTATTGTGTTTTTGAAAGAGCATGCATAATGAAATTAGGGGATATGTCTAGAGCCTTGACAATAATGATGTTATGATGTTGATGAGAATGATGTTTTATGATGTCTTAGCATTGAGATTTAATTGCTAAATGATGTCTCTTGAATTCTGATGTTGATGTTGATGTTATGAGGTGAAGTACTATGTCCCTACGGGACTGATGTTGATGTTGAGGTTTTATACTATGTCCCTCTGGGACCGATGTTGATGTTGAGGTATTATATCATGTCCTTATGTGACTGATGATGAGCTATTATGTCCCTATGGGACTGATGAGGTTGATGTTTTATGAGCATGTCAAGTTCTGGGAGGAGTATTGAGCACCGAAATGGGCAGAGAGTGAGTCCCACTCGAACCCATTAACTACGTGGCTCGCGTAGGAAGAGAGGATTGAACCGCAATGCGGATGGCTCCTATCTTGTCCCAAATGAGGACTGAGGTTTTTCTTGTGGATCCACTGAGGTTATGTCCTTTACCCCGGGCAGGGCATTGGATGGATGTGGCAACAGCATCGCATCGTTGTATCATCTCCGGCTCATAGGTGATGGTTGTCGGTTAGAGAAAGTCCCAGTTAGGTTCTATTTGATAGAACTCTGATGTTGATGTTGATGTGATATTTTAGTCGAGTCCTTGAGTCGATGTTATGTTCTCTTGAGTCGATGTGATGTTCCTTTGATGTGAGTTGATGTTGAGGTTCCTTGAGATGAGCTTGATGTGACGTTGAGGTTTGTGAGAGGTTGATGAGCCAATTGTCTAATCTAATCTCCTGCTTTAGATAGACTTTTTATATCCTGATGGAGTATGATGTCGAGTTGATGTTTCTTTATGCTGTACTTACCCTGTTATTCAGCTATTTTACATGCCAGTACATTCCACACACTGCCGCCGTTTGGCGCTACATCGCTTCATGATACAGATACAGGAGTTAGAGGACTTCAGCAGGCGCACCGTTGAGGTCAAAGAGTTCGAGTTCAGACTTTGGTGAGCCTCCTTGCTATCCGGAGGAGACCCTTCTATTTTATGTTTCCTTTATTGCATTGAGTCCGGTAGCCATGGCATGTCATGGCACCATTCTTAGACAGTTGAGTCAGGTTAGAGGCTTCGTAGGCATGATGTCGAGGTTGATGTGAATGTTTCCCTTTTGAACTGAGTAATACTTTACTTACTTAGTTGATGTTGAGACTGATGTTCGTCCATTTGGCCCTTACCAGAGGTATTCTATTTATGATGTTTTTGCTATGTTGATGTTGAATGATGTGATGAGGTTAAGTGGTTCGCATAGGGACTAGCAATAGTCTCTGGGTGCCGGCCACGTCTAGGGTACCCTCCCGGGTGTGACATTGGGATGCCAAAACCGAAAAGGATTTGGATCTTCTCGTGCGCGTGGCGTCAATGGCATTAGAATTGCAATTGAAATGGTAATGCTCCGTATGTATAATATATATAAATATATTATTATATTCAATTTAATCCATTAAGCTGTCTACTTGAATTTCCTTCTTTAATATTTCTATTTTAACTCGTTTGAGATTCAAATCTCTTCATTTCCGCGCCAATTTAATCCTACAAAATAAAATACATAATTTAGCACAATCCATTAAATTTATGCTAAAAAAGGATAAATAAAAGTATTAAATATGAGATAAATAATGACTAAAAATATATATTTTTGGCCTCATATCATGAACCTTAGTACCGCCTTTCATCCACAGACAGATGGTCAGGCAGAGCGGACAATTCAGACATTTATGGATATGTTGAGAGCCTGTGTTCTTGATTTCAAGGGAAATTGGGATTATTACCTACCATTGATTGAATTTGAATATAGCAATAGTTATCATCAAGCATTTAGATGGCTCCCTATAAAGTGTTATATGGAAGGAGATGTAGATCACCTATTGGGTGGTTTGAGGTTGGAGAAGCAAAATTGATTGGCCTGATCTTGTCCACCAATCGATGGAGAAGGTTAAGGTCATTAGAGAGATATTGAAGACTGCCCAAAGTCGCCAAAAATCTTATACTGACGTGAGGAGAAGAGACTTAGAGTTCGAGGTAAATGATTGGGTGTACTACCTATGAAGGGTGTCATGAGATTTGGGAAGAAGGAAAAGTTGAGTCCATGTTATGTGGGACCATATCAGATTGTAAAGAGGATTAGGAAGGTTGCTTATGAGTTAGAGTTGCCTTCTGAGTTAGATGGAATTCATCCGGTATTCTATGTGTCAATGTTGAAGAAGTTCTTCGCAGATCCTACCTTGGTTATCCCTGTTGATAGCATTAGAGTGAAGGATAACTTGTCTTACAAAGAGGTTCCGGTCCAAATCTTTGATCGTCAGATTCGTAGGTTGAGAAACAAAGAGATAGCCTCAGTCGAATTCCTGTGGAGAAATCAATTCGTTGAGGAAGCCACATAGGAAGCTGAGGAAGAGATGAAGATCAAATATCCACACCTATTCGTGCCAAATGAAGAGAATGTGGAAGGTAAATTTCTTGCCCTTGACTAAATTGATTGATCTATTCTTAAGTTGATTGTCTATTCTTGAGTCCGAGTAGAGTTGATGAGATTTATGAGAAGTTGAGAGTTTGATTGGTTGAGTTGAATGTTGAGATGAGTCTTGAGTCTATTCGTGGCTTGATTTCCACCTGTACTCATCATTCGAGAATGAATGATCCCAAGGGGGAGATGATGTAACGCCCGGTGACATAATCAGAATACCCCTAGAAGAAGTGTAAGCACGTGACGCATCTTCCAATGCTCGTATGGCAAACTCAAGGCCGAATTTGTGATCAACAAGAAAAATTGAGTGGGAAAATGGTCTCGGTCGATTGTTAAATCGATCGGATCAAAAGATAATTTTTTTATCCGAAACAAAAAATAGTGAGAGTGCGCGACGTAGGAACGTCACACGTCTGTAGCGGACCTACACTTATATTTTCTCAAAAAACGTCGACGGGATTGAGAAAACTCATTGAAAAATAATTTGGAGAAAATGCACTGTGTGCAACCAGTCCGAGGCTGAAAATTTTTCTAAATCTTGTGAGGGGCATTCCAGTCAATTCCCAACCCCTGCTATAACTGAATACACAATCTAATTAGATCTTTTTGACGTTAAAAGGGTCTAAAACCTCATTCTAAGTCCTTTTCTAATAATCTAACAAGACTAAGGCTTGAGGAAAGAGGAGAGAAGCTTGAGATTGAGGAATTCAAGAGGAATTCTTGAAGGTAATTGTTGATAGCTTCATCCTAGGTATGTAAGGCTAAACGAAAAGCATGAGATTGTCCTCTCATGTGCTCTGTAGAAGGTCATAGATGAGTTAAAAGTCCTATGAGTCTACATGCATAATTCTGGATGGGTTTTATTGAAAATCTTATTAAATCTATATATTTCCCTATTTGATGATCATTATAAACTTGTTTACTTGAATTGACTATTTTCATGAGAAAGTGCATAAGCCTACATGACTAATTTGAAAACATATACGAATGAACTTAAGAATTGAGTCTAGAGCCTTGATCGGGGAACGTCAATTGTGATAGGCATTGTGATTGTGATGAGAGAATGATGATGAGTTGATAGAACTTGATTGTCCTATAAGTCTCCATAAATGAACTCCATGGATTTGTCCATTCGATTGTTCCCTTATGATTGTTCTAAATCTTGAGTCTTTGATTGAAAGGTTCCTTGATAGGAGGGTTAAAGCCTCTATGAGATTGATTGATGAAAAGGTTAAGGCCCCTAAGAGATTGACTAGGGTTAAAGCCCCTATGAGATTGATTGATGATAGTGTTAAAAGTCCTTATGATTTGATTGGTTTGATAGAATTAATTGTCTTGTAAGCATTGAGTCATGGGAGGATATCGAGCATCAAAAGAGTAAGAGTTAGTCCAACTAGCACTCGTCAAACTACGTTGCCAAACGTAGGTGAGGATTAGAACCATCACACTATATTGTGGTTCCCTCTTGATTAGAAGTCCTTGAAAGCAATAGAGGACTTAGTTGATTGTTGTTTCCCTTAGTGGATTCGATTCGTTCCCTACCTGGAACTTTGAAACGGCTGTGGCAGCATCAGCTTGATTGTTGTACATTCACTGGCTCATAAGTGATTATTGTCGGATAAGAGAAACTCCCAGAAAGTTCCTACCTTGAGTACTTTGAGTCGAGATGAGACGAGATGTGATAAAATGAGTCCTATTTAGTTAAGTTGAGTTGATTTTCTTGATGAGCTTGATTGTTGACGGGTCACTTGTCTACTCTTTATTCTTACTTTAGATAGACATTTGACATGTTGATTGTTTACTATTTCTTAGTTGACGTTGTTCCATATTAATCTACCTGTTTCGATTTCATTTAGCTATTTTACATACCGTACATTCCACGTACTGACGTCACTTAGTGATGCATCATTTTATGATGCAGATATAGGGATTAGGGATCGTCAACAGGTGCATCATTGAAGATCTCGAATGTTCAGCTGATTGGTGAGTCTCCCCCTACTCCGGAGGGTTCGCTCCTTTATTTTATCATGCTTTTGACTTAGACTAGACTAGTCTTTATTTTGAACTCGGTAGCCATTGGTCTGGCATTGGCACCACTTGATTAGTGATAGAGGCTTCATAGATGATAGCCGAACGTTGATGTTGAGATGGTGAGCTAGTTCTTTCGACTAGCCTTCTATTATTATATATATTATTTGTGACATTAGATGAGATGAGTCCATTTATCTGCTTTTACTTCTGCTGATCTGCAGAGTTATTGAATTGAATAGATGTGATGAGGCCAAGTGGTTCGCTTAGGGATTAGCAATAGTCTCTAGGTGTCGGCGGCGTCTTGGGTACCCTCCCGGGACGTGACAGGTATAGTGTCTATAAAGTGTTTTTTTTAAGTAAGCACATATGGGATACTTAACGTTCAACTTTAAAAAAATCAATAATAATCTGAAAAATGGAGTAAATTGTAATTGATGATCCATAAATTATTTTATTTTATTTTTTGTTATTGATGATCCATTAATTATGTTCACTTGAAAATTGAATTATGAGAATTTCTCATATTATCTACATATTAAAGCAATGAATAATTGTTGACCAGATTTTAATTTTAAAAAAATGTCCAAATATAGAATGACATTATTATATTTTCAGAAGAGCATATTCAGCATATCTGGTCATATTAACTGTATCCTCATCTATATTAAAAGAATTTTCCATTTTATTAATTTAATTATCTATATATATAGCTAAATATTTCACCCCTTAACACATTTCTTTTCTTCTATCATTCTGGAGATTTGTTCTTGAATAATTTTTTTCTCTATATATTCATATGGCATCCTCAAATCACGTAGTGAACACATGTCGGGAAATAGTTTTTTATGTGCCAAAAATTAATAGTGCTCGAATAGCGGCATGTTTCCTTCTAATAAGATTACTCTATTAGATTCTTTTTATTTGTTACTTGAGATGCATAAATATATAATTTGAGCTGTATCGTTCTCCAATTTTTATTTTTTTTACTAATTATTATTTTCCTTTGCTAATCCCTTTGTGCTGATAATTATAGAAAACTAATAAGTTTTTTACAACACTCACTATTCAATTAATTTACTTTTTTAATGTGGGGGACGCCAACTGCTAGCAACCCTAAGTGATAGTTACAACAAAATTTGATTCCTGCGTTCATGGCCGGTCCAGCCAGTGGCCCTCCATCTCTGGAAGGGGGACCAGTAACGAAATCCTTTGCGGATCTGCTGAAGCAACCAAAAGCACCAGTGAGAGCTATCCCGATGAAGCCAATATCATACCTGCACGGTGAGCCACAGGTTATATGGGAACAGGTAGAAATTGATCAGATGATTGTCAACGAAAATCTGGAATTTGCAGTGATCGGGAAATTTTCATATGGGGGACCAGATATATATGAGCTGCGAAATATTATTCCAAAGCAATGCGAATTAAAAGGAGAGTGCAAAATAGGATTGCTATGCAATAGACATGTTCTAATTAGGGCATCGATATTGGAAGACTATGTCCACTTATTATCAAAGCCAGTGTTCTACGTTAACGGGAAGAGGGGCTCCTACCCAATGAGAACATTTAAATGGGATCCAATGTTTAAGGCGGACGAAGAAACTTCAACAGCGGTAGCTTGGATTTCATTTCCTGCTTTGCCACCAAACTTTTTTGGGGAAGAAGCGATATTTTCGCTAGCTAGTGCTGTGGGTAAGCCTCTGCAAGTTGATATGGCGACGAGAAATAAGACAAGGCCTAGTTGCGCTAGGGTAAAAGTTGAAGTTGACCTGCTAAAGGAGTTTCCAAAGAGGATAAAGATAGGCGTAAAGAAAGCGGAGGAGGTTATTATTGAAAGATGGATTACTATAAATTATGACTATATGCCGAAGTATTGCAAGACCTGCATGATTCAGGGACACGATGAAGATCAGTGCTATGTACGACATCCTGAACTATATCAGGCGAAACGAAGCAGGGCAGTCCAAGAAGTTAAGAAGCAGGCCAGAAGAGAGGAGACATATGAAAAAGAAGAGGGGAGAAAGGTGATGCAAACACATGGACATAATAAGGACAAAAAGGATGACAAGGACAAGGAGCTGGGAGATGAACAATGGATTCAGAAAGGGGGTGTAATGGCGAGAAAAGAATGGCACAAAACTGGCGTAGTCTTTAGAAACAGTTTTCTTGCGTTACAAAATCAGAATCCAGAGGAAGGAGAACCAGAATTGTGCGAGAATTTGCATACCTTGGGCAACATAAACACTGTTTCAGTTCCTATAGATGGCGGTTGTGACGTCAACGGGCAGAAAGTGATCCAACAAGCTGAACAGGAGGCAAACTCAGGCACAGGGTCCTACAACAACAGGGAAGTGATGCTGCCAGCTACTTCCAGTGGAGGTGCTAACGAGACTGACCAGACCTTTGTCGAGATTGTTTGTGGTACCAACGAAAATAATAATGAAGGAACACTCAAATCCAACCAAGAGATGGATCAGCAGCCTAGAGGGGCAACAAAGGACAGTGGGGGAGTGGGTGTACAATGCAGTGATGCAGTATTTATGGAGGAAGTGGGACACAACAGACCCATACTCATATTAAATAACACAGCTACACACAGTCAGGTGGAAGAGATTAGGCAGGAGCAGTACAGAGAAAGGGATGAAGATATGGATTACAACATCCAGGAGATCAGTAAAGCGGGAGATCTCTCCCCAAGGCACACATCAACGCTGAGAAATAGTGCGAAGAAGGGTAGGAATCTTATTCCGCTTCAAGTTAGAACAAGGAGGAGTAGGGAGAAGCTATCAATTAGTGATCAATGATAGAAAAAATGCTATTTTGGAACATTAGGTCTATCAAAATCCATAATTCTTTGGATAGACTAATGGAGCTTAATAGGAGAAATCGATATTCATTTATTGCTCTGATGGAACCCTTCCAGGATCCATCTCAAGTGGACATGTATAGAACGCAATTAGGATTTAATCATGTGGGGGTGAATACATCTGGGAAAATTTGGTATTACTGGAAAGAGGAATGGGAGGTGCTTGAGGTGGTGGATTCGATTCAACATGTCACTATTAAATTCAAATACAATAACAGCGAATTTTGGATCACTGCAGTTTATGCTAGATGTAGCGCATTGGAAAGATTAGAGTTGTGGGATGAGCTTATATTAATCAAAGAAGAGTGCCATTGCCCATGGATCATCGGAGGAGATTTTAATGTGATTCTTAACGAGGAAGAAAAGATGGGGGGACTGGATTTTGAACAAGCTGAGGCGATGGACTTTGCTTTTTTCATCAATAATTGTGATCTGGAAGAAGTCAAATTTTCAGGTAGTAAATTTACTTGGTGGAATGGTAGGGTAGGGGATGCTTGCATATTCAAGAGGCTGGACAGAATTTTGGTTAATCCAAGGTTTGTGGAGTTATTTCCGGCGTCAGAAGTTATCCATCAAGTGCGGCAGGGGTCGGACCACGCTCCTTTGCACCTGATTTGTAATGCAGCTCAGGAACCGATTAAAAAGCCTTTTAAGTTCTTAAATTTCTGGACTAAACATCGGAAGTTCAAGGATCTGGTCCGGGAGAATTGGAGTGTTGATTTTACTGGAAACCCATTTTATGTGGTACAATTGAAATTAAAAAGAGTGAAACATGCGCTGGCTAGGTGGAGTAAAGAAGCATTTGGGAATGTGTTTCACCAAATAGCTACAACGGAGGATATCATACGGATGATGGAGATACAGTTGGAGATGGACCCAAGTCCAGAGAACAGAATAGAGCTAAAGAGGCAGGAAGCTGAGTTGAAAAGGTTGTTAAAACTGGAAGAAGAGTTTTGGAAGCAAAAGTCAGGCATGCGATGGTTCAAGGATGGGGATAGAATCACAAGGTTCTTCCACGCATATGTTAAAGGGAGAAGGAAGAGATTACATATTGCAGAGATTTCAGATGTGAATGGAACTTCATGGGGCACTCAGGCTCAGATAGGGGAAGCTGCGGTGCAGTTTTTCGAGAAACTGTTCCTGGAAGAGAATCATAGCACTGATTTCACTATGCTGGGGAATATTCCTTCGGTGGTCACTGAAGAGGACAACAATTTGCTGACTAGGCTGCCAGATATGGAAGAAATTAAAGCTGTGGTGAGTAATTTAAATGGAGAGAGTGCGGGTGGACCCGACGGCTTCACAGGTCATTTTTTCCAGGTATGCTGGGACATTGTAGGAGAGGATATAACGAATGTGGTGAAGGCTTTCTTTTGTGGGCACGAGTTGTCTAGATCTGTTACCCACACAAACTTGGTATTGATCCCCAAGAAGGAGAAAGTTACAACTTTCTCGGATTTGCGCCCTATAAGTCTGAGCTCTTTCATCAACAAAATTATTTCCAGAACACTTCATGAAAGAATGGAGAGAGTGCTTCCTAAGATTATCTCCCAGAATCAATCCGGCTTTGTGAAAGGTAGAAATATTGCGGAAAATGTGCTCCTTGCTCAGGAAATCATTATGGACATCAACAGAAGGAATAAAAATATCAATGTAATAGTCAAGCTGGATATGGAAAAGGCATATGATAGAGTGTCCTGGATTTTCCTTACTAAGGTGTTAAGAAACTTTGGCTTTTCTGAATGTATCATCGACATGGTGTGGAGGCTACTATCTAATAACTGGTACTCAGTGTTGGTGAATGGCAGGTCTTATGGTTTTTTCAAGTCACAAAGGGGGCTAAAGCAGGGGGACCCATTGTCACCAACTTTGTTTATCATTGCGGCGGAGGTGCTGTCTAGAGGTCTTAACAGACTGTCAAAAGATAGGCAGTTCAAAGGATATGGCTTGCCTAAATGGAGCCCAGAGATAAATCATCTGGCTTATGCTGATGATACCATTCTATTTGGCTCAGCTGATAGGTCATCAGTCATAAAAATGATGAAGGTAATAAGCGACTATGAGAAAGTATCAGGTCAGAAGGTCAATAAAGGAAAAAGCCAATTTTTCCTCCATGACAGAACACCACTTGCAGTGGCTATTAGGCTGAGGAGGTTAACTGGCATTAGACAAGGTAACTTGCCTTTCACCTATTTAGGGTGTCCAGTTTTTTATGGGAGATGCAAAGCTAGTTATTTTGAAGATATGATTCGGAAGATGTCTAGAAGGGTTTTATCATGGAACAATAAACTTCTCTCAGCTGGAGGTAAGGTAATTCTCATTAAGCATGTTCTTCAATCTATACCCTTGCATCTGCTGGCAGTGTTAAACCCCCCCAAAAAAGTGGTTAATCAAATGCATAGGTTACTTGCTAACTTTTTTTGGGGAGGCAGTGGGGGATTAGCTGGAAAGCATTGGGTTAAATGGGAGGATTTATGCTATCCTATGGAGGAAGGGGGTTTGGGTTTTAGATCCCTCCATGAGGTGAATGAAGCCCTTATGGCCAAACTTTGGTGGATTTTTAGAGTGGCTAACAAGTCTTTATGGGCAGAATTTGTATGGAATAAATATTGCAAAAAAGTACACCCTGCTATTGTGGATATCAGAGGGGCCTCTGTAACATGGAAAAGCATGTTGAAGATTCGGGTTAGAGTGGAGAAAGAACTTTGGTGGCAAGTCAAGTCAGGGAACTCTAATTTTTGGCTGGATAACTGGACCAAGCTGGGGGCACTTTACTTCCTGGAAGAGTATAATGGGCAAAAGGAGGACCTAGAGGTAAAAGATATGATTCTGGATGGGCACTGGAGTAGGGAGAGACTGGTGGGTTGCATTTCGGAAGATTTGGCTAATTATATTATGACCAATATTAAGCCTAAACTAGTAGACACTAGTGACAAGCCCTGGTGGATATGCAACCCTTCTGGGGGCTTCACAGTAAAATCAGCCTATAATCTACTGAGGAATAAGAGGATTAATCATGAATGGTATACTAATATTTGGTGTAAAGGGCTTCCTTTCAAGGTGTCCTTTTTTCTATGGAAAGTTGTCAAACGGAGGATACCAACTGATGACATTCTCAAAAGTATGAGAATAAGTTTGGTATCCAAATGCTCTTGTTGCAAAGAAGGGAGGGAGGAGACACTAGAACACCTATTACTAACAGCCCCCATAGCTCAAAAGCTATGGAAGCACTTTGCTACATGTGCAGGTATCAAAATGGAAGGCAGCCAGATATTTCAGACACTTCAAACATGGTGGAACATTGAACAGCCGGCTAGACTTCAAAGAATTACAGCTGCTGTCCCAGCCATTGTCATGTGGGAACTGTGGAAGAGGAGAAATGCCTTGAGAAATGGCAAGGAATATTCCTATGACTGGATGCTTACTCAGTGTCAAAATACAATTCAGTTGCTGATTAAAGAGAGGTATCCATGGATTAAGGGAATTTCTGATAGATGGGCAGATATGATTGATACACTGAGGACATACAGGCCTACTCTGTACTTCCATAAAGTGTGGTGGCACCCTCCAAGGGAGGGTTGGATTGCATGCAACACGGATGGGGCTAGTAGAGGCAATCCAGGACAAGGCGCATATGCCTTTTGCATTAGGAATTGGGAAGGTAACATAATGTATGCTGAAGGTCGAGGGCTAGGGGTCTGTACTAATGTCGAAGCAGAAGCTAAAGCTGTCCACCAGGCTCTTATTTTCTGCAGAGCACAGGCTTTTAAAAAAGTAGTTGTACAGACTGACTCTAAAATCGTAAAGGCTATGGTTCTGAATGAGTGTAAGGTCACACATCAAGTGGTTGAGATGATAGAGGACATTAGAGCCATAATGCAGCACGTCACAGTCAGAATCATTCATGTTTTCAGAGAAGCTAATCAGGTGGCCGATAACATTGCCAAGGAAGCACTGGATGCAGATGGTGCTCTAATGTATTCGGAGTTCACACAGTTATCTAGTAGAAGCAGGAAATTAATAAACATGGATAAACAAGACATTCCTTACATTAGGATTCGAACTAGGCCGATACATGTTGTTGAGGACAGGATTATACAAGTGGAAGAGGAGGAGTAGAGATACATAAAATAACCCAAATATCAGTGGAATGCAGGAATACAAAAGGACACAACATGGTGCAAAATGGTGGCACAGGGGATACTGGAGAGCAGAGAATGACAAGATCGAACCAGAGAGGGAGGGAGATCTGAGAGCTGACCTGGAAGAGGACGGTGAAGCATCACTTGCTATGCAGTTACAAATTCCTTTTTCTGTTGAAAACATGAGAGAACACCTGCAAAACCAAAACCAGTCAGACTTTAGCAAAGAAGAAGACATGCAGACAAATCATAGAAAAAGTGGAGGGAGAGGCGAGATTCAGGATACTTAGCAGAGATGGGAGGCACCGGGGGCAACTCAGCGATGCCCAAATCTAACTAAGTCAGCTCATTGCAAAGAGATCGAGAAGGAGACGGCCACGTCGTCACAGGGAACACTGGCGAGCTGAGATGGTTGGATCAAAGGAAAGAAAAGGTGGAAGAACACTCACAAAGCGATGCGGGGAAGCGAAACCACAAAATTAAGGCGATCCGAAGCTCAAACACTCCTATGGGAGTGAACTGTAGAAGAGTGCAGAAGGCTTTGAGGCGGTGATTAATTTCCAAAGATGGAGAAATGAAGGGACATGTTGCAGAAGGTTTCAGACAAAAGGAATTAGGAAGGTTCTAGTGTGATATGGATATAATGTTTTCATGTGTTATTTGATGGGCTGCCGGATTGGGCCCATACCAGTTGTTGATTTGGATTTGGTTTTATCATATTAATAAAAGGCCCAATGAGGCAAATTTGACCAAAAAAAAAAAAAAAAATTAATTTGTTGAAAATGAGTTGTAATGGGAGAATTGATACAAAAGAGAATCACTTTTTTTTTATCTTTTGTTTTTTTTTGTAAATTATTAATAGTTATATGTATTATTTTACAGGTTCGACAAAATAATCTCTACAACACAAAAGTCATTCTAGCACCCACTCTAATAACAAGTCAGCCGTTAAAAGTAAGATTTCTACAACTCTATTTATTAACTCTTTTTTTTCTTATGCTTGATTCATTAATTTTTTTATGTTATCTTTAATTTCCTGTTAATTTTCCTCCTTCACTAGAAAAATTGAAGCATTTATTTATACTTGATGTTGGTAGCATTTGGATTTCTTCCTCATATGATTTTTTTAAAAAAAAGTATATAGAAAAATTCAAGTTATATATCTAGATCATAGATTTTCTCTTACTAAAAATTTGTTTATTTATTACTTTTTTAGTTCTATCAGCCAAACATGGTATATTTTATCATTTGTGTGAAAACTTGAGTGTATGTGAGACTCATTCGTTAAACAAGCTAATCAACTCTACTTTATAATATTGAGGAGTATACCTTGTCTTTTTCCTAAAATGTTATATTAAATTGAAGTGGGTGATTCTAATTCTAGTCATATTAAAAATATGTTTTCCCTTTTAAATGTATATCATGGAATCCATTTTAATACTAATGCAAAATAATAAGAATCAGATTGATAGTTGATGTAATAAAATTTCGTAAAAAATGATACTACTCTATATTTAAAAATAATTCCACTATAGATTCTCAATTTTTTTCATTTATAGTAACAAAATATTAACATATTTTTTTTATGTGCAGAATGATGTTGGAACCATAATAGTACCCCAAAATCTGGTTGAGAGGAATAAAAAGCTAGTTGCTACCAGAGTCATAGCAAATACTTTTGTTGACTTTGTAATTATACCTTCTAAAGATGTAGCTAACCGTTACACCATTAAACTAAAAGAGGTTAGTACATTTTATTTTTAAGATTATTTTTATGTAAAAGACTCTAATATTATTAAACATCGGTTGTCTATATATTTTATTAATATTATTAGAGTTAAAAATTAATAGACGATATATAATAAAATATAATATGAAAAGTTAATTCTAAAAAGATACGATTTTTATAGTTAAAGATTATAAGAGAATATTTATTATATGGAGAGTTCAACTGTTTAGTTATTTTGTTATGTACTCAAATAATAGAATGAAGATAAGGCAAGTGATCCATATGGACTTAATCACAAATATCATGACATGCTAAATGTATGGAAAGCTGAAAGGAGACAACGTCAAAATGGAAAATGTGAAACGGTAAGAACAAGTTCTTTTATTATTTGATTTGAATGTTGAGCCTCACTACTTTCCTTAAATATAGTGATATTTATCTATTTATCGTTTATGTTATTGTTTAGAAGGAAGGTTTTAGAAGTACCTTCGACATGTTTGATTTTTTTTTCTGTACGCCATACTTAGTAATATGGATTCACTGATAGTCATTTTCAAGAAAATGCTAACTTCGTTTCACTCATTTTCTCTTTTTTTCCTCCATTAAACAAAAACAATTAAGGTGTCATTTATTTGGTGTGCATTAGAACTTTTCAAACATGTTTCTTTTGATTTCAATTTTTAATTTTTAATTTGCTGATGTTTATAACTTTGAAATTTAATTACTACATGGAAATATAAGAAAATTATTTTGGGTTGCAGTTTTATTTTCATGAAAGCAAAAGTAGTATGTGTCGATCTATTGGGGATGTAAGAAGACATTTTTACAAGGTTTTGGAAACCTACAGGTAGAAGTTCATCATGAAACACATGAAATAATAATATCAATGGTAAGTTGTTACATTATATGCAGTTTCTTTGATAATGATAGGTGGTTTTGTCATTTTTCTAGGAATAAAAAAATACTTATTAGAGAGTCGAAGCTTTTGGTCAAGCTACTAAGAAAAAATGAGTATCTTTGCTTATTATAGTAGTTGCGCTTTTCAAAAGTTTCTTACTTTTTGATAGTTTGGTTGAGCACCAAATATTTCTTTAATGTTGATAAAACTACTTTTCTCAAATTGATTATTCAAACTCATATGAATTTAGAACTTTTAAAAATAACCTTTTTTAAAATCACTTCTAACAAAAAGAAATACTTTCAAAATATTTTGGGTAGGGTAAAGGTTAAACCGCATTAGATCATATGTATCTATTTTTGCCTTAAATTATTTCGACAAGAAATTATTTCCTTTGATTGATCTTCCTATAACCTCTAGGTAACCAATATTAACTTTTCGTCTCATGTTAAGGTGCCATGATGATTAAATTATTTCTATAAAGATTTCTTATTAAATTTAAAGGTTGGGGATGTAGCAATGAAATCCAAGAGAAGAAATAGAGAGTCTTCAATCCCAGAGAGGAAATCTACAACAAAGAAACAAAAAAGCAATGGACACCACTACTATGACAAGAGCACGACTAAAACATTTCTCGATGATGCATAGAACAACCTCATGAATCTGGATGACAAATGCAATGACCAGGTAATTCATGTTAAGACATCTATTGGATAGTAGTAGTTCAAAATCTACAGAAACCAAAAAAATAGATATTTACAACACACAACTTTTGTTGCTAAACAAAAGCTCATCATCCTATCTAATGAAGGAGTTTGTTTAGAATCATGAGCTTTATTTTTCTCTCACTTGGTCAATGTATTTATAAAACTTAAACATCAAACTTTTTTCAAACTTTGAGATATTGGACATTATGTATTTCATTTAGATATGACGGGTTCAATCCACAAGATGAAGTAGGCAATATCATCCATGGCCATATTAATGAAAAAGAGATTGTTCCATGCAAAAGTATTGTCACTGATGAAGAAAAAGATGAACAAGATGACGACTATGAAGAAGTGAGTCAAAGCTTGATAAAGAGGAAATAGTTGCTATATGATTTTTCACATCTTGAAGATCTCTACGGACACCCTTATACATTCTATAAGTTCACAAGAATTTTTAAATAGCATGCTTGCACATTTTATTGTTATGTTTGTTTGTAATTTATAGAACATTAATATTGTTTCTTTATTTATTAAGACAAGTTTAGATCTTATTTATTAGACAATTTAATAGTTACATCTTGATAACAGATGTAATTCTATAAATATCTATGTCACTTAGAACACATATTTTTCTCTTTATTGAAAGATTTCTTTAATATTCCTATTAGAAGGATCAATTTCCATTCTATATTAAGGCAAGTAGTATTTTTTAAAATACTCATAACTTGTCGCAATTTGATTTCTCAGATCGTGATGGCGCTTACCATGACCTGTTAATAGACAAGCCGACCCCAAACCACAAATTGTAAGTCGTAGGTATTAGGCAAATGTAAAAGAGGCTAAGCAAATAGCAATAATATAGAAGGACGGAAACAGAAACCAACTAAAAATATATAAATACAAATACATAAGAAACCCTCCAAGAATCTGAAAATCACTAGTACAAAATTGCCTGATCAAGCTCAAATTACACCTCACAAGGTAGTTATAAGTGGTCATTGTTTCAAATATAGAACCTCACAATAATTAGGGTCAATCCCACAAGAAATATGGTGTAAACTTGGAGTAATTAAAGCAATTTCAAGGAATTAATAAACTTATTCCAAAAATGGAGGATTTATGTTGTAAAAAACAATAACTAAAACCTACACTACAAACAATTTGAAAGCAAGTATTACTTATAGGAGGCTTAATAGGGGTGAGAAAAGACCAAATTTTCATTTAAAATAGTCAACATTACCGAAATGCCATTAATGAGACAGACCCCAAAATTGGTCCGTCTGGGCCACACGGTTCAGTAAACGGTCCATGTAGCTTCACACGGACCGTTTATAGGGCCGTGGTGATGGACTTGGAATTTTCAGCAACTATTTCAAGCTAAAGGGCTTCCAACGGAAGGTCGTACAGACCGTGTGATTTGGCAAGAAAATCGTGACTAACTTCAGCCTCATGGACTGTTTGCTGCCACACGGTCCGTGTGGCTGGCCGTATGGCTTGCCTGCACAGACAGGCTGAACAAAAATAGGCATAACTCCTTGGTCCGAGCTCGGAATTAGGTGAAACCAGGTGCGTTGGAAAGCTAATTCAAAGAGCTTTAATTTTATATGTTGTAGAAAACCTAGTTCATTTTCTGCTAAGAGATATGACCATTTAAAATTGACCCTTCTACCGAATCATATGAAAAACTTTTAGGTTTAGTGTCGGAGAAGTTTAGGAATATAAAAAGGGTTTTAAAGGTCATAAAAAGCCTTGGGGATGAACCAAAATATCAAAAACACCTTAATGAAATGGATCCTTAAATTTCACAAGGGCCTTGACACGGTTAGCTTCGCGTCCGTGAAGCTTTTCACGGCCCGTGAAGGCTCCCGTCTAGCCTAGACAGGTTTTACGAAAACAAGCGTAACGTCTTGCTCCGAACTCGGAATGAGGTGAGACTAGATGCGTTGAAAAGATAATTCAAAGAGTTTCGATTTGATATGTGATGGGCCACCCAATTCAATTTGAGCTAATAGATATTCCTATTTAAAGTTTGCCCTTCTATCCGCACTTGAGAATAATTTAGCCAAGGAAATTCCTTTGAACTTGACTTGATGTATGAGACCCATGATGAACCTAAACAACATAGATGAGATAGAATTGAAGGCTTGAGAGTGAACTTATCTTGAGAATACAGGTCCCGTACTTAGAAATATTTCACTCCGGAAGCTTTACTAATGACCTCACGGGCCGTGCCACTCCACACGGGCCGTGTGACCTCACATGGACCGTGATGGCTCCCATAAAGTGCCACCTTGGTCCAAAACTTTTCCGAAACCAATTTTCATGCTTCCTTGAGGTCACACAAAATTTCGGGGTCCTTACATATTTCGAGGCTGAAATGTTTTTATATCATGTGAGGGGCATTTCAATCAATTCCCAACCCCTCCAAAAACTCAATACACGATCTAATTAGGTTGTTTTGACGTTAAAAAGGTATAAAACCCCATTCTAAGCTCTTTTTCAATAATCTAACAAGACTAGGGCTTGAGGAAAGAGGAGAAGAGCTTGAGATTGAGGAATTCAAGAGGAATTCTTGAAGGTTATTGTTATAGCTTCATCCCAGGTATGTAAGGCTAAACTAAATACATGAGATTGTCCTCTCATGTGCCCCATAGAAGGTTATAGATGAGTTGAAAGTCCTATGAGTCTACATGCATAATTCTTGATGGTTTTTATTGAAAATCTTATTGAATTAATATATTTTCCTATGTTGAAGATCATAATAAACTTATTTCTTGAATGACTATTTTCATGAGAAATTTCATAACCCTATATGACTAGTTTGAAAGCATACACGACTGAGCTTAAGAATTGAGTCTAGAGCCTTGATCGGAGGACATCGATTTTGATTGTGATGAGAGAATGATGATGAGTTGATAGAACTTGAAAGTCTTATGAGTCTCCATAAATGAACTCCACCGAATTATCTATTGGAATGTTCCCTTATGATTGTTCAAAATCTTGAGTTGTTGATTGAAATGTTTCTTGATAGGAGGGTTAAAACCCCTATGAGATAGATAGGTGAAAGGGTTAAGGCCCCTATGAGATTTATTGATGAAAGGGTTAAAGCCCCTATGAGATTGATTGATGATAGGGTTAGAAGTCCCTACGATTTGATTGGTTTGATCGAATTAATTGTCTTATGAGCATTGAGTCATGGAGGAGTATCAAGCACCGAAAGAGTTAGAGTTAGTTTGATTTGCACTTGTCAAACTACGTCGCCAAACATAGGTGAGGATTAGAAACATCACACTATATTGTGGTTCCCTCTTGATTAGAAGTCCCTAAAAGCAATAGAGGACTTAGTTGATTATTGTTTCCCTTAGTGGATTCGATTCATTCCCTACCTGGAAAGTTTGGAAGGGTTGTGGCAACATCAGCTTGACTGTTGTACATTCACTAGCTCATAAGAGATTGTTGTCGGGTAAGAGAAACCCCCAGAAAGTTCCTACCTTGAGTACTTTGAGTCGAGATGAGATGAGATGTGATGTAATGAGTCCCATTGAGTTGAGTTGAGTTGCTTTGATGTATGAGGGTGATTGGTTGACGGGTCACTTGTTTCCTCTTTATTCTTAATTTAGATAAACATTTGATGATTGTTTACTATTTCTGAGTTGACGTTGTTCCATATTATTCTACCTGTTTTGGTTTCATTCAGCTATTTTATATACCGTACATTCGATGTACAGAAGCCACTCGGTGCTGTATCATTTTATGATGCAAATACAAGGATTGGGGATCGTCAACAGGCACATCGTTGAATATTCAGGACGTTCAGCTGATTGGTGAGCCTCCCCCACTCCGGAGGGTTCACTACCTTTATTTTATCATGTTTTTTAGTTAGACTAGACTAGTCTTTTATTTTGAACTCGGTAGCCATGGGTCTATCATTGGAACCATTTGATTAGTGATAGAGGCTTCATAGATGATAGTTGAACGTTGATGTTCAGATGGTGAGCTAGTTCTCTCTACTAGCCTTCTATTATTATATATATTATTTGAGACATTAGATGAGATGAGCCCATTTACTAGCTTTTACTTCCGCTGCTCTGCAGAGTTGTTGAATTGAATAGATGTGATGAGGCGAAGTGGTTCGCTTGGGGACTAGCGATTGTCTCTAGGTGCCAGCCAAGTCTTGGGTACCTTCCCTGGGTATGACTTACTTGGTATCAGAGCATAGAGTTCAAGTGTCTTAGGGAGTCTATGAAGACGTGTCTAGTAGAGTCCTTATTATTAGTGTGAAGAGCTCCACATCCATAATTTGGAGGCTATACGTCATTTAGAAAATTTTCACTTCTTTCATGTTCTAATTGTGTGATAGAGTCATACTCTATGAAAGGTTCTTCTCTAATTCGTGCTCTACGCATTGTAGAGATGTGATTATGCCTCCCAGAAGAGCCGTCAGAGGTAGGATACGTCCCGCCAGGCAAAATGTTAACCCACCTGAGCCTCAAGGGCACGAGGAGCCTACGGACTAAGATTTCACTTTTGAGCAGCTCCCGCAAGATGAGGTCTCCCATGCCGAGCTACGCCAGGCTATTCAAATTCTAGCCCAAGCTATCACTGCACCTGCTGCGAGACAAGAAGCGGGTAAACAAGATTCACATGACACGTCTAGAGTCTGGGAATTCTTAAGGATGAACCGCCTGAGTTCACAGGGTCTGCATCCACTGAGGATCCTGAGAACTATGTGGAGGAGCTTCAGAATGTGTTCCATGTAATGCATATGGTTGATGCTGATAGGGTTGAACTAGCTTCTTACCAACTCAAGGGTGTGACCAGACTATGGTTCGACCAATGGAAGAAGGGTAGAGTAGATGATGCTCCATTGTTGACTTAGGCAATGTCCGAGGAAGCCTTCTTGGGACATTTCTTCCCAAGAGAACGAAGAGAGGCCAAGGTAAGAGAGTTCTTGAAGCTGAAGCAGGGCTCTTTGACTGTACAAGAGTATGGATTGAAGTTCACGCTACTATCTCGCTATGCTCCAAACCTAGTTGCTAACATGAGGGAAAGAATAGGGATGTATGTTGATGGGTTTAATAGAGGACCCAAAAAAGATGGGAGGGGAGCAATGCTCGTGAGTGATATGGATATTGGAAGATTAATGACGTTCATGCAACAAGTCGATGAGGAGAGACAACAGGATAAGGAAGAGTTCAGGCGTAAGAGAGGAAAGACATCCAACCATGAGGTTCGAAGAAAAAGTAATGGCAATCGATTCCTAGCACCATCATCTGCTAGTGCACCTGCGCTTAGAGGAAGGTATGATCAGAGGTCTCAGAATATTGGAACCCATGGATCTTAGTCACAAGCTAGTGTGACTCAAGGTTCACAGGGTAAACCACCATGTGGTAAGTGTGGCAAATTGCACTTGGGGATATGTCGTGAATGGGATGATGTATGCTACAAATGTGGCCAAACGGGTCACTAAAAGAAAAACTATCCAAAGTGGACTGACCGGGCTCAATCTTTTGCACTAACCCCACCAGCTAGAGGAAACCAGAGGGCCACTACATCAGGCGCAAGTGGAGCAACAAACCGTTTATATGCCATGGGTAGTCACCAAGATCAGGAGAACTCCCCAGATGTTGTGACGGGTATGATTCGAGACTTTACTCTTAATTGTTATATTTTGATGGATCCTGGTGCCACATTATCATTTGTAACTTCTTATGTGGCCAGTAGATTTGATAGAACCCTTGAGAGTCTTCTTGAACCCTTTGATGTTTCTACTCCAGTGGGTGAGTCTATTCGAGCTGAGAGAATCTATAGATCTTGTGTAGTATCTATCCATCATAGGGATACTTTTGTTGATTTGGTTGAGTTGGAGATGATTGATTTTGATTTGATCCTTGGATAAGATTGGCTTCACCTCTGTTCTCCGTTGATTGTAGATCCCAAACCGTTAAATTCCTATTCTCGAATGAACCAGTTCTTGAGTGGAAGGGTGATTCTATTGTACCTAGGGGAAAGTTTATCTCATACCTTAGAGCAAGAAAGTTGATTTCTAAAGGTTGTATTTATCACCTCGTGCGAGTTATATCTGATGATGTTGAGTCCCCTTCTCTTGAGTCAGTCCTAATTGTGAATGAGTTTCCTGAAGTGTTTCCTGACGATCTGCCTAGAGTCCCTCTTGATAGGGAGATTGACTTTGGTATCGCTGTTCTTCCTGATACCCACCGTATCTCAATTCCACCTTATAGGATGGCCCCCGCTGAATTGAAAGAGTTGAAAGATCTGTTAGAGAAGGGCTTTATTAGGCTGAGTGTTTCTCCTTGGGCTGCCCCTGTCCTATTTGTGCAAAAGAAAGATGGATCCTTCAAAATGTTCATTGACTATAGGTAACTGAATAAGGTCACTATAAAGAAAAAGTATCCTATTCCAAGGGTAGATGATCTGTTTGAACAATTTCAGGGTCTCTTGTTTCTCAAAGATAGACCTCAGATCTGGCTACCATCAGTTGAAAGTGAGGGAATGTGATATTCTGAAGATAGCCTTTAGGACCAAATATTGCCATTTTGAGTTCTTGGTCATGTCCTTTGGATTGATGAATGCGCCTGCAACCTTTATGGACTTTATGAATAGAGTATTCAGAAATATCTTGATATGTTTGTGATTGTGTTCATCGACGATATTTTTGTATATTCGAGAAATGAGGAGGAGCTTGCTAATCACCTCAAAGTTGTTCTCCAAACACTTAAGGGCCATGAGTTGTATGTGAAATTCTCGAAGTGCAAATTCTGGCTTAAATCAGTGGCTTTCCTAGGCCACATGGTTTCTAGGGATAGTATTCGAGTGGACGCCTAAAAGATTGAAGTGGTTAAGAACTGGCCCAGGCCAACCTCTCTGACTGACATAAGAAGTTTCCTAGGGTTGGCATGTTACTACCGCAGATTTGTTGATGGATTTTCTTCTTTATCTGCACCATTGACTAAATTGACACAAACAAAGGTCACATTTCAATGGTCCGACGAATGTGAAAAGAGTTTCCAAGAGTTGAAGACGAGATTGACTACTGCACGGTTCTAACCTTACCCGACAGGACAGAGGACTTTGTAATTTATTATGATGCTTCGAGAGTTGAATTGGGATGTGTGCTAATACAGATGGGGAAAGTGACAGCCTATGCTTCCAGACAACTCAAGGTTCATGAGAGGAACTATCCAACCCATGATCTTGAGTTGGCAGCGGTGGTGTTTGCACATAAAATCTGGCTCCACTACTTATATGAAGTGCATGTGGATGTGTTCACTGAACACAGAGCTTGCAGTATGTCTTCAGTTAGAAGGAGCTCAACCTGCGTCAGAGGAGATGGTTGAAGTTTCACAACGATTATCACATGAACATTCTCTACCACCCAGGTAAAGCTAACATTGTTATGACGCTCTTACCAGGTTGTTAATAGGTGGCACAACTCATGTTGAGGAGGGAAAGAAGGAGCTAGCCAAAGAAGTGCATCGATTGGCTCGATTGGGAGTTCAACTTAGGAGAATAATGAGGGAGGAGTTATGGCCAGAGTAGATCTGCTTCATCCTTAGTGGCTAAGGTAAAAGAAAAGCAAGACCAAGATCCTGTCATACTCCAATTGAAGGAGGCGGTCCACAAACAGAAAGTGATGGTTTTCTCCAAAGGGGGAGATGGAATGTTGAGATATCAGAGTAGATAGTGTGTTCTAGATATTAATGGTATTCGAGATTTTATCATGGATGAAGCCCATAACACTAGATATTTTATTCATCTAGGCTCTACCAAGATGTACCAGAACTTGAGAGAAGTCTATTGGTGGAGTAGAATGCAGAGAGATATTGTTGAATTCGCTTCAAAGTGCCCGAAGTGCCAACAAGTGAAAGTTGAACATCATAGGCTATGTGGATTGGCTCAGAACTTTGAGATTCCTGAATAGAAGTGGGAGATGATCAATATGAACTTCATTACTGGTCTACCGAGGTCTCGAAAGCAACATGATTCGATATGGGTGATTGTAGAAAGGATGACCAAATTGGCTCACTTCTTAGCAGTTAAGACGACCAACACTGCGAAGGAGTACGCCAATTTGTACATCCAGAAGATTGTGGGTTACATGGGGTTCCCTTGTCCATCATCTTGGACAGAGGAGCTCAATTCACCTCCCAATTTTGGAGATCGTTCCAGAAAGGATTGGGTACTAAAGTGAACTGTTGCTTCCCTAGCACACGCAAGTGTACGTGGTCAACTCAAGTAATATAGTGACTCTTTTCAGAAGCCGGATATCGAACCCGAAGGACTTGTTGATTAATTATTTACTAAATTATATTAATTCTAATTATTTATTTAAGCGGTAAACAATTAACCAAAAGAGATATTTTTACACAATCAATGAATGAATCGATCTAAAATTATGGTTTAACTAATACTCATGTTTAGCCTTAATTTCATCAAATTATTTGATTTTCTAGTTGTTGATTCACAGGATTTAAATTACCTAAACAGGGTTGCACGCCTCTATTGGCCTGCCTTTATTGACTGCCTAACTTCATCGTTGAGCGAGGATAGACACATCAATAAATGTGCTTTAATATTATCTTCCTGTATTTTGAATCAAGCGAGGTGTAAGGGTAGTTGTCACGGGTCTCCTTACACGAATCAATCTAGTTTCCTAGTTGAAAAAGCTCCCTATACTACTGTGTTCAATTCATTTCAACATCTCTCGAATGCAGAATGAACAACTAATTTACCCCCTAGTTGATCAGGCTATGAAGTATGGATAAAAGCAATATAAGAAAAACTAATATGATAACCAAATATTTTGAATTAATAATGACTAAACAATCATCTTATTAGCTACCATTATCTTAGAACGGGAATTTAGCTCCACATAGACATGAAGAAATTACCACAAATCATTCAAAGATAAAATATAAAAAATAAATATTAATGGAGAATAAAAGATAAAACCAAAATTCTCTGGCCTCCACGACGGCTCCTACTTCTCTGTAGGTCAAAAGTTGTGTAAAACCTAATTTTATGGAATATTTTTTAGGTGTAGAAATAAACCCTAATTAAAATAATTGAGTCAAAAATAAATTGACCAAAACCAAAAAGGATTCGGATCTTCTCATGCGCGTGGCGTCAAATGCAATTAGAATTGCAATTGAAATGGTAATGCTCCGTATGTATAATATATATATATATATATATTATTATTATATTCAATTTAATCCATTAAGTTGTCTACTTGAATTTCCTTCTTTAATATTTCTATTTTAATTCGTTTGAGATTCAAATCTCTTCATTTTCGCGCCAATTTAATCCTACAAATAAAATACATAATTTAGCACAATCCATAAAATTTATGCTCAAAAAGGATACATAAAAGTATTAAACATGAGGTAAATAGTGGCTAAAAATATGTATTTTTGGCCTCACATCATGAACCTTAGTACCTCCTTTCATCCACAGACAGATGGTCAGGCAGAGCGCACAATTCAGACATTTATGGATATGTTGAGAGCCTGTGTTCTTGATTTCAAGGGAAATTGGGATGATTACCTACCATTGATTGAATTTGAATATAACAATAGTTATCATCAAGCATTTAGATGGCTCCTTATAAGGCCTTATATGGAAGGAGATGTAGATCACCTATTGGGTGGTTTGAGGTTGGAGAAGCGGAATTGATGGGCTTGGGGCTTGATCTTGTCCACCAATCGATGGAGAAGGTTAAGGTCATTAGAGAGATATTAAAGACTTCCCAAAGTCGTCAAAAATCTTATACTGACGTGAGGAGAAGAGACTTGGAGTTCGAGGTAAATGATTGGGTGTACTACCTATGAAGAGTGTCATGAGATTTAGGAAGAAGGGAAAGTTGAGTCCATGCTATGTGGGACCATATCAGATTGTGAATAGGATTGGGAAGGTTGCTTATGAGTTAGAGTTGCCTTCTGAGTTAGATGGAATTCATCCCGTATTCCATGTGTCAATGTTGAAGAAGTTCTTGGGAGATCCTACCTTGGTTATCCATGTTGATAGCATTAGAGTGAAGGATAGCTGGTCTCGTGAAGAGGTTCCGATCCAAATCTTTGATCGTCAGATTCATAGGTTGAGAAACAAAGAGATAGCCTCAGTCAAATTCCTGTGGAGAAATCAATTCGTTGAGGAAGCCACATGGGAAGCTGAGGAAGATCAAATATCCACACCTATTTGTTAAATGAAGAGAATGTGGAAAGTAAATTTCTTGCCCTTGACTAAATTGATTGATCTATTCTTAAGTTGATTGTCTATTCTTGAGTCCGAGTAGAGTTGATTGAGATTTATAAGAAGTTGAGAGTTTGATTGGTTGAGTTGAATGTTGAGATGAGTCTTGAGTCTATTCGTGTCTTGATTTCCACCTGTACTCATCATTCGAGAACGAATGATCCCAAGGGGGAGATGATGTAACGCCCGGTAAAATAATCAAAATACCCCTAGAAGAAGGGTAAGCGCATAATGCATCTTTCAATGCTCGTATGAAAATTCAAGGCCGAATTTGTGATCAGCACGAAAAAATGAGTGGAAAATTGGTCTCGATCGATTTTTAGAGCAACAACAACAACAACATACCCAGTTGAATCCCACAAGTGGGGTCTGGGGATTTTTAGAGCGATCAGATCAAAAGATAATTTTTCGATCCGAAATGAAAAATAGTGAGAGTGCACGACATAGGAACGTCGTGCATCTGTAGCGGACCTACACTTATGTTTTCTCAAAAAAATTCGACGGGATTGGGAAAACTCATTCAAAAATATTTTGGAAAACAATGCCCTGTGTGCGACCAGTCCGAGGGTGAAAAATTTTCTAAATCTTGTGAAAGGCATTCAAGTCAATTTCCAACCCCTCCTATAACTGAATACACGATCTAATTAGGTCGTTTTGACGTTAAAAGGCTCCAAAACCTCATTCTAAGTCCTTTTCTTATAATCTAACAAGACTAAGGCTTGAGGAAAGAGGAGAGGAGCTTGAGATTGAGGAATTCAAGAGGAGTTCTTGAAGGTGATTGTTGATAGCTTCATCCTAGGTATGTAAGGCTAAACTAAAAGCATGAGATTGTCCTCTCATGTGCCCCGTAGAAGGTCATAAATGAGTTAAACATGCATAATTTTTGATGGGTTTGATTGAAAATCTTATTAAATTCATATATTTTCCTATTTTGATGATCATTATAAACTTGTTTTCTTGAATTGACTATTTTCATGAGGAAGTGCATAAGCCTACATGACTAGTTTGAAAGCATACATGAATGAACTTAAGAATTGAGCCTAGAGCCTTGATCGGGAGATGTCGATTGTGATTGGCATTGTAATTGTGATGAGAGAATGATAATGAGTTGATAGAACCAAATAGTCCTATGAGTCTCCATAAATGAACTCCACAGATTTGTCTATTCGATCGTTCCCTTACGATTGTTCTAAATCTTGAGTCATTGATTGAAATGTTCCTTGATGGGAGGGTTAAAGCCTCTATGAGATTGATTGATGAAAGGGTTAAGGCTCCTAAGAGATTGACTGATAAAAGGGTTAAAGCACCTATGACATTGATTGATGAAAGGGTTAAAAGTCCCTACGATTTGATTGGTTTGATCGAATTAATTGTCTTATGAGCATTGAGTCATGGAAGGATATCGAGCCTTGAAAGAGTAACAGTTAGTCCGACTAGCACTCGTCAAACTACGTTGCTAAACGTAGGTGACGATTAGAACCATCACACAATTTTGTGGTTCCCTCTTGATTAGAAGTCCTTGAAAGCAATAGAGGACTTAGTTGATTGTTGTTTCCCTTAGTGGATTCGATTCGTTCCCTACCTGGAAACTTTGGAACGGCTGCGGCAACTTCAACTTGATTGTTTTACATTCACTGGCTCATAAGTGATTGTTGTCGGATAAGAGAAACTCCCAGAAAGTTTCTACCTTGAGTACTTTGAGTCGAGATGAGGCGAGATGTGATGAATTGAGTCCCATTTAGTTAAGTTGAGTTGATTTGCTTGATGAAGTTGATCGGTTGACGGGTCACTTGTCTACTCTTTATTCTTACTTTAGATAGACATTTGACATGTTGATTGTTTACTATTCCTTAGTTGACGTTGTTCCATATTAATCTACCTGTTTCGATTTCATTCAGCTATTTTACATACCGTACATTCCACGTACTGACGCCACTCGATGCTGCATCATTTTATGATGCAGATACAGGATTTAGGGATCGTCAACAGGCGCATCATTGAAGATCTAGAACGTTCGGCTGATGGGTAAGCCTCCCCTACTCCGGAGGGTTCGCTCCTTTATTTTATCATGCTTTTGAGTTAGACTAGACTAGTCTTTTATTTTGAACTCGGTAGCCATGGGTCTGTCATTGGCACCACTTGATTAGTGATAGAGGCTTCATAGATAATAGTCGAACGTTGATTTTGAGATGGTGAGCTAGTTCTTTCGACTAGCCTTCTATTATTATATATATTATTTGAGACATTAGATGAGATGAGTCCATTTATCTGCTTTCACTTCCGCTGATCTGCAGAGTTATTGAATTGAATAGATGTGATTAATCCAAGTGGTTCGCTTGGAGACTAGCAATAGTCTCTAGGTGCCGGCGACGTCTTGGTACCCTCCCGGGACGTGACAGGTATAGTGTCTATAAAGTGATTTTTTGAAGTAAGCACATAGGGATACTTAACGTTCAACTTTAAAAAATTCAATAATAATCTGAAAAATGGAGTAAATTGTAATTGATGATCCATAAATTATTTTATTTTACTTTTTGTTATTGATGATCCATTAATTATGTTCACTTGAAAATTGAATTATGAGAGTTTCTCATATTATCTACATATTAAAGCAATGAATAATTATTGACCAGATTTTAATTTTTAAGAAATGTCCAAATATAGAATGACATTATTCTATTTTCAAAAGAGCATATTCAGCATATTTGGTCATATTGACTGTATCCTCATCTATATTAAAAAATATTTTCCATTTTATTATTTTAATCATCTATATATACAGCTAAATATTTCACCCCTTAACACATTTCTTTTCTTCTATCATTTTGGAGATTTGTTCTTGAATAATATTTTTCTCTATATATACATATGGCATCCTCAAATCACGAAGTGAACACATGTCGGGAAATAGTTCTTTATGTGCCAAAAATTAGTACTGCTGGAATAGCGGTATGTTTCCTTCTAATAAGACTACTCTATTAGATTCTTTTTATTTGTTACTTGAGATGCATAAATATATAATTTGAGCAGTATCGTTCTCCAATTTTTATTTTTTTTTTACCTAATTATTATTTTCCTTTGCTAATCCCTTTGTGCTGATAATTATAGAAAACTAATAAGTTTTTTACAACACTCACTATTCAATTAATTTGTTGAAAATGAGTTACAATGGGAGAATTGATACAAAAGATAATCACTTTTTTTTTAATCTTTTATTTCTTTTGTAAATTATTAATAGTTATATGTATTATTTTATAGGTTCGACAAAATAATCTCTACAACACAAAAGTCATTCTAGCACGCACTCCAATAACAAGTCAGCCATTAAAAGTAAGATTTCTACAACTTTATTTATTAGCTCTTTTTTTTTTCTTATGCTTGATTCATAATTTTCCTATGTTATCTTTAATTTCCTGTTAATTTATCTCCTTCGCTAGAAAAATTGAGGCATTTATTTATACTTGATGTTGTTAGCATTTTGATTTCTTCCTCATATGATTTTTTTAAAAAAGCATATAGAAAAATTTAAGTTATATATCTAGATCATAAATTTTCTCTTACTAAAAATTTATTTATTTATTACTTTTTTAGTTCTACCTGCCAAACATGGTATATTTTACCATTTGTGTGAAGACTGGAGTGTATGTGAGACTCATTCTTTAAACAAGCTAATCAACTCTACTTTATAATGTTGAGGAGTATACCTTGTCCTGTTCCTAAAATGTTATATTAAATTGAAGTGAGTGATTCTAATTCTAGTCATATCAAAAATATGTTTCTCTTTTAGATGTATATCATGGAATCCATTTTAATACTAATGCAAAATAATAAGAATCAGATTGATAGTTGATGTAATAAATTTTTTTTAAAAATGATACAACTCTATATTTAAAAATAATTTCACTATAGATTCTCATTTTTTTTCATTTATAGTAACAAAATATTAACATTTTCCTTTTATATGCAGAATGATGTTGGAACCATAATAGAACCCCAAAATCTGGTTGGGAGGAATAAAAAGTTAGTTGCTACCAGAGTCATAGCAAATACTTTTGTTGACTTTGTAATTGTACCTTCTAAAGATGTAGCTAACCGTTACACCATTAAACTAAAAGAGGTTAGTACATTTCATTTTAAGATTATTTTTATGTAAAAGACTCTAATATTATTAAACGTTTTTGCCGTAACATCGCTTGTCTATATATTTTATTAATATTATTAGAGTTAAAAATTAATAGACGATACATAATATAACATAATATGAAAAGTTAATTCTAAAAAGATACGATTTTTATAGTTAAAGATTATAAGAGGATATTTATTATATGGAGAGTTTAACTGTTTAGTTATTTTGTTATGGACTCAAATAATAGAATGAAGATGAGGCAAGTGATCCCTATGGACTTAATCAAAAATATCATGACATGCTACATGGATGGAAAGCTGAAAGGAGACAACGTCAAAATGGAAAATGTGAAACTGTAAGGATAAGTTCTTTTATTATTTTATTTGAATGTTGAGCCTCACTACTTTTCTTAGATATAGTGATATTTATCTATTTATCGTTTATGTTATTGTTCCAAAGGACGATTTTAGAAGTACATCGACATGTTTGATTTTCATTCTGTACGCCATACTTAGTAATATGGATTGACTGATATTCATTTTCGAGAAAATGCTAACTTCGTTTCACCCATTTTCTCTTTTGTTTCTTCCTTTAAACAAAAACAATTAAGGTGTCATTCATTTGGTTTACATTAGAACTTTTCAAACATGTTTTTTTTTATTTTCATTTTAAATTTTTAATTTGCTGATGTTTATAACTTTGAAATTTAATTACTATATGGAAATATAAGAAAATTATTTTGTGTTGCAGTTTTATTTTCATGAAAGCAAAAGCAGTATGTGTCGATCTATTGGGGATGTAAGAAGACATATTTTACAAGGTTTTGAAAACCTGCAGGTAGAAGCTCATCATGAAACGCATGAAATAATAATATCGATGGTAAGTTGTTACATTATATGCAGTTTCTTTGATAATGATAGCTGGTTTTGTAATTTTTCTAGGAATAAAGAAATACTTATTAAAGAGTCGAAGCGGTTGGTCAAGCTACTAAGGAAAAATGAGTATTTTTGCTTATTATAGTAGTTGCGCTTTTTAGAAGTTTCTTACTTTTTGATAGTTTGGTTGAGCACAAAAGATTTCTTTAATGTTGATAAAACTATTTTTCTCAAATTGATTATGCAAACTCATATGAATTTAGTACTTTTAAAAATTACCTTTTTGAAAATCACTTCTAACAAAAAGAAACACTTTCAAAATATTTTGGGTAGGGTAAAAGTTAAACCTCATTAGATCATATGTATGTATTTTTGCCTGAAATTATTTCGACAAGAAATTATTTCCATTGATTGATCTTCCTATAACCTCTAGGTAACCAATATTAACTTTTCGTCTCATGTTAAGGTGCCATGATGATTAAATTATTTCTACAAAAAATTCTTATTAAATTTAAAGGTTGGGGATGTAGAAATGAAATCCAAGAGAAGAAATAGAGAGTTCTCAATCCCAGAGAAGAAATCTACAACAAAGAAACAAAAAAGCAATGGACACCACTACTATGACAAGAGCACGACTAAAACATTTCTCGATGATGCATGGAACAACCTCATGAATCTGGATGACAAATGCAATGACCAGGTAATTCATGTTAAGACATCTATTGGATAGTAGTAGTTCAAAATCTACACAAACCAAAAAAATAGATATTTACAACACACAACTTTTGTTGCTAAACAAAAGCTCATCATCCTATCTAATGAAGGAGTTTGTTTAGAATCATGAGCTTTCTTTTTCTCTCACTTGGTCTATGTATTTATAAAACTTAAACATCAAACTTTTTTCAAACTTTGAGATATTTGACATTATGTATTGCATTTAGATATGATGGGTTCAATCCACAAGATGAAGTAGGCAATATTATCCATGGACATATTAATGAAAAAGAGATTGTTCCATGCAAAAATATTATCACTGATGAAGAAAAAGGTGAACAAGATGACGACTATGAAAAAGTGATTCATAGCTTGATAAAGAGGAAGTAGTTGCTATATGATTTTTCACATCTTGAAGATCTCTAGGGACACCCTTATACATTCTATAAGTTCACAACAATTTTTTAAATAGCATGCTTGCATATTTTATTGTTATGTTTGTTTGTAATTTATAGAACATTAATATTGTTTCTTTATTTATTAAGACAAGTTTAGATCTTATTTATTAGACAATTTAATAGTTTCATCTTGATAACGGATGTATTCCTATAAATATCTATGTCACTTAGAACACATATTTTTCTCTTTATTAAAAGATTTCTTTAATATTTCTATTAGAAGGATCAATTTCCATTCTATATTAAGGCAAGTAAATTTTGTATTTTTTAAAATACTCATAACTTGTCACAATTCGATTTCTCAGGTCGTGATGGCGCTTACCATGACCTGTTAATAGACAAGCCGACCCCAAACCCCAAACTGTAAGTCGTGGGTATTAGGCAAATTTAAAAGAGGCTAAGCAAATATCAATAATATAGAAGGACGGAAACAGAAACTAATTAAAAATTATAAATACAAATACATAAGAAACCCTTCAAGAACCTGGAAATCACTAATACAAAATTGCCTGATCAAGCTCAAATTACACCTCACATGGTAGTTATAAGCGGTCATTGTTTCAAATATAGAACCTCACAATAGTTAAGGTCGATCCCACAAGGAATATGGTGTAAACTTGGAGTAATTAAGAAATTTCAAGGAATTAATAAACTTATTCCAAAAATGGAGGATTTATGTTGTAAAAAACAATAACTAAAACCTATACTACAAACAATTTGAAAGCAAGTATTACTGATTCGGTGAGAGAAATAACTAGGGTATTGTATTTCCATGAATTCTTAACGCAGTGTGACCTAATAATTATAATCATTACTAGTGTGTAGCATGTTGATAAGTTGTGTTTACCTAATTCTTTGGGCCGACAACTAGGCATGCAACATGGGTATTCTATGAGTGTCATATTACTAATTCTTACCTTGATCCCAGTACAACCATCCCTTTAGCCGTTCAAGTTGATTAGATGAGAGTACTAACATTGAATCCTGTTATTTATCCCTTATTCTATTTACTACCCCCTTGAGCCAGCGAGTAACAATAAGGCTAGTTTTAACATTTGCAACTGTTTTGAAAAGCAATCAAAACAAAAGAAATAAATAATACATGCATGCACACATATCAATAATTACAAATTATTTGGTTTTAAACTTTGTAAGATCTTCATGGTTCACATAACCCTAGTTGTGGATTTAGCTACTCATGCTTTTTTAGATGAAGAAATCATGTTATATGTTTTCATAATTAAATACTTACAATGATGAATCAAAGAATAGAAAATTTAAAATCTTCACGTAAATTGCAATATCAAAGTTCGAAGATAATTACAAAAGGTATAAACTCAAAATCTCAAAGAACTACTTAAAACAAAAGTAACAATACGTTCTCTAATGTTCTCCTCGTCCAAAAATGACTAAAAATCCAATTTATAAGAAATGAAAACCAAATCCTAAATTGATTAGGAAAACTGAATTTGGGACCATCCACGAGTAAATTTTTGGGTTGTGACTCAATTAACGGCTCGTGGATTGGTTTTATAGACTTCTCCGGTGAGAAAAATGATAAGCCAAGTGTCCAATCTCATCACAATGACAACTAACCCTGGTCTCCTGCCTCTGAGATAATCGGAGTAAGAGATGCATGATATGGACAATGTCTAGCCAAATGCCCCACCTCACCATAACCATAACAATTCCTGCACTCTGGCCACTGAGATGGCTATCCCTGAAACTCACTGCCTCGGGGCGGAGGTCTACTAAACTGACCATGTTGTCGAAATCTCTTCCTGCCACCCTATCTGTAATGTTCAATACTCTCACACTGGCGATCACAGTCTAACACCCTCTGGGCTTACAGAGGCTCAAGGGGTGTACAAACATAGACATTAGGGCCTTAGGCCCACATATAGTCCAACTCCTTGGCTATGTGATACTGGGAGTTGAGTTCCATTATGTTTTGTCAGTATCCTTGCATACTATGTGGGTTATCCAGTTAGGGTTCTATGATTCTCGAGATATGCTTATTCCTTAACCTGTGTTCAAATTTCTAGCATTACTATAGTTTCTATATTTTGACACACTATAGTTACTTTATTTCACTGAGTCAGTTGATGATGTTTATTTCACTGAGTCAATTGATGATGCTTATTAGGTGCCTATTTTCGATACTCACGCCTACATTTCTGTATCTTTCTACTGTGCAGGTCCAGGTACTAGCTGCGATCGCTGAGCTAGAGGCTTGTGGATGATTCAGGAGACTTTGGTGAGCATCAACAGCTCTGGACATTCTGTAGTCTCCTTTTATTTGACGGTCCTCTATTGTATTCATAAAGTGGCCTTGTACTTTGTAGTTAGTGACTTTCTATGTAGGAGTTTCTTTTGGTTATATATTATTATTATTATTATTATTATTATTATTATCATCATCATCATCATCATCATCATCATCATCATCATCATCATCATCATCATCTTATTATTATTATTATTATTATTATTATTATTATTATTATTATTATTATTATTATTATTATTATTATTATTATTATTATTATTATTATTATTATTATTATTATTATTATTATTATTATTATTATTTGTACATACATGAGTGTGCGCTTGAGTCTATGGTAGTTTCGTGCAGATGACTTCTAGGTTCTGGATAGGTTGTGATTGTGTTATTAGTACATGCTGGTATTTCCATGTTTAGTAATTCAGGACAGGTATCTCGGATTGGATTGTAGACGGGATCTAATAGGCACCATCATGACTTGAATAGTCGGATCGTGACAATTTATTTCTACAATGTTGACGTTGAGAGCCTACATAAGTATTCTCTATTTTCATCTAAGTCTTCTGTTGATGAATGAATGAGTAATGAGACTAAGTGGTTCTCTTGGAGACAAGCAATGGTTTCTGAGTATTAGACATTCCTGGGGCACCCTCTGGAGGCATGACGTAATTATTGTTGCTCGACTCTCAAATTTTTCATAATTAATTTGAGTCGATTACTTACGGTTTATAACCATCTCAATATAATACATAAATTCTCCTGAACATTGTTAAACCAAGACTTAATTTAACATTGTTTGAACTAATCCCTATGGAGAATATATCTTTCTTTACTACCTTTGATGACACACGAGATTATTATATAATGATTTTTGCTCTCCTCATGCATCAAACAAATTTGTTGAAATTATAGGTTCCTACTATTACAAAAGTTACATAAGTATATGTAATAATTAATAGCATGTAAAGTTCAACTCAAATAGTATGTATTAACCTATAACTCACGTATGAGTTTACATGTCTAACAGGTATTGTAACACCTGATAAAATTATCAAAATATCCCTAGAGGAAGGGTATGCGTATAAAGCATCTTCTAATGCTTATATGGAAAATCTGAGGTCGAATTTGTGATCAGCACGAAAAATTGAGTGGAAAAATAGTCTCGGTCGATTTTCAGAGGGATCGGATCAAAAGATAATTCGATCAGAAACGAAAAATTGTGAGAGTGCACGATGGAGGCGCATCATGCTTCTGTAGCGAACCCACACTTATGTTTTCTCAAAACATTTCGACGGGATTGAGATTACTCATTCAGAAACATTTTAGAGAAAATGTACTGTGCGCGACCAATCCGTGTCGTGAACTGGGCTATTCCGAGGCTGAAATTCTTTTATATCTTGTGAGAGGCATTTCAATCAATTCCCAACCCTCCTAAAACTCAATACACGATATAATTAGGTCATTTTGACGTTAAAAAGGTATAAAACCCCATTCTAAGCCCTTTTCTAATAATCTAACAAGACTAGGGCTTGAGGAAAGAAGAGAAGAGCTTGAGATTGAGGAATTCAAGAGGAATTCTTGAAGGTTATTGTTATAGCTTCATCCCAGGTATGTAAGGCTAAACTAAAGGCATGAGATTGTCCTCTCATGTGCCCCGTAGAAGGTCATAGATGAGTTGAAAGTCCTATGAGTCTACATGCATAATTCTTGATGGTTTTTATTGAAATTCTTATTGAATTAATATATTTTCCTATGTTGATGATCATAATAAACTTTTTTATTGAATTGATTATTTTCTTGGCAAATTCCATAACCCTATATGACTAGTTTGAAAGCATACACGACTGAACTTAAGAATTGAGTCTAGAGTCTTGATCGGAGGACATCGATTTTGATTGTGATAAGAGAATGATGATGAGTTGATAGAACTTGATAGTCCCGTGAGTCTCCATAAATGAACTCCACCGATTTATCTATTGGAATATTCCCTTATGATTGTTCAAAATCTTGAGTCGTTGATTGAAAGGTTTCTTGATGGGAGGGTTAAAGCCCCTATGAGATAGATTGATGAAAGGGTTAAGGCCCCTATGAGATTTATTGATGAAAGGGTTAAAGTTTCTATGAGATTGATTGATGATTGGGTTAGAAGTTCCTACGATTTTATTGGTTTGATCGAATTAAGTGTCTTATGAGCATTGAGTCATGGGAGGAGTATCGAGCACCGAAAGAGTTAGAGTTAGTCTGATTTGCACTTGTCAAACTACGTCACCAAACATAGGTGAGGATTAGAACCATCACACTATACTGTGGTTCCCTCTTGATTAGAAGTCCCTGAAAGCAATAGAGGACTTAGTTGATTGTTGTTTCTCTTAGTGGATTCGATTCATTCCCTACCTGAAAAGTTTTTAAGGGTTGTGGCAACATCAGCTTGATTGTTGTATATTCACTAGCTCATAAGTGATTGTTGTCGGATAAGAGAAACTCCCAGAAAGTTCCTACCTTGAGTACTGAGTCGACATGAGATGAGATGTGATGAAATGAGTCCCATTGAGTGGAGTTGAGTTGCTTTGATGTATGAGGTTGATTGGTTGACGGGTCACTTGTTTGCTCGTTATTCTTACTTTAGATAGACATTTGACATGATGATTGTTTACTATTTCTGAGTTGACGTTGTTACATATTATTTTACCTGTTTTGGTTTCATTCAGCTATTTTATATACCATACATTCGATGTACAGAAGCCACTCGGTGCCGCATCATTTTATGATGCAAATACAGCTATTAGGGATCATCAACAGGCACATTATTGAATATTCAGGATATTCAACTGATTGGTGAGCCTTCCCCACTCGGGGGGTTCATTACCTTTATTTTATCATGCTTATGAGTTAGACTAGACTAGTCTTTTATTTTGAACTCGGTAGCCATGGGTCTATCATTGGAACCACTAGATTAGTGATAGAGGCTTCATAGATGACAGTTGAACATTGATGTTGAGATGGTGAGCTAGTTCTTTCTACTAGCCTTCTATTATTATATATATAATTTGAGACATTATATGAGATGAACCCATTTACTAGCTTTTACTTTCGATGATCTGTAGAGTTGTTGAATTGAATAGATGTGATGAGGCCAAGTGGTTCCGCTTGGGGACTAGCAATTATCTCTAGGTGCCAGCCATGTCTTGGGTACCTTCCCTGGGCATGACTTACTTGGTATCAGAGCATAGAGTTCAAATGACTTAGGGAGTCTATGAAGCCGTGTCTAGTATAGTCCTTAATATAGGTGTGAAGAGCTCTACATCCATAATTTGGAGGCTATACGTCATTTAGAAAATTTTCACTTCTTTCATGTTCTAATCATGCGATAGAGTTATACTCTATGAAAGGTTCTTCTCTAATTCGTGCTCTACGCATTGCAGAGCTGTGATTATGCCTCCCAGAAAAACCGTCAGTGGTAGGATACATCCCGCCAGGTAAAATGTTAACCCATCTGAGCCTCAAGGACACGAGGAGCTTATGGACCATAATTTCCCTGTTGACCAGCTCCCGCAAGATGAGGTCTCCCATGCTGAGCTATGCCAGGCTATTCAAACTCTAGCCTAGGCTATCACTGCACCTGCTGCGAGACAAGGAGTGGGTAGACAGGATTCCCATGACACGTCTATAGTCTGGGAATTCTTGAGGATGAATCCGCTTGAGTTTACAGGGTCTGCATCCACTGAGGATCCTGAGAACTATGTGGAGGAGCTTCAGAAGGTGTTCCAAATAATACATATGATTGATGCTGATAGGGTTGAACTAACTGCTTACCAACTCAAGGGTGTGACCAGACTATGGTTCGACCAATGGAAGAAGGGTAGAGTAGATAATGCTCCATTGTTGACTTAGGCAATGTCCGAGGAAGCTTTCTTAGTACATTTCTTCCCAAGAGAACGAAGAGAGGCCAAGGTAAGAGAGTTCTTGAATCTGAAGCAAGGCTCTATAACTGTACAAGAGTATGGGTTGAAGTTCATGCTACTATCTCGCTATGCTCCAAACCTAGTTGCTAACATGAGGGGAAGAATGGGGATGTATGTTGATGGGTTGAATAGAGGACCCAAGAGAGATAGGAGGGGAGCAATGCTCGTGAGTGATATGGATATTGGAAGATTGATGACATTCGTGCAACAAGTCGATGAGGAGAGACAACAGGATAAGAAAGAGTTCAGGCGTAAGAGATCAAAGACATCCAGCCATGAGGTTGGAAGAAAAAGTAATGGCAATCGATTTCTAGCACCATCATCTGCTAGTGTACCTGCGCTTAGAGGAAGGTATGATCAGAGGTCTCAGAATGTTGGAACCCATGGATCTCAGTCACAAGCTAGCGTGGCTCAAGGTTTACAGGGTAAACCACCATGTGGTAAGTGTGGCAAATTGCACTTGGGGATATGTCGTGAATGGGATTATGTATGCTACAAATATGGCCAAACGGGTCACTACAAGAAGTACTATCCAAAGCGGGCGGACCGGGCTCAATCTTTTGCACTAACCCCACCAGCTAGAGGAAACCAGAGGGCCACTACATCAGGCACAAGTGGAGCAACAAACTGTTTATATGCCATGGGTAGTCTCCAAGATCAGGAGAACTCCCCAGATGTTGTGACGGGTATGATTCGAGTCTTTACTCTTGATTGTTACGTTTTGATGGATCTTGGTGCCATATTGTCATTTGTAACTCCTTATGTGGCTAGTAGATTTGATAGAACCCTTGAGAGTCTTTTTGAATCCTTTGATGTTTCTACTCCAGTGGGTGAGTCTATTCGAGCTGAGAGAATCTATAGATCTTGTGTAGTGTCTATCCATCATAGGGATACTTTTGTTGATTTGGTTGAGTTGGAGATGATTGATTTTGATTTGATCCTTGGATAAGATTGGCGTCACGTCTGTTCTCCGTTGATTGTAGATCCCAAACTGTTAAGTTCCAATTCTCGATGAACCAGTTCTTGAGTGGAAGGGTTATTCTATTGTACCTAGGGGAAAGTTTATCTCATACCTTAGAGCAAGAAAGTTGATTTCCAAAGGTTGTATCTATCACCTCGTGCAAGTTATATCTGATAATGTTGAGTCCCCTACTCTTGAGTCAGTCCTGATTGTGAATGAGTTTCTTGAAGTGTTTCCTGACGATCTACATGGAGTCCCTCCTGATAGGGAGATTGACTTTGGGATTGATGTTCTTTCTGATACCTAACCTATCTCAATTCCACCTTATGGGATGACCCCCGCTGAATTGAAAGATTTGTTAGAGAAGGGCTTTATTAGGCTGAGTGTTTCTCCTTGGGCTGCCCCTGTCCTATTCGTGCAAAGGAAAGATGGATCCCTCAGAATGTGCATTGACTATAGGTAACAGAATAAGGTCACTATAAAGAAGAAGTATCCTCTTCCAAGGATAGATGATCTGTTTGACCAATTTCAGGGTGTCTCTTGTTTCTCAAAGATAGACCTCAGATCTGGCTACCATAAGTTGAAAGTAAGGGAATGTGATATTCCAAAGATAGCTTTTAGGACCAGATATTACCATTTTGAGTTCTTGGTCATGTCCTTTGGATTGATGAATGCACCTGCAACCTTTATGGACTTGATGAATAGAGTATTCAGAAATATCTTGATATGTTTTTGATGGTGTTCATCGATGACATTTTTGTATATTCGAGAAATGAGGAGGAGCTTGTTAATCACCTCAGAGTTGTTCTCCAAACACTTAAGGGCCATGAGTTGTATGTGAAATTCTCGAAGTGCGAATTCTGGCTTAAATCAGTGGCTTTCCTAGGCCACATGGTTTCTGGGGATAGTATTTGAGTGGACATCCAAAAGATCGAAGTGGTTAAGAACTAGTCCAGGCCAACCTCTCTAACTGACATAAGAAGTTTCCTGGGTTGGCATGCTACTACCGCGGATTTGTTGATGGATTTTCCATTTTATCTGCACCATTGACTAAATTGACACAGAAAAAGGTCAGATTTCAATGGTCCGACGAATGTGAGAAGAGTTTCCAAGAGTTGAAGACGAGATTGACTGCTGCACGGTTCTAATCTTACCCGACAAGACAAAGGACTTTGTTACTGATGCTCTTACCAGGTTGTTAATGGGTGGCACAACTCATGTTGAGGAGGGAAAGAAGGAGCTAGCCAAAGAAGTGCATCGATTGGCTCGATTGGGAGTTCAACTTAGGAGAATAATGAGGGAGGAGTTATGTTCAGAGTAGGTCTGCTTCATCCTTAGTGGCTGAGGTAAAAGAAAAGCAAGACCAAGATCCTGTCATACTCCAATTGAAGGAGGCGGTCCACAAACAGAAAGTGATGGCTTTCTCCAAAGGGGGAGAGGAGTGTTGAGATATCAGAGTACATTGTGTGTTCCAGATATTAATAGTATTCGAGACGTTATCATGGATGAAGCCCATAACACTAGATATTCCATTCATCTAGGCTCTACCAAGATGTACCACAACTTGAGAGAAGTCTATTGGTGGAGTGGAATGTAGAGAGATATTGTTGAATTCGTTTCAAAGTGCCCGAAGTGCCAACAAGTGAAAGTTGAACATCAAAGGCTATGTGGATTGGCTCAGAACTTTGAGATTTCTGAATGAAAGTGGGAGATGATCAATATGGACTTCATTACTGGTCTACCGAGGTCTCAAAAGTAACATGATTTGATATGGGTGATTGTAGAAAGGATGACCAAATTGGCTCACTTTTTAGCAGTTTAGACGACCAACACTGCGAAGGAGTACGCCAATTTGTACATCCAGGAGATTGTGGGTTACATGGGGTTCCTTTGTCCATCATCTTGGACAGAGGAGCTCAATTCACCTCCCAATTTCGGAGATTGTTCCAGAAAGGATTGGGTACTAAAGTGAACTGTTGCTTTCCTAGCACACGCAAGTGTACGTGGTCAACTCAAGTAATATAGTGACTCTTTTCAGAAGCTGGATATCGAACCCAAAGGACTTGTCGATTAATTATTTACTAAATTATATTAATTCAATTTATTCATTTAAGCGGTAAACAATTAACCAAAAGAGATATTTTTACACAATCAATGAATGAATCGATCTAAAATTATGGTATAACTAATAATCATGTTTAGCCTCAATTTCATCAAATTATTTGATTATCTAGTTGTTAATTCACAGGGTTAAAATTACCTAAACAGGGTTGCACGCCTCTGTCGGCCTACCTTTATTGACTGCCTAACTACATCGTTGAGCGGGGATAGACACATCAATAAATGTGCTTTAATATTATCTTCCTGTATTTTGAACCAAGCGAGGTGTAAGGGTAGTTATCACGGGTCTCCTTACACGAATCAATCTGTTTTCCTAGTTGAACAAGCTCCCTATACTACTGTGTTCAATTCATTCTAACATCTCTCGAATCCAAAATGAACAACTAATTTACCCCCTAGTTGATCAGGCTAGGAAGTATGGATAAAAGCAATATAAGAAAAACTAATATGATAAACAGATATTTTGAATTAATAATGACTAAACAATCATCTTATTAGCTACCATTATCTTAGAACGGGAATTTAGCTCCACATAGATATGAAGAAATTACCACAAATCATTCAAAGATAAAATATAAAAATAAATATTAATGGAGAATAAAAGATAAAACCAAAATTCTCCGGCCTCCATGGCGGCTCCTACTTCTCTGTAGGTCAAAAGTTGTGTAAAACCTAATTTTATGGAATATTTATAGGTGCAGAAATAAACCCTAGTTACAATAATTAAGTCCAAAATAAATTGGAAAACAAAAACCGAAAAGGATTTGGATCTTCTCGTGCGCGTGGCGTCAATTGCAATTAGAATTGCAATTGAAATGGTAATGCTCCGTATATATAATATATATAAATATATTATTATATTCAATTTAATCCATTAAGTTGTTTACTTGAATTTCATTCTTTAATATTTCTATTTTAATTCGTTTGAGCTTCAAATCTCTTCATTTTCACGCCAATTTAATCCTATAAATAAAATACATAATTTAGCATAATTCATAAAATTTATGCTCAAAAAGGATACATAAAAGTATTAAACACGAGGTAAATAATGACTAAAAATATATATTTTTCGCCTCACATCATGAATCTTAGTACCGCCTTTCATCCACAGACAGATGGTCAGGCAGAGCGCTTTTATGGATATGTTGAGAGCTTGTGTTCTTGATTTCAAGAGAAATTGGGATGATTACCTACCATTGATTTAATTTGAATATAACAATAGTTATCATCAAGCATTTAGATGGCTCCCTATAAAGCCTTATATAGAAGGAGATGTAGATCACCTATTGGGTGGTTTGAGGTTGGAGAAGCGGAATTGATTGGGCTTGATCTTGTCCACCAATCGATGGAGAAGGTTAAGGTCATTAGAGAGATATTGAAGACTGCCCAAAGTCGCCAAAAATCTTATATCGACGTGAGGAGAAGAGACTTGGAGTTCGAGGTAAATGATTGGGTGTACTACCTATGAAGAGTGTCATGAGATTTAGGAAGAAGGGAAAGTTGAGTCCATGCTATGTGGGACCATATCATATTGTGAAGAGGATTGGGAAGATTGCTTATGAGTTAGAGTTGCCTTCCGAGTTAGATGGAATTCATCCGGTATTCTATGTGTCAATGTTGAAGAAGTTCTTGGGAGATCCTACCTTGGTTATCCCTGTTGATAGTATTAGAGTGAAGGATAGCTGGTCCTACGAAGAGGTTCCAGTCCAAATCCTTGATCAAAGAGAAACAAAGAGATAGCCTCAGTCAAATTCCTGTGGAGAAATCAATTCGTTGAGGAAGCCACATGGGAAGCTGAAGAAGAGATGAAGATCAAATATTCACACCTATTTGTGCCAAATGAAGAGAATGTGGAAAGTAAATTTCTTTCCCTTGACTAAATTGATTGATCTATTCTTAAGTTGATTGTCTATTCTTGAGTTGATTGTCTATTCTTGAGTTCGAGTAGAGTTGATTGAGATTTATGAGAAGTTGAGAGTTTGATTGGTTGAGTTGAATGTTGTGATGAGTCTTGAGTCTATTCATGGCTTGATTTCCACCTGTACTCATCATTCGAGAACGAATGATCCCAAGGGGGAGATGATGTAATGCCCGGTAAAATAATCAAAATACCCCTAGAAGAAGGGTAAGCGCGTAACACATCTTCTAATGCTCGTATGGCAAATTCAAGGCCGAATTTGTGATCATCAGCACGAAAAATTGAGTGGAAAAATGGTCTCGATCGATTTTAGAGCAATCGGATCAAAAGATAATTTTTCAATCCGAAATGAAAAATAGTGAGAGTGTGCGACATAGGAACGTCGCGGGTCTGTAACGGACCTACACTTATGTTCTCTCAAAAAAATTCGACGGGATTGGGAAAACTTATTCAAAAATATTTTGGAGAAAATGCACTGTGTGCGACCAGTCCGAGGCTGAAAAGTTTTCTAAATCTTGTGAGGGGCATTCAAGTCAATTCCCAACCTCTCCTATAACTGGATACACAATCTAATTAGGTCGTTTTGACGTTAAAAAGGTCTAAAACCTCATTATAAGTCCTTTATTAATGATCTAACAAGACTAAGGCTTGAGGAAAGAGGAGAGTAGCTTGAGATTGAGGAATTCTTGAAGGTGATTGTTGATAGCTTCATCCTAGGTATGTATGGATAAACTAAAAGCATGAGATTGTCCTCTCATGTGCCCTGTAGAAGGTCGTAGATGAGTTAAACATGCATAATTCTTGATGGGTCTTATTGAAAATCTTATTAAATTCATATATTTTCCTATTTTGATGATCAGTATAAACTTATTTTCTTGAATTGACTATTTTCATGAGAAAGTACATAAGCCTACATGACTAGTTTGAAAGCATACACGAATGAACTTAAGAATTGAGTCTAGAGCCTTGATCGGGGGACGTCGATTGTGATTGGTATTATGATTGTGATGAGAGAATGATGATGAGTTGATAGAACTTGATAGTCCTATAAGTCTCCATAAATGAACTCCACGGATTTGTCTATTCGATCGTTCCCTTACGATTGTTCTAAATCTAAGTCGTTGATTAAAATGTTCCTTGATGGGAGGGTTAAAGCCTCTATGAGATTAATTGATGAAAGGGTTAATGCCTCTAAGAGATTGACTGATAAAAGGGTTAAAGCCCCTATGACATTGATTGATGATAGGGTTTAAAGTCCCTATGACTTGATTGGTTTGATCAAATTAATTGTCTTTTGAGCATTGAGTCATGGGAGGATATCGAGCATCGAAAGAGTACGACTTAGTCCAACTAGCACTCGTCAAACTACGTTGCCAAACGTAGGTGAGGATTAGAACCATCACACTATATTGTGGTTCCCTCTTGATTAGAAGTCCTTGAAAGCAATAGAGGACTTAGTTGATTGTTATTTCCCTTAGTGGATTTGATTCGTTCCCTACCTGGAAACTTTGGAACGGTTGCGGCAACTTCAACTTGATTGTTGTACATTCACTGGCTCATAATAAGTGATTGTTGTTGGATATAAGAGAAACTCCCAGAAAGTTTCTACCTTGAGTACTTTGAGTCGAGATGAGACGAGATATGATGAATTGAGTCCCATTTAGTTAAGTTGAGTTGATTTGCTTGATGAGGTTGATCGGTTGACGGGTCACTTGTCTACTCTTTATTCTTACTTTAGATATACAGTTGACATGTTGATTGTTTACTATTTCTTAGTTGACGTTGTTCCATATTAATCTACCCGTTTCGATTTCATTCAGCTATTTTACATACCGTACATTCCACGTTCTGACGCCACTCGGCGCTGCATTATATTATGATGCAGATACAGGGATTAGGGATCGTCAACAGGCGCATCATTGAAGATCTAGAACGTTCAGCTGATTGGTAAGCCTCCCCTACTCTAGAGGGTTCGCTCCTTTATTTTATCATGCTTTTGAGTTAGACTAGACTAGTCTTTTATTTTGAACTCGGTAGCCATGGATCTGTCATAGGCACCACTTGATTAGTGATAGAGGCTTCATAGATGATAGTCGAACGTTGATGTTGAGATGGTGAGCTAGTTCTTTCTACTAGCCTTCTATTATTATATATATTATTTGAGACATTAGATGAGATGAGTCCATTTACCTACTTTTACTTCCGCTGATCTGCAGAGTTATTGAATTGAATAGATGTGATGAGGCCAAGTGATTCGCTTGGAGACTAGCAATAGTCTCTAGGTGCCGACGATGTCTTGGGTACCCTCCGGGACGTGACAGGTTTAGTGTCTATAAAGTGATTTTTTTGAAGTAAGCACATATGGGATACTTCACGTTCAACTTTAAAAAATTCAATAATAATCTGAAAAATGGAGTAAATTGTAATTGATGATCCATAAATTATTTTATTTATTTTTTGTTATTGATGATCCATTAATTATGTTCACTTGAAAATTGAATTATGAGAATTTCTCATATTATCTACATATTAAAGCAATGAATAATTATTGACCAGATTTTAATTTTTAAGAAATGTCCAAATATAGAATGACATTATTATATTTTCAAAAGAGCATATTCAACATATCTTGTCATATTAACTATATCCTCATCTATATTAAAAAATATTTTCCATTTTATTAATTTAATCATCTATATATACAGCTAAATATTTCACCCCTTAACACATTTCTTTTCTTCTATCATTCTGGAGATTTGTTCTTGAATAATTTTTTTCTCTACATATTCATATGGCATCCTCAAATCACGAAGTGAACACATGTCGGGAAATAGTTCTTTATGTGCCAAAAATTAGTACTGCTGGAATAGCGGTATGTTTCCTTCTAATAAGACTACTCTATTAGATTCTTTTTATTTGTTACTTGAGATGCATAAATATATAATTTGAGCAGTATCGTTCTTCAATTTTTTTTTACCTAATTATTATTTTCCTTTGCTAATCCCTTTGTGCTGATAATTATAGAAAACTAATAAGTTTTTTACAACACTCTCTATTCAATTAATTTGTTGAAAATGAGTTACAATGGGAGAATTGATACAAAAGAGAATCACTTTTTTTTTTATCTTTTGTTTCTTTTGTAAATTATTAATAGTTATATGTATTATTTTACAGGTTCAACAAAATAATCTCAAAAACACAAAAGTCATTCTAGCACCCACTCCAATAACAAGTCAGCCGTTAAAAGTAAGATTTCTACAGCTCTATTTATTAGCTCTTTTTTTTCTTATGCTTGATTCATAATTTTCCTATGTTATCTTTAATTTCCTGTTAATTTTCCTCCTTCACTAGAAAAATTGAGGCATTTTTTTATACTTGATGTTGGTAGCATTTGGATTTCTTCTTCATATGATTTTTTAAAAAAAGTATATAGAAAAATTTAAGTTATATATCTAGATCATAGATTTTCTCTTACTAAAAATTTATTTATTTATTACTTTTTTAGTTCTACCTGCCAAACATGGTATATTTTATCATTTGTGTGAAGACTGGAGTGTATGTGAGACTCATTCTTTAAACAAGCTAATCAACTCTACTTTATAATGTTGAGGAGTATACCTTGTCCTGTTCCTAAAATGTTATATTAAATTGAAGTGAGTGATTCTAATTCTAGTCATATTAAAAATATGTTTTCCCTTTTAGATGTATATCATGGAATCCATTTTAATACTAATGCAAAATAATAAGAATCAGATTGATAGTTGATGTAATAAAAATTTTTAAAATATGATACAACTCTATATTTAAAAATAATTTCACTATAGATTCTCATTTTTTTTCATTTATAGTAACAAAATTTTAACATATTTCTTTTATATGCAGAATGATGTTGGAACCATAATAGAACCCCAAAATCTGGTTGGGAGGAGTAAAAAGTTAGTTGCTACCAGAGTCATAGCAAATACTTTTGTTGACTTTGTAATTGTACCTTCTAAAGATGTAGCTAACCGTTACACCATTAAACTAAAAGAGGTTAGTACATTTTATTTTAAGATTATTTTTATGTAAAAGACTCTAATATTATTAAACGTTTTTTATGTAACATCGCTTGTCTATATATTTTATTAATATTATTAGAGTTAAAAATTAATAGACGATACATAATATAACATAATATGAAAAGTTAATTCTAAAAAGATACGATTTTTATAGTTAAAGATTGTAAGAGGATATTTATTATATGGAGAGTTCAACTGTTTAGTTATTTTGTTATGGACTCAAATAATAGAATGAAGATGAGGCAAGTGATCCCTATGGACTTAATCACAAATATCATGATATGCTACATGGATGGAAAGCTGAAAGGAGACAACGTCAAAATGGAAAATGTGAAACGGTAAGGATAAGTTCTTTTATTATTTTATTTGAATGTTGAGCCTCACTACTTTCCTTAGATATAGCGATATTTATCTATTTATCGTTTATGTTATTGTTCCGAAGGAAGGTTTTAGAAGTACATTCGGCATGTTTGATTTTTTTCTGTACACCATACTTAGTAGTATGGATTGACTGATGATAGTCATTTTCAAGAAAATGCTAACTTCGTTTTACCCCTTTTCTCTTTTGTTTCTTCCTTTAAACAAAAATAATTAAGGTGTCATTTATTTGGTGTGCATTAGAACTTTTCAAACATGTTTCTTTTGATTTTCATTTTTAATTTTTAATTTGCTGATGTTTATAACTATGAAATTTAATTACTATATGGAAATATAAGAAAATTATTTTGCGTTGCAGTTTTATTTTCATGAAAGCAAACGCAGTATGTGTCGATCTATTGGGGATGTAAGAAGACATATTTTACAAGGTTTTGAAAACCTGCAGGTAGAAGTTCATCATGAAACACATGAAATAATTATATCGATGGTAAGTTGTTACATTATATGCAGTTTCTTTGATAATGATAGGTGGTTTTGTCATTTTTCTAGGAATAAAAAAATACTTATTAGAGAGTCCAAGTGTTTGGTCAAGCTACTACGAAAAAATGAATATTTTTGTTTATTATAGTAGTTACGCTTTTTAGAAGTTTCTTACTTTTTGATAGTTTGGTTGAGCACCAAATATTTCTTTGATGTTGATAAAACTACTTTTCTCAAATTGATTATGCAAACTCATATGAATTTAGTACTTTTAAAAATTACCTTTTTGAAAATCACTTCTAACAAAAAGAAACACTTTCAAAATATTTTGGGTAGGGTAAAGGTTAAACCTCATTAGATCATATGTATGTATTTTTGCCTTAAATTATTTCGACAAGAAATTATTTCCATTGATTGATCTTCATATAACCTCTAGGTAACCAGTATTAACTTTTCGTCTCATGTAAGGTGCCATGATGATTAAATTATTTCTACAAAAATTTCTTATTGAATTTAAAGGTTGGGGATGTAGCAATGAAATCCAAGAGAAGAAATAGAGAGTCTTCAATCCCAGAGAGGAAATCTACAACAAAGAAACAAAAAAGCAATGGACACCACTACTATGACAAGAGCACGACTAAAACATTTCTCGATGATGCATGGAACAACCTCATGAATCTGGATGACAAATGCAATGACCAGGTAATTCATGTTAAGACATGTATTGGATAGTAGTAGTTCAAAATCTACACAAACGAAAAAATAGATATTTACAACACACAACTTTTGTTGCTAAACAAAAGCTCATCATCCTATCTAATGAAGGAGTTTGTTTAGAATCATGAGCTTTATTTTTCTCTCACTTGGTCAATGTTTTTATAAAACTTAAACATCAAACTTTTTTCAAACTTTGAGATATTTGACATTATGTATTTCATTTAGATATGATGGGTTCAATCCACAAGATGAAGTAGGCAATATCATCCATGGACATATTAATGAAAAAGAGATTGTTCCATGCAAAAATGTTGTCATTGATGAAGAAAAAGGTGAACAAGATGACGACTATGAAGAAGTGAGTCATAGCTTGATAAAGAGGAAGTAGTTGCTATATGAGTTTTCACATTTTGAAGATCTCTAGGGACACCCTTTTACATTCTATAAGTTCACAAGAATTTTTTAAATAGCATGCTTGCACATTTTATTGTTATGTTTGTTTGTAATTTATAGAATATTAATATTGTTTCTTTATTTATTACGACAAGTTTAGATCTTATTTATTAGACAATTTAATAGTTTCATCTTGATAACAGATGTATTTCTATAAATATCTATATCACTTAGAACACATATTATTCTCTTTATTGAAAGATTTCTTTAATATTCCTATTAGAAGGATCAATTTCCATTCTATATTAAGGCAAGTACATTTTGTATTTGTTAAAATACTTATAATTGTCACAATTCAGTTTCTCAGGTCGTGATGGCGCTTACATGACCTGTTAATAGACAAGCTGACCCCAAACCCCAAACTGTAAGTAGTGGGTATTATGCGAATTTAAAAGAGGCTAAGCAAATAGCAATAATATAGAAGGCCGGAAACAGAAACTAACTAAAAATATATAAATACAAATACACAAGAAACCCTCCAAGAACCTGGAAATCACTAGTACAAAGTTGCTTGATCAAGCTCAAGTTACACCTCATAATTAAGTTATAAGCGGTCGTTGTTTCACATATAGAAGCTAACAATAGTTAGGGTCGATCCCACGAGGAATATAGTCTAGACTTGGAGTAATTAAAGCATTTTCAAGGAACTAATCAACTTATACCAAAAATTGGAGGATTTATGTAGTAAAAATAATAACTAAAACCTATACTACGAACAATTTTAAAGAAAGTATTACTGATTTAGTGAAAAAAATAACTAGGGTATTGTGTTCCCCATGAATTCTTTACACATAATTATAACCTTTATTAGTGTGTAGCATGCAGAACTGACAAGTTATGTTTACCTTATTCTTTGGGCCGACAACTAGGCATGCAACATGGGGTTGTCTACGAGTGTCACATTACTAACCCTTACCTTTATCCCAGTACAACCATCTCTATGGTCATTCAAGTTAATTAGATGAGAGTACTCACATTGAATCCTGTTATTTATTCCTTATTCTATTTACTACCCCCTTGAGCTAGCGAGTAAGAATAAGACTAGTTCCAACGTTTTCCACTGTTAAAAAGTAATCAAAATAAACGAAATAAATAATACATGCATGCACACTTTCTAAGAATAACAAATATTTGATTTTTTACTTTGTAAGATTTTCTTGGTTCACATAACCCTAGTTGTGGATTTAGCTACTCATGCTTTTTTATAGATGAAGAAATCATGTTATATGTTTACATAATTAAATACTTACAACAATGAATCGAAGAACGTAAAATTTGAAATCTTCATGTAAATCACAATATCAAGGTCTGAAGATAATTACAAAGGTATAAACTCAAAGTCTCTAAGAACTACTCAAAAGAAAAGTAACAATATGTTCTCTAATGTTCTCCCCATCTAAAAATAACTAAAAATCCTATTCATAAGGAAAAAAAAACCTAAACTGATTAGGAAAACTGGATTAGGGACCATCCACAAGTGATTTTCGGGCCATGACTCAATTAACGGCTCATGGATGTGGTTTTGTAGACTTCTCCAGTGAAAAATGTTTTCCATGTACGAGACTCCTTCTGTGGCTCGTACTTTGGACCACCATCCGTAGAATCCTTTGTCCTGTTAACTTTTAGAAATCTTCACAAACTCTGGACCTTCTTCGATGGACAAGTTTACGGGGCGTGGAATGAACCATGGCCCGTTTGGTTAATCGTAGCTTCAATTTAAGAAATTATGACCATTATTAGATCAGGACCACGAACCTCTGCCTACAGTTTGTAGATCAAACCATGACCCGTTGGTGTTCTCGTCTATCACCAAAAGCTGCAAAATCCTACAATATTCATAAAAATCTCCTGAATGATGTATTCCTGTAAAACTAACATAAAAACACATCAAATATACTAACATCACATTGAGAACGCTCAAAAATCTAAGTTTAAATCATTAAAAGTGTCATATTTTGGTGGTACATCATAGCTCTGTGCAGGCGACTTCCAGGGTCTGGGTAGGTTGTGGTTGTGTTATTGGTATTTGTCTAGTATTGCCATGTTTAGTTATTCTGGATATGCACCTTTGGTTGGGTTGGGTTGGGTTGCCTGTAGGCAGGGTCTAACTAGAACCATAATGTATAAAAAAGTCTAGTTGTGACAAGGCACCATGTTTGCAAGCATACCCTGCAAAAGAGCGAGATCAATGAGATTTCTCAAATTTAACATGACATACACTGCACGAAGTGATACAATCATGGAGTACATTTCTAATGACATCCTGTAGCCTCGGAAAGATGAGTCACGGACGTGTCATGCCCAGGAAGGGTACCCTAGGCGTGGCCGGCACTAAGAGACTATTGCTAACCCCTAAGCGAACCACTCGCCTTTATCACATTCGTTGAATCACAATCTAATAGTGGAAGACATCAATGAATAAGAATACTGAATAAAAAAAGTGAAAAATTGATAATAAAAGGCCAAACAATCTATCCATTAGCCAGTAAAACTAGCCAAAAATAGCATCCAGTCATAACTCGATAGTCTAGTCTATGAAGCTTGTAAGACATCTGATTAAGTAGTGCCAATGACAGACCCATTGCTACCTCAAATAAAATAGAATAAAAAAAGTTAAACTCAAATCTAGAAGGAAAAACATGATATCCTCATAAAGTAGGGCAGGGCTCACCAATCAGTTGAAAGTAAATAGGTCCTCAACAGGGTGCCTGTTGGTGACCGCTAGTACCTGTCTCTGCATCATGTAAAGATGGAGGCCAAAATGGACATCAGTACGTGAAATGTACGAGTATGTAAACTGGCCTAATGAAACGTGTAAAGAAAGTATAACATCAACTCAAATAGCTCAACCCAAGAAATAGGAAACTCAATCATCTAGTCAAGAGTCTAAAGTAGGAATTCAATTTAGACAATGACCACTTACCTACCATCTATGTCCAATCTACTCAGAATACTATCAAAGCCTATTTTGGAGTTTCTCTAATCAACAACTATCATCTATAAGTCGATGATGATACAACGAAGTAATGTGTCAAGGCCCGATTTCTCGAACCCTGATGGCGTCTACTAACCCCACGTAGACAAGCCAAAACCCTACGGCCCGTAGCATACGCGGTGGGCCATACAACACTCACAATAAATAATAATAAATAAAGGAGGAATAAATAAGAAATGCATAAGCAAATCATGACATAAGTAGATACAAAAGCTAAATCCCGACCCAAGAATAGTGATGTGGCAAAAACAGGAGCTAAATAAGTACAGTATCCAAAAGAGACCCAGACATATACAGATGATCAGACTGAATATAAATGGGTCTAAAGTCTGTCAAGAAATAAATGACAGAATAAACAACTCCTGAATAAAAGACTCGATCAGCGGGGCGGCAGGCTCACCGAATCCTCCAAAATGTGACTCCTCAGTCCGCACGATCGCGATGCCTACGCTGACCCACACCTGGCTCTGCACCACGAGAAGGCACAACAAGTGTAGCATGAGTACCACAATAAAGTGATACCCAGTAGGCTAGGCCGACTAGGATCAATAAATATAACATAATAATAACGAGGTAAGTAAAACAGGCAATATCAGTGAGAAAACAAATACCAACATGATGTAATGTAAATACCCAATGGACAACAGTAGTAACAAACTTGGGCACCCCTAGCCCGAATAATAAGAAAAATCTCGAAGCCACCGCTAGGCAAATAATACCATACCTCTATCACAGCCCGAACCAATATAGTATCGAATACCGAAACGCAGGAATAATAAGCAAGTAAGTAAGTAAATGTAGAAAGTAAAAACGAATATAACAAGCAAAACTTACCTAGCGTCCCATACCACCGGCAAGTACAAACAGTCAAAGCAAAACCCACCGTGACTTCCACCGTAAGCCCGGTGGACACAACAAGAATATAAGCAAGGAAATGGGGGCAAAAATTAAGTAAGTAGAACCAAATCCATCAACTAAAACAACACCCGCTCGAGCGAAACACTCACCCCTAGGATGACGCGAGCCACAATCCATATAAACCAACCTCTATGGCAATATGCGCGAACATGCTCAGTGTAGGTCGACCTCTACGACGACATGAGCAAGGGCTTAGCATAGCTCAATCTCTATGAAAAATGCGAGCTAAGTAGGGCGTGCGCGTCAACCGCTATGACCGCTATACAAAGCAACATCAACAACAATCTCAAAAAAAATATTGGAATCCTACTACTAAGGATCTCACGATGCAACCCTCACAATAGATGATATCCACACATCCCATACTCTACGTACCCCCCTCCCTATGGCACCACAAGCCTACCGGACACAACTCACGTCTACGTCCCGCGATGGGACCCTAAGTTCACTAGTGAGGGGTAACAATATAAACGAGGTCAAATCAACCTAAAGATCATCTCATTCACTAGCCATTATCATATTACATTTATTCAAACCAGTCTCACATTGCTACGAGGTAAACCGAGCCTACCTGGGCGCCGACGATAGCCAAAACGAGCAAGAATAGCCCCAACGTTGCAACCCGGTTCACAAATCAACGAATACCTATCAAATATATATTCTAGACATCAATAGGAGCGTTTTGATACCCATATTGCAATACAAAAATTGCCGGGTCAAGCGGGCCTAAAAATGAGCCCCCGAGCCCGAAGCTCCAAAAAAATATTTCGAACACACCGGGTCGTCCCTCATGATTTAGGACTCATGGTTCGAATTTGAGCTCCAACGGACCACCAAAAGGTCATCAAACGCTCCAATTACACAAACTAATTAGCGCGAATTGACAATACGGCGTTCAAATATTTCGAGACTTACCCGCGGTGATCACACTAGCTCCAAGACCAAGAATCAATCCTCAAACACCCAAGAAGCTAGCAAAAATCATTGGGTTTAATTATAGTTAGTAAACACCCCCTAAAATCACTAAAAACGAGTTAAGGGCGAAGAAATTACCTTAATACCGCGATAACAATCGACCCCACACGTTCCAATATCGATACCCACGAATTTCCACTCAAAACCCACCAAGAATCGTCACCCTAACCCTTATTTTCTTGCAAAAGTCGAAATAATGAGACATGGGGGGCTAAGGGACTGTTTTGGAGTGTTAAATACGCTGGGCCCAATTGTTTACCCATATTAACTAAAACAAAACACATATGGCATAAGGAAATCAGTAGCCCAGGTGGCCTTGGGCCAAACTATCCTCCAACACGGGCCGGGTTCGAATCTCACTAGCAGCGCCCCTTTATACAATTTTTTTTTCATTTGTTAACAGCAGCTGAAAACAACTTCTTATCAATTTCGTTGGTTATTTCGAAACTCAAACGGAGTCCGATTTTAACAAACTTCATATGCACTTATATGTTTTTCGACGTTCCGGATCCAACGGAACCATCCGTTTTTTCATACGACGCTTCGATATGGATGAAATAGCAAAACGACAGCAGCTGGAAACAGCTTTTTATCAACTTTCTTGGAATTCCGTCGGATATTTTGAAACTCAAACGGAGTCCGATTTTAACAAACTTTATATGCACTTATATGTTTTGCGACGTTCCGGATCCAACGGAACTATCCGTTTTTTCATATGACGCTTTGATATGGCTGAAATAGCAAAACGACAGCAGCTGGAAACAACTTTTTATCAACTTTCTTGGAATTCCGTCGGATATTTTGAAACTCAAACGGAGTCCGATTTTAACAAACTTTATATGCACTTATATGTTTTTCGACGTTCCGGATCCAACGGAACCATCCGTTTTTTCATACGACGCTCCGATATGGCTGAAATAGCAAAAAGACAGCAGCTGGAAACAGCTTTTTATCAACTTTCTTGGAATTCCGTCGGATATTTCGAAACTCAAACGGAGTCCGATTTTAACAAACTTTATATGCACTTATATGTTTTTCGACGTTCCGGATCCAACGGAATCAACGAAATCGCGATCGGAGGTTGTTTGCTCAAAAAGAGTCATTGAGTTCCTTTAACGATTAAGGAACTCGGGGGGCCAAAATCACAACGAAAATCCCGGGAATCGAAACGACACCTCCCCTAGCCTAAAATCATCATTTAAAACTGTTAGGAATTGACGGAAAGGCAATAGGACGCACCGTTTGACGGGAAATGCAATATGGCTCCACTTTTACCGGTAAACTTCAAAACTTACAAAATCGAGCCTAAAATCAAGCCGAACTCATCCGAAAGCAAACCAATAGTCTATCTTGACTATTTTCGACGTTACAGAGCCAATGGAAGTGACGGAAATAGGTTTTGATGCTCCGATCAATAAGTGCTCCCTTTTGGGCCATTTCCTTAAGCCTTAAGAACTAAATTTCCATATTTTAGTTCAAAATCTTTCGTGAGGTTCCGGGAACCAAACCGAGACTTCACCTAAGTCATATTCGATATTTCGGAGCTAACGGAACTGTCAGAGCTCGATTCTGATATCGTTTGCTAAGATTTTACTTTTTGGTGCACTTAACTTAAGCTTAAGTTCCAAAAATGAGGAAAAAGAGATATTTATAAATTTAGTCACCGGGGCACCGGACTACCGGTCCCAGCAGGTCGTATATACGACCTGGGGTAACTGTATATACGCTCTAAATATGAAAAAAAAAATATATATATATACATGAAAATATAATTTTGGCCATACGGGTCATCACATAATGTCATTGCCATATCCATTGTATTCCATGCCAGGATATAGGACACCACATCAGTGTATCCAAAATTAGTAACATCAAGTCTTTTTTTTTTGGACAATACTAAACATCTAATTTTACGGTTCATTCCTCTCCTAAGCTGGCTATGTAGTTATTGAGTTTGAGTTGTACTCTTACTCAATTCGATACTCAATACTCCTCCCAAGACTCAATATGCTCATTAGACATCAACCCTATGGTTTACTCATTCATCTAGTCTCATTGGATATTTGTCAACTCAATTCATCACATCAACTATCAACTCTTTGGTTATATTATTTTAATGTTCATCTCTTGACTTATAAACACTCTATCATGCATCATTCTAACTCATAGCATCACGAAAACAAAAGTAGATTATAGTATCTAGGGATTCCATGGACTCTTTAGGCTAAAATTATACTCATGCATGCTCATTTAAGTAAAATATATAAAAATAACAAGAATTCATGCTAGGGCATGTAGTAAGGTAAAATCATCTCACTCAAACATTTAATTCATAAAAACTATAGTTCATGCAAAATTGTATAGAATTACATTAGAATATAAGAAAAACCTTCAAGAAACATTCATGGGAGACTCAATTCATTCACAACTCCATCAATTCGAGTTATGGGGCACATAGAAGAACATAATCCATGTTTGGTTAGCCTTACATGCTTGAAAGCTTTGAATCTTGAAACAACTTGGAAGAATTCTCAAGTTTTTGCTTCAAACCCTAGCGTTTTTCTCCCTTGAACCCTTGCTCTAAGTTGGAGAGGGTGTTTTAGCGTATAATAGTTGAACTGACATGTTTAGGCTTTATTTAGGTTTAAAAACGCCAGGTTTAGGCTTTGAAAGAGTGGAAAAAATCAAAATAACCTTTCTTGAAAAGCTATTAAAGGTTGTCTACGGACCCCACCTACGGCTCATAGGAACCCTTTCGTGAACTTTTCGCCAAATTTTGGGGTCTCTAAATCACTTCCATGAGCCCAATCTACGACCTGTAGAAGTTTCTACGACCCGTAGATGGGTCTATAAAGTCTGGAACCGAAAATTGGATTTTCAGGAATGTTTTCTATGAGTTAGCGGACGGGGCGTACTTTAATCCATGGCCCATAATAGGCTTGATAGTCTGCAGTAAAATGGCCATACCTTTTGACTCTGAACTCCAAATGAGGTGAAATCAGTTGCGCTGAAAAGCTAATTCAAAGAGTCTTCATTTGGTAGGTCATAGGCTACCTAATTCTTTGTGTACTAAGAGTCATGATCATTTAATTACCATTGTATAATCTAACACTAGAAATTCAATTTATAAGAAAGTTTTGAACTCGGCTAAGTACTAGAAGTCTCTTATGACCCTAATCCACTTTTCATATGTAAGAATGAGTCTTGAAACATAGGTGCATGTAAGAATAGAGCAATGGGATGTCATAATATCTCTGCCTTGGAATTATTCATCCTCAAATGATGAGCAACTTAGAGATCTCTCAAAGGAACACCATCAGGAACTCAGATACTCGGATGCTCGAATACTTATACCTCAGAAATCAACTTCAGCTCAGGATTCAGAATTAAAATATTATTTCTAACATCATCATTATGCATAAATACAGTTAAATACATGCATACTTAAACATAGACTCAAGAGGAGAATCAACTCAAAGATAAGAACTCAACTCAACAATGGAAAAGTAACTCAGAGAATCGAAATGAATTGACTTCTCCACAATACTTTTATAGATGCAACCTCTTTAGTTCTCAATTTGCGAACTTGACGATCAAGGAATTGTACAGGGATCTCTTCATACTCAAACTATCCTTATTGGCACAACCAAGGATAGATCTCCCAAACACTTCTTAAGCATAGAAATGTAAAAGACTGGATGGATGGCTGCTAGCTCTTGTAGTAGCTCCAACTCATAAACTATATTCCCCACTCTCTTCCCAAATTGGTAGGGACCAATGTATCAAGGATTCAACTTTCCTTTCTTCCTAAATCTCACTACATACTTCATGTGTGACACTTTCAAGTATATCCAATCACTCACTTTGAACTCTAGGTACCTTCTTCTAACATCAATGTAGGACTTCTGGCGACTCTGTGCAGTTCTAAATCTTTCTTGGATAATATTTACCTTCTCCATAGCTTGATGTTCCAAGTTTGGGCCAATCAACCTTACTTCACTTATCCTGAACCATCCAAGCGGTGATCTATATCTTCCTTCTATAGAGGGCGTCATAAGGAGTCATTTGAATGCTCGAATAGAAGTTGTTGTTGTAGGCAAGATCAAACAAGTGATCATCCCAACTACCTTTGAAGTCAATGACACTGGCCCTCAACATATCCTCCAAAGTTTATCGTCCGTTCTGCCTGACCATCAGTCTGAGGGTAGAAAACAATACTAAGGTTCACCTTTGAACCTAGGCCTTGATGAGTCATGAAAATACGACTTTTACGACGCTTAAAACATAGAATTATTGGGTGTTCTCGAGCGGTGTTATTGGTTTAATAGGTATGTTTTGATGTTGTGCAGGAAAATGACTAAGGCATGGGAAATGGCGGAAAGCACAAGGAACGGGTGAAAAACGAAGCCAAGTGTCGGACCACGGAAGGCCCACACGGGCCGTCTCACGCCAGACGGTCCGTGTGACCGACCGTGGCACGACACGAGTCACACGGTCAGTCTACACGGCCCGTCTGACACCAGACGGACCGTGTGACGGACCGTGTACTTGACGTAGCTCGGAAGACAAACCCGTCGAAAATTAAAGAAAGCATGCAAGGAGATTCACACGGAGGATCCACACGGTCCGTCTCACTCCACACGGACCGTGTCACTGGACGTGCAAGTGACGTAGTTCGAAGGGCCTTCGTCGAAAATATCAGAATTCGTGCAAGTGGATTGACACGGAAGAACCACACGGCCCGTCTCACGCCACACGGGCCGTGCCACGGACCGTGTGGGCACAGCCAACCACCAGACGGTCCGTTTACACGGGCCATCTCACCTCAGACGGTCCGTGTAACGGACCGTGCCCCGTGCCGAAATTATTTTCCTAAATTATGTCAACTTAGTTTTTGCTTTGTATAAATAGGATGTTATTTTATTTTATTAAGGGACTTCGTTTTGACGATAGAAACTAGAGAGAACAAGGAGAAAAACTTTAGTTTGGCTTTTGTAATTCGAGAGAATCACGTTTGTGATTATTGTTCAAAGCTTGTAACACGGATTCTTGTTCTTTAATCGTAAGTCCATCTTTATGTTTTCCTCTACTCGTTGTGGGCAAGTTATTAATAGTATGCTAGGCTAAACCCACAACTAGGGTTGTGGGAACCATGACGACCCAATTAAGATAACGCAAACTGGGGGTAGTTCGTTCAAATAAACAATGCATGTATTGTTAGATTCTTCGTTTTAACTTCTCCTTAATGAGTCGACGCGTTAGGGTAAGCCTGTATTCATTACATGCCCGAAAGGGATGTAGTGATTGGGAAAAGAGTCTAGCAACAGAGATTCAAGGTCATGAACCTAGTCTAAGTGCCTGAGACCGAAAGGTGAGGGTATTCTGAGATCAAAAACAACGGTTAGTATTGCAGACACTCGGAGACCGAGAGGAGAGGAGTGAGATATACCGAGAAAGGACCGAAAGGTGACCTAGGTATTAATTAAGTTGTAGATTTTGCATGCATCATTAGGAACGAATTCACAAACCCAGTTTAGTTGTCGTAATTGTATGTCATGGGGAACACAACCCTAGCCTCTCTCTATCTGTTTAAAAATCGGAGCATCTTTATTAATTACTTTACGCAGTTAGTTAAATTAAATAACGCAACCCCCCATTTACTTTATGTCTGTTTATCTTGGGAATAGCATTTACAACTGAAAGCCGGTACTAATAGAATAATTCTTACGTGTTCCCTGTGGGATCGACCTCAACTCTGGTTGAGTTCTATATTTGACCAACGACCGCTTTACTCTTCTATTCGGAGTGTAATTTGGGCGTATCAGGCCTTTCTGAAAGGACTTCCAGAATTGGGCAGTGAATTGAGCTCCTCTATCTGATATGATGGACAAAGGAACTCTATGCCATCTGACGATTTCTCAGATATATAATCGGGTATAGTCCTCTGTCGTATTAGTAGTCTTTACCGCCAAGAATAGCTGATTTAATCATTCTATCAACAATTACCCAGATCAAATCATACTGTCTGCGAGACCTCGGTAACCCTGTGATGAAATCCATATTGATTATCTCCCACTTCCATTCTAGAATATTAAAATTTTTTGGACTACTTCACATGACCTTTGGTGCTCAACTTTTATTGTTGGTAGTTTGGGCACTTAGAAACAAAGTCTGCAATGTCTCTCTTCATCCTACTCCACCAATAAACCTCCCTCAAGTCGCGATACATTTTGGTAGACCCTGGATGGATAGAATATCTGGAGTTATGGGCTTCAACCACGATCTTTTCTCGAATACCACCAACATCTTGGACACACAATCTACTTTGGTATCTCAATACCCCATCTCCCCCTTTGACGAATGCTATTGCTTTATGCTTATGTACATCTTCCTTCAATTTGAGTAAGATAGGATCTTAGTATTGCTTCTCTTTACCTCTACCGTAAGGGATAACCTAGACCCATTATTGTAAGGACCCAGATTTTTCGAGTGGCATTTCCCAAATCTCTTAGAATTGTCCCAAGTGAACTGCCAGACATCTCCACAGAGGGCCTACACGGGCCGTGTGAAGCCACACAGACCATGTGGCCTCCCCTGAAGGGACACTTGGTTTAGTTCATAGTTGGGAATTAGATTCGAGATGGAAGGAAATTTTGGCCTAGTGAGGCCACATGGCCACTCATACGGTCTGTGTGATGTGTCACGGACCGTGTGGCTCTCAGTATGACTCACTACGTAAAATTATTCTGAGTATGAAAGTACTATCTCGTAACTTTTTCGTGCAAAAATTATTCCAAGTATCATTACACGGTCGGTGTCACGTCCCGTGTGGAGTAACACGGACCGTGTAGCCTCCGTGTGATACCACTTAGCACCATGAAATTTTCCTCTATGAAATTCTAAGTAGGGGATCATGACTACGGTCTATGTGACATTTCACGGACCGTGTAGTGGACCGTATAGACCTGACAGTTCCAATTTTGGTCTGTTTCATTAATGACATTTATGTAATTTTAATTTATTTTAATCGTGAATTATGACCTTTTACCTATCCTAAACCCCTAATTCAGCTGATATCTCTTCCCCCTTAATTCATTCTCCTAAAGCATTCTACCCCTCACAAGGTCACCTCTTTATTCCTCTCTATACTCCTCTCTCAAGGACCAAACCTAAGGTTCAATTGGAGTTCAATTCAAGCCTAAATCATCCCTTAAATTCAGCTTCTCAATCAAGGTATGTAGGATTGATTCTTGGTCCCTTTAAACCAAGAAGACCCAAAGCTCTTTCAATCTATTTCATGAATTTTAGTTACTTTAAATATGAGATTTCATTATTTGATTTTATTAAATCTAATCAGTGTATGGGTTGTATTTTACCTATGATTTCAATTTATTTTGATTACTAATATGATGATCTACATTAAGTTATGAAGTAATCTATATTAAGTTATGAAGTATGAACATGTATGTCCCATTTAAAGTTGGTTTATGCATGGGTGATCTATACTACGATTTGCATGTGGATTTAGTTATGGATATACTAAATGTTATATTGTGATATTGATTTTTAACTTGAATCTATGTTACCCATGTTATCCTTACATCATGCATTGCATTGCATTGCATTCATGAACATTGATACATGGAAATTATGAAGTGAGTTAAGTCCAACTATGTTTTTCTAAAATGATTATGATATGATTCTGATAAGATATTGGCTATGACAAGAAGGTGTTCACCGGTGTGTCTATGATTCTGGCTCATTGAGCAATCTGGGTGCTTGCACCATTCTGTACATGTGAATGAGCTATTCCCTGCATAAGCATTTACAAGTATGAACTATGATTTCGCATTTGAGCCTAAATGTATATTGAATGGTTTGAAATGAGCATTGCATTTCCTAAAAGCACGTATATGTATATGCATTCAAGTGGGATGTTATTGACTTAGAACCGATGGATTGGGGGTGTTAGGGCTATTCCCCAAGGGCCTTCTCACTTTCCTTGAACTATGTGCCAACATAGGGATATTAGCCATTACCAAAATAACGGGGTCGTAATGAATGGTTATTCGTATATGATTTTGAAAATCCTTCCAAAATGGTGAATTCCGTAAGGAATGTGACCATCCGCCGAAATGGTGAGTTCTGTAAGGTGTGATATTGATTACCTTTGGCAAGTAGTCTTCTCCTACCGATGGGAGGTCTTTATCGGACTAATTCATGTAATAGCTCGCATGAATTTGATTTGTCGGTTATAGTCCATCCCCACTATATATGAGCATTATTGCATTTCATGCATCATAAATTTCATGGCATCTCGTATATATATTTCCATTGAATATGCAATTCTTCTATAGTATGTGCCTTGTCATCTAACATTGGAAATGTAGGATTGGTAAGTCATATGCATTAGATACCCGTATACTTAGTACATTCAAATGTACTAACGCATACTCTATGCCTACATGATTTTACCATGTAAGGGCCGAGCACTTTGATTATCAACATGTTGACGAATAGTCCAATCCCGGAGTATACTGTGGTGAGTTCCGTCTTTCGAGGATGAACCAACTATCTTGATTTTATACTATTTCAGAACGATCTTCTTTATTGGGGGTGAGCCCGGAACTTGTCTTGACCCCGCTCCTTGACTAGAGCCATTTGTTAGACACTATGTGAACTCTTCTTAAATATGTTGTTATGACTAGTATACTGCTTCCTTGTTGTTGGAATGATTTATGAGAAACTCCTATTTGAATATATATATATATATATATATATATATGTGTGTGTGTGTGTGTGTGTATGGTTGAATGTTATTCTTGAATCGATGATGTGGATACAGATACTTGAGGCTTGTTTAGGGACTCTCGGGCTTCCATTCGCCGTGTCACATCTAGGCTCTAACCCTAGGTCGTGACAAAAGATAATATTAGAGCCATAGGTTTATAAATGATCATCAGAGTCCAATATGCGGCATTGAGTAGAGTCCTATTCATGGGTGTGAACTGCACCATACCTATGAGTGGGAGGCTACGAAGATGTTTTAGGAATTGCCTCACTTCTTCATGTCCTATATCGGGCTATGGCTAATATATTTAGTTCCTTTATCTTGACGGTGTCGTTGACCCATTTCATAAGTTGCCACGAGGAAGACCCCCTCTACCAAGACGGACCTCAGCTGATGAGGATCAGGCTCCCCACGAGCCTATGGAGGAACTCATCTCAAACGGTGAATTCCGCACAACCTTCGCCATGCTCGCTCAGGTGGTAACTTCTCAGACAAGGCGGGCTAACTTGCCACGAGATCCTATGCCTGCTTCTAGGGTGAGGGATTTCACCCGGATGAATCTTTCGGAGTTTCATGGATCAAAGGCCAATAAGGATGCCCAGGAGTTCATTGATGAGCTTACCAATAAGGATGCCCAGGAGTTCATTGACGAGCTTACCAAAATACTGAACATCATGGGTGTAACTTCTGAAGAGAAGGCTGAACTAGCTACTTATCAACTGAAAGATGTGGCTCATGTGTGGTATACTCAATGGTCATTGGAGAGAGTTTGCGGTGGTGATGTCAATTGGGAGGAGTTCAGAGTTGCCTTCCTTGATCGTTTCTTTCCACTTGAGCTTAGAGAGGCCAGGATGACTGAGTTTATCAATCTCAAGCAAGGAAGTATGAGTGTGAAGGACTATGCCCTCAAGATCACGAAGCTCTCCAAGTATGCTCTGTCACTAGTGGATGACCCCCGTGCAAGGATGCACAAGTTTGTTTCGGGTATCTCTGATTTACTTGTGAAGAAATGTCGTATTACTATGCTTATACGGGACATGGACATTGCCAGACTCATGGTGTATGTTGAACAAATCGAAAGGGAGAAACTCAAGGAGAGAAGGGTTCACGATTTCAAGAGGACCCGTGTTGATCATGGATTTTCTGGTTCTCAAAGTGGTGGTTTCGGTCACTTCCAACTGGACCAAGGTTTTGGTATTTGGGTTTCTAATGATTGGGTGCCTCCTCCTAGGGCACCGGTTGGTGGAGGTCAGGAATATCTTGCGTACAACAAGTGTGGGAAGCCCCACACGGGAGTCTGCTGGAGAGATTTGGGTGTTTGCTTCAGATGTGGTGATAAAGATCATAAAGGTTGCGGATTGCCATTGTAAAGACCCAGACTTTTCCCTCACTGGCATCGTCTTGAGGCCTGGAATTTTTCTCCAAGAAAGCCGCCAGGTATCACTTCATGGAGGAGCCCACACGGCCCGTGTGACGCCACACGGTCCGTATAGCCTCCGTGGAGTGACACTTGATCAGCTCCCCATTGGGAAATTTTCCAAGTAAAGGTACATGGACCTTCACACGGTCCATGTGACTCCACACGATCCGTGTGGCCTTCCGTTTGGTTTATTGTGTGGAAAGTCACCTTTACACGGACCAAGTCCCGGCCTGTGTGACTTTAGTTTGTCTGTGAACCTGTTCGTATGGTGCCACCTAGTTCAGCGAAAATTTTCTTGTGCGAACTCTAAGTCCAGGACCACGGCCTGTTCACGGTCCGTGTGAAGCTACACGGACTATGTAATGAACCATGTGGCCCAGAAGGACCAAATATATGTTCGTTTCATTAATGGCATTTTTGAAATTTGGATTGTTTTAAACGTGAATTTAGACTTTTCCACCCCTCCTAAGCCTCTAAATCAGCTGAATTCCTTCAATATTTCAGCCATTTCTTCATTTCTCCCTCTCACTAAAAATTTCTCCCACAAGAATCCTCCAACTTCTCTCTAGGATCCTCAAGTCAAGGCCTTCAATTTGGAGTCCATTCTCTCCTCAAGTTCATCTTCAAGTCAAGTATGTGGGATTGATTCTTGGTTCCTTTTAACCAAGACGACCCAAAATTCTTTAAACTTATTTCATGAAGTTTTAGTCACCTTAAATGTAAATTTTTACTATTTGATCAGGTTAGCTTGGGTTAATGCATGGGTTGTACATTATTCTGAATTTTAAATTATGTTAAGCTCTAGTATGATAAATCACCTTGAGTTATGCAATTATGAACATGCATGTCCTTTAAAGATAGTATTATGCAAGGGTGATCTATACTACAATTTTCAAATGAATTTTATTATGGATTTCCTAGACTTTATATTATATTTCTAATTTTAGGTTACTCTACATCACCCATGTCATCCCTACATCATGCCTTGCATTGCACTCATGATCATCGGTTTACATGGAAATTATGAAGTGGGATAGACCCAAATTATGTTTTGTGATATGATTTTGGTAAAATATGGGTTATAACAAAATGTGATCACATATATGTCTTGTGCTTTGGCTCCTTGAGCATTTTGGGTGCTTACAGCATCTTGTACACGTAGATGAGCTATTCCTTGCATTAGAATTTTGATTATGGTCTTGTGATTTTGGCATTTGAGTCTATACGTACATTGAACACTTATGAAATAGTTACTTGTCTCTCTTGAAGACCCCCCTCTGTGTGTGTGTGTGTGTATATATATATATATATATAAGTATTCTTGTGGGATGTGATTGACTTAACACCGATGAATTGGGGGCCTCCCTCTTTCCTTGAACTATGTGCCTACATAGGGACGGATGATATTCGTCTATCTTGCTTATGCTATGACATGTTTTGACATGATTCTTATGAAATCCTTCCAAAATGGTGATTCCCGTAAGGAAGGTGACCATCTCCGAAATGGTGTGTTCCGTAAGGTGTGATATAGATTACCCTTGGCAAGTAATTTTCTCCCTATCAGTGGGAGGTCCCAATCGGTCCAATTTGTGTAATAGCTCGCATGGATTTGGGTTGTCGGTTATAGTCCATCCCTGTTATATAGGAGCATTATCGCATTCCACGCATCATGAAGTCCATGGCATCTTGTATACTAAATTCCATTGCTTATATGATCTTTGTATATTATGTGCCCTTGTCATCTAACATTGGTGTGCAGGTTCGGTAAGTCATATACATAGCATGCCCGCATACTTAGTACATTCAAACATACTAACGCATACTCTATGCCTACATGATTTGTACCATATGGGGACCGAGCAGTTTGGGTACCAGCCACTGGACGAATAGTCCGTTCTTGAAGACCTTTTGGCGGTGAGCCCTGTCTTCCGAGGGCGAGCTAGTTATTTCTTGTGTTTATTATGTATGTTCTTTTGTTGAGGGTGAGCCCGAAACTTGTCCTGGCCCCCATTCCTTGACTAGAGGCAAATGTTGGGCACTCTATAAATCCTTCTTAAGAGACTGTCGTATTTCGTATTTATAAATGAATGGATTCCTGAGAATTTGATTTTCATCATTTTGTTATATGTGCTTAAATGCTATTTGAATAAATTATGTGAATTATGATAATTGAGGCTTGTTTGGGGACTCTCGGGTCTCCATTCGCCGTGTCACATCTAGGCCCTGACCCCCGGTCGTGACAGTCATAAGAATGCCTGTAGAGGCCAAGGTCAGGTGGCCCAAGATGGTCAAGGTCAACAAAGAGCTCCCCAAGGTATTTCCCCAAAGAACAATCGATTTTATGCGCTTCATGCTCGCTAAGATGTCGAGGCTTGTTTGGGGACTTTTGGGTTCCCATTCGCCGTGTCAAATCTAAGCCCTAACCCCGGGTCATGACAGACAGGCACCTTTGGTTTGGTTGGCTTGCCTGTAGGTAGGGTCTAATTGGTGCCATCATGACCTGAAAAGTCGGGTCATGACAGGGCACCATGTTTGCGAGCATACCCTGCAAAAAAGTGAGACCAATGAGATTTCTCAAAGCCAACAAAATATACACTGCACGAAGTGATACAATTATGGAGTACATTTCGAATGACATCCTATAGCCTCCGAAAGATGAGTCACAGACGTGTCATGCCCAGGGAGGGTACCTTTAGCATGGCCAGCACTCAGAGACTATTTCTAACCCCGAAGAGAACCACTCGGCTTCATCACATTCGTTCAATCACAATCTAATAGTGGATGACATCAATGAATAAGAATATTAAATAAAAAGCAATGATAAATTGATAATAAAAGGCCAAAGGCCAAATAATTTATCCATCAGCTAAGTAAGACTAGTGAGAAAGAAAACTAGCCAAAAATAACGTTCAATCGTAACTCGACAGTCTAGTCTATGAAGCCTCTAAAACATCTGATGAAGTGGTGCCAATGAAAGCCCTATGGCTACTTCAAAATAAAATAAAAAACTAAACTCAAAGCTAGAAGAAAAAACATAATATCCTTCGAAAGTAGGGAAGGACTCACTGATCAGCTGAAAGTAAAAAAGCCCTCAACGGGGTGCCTATTGATGACCGCTATTACATGTCTCTGCATCACGAAAAGATGTAAGCTCAAATGGACGTCAGTATGTAGAATGTACGAGTATGTAAAATGGTTGAATGAAACCTATAAAGAAAGAATAACATAAACTCAAATAACTCAACTCAGGAAGTAGGAAACTCAATCAGCTAGTCAAGAGTCTAAAGTAGGAATGCAATTTAGACAATGATCACTCACCTACCATCTATGTCCAATCCACTTAGAGTAGTATAAAGGCCTATTTGGGAGTTTATCTAACCGATAATCATTACCTATAAGCCCGTGATAATACAACGAAGCAATATTGTTGCCACATTTATCGAATACCTTGCCAAGGTATATGACATCCCATCAGTGGATCCAAAATCGGTAACATCAATTCCTCTTTTTGGGACAATAGGAAACATCCAATTTTATTGTTCAATCCTCTCCTAAGTCGGCTACATAGTTATTGAGTTCGAGTTGGACTTACTGTTACTCAATTCAGTGCTCAATACTCCTCCCAAGACTCAATATGCTCATAAGACATCAACTCTATAGTTAACTCATTCATGTAGTCTCATTGGATATTTGTCAACTCAATTCATCACATCAACTATCAACTTTTTGGTTGCATTCTTTTAATTTTCAACTCTTGACTTATAAAGACTCAATCATGCATCACTCTAACTCATAGCATCAGGAAACAGAAGTAGAGTTAAAGTATTTAGGGATTCCATAGACTCTTAAGGCTCAAATTATACTCATGCATGCTCATTTAAGTAAAATATATAAAAATAACAAGAATTCATACCAGGGTTCATGTAGTCAGGTAAAATCATCTAATTCACACATTTAATTCATAAAACTGTAGTTCATGTAAAATTGTATAGAAATACATTAGAATTTAAGAAAAATCTTCAAGAAACATTAATGGGAGACTCAATTCATTCACAACTCCATCAATTCGGGTTATGGGGCATATTGAAGAACATAATCTAGCTTTTGGTTTGCCTTACATACTTGGAAGCTTTGAATCTTGAAATTGCTTGGAAGAATTCTCAAGTTTTCGCTTCAAACCCTAGCCTTTTTTCCCTTGAACCCCTGCTCTAAGTTAGTGTCACGACCAAAAAATGGACATGATAGCACTCATCTCATCCCACCAAGACAAGTCAGGCTAAAACTCAATTATAATGATAAAGTGTAGAAAGATAGTGAATTTAAGAGTTTAACTGCTGACAATAAGTCAATTAAAAATTCTACCAAAACCTGGTTGTCACGTGCACAAACCTCTAATGTGTTACAATAGATTTGAAAGAAGTATATAAGTCTCAAATGATATTGCCTTTGAAAACATAACAAAATCATAAAAGGAGAGGGAGGGTTCGCTGAGATGACAAATAGTTACCTCACTAATCTCCACAAAAAGCCTCGGATAAGAAGAAAAGATAGAGTATCACGAAGATCCGAATGCATAACTTACAAAACTGTAGAAGCAAGGGGTGAGTACCAACCACACAGTACCTAGCAAGCGAACTCCTACACGCAAAGTCAAGTAATACACATACAGGTACTCCTAACTCCAACCGAACCTCCACAACTACAACCTGCATAAAATCATCCCAACCTAACAGTTCACAATGTACATAGCATATAGCTCAATAACATACCAGTATTATTAGATCAACAACATAAGGCTCAAGCTCATCTATCACAAGTTTCAAAAGAAAAGGGCACTCACAAGTTTATAAATAATAATGATGTGTAATGCAATGCAATGTCAAGTATAACAATGCATGTCTGACCTAGTGATACACACACGATGTCTCTCAGTCCCGGGCACATGGGAGACTTATTAGTCCAAACATCTGTCGCGGCATGGATACGACCCTCATAATATGGTATTTATCATGGCATGGGACACAACCCTCAAAATATAGTATCCGTCGCGGCGTGCTACACATCCCTCGAAATGGTACATCCTCTTTAGTTTCTCATTCTTTCTCAATTCGCATAACCTTTGTCACAATCTTGCCTCAGAATCATGCAATTAGACATGTTCAAATAAATAATAAAAAGATGATCATTTTTCTAACGATGCATAATTTACAACACAATCATGATACAACATCAATAACAAATCAATAAACCTTTCCAATTATTCTCGACATATCATATATCAATGTATATAAATAAGTTGTCTTTTATTATCCATTTTTCATCATCAGGATTATTCAATAAGAACAATCAAACTCATCATCAAGTCCCATTAATCTCAAACACAAATAACAAGGAAATACACAATTCTATATACGTAACAAGAGTCGAGAAATCCACTTGCCTTAATAATAGAACACTTCAAGCCTACAATTAAGTATTTATGTCTCCAAATAACATAAGTTTAATGATATTCCTATATTATAATGCATCAATATTTAATCACCTATCTCAATATAACAAACTTGATTTATAACTTAGTAACAATGGACCTTTATGCGCTTCTAAAATATTTTTTAGTCCATGACCAATATAATAATCAATGTTGCTGTCACTGGCAACAAAACCAATGACAGCAACAATAAAAAAAACTCACCCCTTTAGAATCTGTAATCTAATCATTCTTGTGACCTCCATATTAACTAGTAAATGCCTTAATCATATACAAACTAGTACTAAGCAAAATTAAAGGAAATATATATGTATAAAGGCAGTAGGTCACGCTGCAATGTGCAGCATTCAAACATGAAACCACCACCTCATCTTTTCTACCAATCATTCTCAAGGTTAGTGGATCATTCTAATCAAAGGTCAATACAATATATATGAGTAACAACCATCCAAACAATAGCACTGAAGCCTAAATCAATTGATAAAATAAGAGAATGAAGTCATTATGTGGTGCTGTTAAGGTGGTTGCCACTCTATGTTGTTAACTAGCATTTAGTAACTAAACTATCACCCTTTGTTTTCCAGATAAACAACGATCAGCAATTTGGATTATTGGAGCATATGCACGGAGTTTCTGGAAACCATAACCTAAGTCGTATACATGTCCTAATTCGAAATTAAATGTCACAGCAATGACTTTGTATTTTACAACTCCATATTCCAACCTAAGAATGTGATTTTACATACATGAATTACAAGAAATTGATCATTCTTTTGCCTATAGCAGTTTTGAGGTTGTTCTTCGTCGCCCTACCCTCGTTCCTCTTCTCCTTATTTCTAATTTAATTAGGTATTAAAAGTGATAATCCTACTACTTATTTTAATAATTATAAGACAAGTAACATGGGATATTAATTAAGTTGCCACTTTAGTCCATCAATTAAACTAAATATCTAAATTTACCCGCCAACTAAGTAGCTACAGTTATCGAATAGTCCAAATACCCATTTAAAATTCTCGAGAAAGATATTTTAGAAAAATAAGAGAACTAATTATCAAAATGACCTAACGGGTCATTACAGTTGGAGAGGGTGTTTTAGCATAAAATGGTTGAACTAACATGTTTAGGATTTATTTAGGTGTAAAAAGGTCAGATTAAGGCTTTAAAAGAGTGGAAAAAGACCAAAATAATCTTTCTTAAAAAGCTGTCAAAAGTCATCTATGGGCCCACCTACGGTCTGTAAGGACCCTTCCATAAACTTTTGGCCAAATTTTGGGATCTCTGGATCACTTTCACGAGCCCAATCTATGACCTGTAGAAATTTCTACGACACATAGATAAGTCTATAAAGTCTGGAACCAAAAATTGAATTTTCAGAAATTTTTTTCACGCGTTAGCAGACGGGCCGTACTTTAATCCACAGCCTGTAATAGGTTTCGTATGTACACTCTGTATCTAATAGTCTCCAGTAAAACAGTCATAACTTTAAAACTTCGAACTCCATATAAGGTGAAATCAGTTGCGTTGGAAAGCTAATACAAAGAGATTTCAGTTGGTAGGTCATAGGCCACCTAATTCTTTGTGTGTTAAGAGTGATGATTGTTTAAAGTTGACTCTTGTATAATCTAACACTAGAAACTCAATGTATAAGACATCTCTCGGGCTCAACCTCAAAAGATAGCATCTAAAAATAACTGAGTCTAAGCAAGGCATAAAAGTAAGTGGAAATTTATCCCCAAATGTGGAGGAGTCACCAAGCAAATCTCCAATTGGAACGTCTAGCCGAATAAAAGAGGAGGATGGTACAGTGCTCCGATTCCTACATGGTTAGATCATGCAGGCAAAAGTATGCTTAGTACATAGAATGTACTAAGTATGTGAGGTGCAATGGAACAATGGACCTAAGCCATATTTAACAATATGCATAATCATAGCCAACGAATGTAAGTTCAATATGTCATGCATACTCAATGCCATGGTCAAATTACATAAGAACGAATCATCAAATCATGGAGCATCTTATACATAGATGGGAAGGGACTATAATCGACATGCAAGACCAAGCGAGCTACAACTTGAAATCCCGATGTTCACTCCATATCGGACTTAGGAGTGGCCTACTTTACCAAGGTAGACCAAACACTCACCTTATGGGGACACCACCTATTTCGGAGAATGCCTCATAATTGCCTTATAGAAACATCACTCATTTAGATATTCACATCTTATTAACCTTATGGGAGCACCACTCGTTTTGGTAGATCATTCACATGTGTCGTACGGGAACGCCACCCATTTTGGTCAATCATGTAACTTAAGTCTTATGGATCCATTACTCTATTCTCGAACCTATAGTGGCAACATAGTTATGGGACAATGGTTATCTACCAAGGTCCGCTCGGTTCTAGGTCGCAATCCCAAGGAATACTCAAATTATTTTTATTATCATAACATGCAAAGCATTTTTAGTATCCTCATAGTTTATAGAGTAGCTCATAAAAACCAAGGCTTCATCATATTCAAGATAGGGATTCATAAATTTTCATAGCTTTCATGACATTCTCATAATTCATAGCATATATTATAGCCCTTCACAATTTATATCATTCGTAAATCACATATCTTGTCATAAAGCCTTTGTCAACTCAAGAAGCTTGGTTTATGATTTAGTAAGATATGGTGGTATACATTCATGCTCAAAACCATGCAAGAACAACACCTTTACACATGAGGAAAGTAGCGAAAATCCCTTTTTCAATTCATGCAAAATAACCCACCTTATCATAGCAAAGTATAGTTAGGGCATCATTATACCCTCATCTTAACTCACATATTTTCCAAGACTTGTCATTTTCATAATATTATACAAGGATAAATAACGTAATGCTCATCATAATATCATCACAATTTTCTTCATAGTCATATCAATCGAAAAGTTAATAGAATCTTTATAAATACCCATAACTTGGAAAAGACTTGGAGGAGAAATGGTTGAGCGACTTGTGAGGGAAAGGTCCTCACAATAGAAACTCACATACCTTATCAACTTAATGAAGAGGATACCCAACTTGGAAGAGAAGAAACCAAAACCCTAGATTGTTCTTTAAGACTTGAGAGAGGCTTAGGGACTTAGAAAGATCAGATAAGGAGGAAATGAGAGGGATTAGGGCTTAGAGGGTTGATAAAGGGTTCCTTTGAAGGTCAAAACGACGTAGTAAAGACATGAGATGCTAATAAATGACCAAACTACCCCTTTTAAAAATTGGCCGAAAAGTCTACAAGACCCCATTTACAGGTCGTAGAACATTCTACGAGCTGTAGATAGGGTTTCATCTGATAGCTTTTTTTCAAAAGTTCAGAGAGTTTTCCTCTGATCCTCCATCTAGGACTTGATCTACGACTCACAGATCTTTCTACGGGCTATAGATGGTGTTTTGTCTGATAGACTGTCAGAGACCCCTTCTCTGATTCTCATTCTACAACACGGTCTACGACTCATAGCAAACTTTACGGATCATCTGATAAGTCGTAGATTGAACTTCAGAAAGATCCCAAATTTCACGAATTCTTTCCAGGTTCCACGAACCAACCTACGAGCCATAAAATGGTTTACGGCTCGTAAAACCCTTCGTAAAAGTTGACAGTCCAAAAAATTTCAGAACTTATTTCCTTTGCATTCCATACTCCTAGTAGGTGGGGTCTTACAGTATCTCCCGCTTGGGAACATTTGTCCCTGAATGTGCTAAGGCAAGCTCTGAGGAATGGGTTCATGCATCATGTACGAAAAATAAAATATATGCACCATTGAAATCTTTAAACGATGCCTCAAATAGTGCTTACAATGCAACTTCAATATCACATAAACATGAATAATTATCATGAGAATGGCATGCAAGGGAGAGAGGCTCTAAAATAGGAAAGATCGTAGTACCTCAAGCTTGATTAGAATGGATAAGATAAGGGTATCGCTTTTGCATATCGGCTTCGGCTTCCCAAGTGGCACCTTCTACATATTGGTTCCTCCAAAGAACTTTGATAGAGGGCACATCTTTGTTTCTTAACCGCTTGACTTTCGTATCCAAAATTTCCTTGGGACTTCCTCATAGGTCAAGGTCTTTTCGATAGTCACAATTTCTATGGGCACAATATAACTAGGGTCTCCAATACACTTTCTCAACATGGTGACATGAAAAACTTGATGGACCATATTCATTTCCATAGGCAACTCTAACTCATACACAACTTTAACAACATGCGTCGATATTTACTAAGATCCTATGTACCTCAGGCTTAATTTCCCCTTCTTGCCAAAGCGAATCATGCCTTTCGTTGGCAAGACCTTCAATTATACCCAATTTTTTACTTTGAACTCAGTCGTTCCTTCTAGAGTCGATATAATACTTTTGCTGACTTTGAGCCGCCTTCAGTCTCTCCCTTATTACCCTCACCTTCTCCAAAGCCTCCATGACTAAATCCAGACCTAACAAAGCCATCTTTCCCACTTCAAACCAACCGATCGGGGATCTACAATGCCTCACATAGAGGTTTTCAAAAGGATCCATCCTGATATCGAGTGATAGTTGTTATTGTAAGCAAACTCGATGAGTGGGAGATACTTATCCCAATTACTCCTAAACTCCAAGACATAAGCCCTAAGAATATCCTCAAGAGTTTGGATAGTCCTCTCGACTTGACCACCATTTGGGGGTGAAAGATCATGCTAAGCTTGACTTTAGTACCAAGGCACTTCTGGAAAGACCTCCAAAAGAGCGATATGAATTAAGCACTGCGGTCCGAAATAATAGCCAGTGGAACCCTATGCAATTTCACCAACTCATAAATGTATAACTTGGCATAAACTTTGGCACCTTAACCGGTAGGAAGTAAGTCGACTTCGACATTCTATCAACAATAACCCAAATGGAATCAAAATGTCTTCTAGTCTTTGGCAACCCAACTACAAAATCCATATTGATCTCTTCCTACTTCCAAGTAGGAATTTCTATGTCTTGGGCCAAACCACCCAGCCTTTGGTGCTCGATCTTGACTTGTTGGCAAGTATACCAACAGGCTACAAATTTGGCAATGTCTCTCTTCATACCATCCCACGAATACACGTCTCCCAAATGTTTATACATCTTGGTAGAGCCGAGATGGATAGAATAGGAGGAAATTATGTGATTCATTCAAAATCAACTCTCTCAAGTCATCAACATTGAGCACGCATAGCCTACCTTGGTACCGAAGGACACCATCTCTCCCTTGGGAGAAAATCTCTACCTTGCCACTCTTTACCAATGATTTCAACTCCATCAAAGCGAGGTCAAGGTCTTGTTTCAATTTAACTTCTTCAACCAAGGAGGACTTGGAACCATCTGTTACCATCGTACCACCATTTTTGGCCTCTTTCAATCTAACTCCCAACCTAGCCAATCGATAGACCTCTCTCGTTAATTCCTTTTTACTAGCCTTAAGATGCGCCATACTATCTATAGATACCCGACTTAGGGCATCGGCCACAACTTTAGCCTTGCTCGGATGGTAATGCACACTCATGTCATAATGCTTTAGGAACTCTAGCCACCTTCTTTGCCTCAGATTCAAGTCTCTTTGGGTGAACATATATTAGAGACTATTATGGTCGGTGAACACGTCCACATGAACCCCGTACAAATAGTGACACCATATTTTCAAGGAGAATACTACGCCCGCTAGTTCAAGATTGTGGGTGGGGTAATTACGCTCATGAACTTATAGTTGCCTAGAAGCATAGGCGATGTCTTTGCCATTCCGCATCAGCATGCACTCCAATCTGATTCTCGAAGCATCACAATATACCATGGATCCCGCTAATGCATCGGGTAAGGCCAAAATAGGAGCGGACATAAGCTTGTCCTTCAGGGCATCGAAACTTCTTTCACATTCATCAGTCCATACAAATATTTTGTCAAAGGAGAAGCAATTGAGAAGAAACCATTCACAAACCTTCGGTAGTAACCGACCAAACCCAAGAAGCTCCTAATATTCGTCGGAGTCAAGGGTCTAGGCCAATTTTTTATTACCTTCGTCTTTTTTGGATCCATCTTAATCTCGTCACCCAACACCACGTAACCCAAGAATGCGAATTTCCTTAACAAAAACTCATATTTGTCGAACTTAACGAAGAGTTTTTCTTCCCTCAATGTTTGCAAGACTACCCTCAAATGATTTGCATACTCCTCTTCATTCTGGATAGATCAATATGTCATTAATAAATACCACAAAACAAACATATCATGGTAAGGTTTAAAGACCCTATTCATGAGATCTATAAATATTTTCGGAGCATTAGATAGGCTGAAGGACATCACCACAAACTCAAAATGCACATACCTAGTCCGAAAAGCCATTTTGGGAATATTGCACTCCCTTACCCTCAATTGATGATACCCGGACCGAAGGTCAATCTCTGAGAAGTGACTAGCCCCTTGCAATTGATCAAATAGGTCATCTATTCTTGGTAATGGAAACTTGTTCTTTATGGTGACCTTATTGAGTTTTTAGTTGTCGATGCACATTCTAAGCGAACCATCCTTCTTTCTCACAAACAACACCGGTGTACCCCAAGGTGACTTGGTTGGCCTTATCAACCCATTTTCCAACAAATCATTTAATTTCTCATTTAATTCCTTCAACTCCATCAGGGCCATTCGATAGGGAGGGATGGAAATAGGTTGGGTATCAGAGAGAGTATCTATACTGAAATCTATATCTTTTTCAGGAGGGACATCGGGGAGTTCATGGGAAAAGACATCAAGAAACTCATTCATAACTGAGACTGACTCAATAGGAGGGACCCTAGACTCGATATCCCTAACCAGCACAAGATGATAGATATAGCCTTTGGAAATCAACTTTTGTGCCTTAAGATAAGAGATGAATCTATCCTTGACCACCGAATCATAACCTTCCCATTCAGAGACGGGTTTATTAGGGATTTAAAATTTGACCTTACGAGTCCTACGATAAATAGTAGCATAATATGCATGTAACCAATCCATCTGAAGAATGATGTCAAAATCTACCATATCGAGTTCAAAAAAAACACAAGGAAAACCTCTATGCAATATAGACACGGGACAACCCTTATAAAGCCTTTTAGCAAGAATGGACTCACCGACGGGGGTGGACAACTCAAAGGGTTCACATAACAATTCGGGACACTTATGGAGCCGGTTAGCAATAAATGGAGTTATGAAAGAAAGAGTGGCACCCGGGTCTAATAAAACATAAACATAAAAAGTACAAATCTTTAACATACTGGTAACAACATTGGGCACTTCATCAACCCCTTGTTTCCCTTGGGAGCATAAAATCAGTTGTGTCGAAGAGCACCTCCTTGTTGACCAACTTATGCCCTTTGATCACCATGAGCACCTTGTCCTTGGGGATGGCCATCCCTACCCTTGTTTGGAAAATCCGCAACCTTGTCGCCTATTTTTCCACACCCTAAGTAAGCACTAATATCCTTATAGCGTCTACCTCCATGGTTCTCACCACACCTTCCACATCTAGGAATGACTTGACTACCATTACCACCTTGATCCTTTGGGTTGGGAGCTCTATAATTTGCAAAGCTTTAGTCTTGGGCATTGGGGGACCCTTGGACATGAAATTTGTGGCCTTGTTGGAAATGACTACCTTTAGCACCTTGGAATCCACCGTCAAGCCAAGCCCTCTTGGACTCCGCCATTCTTCTCTTTCTAAGTTTCACCCCTTCAAGTTGTTCAACATATGTCATAAGCCGTGATATATTCATGTCCCCAATAAGCATGGCGGCTTGGAACTCTTCATTGATCAAGTCGGATAAACCCGACACAAACTTGTGCATCCTTGCCCCAGGGTCGACAACCAAATAAAGATCAAACTTAGAGAGGGTTTTGAACTTAAGGTAATACTCCTTCATACTCATAGAACATTTCCTAAGATTCATGAACTCCATCAACTTTGCTTCCCTCAGATCAATTAGGAAGAAGAGATCAAGGAAAGGAACTTTGAATTCCTCCCATGGGACGGGCTCATCATCTACTCTCTCCATCTTCCATTGATTATACCATATTTGAGCAAGGCGCTTGAGTTGGTAGGCCGCTAGTTCCACTTTGTCCTCCGAACTTACCCCCATGATAGCCAAAATTGTATACACTTCATCAATAAATTCTTAGGGTCTTCCTCTACCTTTAAGCCATGGAACTCCAGGGGATTCATTCTTGTGAAATCTCTTACCCTTGAGGCCGGTGTAGGAGCATGAGGAGCTTGAGCCCCTTCATTGGACATGGCCCTTGCAAAGAGGGTGACCACATTCTAGTACTCAGCATGGGTGACCCCTTCTCCTTCCGCTTGAGGAACTTGTGGGGCCTGTTCATTCTCGGAAGTAGGAGCTCTTTGTGCCATCTGTCTCAGCAGCATAATCTAAAAGAGCAAAAAAAGCCGCTAGTTGAGGTAGTAAACCTTATGTTAAATCTAGAGCACGAAGTAGAGTATGAAGAAATGAACCATTTCCTAAAACACCTCGTAGCCTCTCACTCATAGTTGTGGCACACTTCACAACCATGAGCAAGCTCTACTCGACGCGGTGTGTTGGATTTTCGAGGACCACTTAAGCCAGAGCTCACATTTTGAAAAAATTGGCATACAACTCCTTATCCTTAAGGGTCTGAAGAACAATTCAGAGGTGATCGGCATGCTCTTCCTCATCTCTAAAGTATACCAAAATATCCTCGATTAATACAATTACAAACATGTTGAGGTACTGTATGAATACTCTGGTCATCAAGTTCATGAAAGCGGCAAGAGCATTTTTCAATCCGAAGGACATTACCAGAAATTCAAAGTGACCATATCGGGTTAGAAAATCCATCTTCGGGATATCACATTCTCTCACTTTCAACTGGTGATAGCCTAATCTGAGGTCTATCTTGGAGAAAACAGTGGCACCGTGAAGTTGGTCAAACAAGTCGCCAACCTATGAAAGGGGATATTTGTTCTTAATGGTCACCTTATTTAACTGGGATAATCTATACACATCCTGGGGGAACCATCCTTCTTTTGAACAAAAAGGATAGGAGTGCCCATAGAGAGTCACTTGGCCTAATAAATCCTTTATCCAAAAGATCCTTCAACTACTCCTTCAGTTCTTTCAACTCTGTGGGAGCCATTCTACATGGCAAAATATAGATAGGCTGGGTATCAAAGAGAACATCAATCCCAAAGTCGATCTCCCTATCAAGAGGGACTCTAGGCAAATCATCGGGGAATACATCAAAGGAACTCATTTGACAATTGGAACTAACACCAAAAGTGGATACGCTACGTCATCAGCCTTAACTCGCACAAGGTGATAGATATATCCTTTAGAAATTAATTTTATGTCTCTAAAGTAAAAAATAAACTTACCCTTGGATTCTACATTTGATAGGGACATAACAGACGTAAAGTTAGTCCACGCCAAGAATCACATCAAAGTCAATCATCTCTAACTCAATGAAGTCTGCCAAAGTATTTCTATGGTATATAGACACCGTGCAATCTCTATATACCCTTTAAGCTAGTATGGACTCACCAACAGGAGTAGAAACACTGAAGGGCTCAAGAAGACATTCAGGAAGGATCTCAAACTTACTAGCCACATATGGAGTTACAAATGATAAAGTGGCACCTGGGTCAAGCAAGGCATACACATCATAGGAAAAGACTCAAAGCATACTCGTGACAAAATCTGGTGCAACTTTCTGATCCTATTGATTTCCTATTGTATACAGACGGTTCTCTGTGGTTCTGCTGAAGACTGAGCTTTATTACCTCCATCACCCTGCCTCTTCATTGGGCACTCATTTTGTAAGTGACCATTCTGTCTGCACCTATAGCAAACATTGATGCCCTCACGGCACTCACCTAAGTAGAGTTTTCCACACTTACCACATGATGGTTTCCCCCTCAAACTTTGAGTCACACTAGCTTGGGATTGAAAACCCTAAGCTTTGGAATTCTGATGGCCCTGAGACTTCTGATCATACCTATTACTCAAGGTTGGTGCACTTGCTGAGGATGGTGCATAATTCGAAGACCTCTTCTGAATATAGGACCTGTCCCGTTTACTTTGTTTATGCTAGCTAGGCTCATGTCCTGCTGACTTCTCCTTCTTGCTCAAGCGCTCCTCCCTATCTCTTCTTATCCTCCTCAAGTTGTTGCACATAGACCATAAGCCTAGAGATGTCCATGTCTGGAATCAGCAATGTCATTTTGCACTCCTTTTTCACATGCTTTCCCAAACCAGAAATGAACTTTCTCATTTTAGATATTATGTCGGGGATCATCTCTGGAGCATATCTGTATAGTTCTATGAAATTTTAGGCTATATTCTTTTCCACTCCTGCTTCAAGTTAACAAACTCCTCAACCTTCGCTTCCCTCAACTCTCGTGGAAAAAAGTTTATAAGAAAGGGACTCTCAAAGTCATCCCAAATGGTAGGCTCAGTATCCTCACCTTGGCTTTCTTCCCATTCATTGTACCAGATATTTTCCACATCCTTGAGTTGATAGGAAGCAAGTTCAACTCCCTCAATCTCCATCGCATGCATAGCTTTCAACACCTTCCACATCTCATCAATAAAGCGGTCTTTCTCAACCTTACATCCTGTGAATATTGGTGGGTTCATCCTCAGAAAATCTCTAAGTCTCGTTGCAACATTGGCTATTGGTAGTTAGAGCTAAGAGTCTGTGAACTCTGATTTCCACTCTAGACAACTACTAGCTGGGTAAGCATAGTGATAGATCATCTGAAATTAGCCTCTATAATAGGAGTAGGCGAAGTAGTAGGTGCCTGGGGAGCCCCAGTAACTCTAGCACATCAACCCTGACCCCTTGTTTTCATCTAGTCTCATTGGACATTTGTCAACTCAATTCATCACATCAACTATCAACTCTTTGGTTACATTATTTTAATGTTTAGCTCTTGACTCATAATGACTTATCATGCATTATCCTAACTCATAACATTCAAGAAAACAAAAGTAGAGTTAACGTATTTAGGAATTCCATAGACTCTGTAGGCTCAAATTATACTCATGCATGCTCATTTAAGTAAAATATGTACAAATAACAAGCTAGGGTTCATGTAGTAAGGCAAAATCATCTAATTCAAATATTTAATTCATAAAAACTATAGCTCATGCAAAATTGTATAGAAATACACTAGAATTTAAGAAAAAACTTCAAGAAACATTCATGGGAGACTCAATTCATTCACAACTCCATCAATACAGGTTATGGGGCACATGGAAGAACATAATCCATTTTTGGTTAGCCTTACATACCTGGAAGATTTGAATCTTGAAACATCTTGGAAGAACTCTCATGTTTTCACTTCAAACCCTAGTTTTTTCCTCTCTTGAACCCTTGCTCTAAGTTGGAGAGGGTGTTTTAGCATAAAATGGATGAACTGACATGTTTAGGGCTTTATTTAGGAGTAAAACATCAGGTTTAGGCTTTGAAAGGGTGTGAAAAGACCAAAATAACCTTTCTGAAAATGTTGTCAAAAGTCATCTACGGGCCCACCTACGACCCGTAAGGACCCTTCCATAAACTTTTGGCCAAATTTTGGGGTCTCTAGATCACTTCCATGAGCCCAATCTTCGGCCCTTAGAAGTTCCTACAACCCGTAGATGGGTCCATAAAGTCTGGAATCAAAAATTAGATTTTCAGGAATTTTTTTCCACAAGTTAGTAGACGAGTCATACTTTAATCCATAGCCCGTGATAGGTTTCGTATGTACACTTTGTATCTGACAGCCTCCAATAAAATGGCTATAACTATTGACTCTGAAATCTAAATACGATGAAATTTGTTGCATTGGAAAGCTAATTCGAAGAGATTTCATTTGGTAGGCATTTTTTTAACAATTTTTTGTGAAAATTGTATCTTTATCTGGGAGCCTCGAAGGAAAGGAAAATGGTTCTTCGTATAGATCGAGACTTGTAGCTTGATTCTTTACTCATTTCATATGGGGAAGAATTGTAGGAAATCGTTCGATATGAGCCACCTAATTATTTGTGTGCTAAGAGGTATGATCATTTAAAGTTGACCTTTGTATAATCTAACACTAGAAACTCAATTTATAGGAAAGTTTTGAACTTGGCTAAGTACTAGAGGTCTCTTATGACCCTAATACACTTCCCATGTGTAAGAATGAGTCTAGAAACATAGGTGCATGCAAGAATATAGCTATGGGGTGTCGGAAGACATCTCTATACTCATCCGCAAGACTCTATTAGACGTTAGCTCTATATAAGTGAGATCAATAAACCAGGTGCTCTCATACCAACTTGTCACGACCCAATATCTTGAGTCATGATGACACCTACCATGTCCCACTAGTAGGTAAGCCAGCTAGTAACCCCAAACCGCTAGTAATGGGTTTGAGGGCAGAAAACTAGCTAAAATTCACAATTTGCAGAAACTAACAATTACGACAAGGAACCAATAATGAATATATACACAACAAAATAATCCCTCCTAAAACCTAAATGTCACAAATACAGAGCTACTAAGATGATATATATATCCCATAACTGGTGTAACGACCCAAAACAGATCACAACTAAAGAAAGATAAATAAAGCGGAAACAAACTCAAAAGATAAAAGAAATCTCCCAAAACCTTGAGTCATGAGTACAAGAGCATCTAAACCAGTACTGAAGGTTAAATACAACTGTCTCAAAAGCAAATACAATATTGTCTCTTAATATCTTATACATAGTCTGAGAGATAAAAAAATAAAAAGAGGACCCAAATATCCACAGTGACTCGAAGTCTGAGCCTCACCACTGAGATCTGCATGGTGTTAATAATACTCGGATGAAATGATCAACTACCTTGCCCAGAACCCTGTGCACGATTTGTAGGGAGAAAACAAAGTAAGGGTGAGTATGCCAAAATGCACCTAGTAGGTTCAACCGATTCAGTAAGAGAAATCGAGCAAGTATGAATAACGAAGAATACTATCACCTGCAAGAAAAGGGTTAATGAACAATGTAAACCATATATATACTAGTAGAATTAAATATCAGTCACAGTCAAAGATGTAATGCATATACAATGTATGAAAGCAATTCAAGAGGAAATGCAACAGGCGGTGGTGCCAATGTATACATCTACTGAGCTGAAGCTACAAGGTAGAACCCATAGGGATCTCGTCAAACCCTATGACGGTGGACTCTGTCACTGATGATACCTCGGCGGGCTCTCGCACCAATATGCATACATCTACCAAGATGAAGCTACAAGGTAGAACCCATGGGGGTCTCATAAATATACGAGGTCTCTCAAGTGTCACGACGGTCGCTAGTGCCGATGACACCTCGGCGGATGCTGCCGCTGATGATACCTCGGTTGACGCTGGCATTGATGAAGAGGGTAATAGTACCATGACAGACTCTAGCGCTGATGATACCCTGGCGGATGTTGGCGTAGGTAGAGAGAAATAAAAAGGAATACATGCCAATAACACAATATATAGATGCATAACAATGATAACATGCCTCGACGGACTCTGGTGCCACTAAATAGTATATAGATGCATAACAACAATAGTTAGATGTATAGCAAATATAGAATGTCCCGGTGGACTCAGGCGCTACTAAGCAGATCTCAAATAAAACAGCTATCAAAGGGACAACGCAATACAGATGCAATGCATGCTAAAATGGAGTAACATGATGTATATCCAACATGATATGCCTCGGCGGACTCTGGCACCGACAACTAGATCTCAAGTAGTGTGACTATCTCAATATCTCAGCGTCTCAGTGGTACAGACGCAATATGAGACATATACATGTCAATGCCACAATTCAAGAATTCATATGCAATAAGACATGAGGATGAAATATAAAAAATAGTCATGACATCACAGGCTATGCCAAGTGCATCCTCTAGTACCTCATGGTCAACTATTAACCTCTTATCATCTCCATCTCATCAATAATCAAAACATAAATAAAACCAAACTTTTCAAGTCCCACATTATACTCATCATAACCACAGTGTCGCAATTACAATCAATTTACCACGTATGTTTCCCCAAATGGTGTCACAAGTATCATATTATATATCCAACATGCGTCAAAACCAAAAGTTTCATCTCAATTTAACAAAAGGATGGTCATTTTACTCAATTTTTGGCATAATCGGAATAACACTTTTATCAAGAATCAATCATATCAAGCCCTTGGCTCACACATCAACCTAAATCGTACAATTACCATATAAACATGCTCAATAATTCAAATCCAGTCCCAAACAGTAGCCGAACCTACCTCGATGCCGAAAATGCACTCAGACAAGATTTCAATCAAATCAAGTCCTCAAATCGATCCTCTAATTCGATCAACCACTATCAACAATAGTTACTACTCATCAAGAGAAGCATTTTGATACCCATATTGGCATAATTTATGCTTAGAGGCAAAATGGTCAAAATTAGGACTAAAATTCAAAATTTTTGAATCTAGAAATTGACTTTAAAAATAAGTTCTACACAAAAAATGGAGTTCGTGGATGAAAATCCCGCTAAAATTGAGTTCAAATCAAAGGGCAAATCACATTTAAAGTTTTGAAATCATAGTCTAAAAATCCCCAATTTTGGACATTCAAAATGATAAAATCAAGATAAAACTTATGGGAAATAACTATAATAGTATTAGAATCACTTACCCAAAATATTTCCTTGAAAATCTCTCTTCAAAATCCCCCCAAAAGCTTTGAAAGTTCAAAAATGGAGTAAAAATGGTGTTCTAAGGTTTTAACACTCCCTAGGTATTAAATACAATATGCAAATGTGAGTGGAGAACTAGGTCCACCTCTACAAACGTGGACCCCTGAGCGCGAACGTGGAGAGGAACCAAGTTCACTTCCGCGAACGCAAAGAGTAAAAAGGGGTTGCACCAATAACTTGCACCAGCAATACACATATTTAACAAAAATGCAAAATAAGCATTGGGAACTCATCTTAAATTAAATTTCACAACCATATATGCATCCATACCAGAATCCGTGATCCACACTCAATAGAATTATCATAAATCAATTTTGACATCTTCACGACTCATTTAACAATGCAAGTCAAATAAACTAGTTTAAAATCAAAATATCAAAACTGCCCTCGGCAACTCCAAAAATTATGATGAGACCATTTCTAGAGTTAGTTTCACCATCCAAAACTACTAGAACTGTCGGAATTCTGATCCGAGCTTCCAAATTTTGAATGCTAACCAAAGTCAAACTTTGGTTCTGAAATGACTAAAATCACAATATTGGGCCTAAACACCTCATTTTAACTCCAAATTTAGTTCTGCAACTTTCTGTAGTTCAGTTTCGTATTATGGAACTAATGGCATTGAGTATCCCTGAGGCGACCTCCGAAACTTAGAATGACACAAAAACTCACTTTTTCAATAACTTAAGCCTCCAAAATGCCAAAATTCATATTTTTAACTTTTAAAACTCAAGATTCTTGTTCCAACCATTCAAACAGTTCAAAATAGGCCCAAAGCAACTTACGAAAGGGTAAAACAGTAATTTTCACGAAAATGCCAAAAATGACCAACTAGGTCATTACATCATTCACCACTAAAAAGAATTTTTGTCCTCGAACATAAGAAAAAGAGAAGTACCTGAAGCCTCAAAAAGACTCAAATTCCCAAGTAGCCTCATCAACAGAACGGTGCTACCACTGAACCTTCACAAAAGGTATATCTTTGGATCTCAATCTACAGACCTGCCTGTCCAATATAGTTATAGGTTCTTATTCAAAGGACAAATTTGGACACAACACAACAAAACCATAAGAAATCACATGGGACTCATCTAGAATGTACCCGCAGAGCATAGAAACATGGAAAATAGGATGTACAGAAGATAATCTTAGTGATAAAGCCAACTCATAGACTATTTCACCAACTCTCCTCAAAACCTCAAATGGGCTAATGAATCTGGGACTAAACTTGCCCCTCTTCCCAAATCTCATCACATCCTTCATGGGTGAGACTTTTAGCCAAACATTGTCACCAACAGAGAACTCAAGAGGCCTAACCCTCCTATCAGCATAACTCTTCTGGTGACTCTGGGCTGTCAGAAATCTACTCTGAATCAATTGGACCCAGTCCAGGGCATCCTGAAGCAAATCTACACCCAACACCTAGGTTGATCCTAAGTCAAACCATCCGATCAGTGATCTACATCTCTGGCGATACAAGGCCTCAATCGGTTCCATTTGGATGCTGGAATGGTAATTGTTGTTATATGCAAACTCCACCAATGGTAAGTGTTGGTCCCATCGGGTTCCAAAATCAATAACACAGGCCCTAAGCATGTCCTCTAACACCTGAATGGTGCGCTCTGACTGACCATCAGTCTGAAGGTGAAAAGTTGAACTCAAATCCACTCAAGTACCCAAACAACATTGTAGAGCCCGCCAAAAAGTGAGAAGTAAACACAAACTCTTTGTCCGATGTTACAGACATTGGCATACCATGCAATCTGACAATGTCTTAAATATACAACCTAGCCAACTATTCCGTACTATAGCTAGTCTTCACCGGTAAGAAGTGTGTCGACTTGGTCAAACGATCAATGACCACCCAAACTGAATCAAACTTGCCTAAGGCCATGAGTAAACCTGTAACAAAATCCATGATCACTCTCTCCCACTTTCACTTAGGAATGGGCATCTTTTGCATCGATCCACCAGGCTTTTGATGCTCATACTTCACCTGTTGGCAATTCAAACACTTGGCCACAAACTCAGCTATGTCTCTTCTCATGCCAAACCACCAATAATGTTGTTTAAGATCATGATACATCTTAGCCACACCCAGATAGATGGAATATCTAGCACAATGGGCTTCCTCTAATATCAATTTCACCCAATTCCTAACTTTAGGTGAACAAACTCTACCATTAACCCTCAAAACACCATCAGAATCAATAATAGCCACTTTGGCTTCACCTCTCAATAGTTTGTCACGAATCATGCATAATCTGGGGTCCTCAAACTGGTGAGCACATATCCGTTCAAGACAGGAGCCTCAACAAAGGCCAACATACTCTAAGGAGGAGAAATGTCCAAACGGACCATCTGCCTAGCAAGTAACTAACCTTTAGAGCTAAGGGCCTCTCCTCATCTCTCAGAAATGCCAAACTCCACATACTAGTAGCCTTCCAACTTAAAGCATCTGCCACCACATTGGCCTTCCCAAGGTGATATAGAATAAAGATATCATAGTCTTTAAGTAACTCTAACTACCTACATTGTCTCATGTTAGGATTAGGCTAAGTAAAGTTGTATTTGAGACTCCGGTGATTGGCAAAGATCTCATAATGCACCCCCATAAAGGTAATGTCGCCACAACTTCAACACAAATACAACCACAGCTAACTCTAAGTCATGGGTAGGGTAGTTCTTTCCATGCACCTTCAGCTGTCTAGAAGCATAGGCTATCACCTTCACCCTTTGCATCAATACACTACCCAAACCCACACCTGAAGCATCACAATATACCACAAATAAAACTGCCTCATCGGGTAAAGCGAGAATAGGTGTTGAATCAACAAATCTTTGAGCTTTTGGAAGCTCGCTTCATAATCATATGACCACTGAATTGCCACATCCTTTAGAGTCAATCTAGACAACGGGCTCTCCATAGATGAAAAACCCTAAATAAAATGCGGATAATACCCTGCTAAACAAAGGAAACTCCGAATCTCAGTCATCGAAGTAGGCCTAGCCCACTCACGAACAGTTGCTACCTTGGCCGGATTGACCATAATACCCTCTTTTTACACAACATGGCCAAAAAATGCAACAAACTCAAGCCAAAACTGACACTTTGAGAACTTTGCATACAACTTCTCTTCCCTCAATCTCTAGAGTACGTCCTCAAGTGCTTAATGATCTGCCTCACTCTTGGAATAAACCAAGATATCATCTATAAATACAATCACAAAGATGTCTAAATAGGGCCTGAACACTCGGTTCATCAATTCCATAAAAGCAGCAGGGGCATTAGTCAACCCCGAATGACATAACCTCAAACTCATAATGCCCATAATGGGTTCGAAAATTTTTCTTCGGCATATCATACTCCCAAACTTTTAACTGATAGTAACTGGACCTCAAGTAAATCTTGAAGAACACCGAGGCACCCTGCAACTACTCAAAAAGATCATCAATGTGAGGCAAGGGATACTTGTTCTTGATGGTCACTTTGTTAAACTGACGATAGTCAATACACATATGCATAGTGTTATCCTTCTTCTTCACGAATAATACAGGAGCACCCCAAGGAAATACACTCGGACGAATAAAGCCCTTCTTCAACAGATATTCCAATTGTTCCTTCAACTCCTTCGATTCAGTCGGGGTCATCTGATAAGAAGCAATAGAAATGGACTTAGTACCCAACTCTACATCAATACTAAAGTTAATATCACGATCCGGAAGGACACCAGGCAAATCAGCCGGAAATACATCCATAAACTCTCTAGCAACCCTGATACTCTATAATGATGGGGACTCTTGAGAAACAACCTAAACATGCACTAAATATGTCAAACACCCTTTCCCCATCAATCGACAAGCATGCATATAAGAATATAACACCCTTAGGATAGGAATTAGGAGCTCCAGTCCACATCAACTAAGGCAAATCGTGGCAAGATAAGGTCACGGTCTTCGCATGACAGTCAAGAATAGCATGATAAATCAATACCAGTCCATGCCCAATATCACATCAAAATCAACTATATCCAACAATATCAGATCAATAACAGTATCTCTCCCCATAAAAGTCACAACATAACCCCGATATACCCGATTCACCACTAAAGATTCATCTATCAGGGTGGAAACACAGATAGGCTCGACAAGCAGCTCACACATAATATCAATATCTAAATCAAAATAAGCTGACAGATAAGAATAAGTACAGCCTGGATCAAATAAATTTGAAGTTGAATGGTAGCATACCGGAACCATACCTGTGATAACTACATTAGAAACCTTTGTCTTGGCTCTATTTGGAATAGCATAACAAACTCTATAGCCACTACTAACCTGTGGGCCTCCACAGGCACCATCTCTCACTATATTATGACCTACTATGGCACTACCTCTCATAGCCTAAGGTGTGTCCCTGGGTACCGATGCTAGAGCTGGACGATCTAGCTAAGAACGTGAAGTCTGAGTAGGAGGTACATGGTGAGGACAATGATGAGCCAAGTGTCCAATCTCATCACAATGACAACAAGCTTTGGTCTTTTGCCTATGAGATAACCGAGTGGGAGGTGCATGATACGGACAATGTCTAGCCTAATGCCCCACCTCACCACAACCATAATGCGCTCCTGCCACTAAGATGGTTCTCCCTAAAACTCACTGCCTTGGTGTGGGGGTCCACTAAACTGACTATGCTGTCGGAATCTCTTCCTGCCACCCTGTCTGTAATGTTTAATACTCTCACGCATCTGGTCATAGTCTAACATCCTCTGGTCTTACGGAGGCTCAAGAGGCGTACAGACAAGGACCTTACATACTTGGAGGAATTAGATTCTTAAAAATTTTGGGGAAGGTGCTTGGAAGCCCTAGCTTTCTCCTCTTGAAACTACATTTGAAGTTTGGAGAGTGTTTAAGCATTAATGATTTAAAGAATCACATTTTAGGAGTTTAATTGAGTGGAAACTGATAGGTTTAGGCTTAAAAGGATGAGAAAAGACGAAAATACTCTCTTTTAAATACTGTAGGAACCATCCATGAAACTCCTTCTACAGGCCGTGGAAATCCTTACGGGCCATACCTTGTTTCGTAGGTCAGGGCACCCCAAAAGTTGAGCTACTAGAATTGCAATTTTTTTATCTACGAACTCGTAGAAAAACTTACAGGTCTTAGATCCCTTTGTAGGAAGACCCATACTTAGACAGATTTCTGGTTTCCAGGCCTCCACCTACGAGACCTACTTAGGGTCCGTGTGAAAAAGTATGGCTCGTCTGCTAATTCATAAGTCAACTTCCAGAATCCTTCAATTTTTCACTTTCACTGGGCACCTTCCACGATGCCACCTACGACCCTTGGATTCTTTTACGGGTCGTAGATCGGCTCGTAAAACCTGGCCATCAACAAATTCTCAGTCTTTTCAAAAAACAATTCAAGCCCAGAAACATGAGGGGGTGTCACAGTAATTTATCCAATTAATTAAAAGGTCAAAATATATTGGGCTAACCCACTTAATTATTGGTCTACAGATGACGAATCCAATTTGCTAAATTGAAAATGTCATTTTGTTTTTTGAGATCCAATTTTATGTTGCATCTCAAATGATATGGCATATTTATATAAATGCTTAACTCATAAACAAACACCTAAACTTGTCCTTATTTTTCACTTAGACACCTAATCTAAGACAAGTTCCTAATAGACACCCCAATTGCTAAGATTTGATCTCATTAAACACTTTTATCCTACTTGGCACTCTCCACAGTCTTTTTTCATGTTAATTGTATTGTTATTTTTTATTTTTCAGCCAAAAATAAATAGTTGTAGTCCAAAAAAAATTCTTCATAAAAGTAGGTTCTCAAAATTCTCAGTTAACCATGTGAAAAAAAAATTATTATTGCAATAATTTTTTTTTTTTTTTTTGCACATGGTTAATTGAGAATTTTGAGAACCCGCTTTTATGAAGAAAAAAAAGATTTTTGGATAACTAAGAATTTTGGGAACCTACTTTTATGAAGAAAAAAAAAATGGACTGCAACTATTTATTTTTGGTTGAAAAATAAAAAATAACAGTACAATTAACATGAAAAAGGATCGTGGAGAGTGCCAAGTAGGATAAAAGTGTTCAATGAGATCAAATATTAGCAGTTGAGGTGTCTATTAGGAACTTGTCTTAGTTTTGGTGTCTAATGAATTAAGCCTTATATAAATACATATAGTCAATGTATATATAAAGTCAATATGATCTGATTGGTAAAAAAAATCAAAATGACATAAAATATTTAGTCAAATCAAAGGCCACGAAAATATGATCCGTTCAGAAGTAATAAGTTCGAACTAATTAAATATTGTCATATCAACACTTTAATTTGATTGGTCAAAAAATCCACAACTCTTCTATTTTATTACTATAAATCTATAAACATGAATTCTCTTAATTTAAAAACAAAATATCAAAATTCTAAGAAGAAGGTAGAAAGAGCTCTGACAAATTTCTCTACAAACTTATGAGATAAAGTTACTTATAACTATTTTAAAATTATTATCTAATTATATAATGAATAATTTTTGCATTTAGAAGGTGTTTTATTCAAGGATTTGAACTAACAAGTGAGTTGCTTTCATTCTTGAAAACTATGAGACATTTTACAAAACTTTATTTTGATTTTTTAGAAGTAATAATGTTGTAATAAATTTTATATTCCAACATGTGTGGGATGGTTCAATCTTTTCTTTTTTTTGAATCAGTTTGAATGCGTCAGATAATGAGGAGTCTTAATCAAACAATATTTCACTCGTCATAAAATTATGTGATCTTTTTCACCATTCGAAAAGAAAAAAGAAATTAAAAGGGTTTAAAGTTCCAAGAATATATCAACTTGTACAAATTTATTTGGCATCTTGTGCGTAACAAAATCATACTGTTTGGATAATACATGCATCATTTTAACTTATTTTTGGATTTTAATTTTCTTTCTTGGGGAACCAACAATTGTAGATATACACAACATGCTATAGATGCTATTGGAGCTGTGTATGGATCCAGTGTATTTGATTTTTAAATTTATCAATTCCACCGATTAATTATCGCAATATAGGCATATTAAATTATTATAAAATTGAAGATATATGCGTTATTGAGTTGGATGTTTTATAAGTATGTGATTGTACGTTTTCTTATTACTTTGTTTTTAAAAAACAAGTTCATTTTTATATAATTTAATGTTATTATTATTTTAATTTTGATGACATATTTTTTGGTTATTAATAACTATCTAAAATATTTTGTTTCAAGAGTAAATTTTCTTTCGGAAAAAAAAAATCATATAAAAATCAAACAGAATTACATAAATTATAACGGATAAAATTATGTGTAGATAGATATGGTCCTAGTTTTATTTGTGTTTTCTTTCTTTTTTTGTTTTTTATAATTAATGTACGTATATAACTCCAGAACCTATTTTAATTTCATACATACATCAGAAGTAGATGTACAAAGACGAGTCGTTTATAAAACGGTGACTACTGTTTCTTTTCCTTTTCCATGTGCAACAAAATTGAGCGTCAATTGGTTGGTTCAATTCGATTTTATGTATTATCAGTTTGATTTATTGATTTTTGATTTTTAAATATGATAAATTAATAAGAGATTTTTTATCAGTTTTTGTTTCTCGAATTTTCATTCTTAATGTTTCAATTTTCGATTTACCCACTAAGAAAATACTCATAAAAGAAATATATGTTTTCTCTGAAATTTGACACAATACTATGTGATACATTAAAACAAACAAATCAATTAAGCACTTAAACTTAATAATATGCAATATTTGACCTCATATTCTAATTTACTTTCTATCAGAAGGGTTATACAATGAAAATCAAGCAAATACATGACTTACGAGTATCGATTTAGTATCAAATGATATTAAATTATTGATATTTAATATTTATAAAGGGATGAAGTAGTAAATTATTACAGTCTTAATTGTTATCGGTTTACCTAATAACCCAACTAAAACCAAAATCGAATCAATAACCCGCTAATTTTTATTTTATTTTTTTTTGAAAAACCATTGAAAATTCTTTAACTCAATAATAACCCGATAACAATAAGCTGATAATACTTTTCTGGTTCAATTTATCAATTAATTTAGTTTTTGCACACACCTAAACGTCATAACGTTGTGGATAATAAAATGTGACGCGTGAAAATAGTGTTTTTCTTTTTAAAAAAAAATTAAAAAGTGTGCAAAATAGTGTTAAAACTTGTGATCATTAGTTCTTTTTTTTCTCAAATTCATACGAATATTTTATTTTTCTTTTAAATAATCAAAATGGGAAAAGAATGATTTAATAGAACCAAGTTATTAAGAAGAGCCTGTTTGGATAGGCTAATCATTTTTAATTTATAAGGCAATTTTTTTAATTTATTGTTATCTTTTCGATTAAAAAAATAAGTGCTTAAAATTTATTTGTCTTCTGTCCAAACATTATAAAAGTAATTAAAAATTATTTTAATTTAAAAATACTTAAAATAAGTTAATTCAATCAAACTGGCTATTTTAATCAAACTAATGATATTCCCATACGAAATATGGCCTCTCAACCACTAAATTGTTCCCGCCTAAACTACTAAAATGAAATTTCTATAAAATTTCTAAATATTCAATTAAACTTCTCTATAACAGTCATTCGGTATAACAACATTATCATATGAAATTAATTTTCATGTCAGGTTTATTATATATTGATTGATTTCACTATAATAGTAGCCAAAACACTATTCAAACAAATTAATGCAATTTGTTACAAAATCATGCACTTGAACACTTTTGTTCGAAGAGATAAATAAATCTGAAATACAAAAAGGAGATATTCTTAAAGAACTTTCCCGATTACAATAAGGACAATAGTAATCAAGTCTAAAGTTATTACAAGTACACTTGATTGATTTGTTGAGGATTACTCCTTCCAATTAGGCAAAAAGATAATTGGCATAAAGTTTGGCTACATCTTTTTTTTGATTTAATATTCTAATTAAATCATCATATCATGCTTTTGCATCACCATTTTGGGTGTTAGGTATTTCCTTCTCATGTGGCTTCTCTAATTCCATCTCTGCTTTTCCATCTTCCTCATCTTTTTTGCTTTGTCCTTTGTTTTCCCTATAAATGGCATATAATATCAATTGGGCTGTTCCTAGCAAACTTCCAACTCCATTTGGTACCTGCAAAAAATGAATTGAAATTCTAAATCCGTCTCTTTGAATAGTGTATATTAAACGTGAAAAATACATATGACTTGAACAACGCAATTGATACCAGTAAAAAAAAATACTTACTGCAATGAAAGGGTCCCTTCCAAGTAATCCATACACAAACCATGAGGTACCACATAGAAAGACAAACAAGGACAAGAAGAAAGGCATGTACTCCACACTTTTAGTCTTGATCACTAGCCTCTGCCAAAATAGGAAAATAACAACTTACATGAAATATACTTGACAACTTATTTAACCAACCAAAATGATAAGCATTGTCAATAAAAGTATGATTTATGACAATGACTGGTCTATTCAATTGTTTTTATGTTTATTACTATTATTTTTCTCCTAAGCATTACCTACTAGGCCAAGGAGGAGTAAGATTTAAAGATACATACCATAATTGACAAAGGAGAACCATACATAATGATGGAGAAAATAGCAGCAGCAAAGCCACTAAAGACCTTCCTTTTATTGGCATGGAGAGCTAACATTGAGACCAATGCCACAGTTGAGAAGATGGAAAGAACCACAAATAGGATTCCAGAGATTTTTGCTTTTTCCTTCTTGGGTGCAAATATGAGGAAAACCAACACATAAAATGCCTCAAGTCCTGCGCCTGTGCCGTTAATAATTGATACCAACAAGTTGTTTGGTGACACAAATGGTAGACCATACCTATCATAATATTCCATCAAAATTTTGAATTAATCTTACAAATTTCATACCATAATGTTTAACAACTCAAAAGCCAATTTCTTAGTTTTCTGTTTATCTTAATATGTTTCAATTATTAATTCAAAACTCAGTAATTTAAATGACTTGAATACTGAATCTACAGTTCAAATTGTGACTCCGTCTCTGTTTTCAACCGATTTTATCTAAATTCTTTTTCCCAAGTAGTATGGCTGAAGGTCACTTTAAAAGTAATGAACTTTTTAAACCTTACCCATTGACAGCATGAAATGTATACTACCTACTTTACAAATTAATACCCATACCTTATCTAGAATTCTGTTTTTTGACTATTCAACAGGGGAAATTTGTTTCAACAAAAGGGACTTTCAAGTACTAGGAAGATAGAGAAAATTATAAAGTTTGACAACAAGGCCAAAGTAAGTTAAATTTCCAAAAAGAAAAGAACACACATATAAATGTGTTTGGGTGTGAGAGATTGGTTAAAGAAACTTACCAAGTAGAGAGCAAGCAGTTCAGCAGTGTCATTACATATGGTATGCCTGAAAATTGCTCTGTTGACCTATTCATAATGACCCTCTTGAATGTTATCCTACACACAATCAACAAGAAAAAGTAAATCTGTCTACAAAGTAATGTTTCATCTCAAATATTGAAAGAAAATTACAAGAAAGCTTACATTGGAGCTAAGAAGAGAAACAAGCCAGTAACATTGCCTATTTCAAGAAACAATAAGAAGAAGTCATGAAAAAAGAAACCACAATGAAAAAAAATTCAAGAAAAAGTAAATCAAGGGAAATGAGAACTCATACCAAAAATCCCAAACAAAGTGTGGAGAATTTTGATGATTTCCATAGCAAGAGTTTTTCAGTTTCTTCAAGAAAAGTTGGAGGAAAAAAAAAGGAGATATTGTGTTGAGAAGGAAAACGGTGGAGTATAACTGTATATGAAGAAAATTTGGAGGATTATAGGGAAGAGATATATTATGTTTGTGTGTATAAATAGAGCCAAAAAGAAACAGGTTGGCAAAAAGAAACAATCTTTTTGCTTTCTTATTTTTTCCAGCATGTCAGCATACGTGTTGTATTGGTAGTAGTACCTTGCTAGTATGAGATCAGGTCCTTATCCTTCCTCTTTTTTCTTTTTTTTTCCTTTAATGTCCCTTCGGTCTAACCCCAACCGAATGATGTTAAACGAATTAAGGATAAATGACAGTAAAAAAAAAAGAGATAGAAAAGTTTTGTTTCGATTGATTTTATTTGCAAATTATTAGTGATGTCTTTTTAATCTAACCGCAATGCTGCTAGACGGACTAAGAATAGGCCAAAACAAAAGGAAATAAGAAAGAAGATATAAAAGTTTAGTTTCAGTTGATTTCGTTTATGAATTTTTAGTAATGTCTTTTTAACCTAGTCTCAACCGAATGATGCTAGATAGACTAAGAATAAGTGATAATAAAAGAAGAAGATAAAAAGATTCAATCTCAGTTGATCTTGTCTATGAATTTTTAGTGATGTCTCTTCAACCTAACCACAACCGAATGGCCCTAGACAAACTAAGAATAAGTGATAACAAAAAAGAGAAAAAAGTAGATACAAAAGTTCAATTTCAGTTGATTTTGTCTATAAATTTTTAATGATGTCTCTTCAACCTAACCTCAACCGAAAGATGGTAGATGGACTAAGGACAAGCGATTAAAAAAAAGGAGGGGGGGAGGGGGTTGTTAAAAAAAGCTTACTCCTAATTAATCTCGTCTATGAGTTTTCTCCTCTCCCATTTTCACTAAAGTCCTTTATTCTCTTTGTCAATATTTTACACCCACAAATAGGATATCTTCCCATTTGGTTACTGGCGAGGATAGGGGATGAAATGAATATAATTAAAAAACTTTGAGAGGTTTTCCATTCAAGCTCTTAATTTCAAAAAAAATAATAAATTGATGATTAAGAATAGCTTCATTCTCTAATAAAGTTTACGCAATACAAATTCGAACTAAATAAACCTCAAAATAGACCTCAACCATCCAGTGAAAATAAGAAAAATCCACACAAGCATGATTGAAGACAAGTTTCACCCATGCCCAATGTAACATTTTGACAAAAGAAATTCAATTGATTATTTTTGAGCCTATATAGCCTTGATGATATCATGCAAATTTAAATTCAATTCTACTCTATTAATATAAATATAGAATATCGAATGAAAAAAATATATACCTGCAACATCTATTTCATTAAAAGACAAGACGAGATTATACATTGTCAAAAGACAAAAAAGAGCAAGTAGATAATTAAAGAAAAAAAGGTGCAAAAATTTATCCTAAATCATTAAAAAATTGATGTTAGTGCAATAGTTTTTTTTTTTTAAGGCTTAAACAACAAACTTTAACGCTTAAATAATTAATCCGATAAATCAATCTTCAAATGCAAAGTATTTGCGTAATGAGGCTTCAAATATAAATTTGTATGCGCCAAATAATTAGGCTATCCTACCTGATCATATTACTACAAAGTCAAATTAAACAAACACATAACCAAAAAAAATTACTTCAACAAGTATAAATAGTTGATTCTGATTTAATAGACAGATTTTGGCAATATATATATTTTTAATTACGTAAGGAAATAAACTATCGAAGAATAAAATTAGTTAAAATGTCATTTCACAATTATTGTAATGGAGAAATATGTGAACTTTATATAATCATGAAGAAAAGATTTTATTTTGATAAAGTTTACCCTTATAATTATTTTGATAGCATAAAGTGTACAAAATTTACTCTTATTATTACTTAGAGAGCGTAAGAGTAATTATCATATATATCAAATCTCTCTTCTATTTTTATTTTATTTTTTTACATTTCTTTGATTGAATTTATATTTTATTTATTTTAAAAATAATTTTATTTATATTTAATTGAACTCATATTTATTTAATTTAAAAAATGGAGTAACCAAATTTATTTATCGAATGTTGAATTTTTGGACAATAGTGATTTTTAATATGCAGGATATTTTGATTTGGAAGAGAATGATAGTATGTTTTGGTGGGGACTCTTCAAATCCTATGTGAAATGTACTGAACAGGAAAAGTTAGCAAGTCTAAAATATGAACAACATGTCAACTAAATTATGTTTAATTAACGAGAAAACATCCCTTTATTTATTTTTGAGATAAGTTTTAAAAAAATATATTTAAATTATTATTTTTTATGAATTTCATATCTAAATTATTAAAGTGTGAGTTTCGTACTTAAATTATTATTTATTTGTTTGAAAAATATAGCTCAGTGATGTGTAACACAGTCTCTCTTTTATTTGAAAAAAAAAAATCTTGTCATATAGCATTCTACATGTATAAAATGTTTCACCTTGATAATTAAATCAACTATTAATATCAATTAAAAAATAAAATATTATTATTCCAAAAATAATTTAAAAATATAATTTTAATTTTTTTTTCTCCCAACTCCACCACCTCCCTACTCCACCTCTACAATCCCCCCACCCCACCCCAACCCCAAATCCTTTACTCTTTTATTTTTTAAAATTTGTTTATAAAATATTTTTACCACTTCTTTCTAAAGAATTGATATTATTTTTATTTTTTTAAATAAATAAATTCTATCTTACCCCATTCAACTCTTCCGCTCCTACTTTATTTTTTATTTTTATTTTACATTTCTTATTTTATGTTAGCTACGTGTATATATTTTTAGGAAAATATTTTTTATACTGCGTCGAATATAATAAAATTAAAAATTTTGCTTTAAAAAAATCTTGCAACAAATAAAAAAAATAAAAAGCGAAAGATTAAGTGCACGGGATAGAACTATTTTTTTTTTTTTAAATGAAAGAATATCTAAATTATTGTTTGAAGGAGTGGGAAGGGGAGGAGATGAAATAAGAATCTCTTTAAAAACTTTTACAAAGAAGTTTAAAAGAAAAAACTAAAAATTTGGGGTGGGTTGGGGTGGAAGGTACACTGAAAGGAAGTGGTAGAATAAGATAAGAAAAAAATTATACATTTTATATATTTATTTTTTATAGTAATACTTTAATATTTTTAAGTAATATAGATAATTCATTAATTTTTTGGCAAAGTAGAATGTTTTGTCTATATGGAGTATGATCTGATAATTTTTTTAAATAAAAAAAATATAGTACGCACATCATAATGAGAGTGAAATAAAAGAGAGAGAAGTATTTTTCGAACTAATAAGTGATAATTTAAATATAAAATTAAAAAAAAATTAAATATATTTTTAACACTTATTTCTTTAATTTTTAGTTCCTTTGAATTAATGTATTTGAAGTCTTTTAAAATTGTTGGGGACAAGATTTTCCCCATTTCTATTATAAACTAGAAAAGGGAAAGCATGTGTTGTGCATGAGCCCAATTGTTATTATTTGAAACTTGTAAATTTGTTTTTTTTTTTCTACTAATAATATTATGTAACACCCCAACTTTTTTTTAACTAAGGTTGAGTCATCCTTCATATTATAGGATCAATTCATAAGTATTTAAAGTATATTAGATGTGATTTAGAGTTATAATTGATCTTTTACATCAAGCCAAGTCCAAAGAATTTTTAGTGACTAAGTTTTCATATGAGTTGATGGAAGGGTCAACTTCAAATGATCATATCTCCTAAAGTATAATGAGTTAGGTGACTCATAATATATCAAATTAAAGATCTTTGAATTAGCTTTCCAACGCATCTTATTTTGCGTTAAACGGAGTTCGGAGTAGAGAGTTATGACTATTTTACTGGAGACCTGCAGAGCTGTATGAAGGTCCGCGACGGCCCCGCGACGCGGACCTATCGCGAACCCTTTCTGGATAAGCTAACCGACATTCCTTTATTTTATTTTGAGGGTACTTTTACCCTAAAGCCTTTGGGGGTCTATTTAAGATCCCAAAATGCATAATACGTCAGTTTCATAAGTCAAAACCCTCTCTTTCACTCCTAAACATAAAACGCTCAAGAATCATCAAGAAAGTCATCAAGTTAGGATTAACTTTCAAGATTCTTCATCAAGGTGAGTTATTCTTCATAAGCTTTAAGCTAATTTCTCTATCTATTCATGAAATCCCTAATAGAATCTTAAATCCTAACCTAGGGTTTCAAGAAAGCAAATTCAAGAATCCCAAGAGAGGATTCCTTGATTCTTCTTTCCATGGATTAGGGTTCTTTATCAAGAAACTCTAAAGATTTTGAGTCAAGAAGTCAAGAAGCAAAAAGAAGTTCTTTAACAATGTCTTTCCAAGTTCTTCCATTCTAAAAGAACTATCGAGGTTGAGGATTTTCTCCAAGAAACGATTATTCATCAAATTTTGATTGTGATATCAAATTTCCAGGTATGTAAGGCTACTCTGAAAACATGGGAATGTCCTCCTATGTGCCCCTATGATGTAGGTATGGATGTCCTAATGTGATGATGATAGGGTAACAAATTGAAGTATGAATTAGTAAATACGATGTAGAGAGTAATTGGCATTATTGTATGCATATACATATATATTTCATGCATTGATGATGATCGTCATAAAAACCCTCATGTGTTGTTAAACTATTTTTCATGAAAAGCATTTAGTTGAAAACTTTATATCTATTGTATTCTAGAAAAGCATGCATGATGAACATGGGTGTGTGTGTAGAGTACGTCTAGAGTAATGATAAAATACTAAATAATGAATGATGAGCATGAGAATGTAATTGTCTTTAGGTTGAGAGTTAAAGCTCCTAATCTAGTGTTCCTAGAGTCTATGATGATGATGCTGCTAAGGTTATGAATGAGAGGATGTTGATGTTAATGTTAATACGGTGAGATGATGACTGATGTTGATGTCTCTAAGTCGAGAGTCAAAGTTTCTAAACTAGTATTCCTAAAGTCTATGATGTTGAAGTAACTGCTAATGAGGTGATGATGATGATGTTAATGTTAATGCAATGAGATGACAATGATATCAATGTAAATGAGATGCTAATGATGATGTAATGTGTCCCTATGGGGATTAATGATGATGTAATGTGTCCCTATGGGACTAATGATGTTAATGTTTTATGAGTATGTCGAGTTCTGGGAGGAGTATTGAGCACCAAAATGGATAAAAGTGAGTCCCACTTGAGTCCATTAACTATGTGGCCCGCATAGGAAGAGAGGATTGAACTGCAATGCGGATGGCTCCTATCTTGTCCCAAATGAGGACTAATGTTATGTTTTGTGGATCCACTAATGTTATGTCCTTTACCCTGGGCAGGGTAATGGATGGATGTGGCAACGGCATCGCTTCGTTGTATCATCACTGGCTCATAAGTGATGGTTGTCGGTTAAAGAAACTCCCAGTTAGGCCTCTCAGAAAAGGTTTCCCTAATAGTACTCTAATGTAAATGTTAATGTAAAGGTCAATGTTAATGTTTCCCTGATATAAATGTTAAAGTCTCATGATGATGTACGTTATGTTCGGATGATTCTAATGATGTGATTCAGCTATTTCACATGCCAGTACATTTCACGTACTGACGTCATTTGGCGTTGCATCGTTTTATGATGCAGATACAGGAGCTAGAGGACTTCAGCAGCCGCCCCGTTGAAGCCAAGTGTTTGCAAGTTCTGACCGTGGTGAGCCTCCCTGTTTTCGGAGAAAACCTTTATTTGATGTTATCCTATTATTTCATTGAGTCGGGTAGCCATGGCATGTCATGGTCCCCTTCTTAGACGGTTTAGATAATGTTAGAGGCTTCGTAGACATAATGATGTAGTCAAGGTGAATGTTTTGATAACTGAGCAATATTTCTTTGCTTGGTTTTGATGATCAGCTTGAGGTTTGGCCATTGGCCCACTACTTTAAAAGTGTTGTTTACTAATCTCCTTCCGCTATGTTTAAGATGAACGATGTGATGAGGCTAAGTGGTTCGCTTGGGGGCTAGCAATAGTCTCTGAGTGCCGGCCACGCCTAGGGTACCCTCCCGGGGCGTGACATGTTAACAATTTAATATCAACATTAAAAATAAAAAGTATGCTAGCACGGGCTCAATGCACATTATTCTTTTATTTCGATTTATGTGATACTGATAAATATTTTTGTATACTTTTTCAATTTTTAAGTTGTCAATTATTGCGACTTATAACACATTTTATGTTAATTTTACATAATATATGTTACTGAATTTGTTCCAATTTATATTGCACATATAAAAATTTATTTTTTGAAATATTTTAAATAATTAATTATTGTAATTTATAGTATATTTTACATAAATTTTAAATAATATATGTTACTCTTACTTATTTTTTTAGAAGTATTTCCTTTTTGACACAAATATAATTATTGAAAGATATTAAAATAGTTACTTAATTTTATTTGTTCAGTTTAAAAAGAAATTAGTTTTATTCTACTTCTGGTGTTTACACAACTTTAAAATAATTGATTAGGATAATATGGTAAAATCATAGTTGAAAAAGTCGAAAAAATGGGTAATATTGTAAAAACTATAGTTGAAGCTGAAGAAATATAATCAAGGCAACTGAAGCAACACATCAATTAATAGTTGTCTTAAAAATATTAAATTAAAAAGCCCACAAAATAGTTTTTTAGACTCCATATAATAATAAGAGAAACAGACAACAAAAATATTAAATTAAAAAATCCACAAAATAGTTTTTTAGACTCCATATAATATTAGGAAAAACAACTCAAACAGGCATGTTAAGGAAGAGTTATCTGCTTTCATATTTCTTATATACAAAATTTTTTGTAAGATAACTAAAATATGTATAGTAATATTCCAAAAAGGCTCACAAAATATTTTTATAGGCTCCATATAATAAAGGAGAAGCAGATAACTAAACAAGTAGGTTAACTAAGAGCTACCTGCTTTCAGATTATATAAAAATTTTCCTGAAATAACTAAAAATATATATAGTAATATTCCAGCCTAACTGAAAATGGGGACCCTATGGGTGGTCCTCTCCTGATAAAGTAACAATATATCCATGAAAATTACGTCTCCTACTTTTTAAAACTTTCTTCTTCTTCACATTTCATTCCAATTACCTATCGAAATATCCAATTTCTAGTAAAAAATTAATGTAAATAAATATAAGCTGAATCAGATAATTGATTCAAAAGACACAGATACAACCTCAATAAGGAGTACAGATCTAGCTAAAAATCTACAGAAGAACAAAGCTATAATAGTAATGTAAAAGTAACAATGCAACACGAGAATAGTGAAACAACAACATCTGGAATAAGGTTCTACAGACATCTAGAAGGGGGTAGAATAAGCAATCATGGGTAGGTAAAGTGGAGGAAGAATTTGTCTCACTAGTAAAGAAGAACTAGATTTGAGATCAACTTCTGGAGTAATGCCATGGTGTGCTATGTGGTAGGAGCTCACCCCTTTTTCAGGTGGCTACATACAACGACTATGGGGCAAACATGGGATTGATAGAATGGCTATGTTAAAAAATGGGGTGATAGTAGTGAGATTTCAAACTGAAATAGGTAAGGCAACTGGTAATTCAAGGAAGCATTTATCATTTTGACAAGCAGCTATTTATTGTCAAAAAATGAACACTTGGGAAGACACCCCCCAAGACCACTCCAAGGCAAACCCCCCATATAGAGAGCACAAATTCATTTCAAATATTGCAGAGGAAGGAAGATAAAGGAAGAAACCTGAGAAAATGTGGATGGCTAGACTATTGATATGTCTAGAAATGGTTAACTTACTCAGCTGGAATGTGAGGAAAGGTTTAGATTACTTGGAACAAAGATAAAAAGTTTAAAGAATCGAGAAAGTTATTTTTAGGATGAAAATACATCACCAATCTTGATTGTCATTATAAAGGTACTAGGCAACATAACTACTATATAGTTAATCCCTTAGGTAAGACTACTCAACAAATCACTTGTGAGGTGTTGTTCATTCCTTTACAACTCTCATTTGAAGTTGCACATGTTTATGCTTTCAATACTAGAGAAGAAAGACAAAAAGTTGTGTGACAGTTTGGTAAATCCAAGTAGGCAATGCATTAAGCCATGGATGTTAATAGGAGATTTCAATTCAATATTGAAAGTAACTGATAATTAGGAGGAAATCTAGTAGTCTAGTTAGAAGTAGCAGACTTCAATAAATATGTGATAGAATGTGGGCTGCTGGAATTACCTACTCAGGATAATAGATACACATAGTGATCACTATCCCGTAAAGGTGACTCTTACTGATAATTTTAAGATTAATAAATGATTTCAGTTCTATAATGTATAGACTAAACATCCTCAATTTGAGAAGATTGTACCGAATGGATGGAATGTAAGTATAGAAGGATGCCAGATGTATAAGGTTATGAGAAAACTGGAATTGCTGAAGAAGTTAAGGGTTCAACATGTACAAGCATTCCATAATATAGTCAGTGAGGTAAAAAATAATAATAGGAAAAAATTAAGCAGGCGGAGAGGCTATTGCATATTAATCCAAATGATGTGGATTGCCAGCAACTAGAAAGTCAGTGTTATCAGAAATTCAGGACTTTTTCAGATCTAACTGAAATGTTTATACAATAAAGGAGCAAAGCAACTTGGATAAAGTTGGGAGATGACTATACTAGGTACTTCCATTCAGTCAGCATCAAAAGTTAAATCATGCTACTACGTAATTGAAGGATCGTTCAAGAGTTTGGCAACTGTTCCTACTGTTATTGCAAATCTAATTGTAGAATACGATGAGGATATTCTAAGGATAAAATACCAGCTCCAGGGGCTTTGGTACGCTAGAGGGTAGTGCTTTTGGAGGAGGGATAAAAATACTTGATACATAATTTTAATCCAAGGTTGGTTAAGAAAGCAATGTTTCAGATGAATAGCAACAAGAGTCCTGAATCTAATGCCTTTTGAGAAAGATTTTTATAAATAAGCACGATCAAGCGTATGGAAAGATGTCACTAATACAGTGTTTGAATTCTTCGAAAATAGCTAGATACTCGAGCAAATCAATTCAACCAGTATATCACTCATTCCCAAAGTGGAGGTACCTGAATTTCTTTAATCAATTTAGGCCTATATATTGTTGTAATGTCATATATAAGTACATCTCCAAGCTAATATGTAGCAGATTGAAAAAAGCAGTGAGTTGTATTGTAGTAGAGATTCAATTAATTTTTGTGCAGGATAAATCGATGATGCATAATATCTTGATATGTCATAATATGCTGATGCAGTATAATAGAAAGAATGTCTCATGAAGACAGATCTCAAAAAAGCTTATGACATGGTTAGTTGAGATTTCTTGGAGGAAGTACTAATAGGTTTTTGATTTCTTGAGAAATTCATTAACTGGATTATGTTGTATGTATCCACTACTATATTCTCAGTGAAAATCATGGATCTTTTTTACCCAAAAAAGACGCCTTAGATAAGGTGACCTTACCCTTTCCTTACTATTTGTATTGATTATAGAGTATTTATCTAGAACTCTCCAAACCATGAGTATATATGTTGCCAGATTTCATATTTCATCCGTCGACAAAAGGATCACCCTAAGATGATCATCTTGTGGCTATTGAGAACGAATGAAATCAGATGGTTCTCTTTCTGACTTGCTGCATAAGAAGTTAAAGTTAAGAAATTTTTTTTTCTGATGATCTAATAATATTCTGTAAAGCTAGTGTGAACTCAATAAAAAGAGTAATGGAGGCTCTAGCACACTTTAGTGCAACTACTTGTTTAGAGACTAACTTGGAGAAACCAAGTATATTCTTAGTTGAAGAGGATGAAGGCACAAGAAATCAAATTATAGCACTAATTTTTTTCAAAGTTGGAGAATTTTCTATCAACTTTCTTGGCCTTCCACTATCACAATTGAAAGAAAATATACTGTCAAGCTCTAATTGACAAGATTACACAGAAGACTAAAGTGACATACTCCAAACATCTCTCTTATACTGGAAGATTGCAAGTAATAAATGCAGTAGTGTTTTCCAAACATAGCTTTTGGGGGCATTGTTTTTCCATCCCTGAAGTATACTCAAGGAAGTAAACAAGATTTGCAAGGCATGTATGTGGGGAAACCCTAAAGGAAGAAGAAGATAGCTTTGGTGGCTTGGGATAAGGCCTGCTATCTTAAGAGACAAGGTAGGCTGAATATCAAAGGAAGTAGTAACTGAAATATATAGCTTCAGTGGGATAGTTATTACTGGCAACTCGTAATGAATGAAGATCACTGTGGCTTAAATGGATCCATGGAATAAATATAAAGGAGGATGATAATATATGGGATCATAGAGCTCCTACAGACAACAATTGGTACTGAAGACAACTCAAGACAAATACTTATTGACACAGAATGAAAGTTATTCAATAACAAGAGGCCACTTGGCTCTTGTAGGACAACGGAGAACTTCTGATTTGATATGGACTTCTGTGGCTTTACTAAAGCATAGATTCATGATGTGGCTGGATGTCCAAGGAAGATTGCTTAGACAGGAGAGGAAGCTTAAAATGCGCATCCAGGTTAATGACACTGAATGTTGTCTTTGTCATTAGTTGGTTGTTCAAAAAATGTAATTGGACAAGTACTGTATGGCAAGAGTTAAGTCAATGGAGGAATTATAGGAAAGCATAAAAATGAAACATTGGAAGCAATTCAACAAGGAAGTCATTTCAGCTATTTATGGTACAGTATTTTGCCATACTTGGCGTGCTAGAAATTGAAAAAGATTCAAAGGAAAGTGTATTTATCCTACAAAAGCAGTTACACAAATAAAAAAGACAATTATAATTAGAATACAAGTATTTAGCAGTTCAAAAAAAGCACAAAAATATAATTTTTTTTCATTCAGCATCTATTATGTAATTAGTTTTTTGGATGGTAAGAGGCCTATATTCAGAAATAAGAATAAGAAATGGGTTCTCTCTATTTTGTACTTGGTGCTATGATAATATTTTACAATTATTATGTAAAAAAAATTTAAAAATTACTTTTGACATGAGTGTATGACAATGAGATCGATGATCGATCATGACATGTAATAAAGTCCCCCCACCTATCTTGTCTGATGCTATTTGCTCACTTAGCCATTAAATTTGAGAGTCTGCCAACAAAAATATCTATGTGGATTCTGTTGAAATTTGAAGGCAACTTGAGCATTCGGAATTTAGCAATTTACACGCATTCAAAAGATAAAAGAAGTATTGTATGTATAGTGCAAATTTCAGATGCAATAGGATTTGACATCAATCAGTCCCATACACTCAAATACTTGCTCTTATTTGATACCACAATTTCGAGGATTATACAGAACAATAACAATGTTGTTTCGAAACTAAAAAGAAAAGAGGAATTAAACTGAAATTGCAAATTGACTGGATGATCTTTCACTGATTAAGGGATACTCCTATTATTTATACATCATTAGGTTCAAATGTTTCCTTCTAACATGAGCCACTAATTGCAACTACAACAAAGTAAATTTCAAATCAATTTACTTAGCTTGCTTCCATATTTTTCTGTGTCGACACCCCTGTTTCAATTGAACCCTCATTTAATTTCTTCTTGCTATCGCGGTAAATTGCATACAAAATCAGTTGCGCACACGCTAATACAGATCCGATTGCATTTGGTACCTAACAAAAATTTGTGAGATTTAATCATTACGTAAAAATGAAACAGAAGGAGTAATAATTTTAAACTGTGAGCCTATGATTAGTGCTTTAAAGATACTCACAATAATGAAAAGGTCTTTCCCAAGCAAGCCATAGATTGCCCATGAGGTACTAGAGTTGAAAATAGATAGTGACAAGAAGAAGGGCATATACTCCACACTTTTAGATTTCATCACCATTCTCTGTAATAATACAATATAGAGGAGCTTTCCATAATTATTATTATTAACTATGTAACTAATTGAGCTATACTAATTGTGTAAAACATTTTAAATTTATAGAGCATGCTTAAGTTAGTTGATTGTAAATAGTCCATAAGTTCAAGTATTTTTAAGTGCTGTTACGTGTATAGATAAAAATATCAAAACTAAAAATAAGTGGTTAATGTGTATCAAAAAAAAAAAAGTTATAATAATTTTTTTTTTATCAAAATAACAAAATATTCTTAAAAAAATTAATCAGAAAATATAAATTTTAAAGTGTTTTTCTTAAAAAAACAAAAAGGAGGAGGAACGATGGATATGAGGTGACAATGAAATTCGAAATTTTATTTGGGAAGAATATTTTGAGAAATTAAAAGATATAAAAGATAAAATTATTATAATAAAAAAGAAAAGTTGTCAAACTAAAAATGCTTATAAAACCAACTTATAACTGATTTTGATTTATAAGCCAAAATTAATACCTATAAAATAAATTTGATTAGCTTATAAACTTGGAGTTAATATATAAAATAGAAAAGAAACTCACCATTACAGTAAGAGGAGCACCAAACATCATAATACAAGTAATAGCAAAAGCTAAGCCACAAAGAAGCTTCCTTTTATTTCCATGAAGTGTTAACACAGAGATTAAAGCCACAATTGAAAAGATGGAGAGCACCAAAAACAGAATTCCAGACATCTTTAACTTTTCCTTTTTGGGTGCAAATATGAGGAAAATCAACACATAAATTGCCTCCAACGCACCACCTATGGATGCCAGCACTGTTAACAATGTGTTGTTGGCTGACACAAAAGGTAGACCATACCTGTTTAATCCATCATAATAACTACAATTAATCCTAAATTGAACTCAATAAATAAATATATACTGAAAAATTTCAGTCGAGTCTAGGGTAAACTCAACATTAATTTTTATTTTTTTTAAAAAGGGTAAAGAAATAAAAAAAAAATATGCTATTGAACATTAAAAAAATATCTATCTATATTATCTATTAAGAGTTTGGGTCATTTATATCATTCTCGTTTGAGAAAAAACTAATACATGATATTATTTTCTAATTGAAAATCCATTGCAAAATTATTTTATCCACGTGACGAACAATGATTAGGCCATACATTGATTAATTTCTTTTAAAAAAAATCAGCCAAGTTTCTAAAATCCATTCGAATTAAGAAAAAAACAGGTTAAGTCAAATTTAAACGGTTCATAATGGTCAAGATAACAAACAGGTTAAGACCCAACCCAACTCGAATTTGTCTGGATCAAAATGGGTTGGGTCAAAACGGATTGAGTAATGAGTTATAGAGCGGGTCAAGACTCAACCTGACCCAACTTTTACTAAAATTTACTTATTTTATTTGTTCTATTTTAATATTTTAGTACTTAATTAAATTGTATTTTTCTTTATTTTGGTTGTATAAAACACATCAAATTAAAAAAAAAAAAGGTGTTCTAAAAATATTTTGACAAGATTTCTCTCGAGTCAATTCGGGTTGCATATCAACCCAATTTTAAATGGATTGAATTGACATGCGTTGAGCTAATAATCCGCTCAAACTTCAATAAATTGGAATGGTTTGATTTAATTTTGTCACCCGTACCGAAATCATAGCTTTAAATCCTGGATCTGCATGCCTATGTGTGACATGAAATTTTGGTTGTTTTATTAATTGTGTTGGTTTTGAAATATGATTTTGAGAAGCTTACCAAGCTGAGAACAAGCAGTTGAAGAGACTCATTAGATATGGCACCCCTGAAAATTTCTCTGTTGATCTCTTCATAATAATCCTTTTGAATGTAATCCTATAATGCCAAATTTTGATAATTGTGACATATACTAGTTAGTTAATGAGATAAAGAATCATGACGAAACGAGAAAATGCACATGCAACATATACACACTAAATTAAGAAGAAGAAGTTAAACTTGAAGGAGACTTACATGGGAGCCAAGAAGAGTAATATACCAAAAACATTTCCTATTAAAAAGAAAAACAAACGAAGAAAATAAGATTTAATATATGCGTATCCAACTCAAATAAACTAAGAGTATGTTTGGATCAACTTATTGTTTTTAACTTATAAGTCAAAAGCCGTAAGCTAGTAATTCTGACTTATAGCTTTTGATTTATTTTGGTCATTTTGACTTAAAAATAAGTGTTTTTAATCACTTTCTAAATTTACCTAAACACTCAAAAAATACTTAAAAGCTATTTTGACATAAAAGCACTTAAAATAAGTCAATCCAAACAGACCCTAAATTAAGAATAATGAGAAAAATTTCTCATATGATCATTCAATTAGTAGTTATATATTAGTAATTACTTTTTTTATTGAAAAAAAATTTGAAAGGGAGATGATCTTCTAAAATAATAACTGTTAGTTAATTGAATGAGTATACGAGAAATCAATCCTGAACTTGGAGAATGAAATAAAAATCCCACCAAAAATTCCAAAGATTGTGTGAAGAATTGTGATAACATGGAGATGAGCCATTGGGAGAAAATTCTAAAAGAAGAAGATTTGAAATATCGTTGGAAAATGGTGCAGGCGTAATATAAAGATGATGAGTATTTATTTACATAATTTTGCTGATGAATGATCCACTACCTACATTTTGCTTGCTTGTTCAGCACTAGAATATTCAGTGTGGCTCAGGCCCTACAAACTAATTAACTCCACTAATTAATTACTTAAAGTAAAATTTATGAAAATCCCAACCTTTTTTATCCAAATATCATTTTTTTCCCAACTTTTTATAAAAATTATTAAAATCCCAACTTTTCTAAAAATTCCATTTATTTTTGATACCTCATTATTATATTTTTTATTAAAGAATATAATTAGTACAATTTTATAAATTTAGAAGTCTATTTATTGTCAATCACCTTTTACATGTTAATTTTTCCTTTTTTAAATCCATTGATTTTTAAATTTTTGTTTTTTGATATTTATCTATATTACAGTTACCTTTTAAACATTTAAATTTTCCTTTTTCAATTTTTTCCAACTTATCTCTCCTGAACGTTTCTTCCATCAACTGCTCCATCTCCATCTCCATCTCCATCTCCATCTCATTATTCCTTGTTTGAATCAACAATGGAATCTATTCCGTCTTTTAGTCTTGGCCTCACTCAAGATGTTGTTGAAAGTGGTGAAGAAGTCGACATTGCCAATGTCGACCAGCACAATAGTTCCGGTGACGAGGCCGGCGAAATATCTCAACTAATTGATTTCTTTGTTATTTTAACTGGTTGGGTGGTCAAAATGTTACATAATTGTTTGAGTATTCTTCTTTCACAGTTGATGTGGATACCTAACAACTTAAGTATTACTGCTAATTAAGTATTTGATAACTGTTATGTTAGGGATTTGAAAGTTGATGTAGATACCTAACAAATTAAGTTAGCTTGATACCTCAACTAATTGATTTCTTGATTTTTTGCACTGGTTGGTTAATGTGGATACCTAACAAATTAAGTAGAATTGCTACTTAAGTAATTGATACCTATTCTGTAAGGGGGTCTGAAAGTTGATGTGGATACCTAACAAATTAAATATGATTGCTACTTAAGTATTTGAGGCCTATTCTACAAGGGGTCTGAAAGTTGATGTGGATACCTAACAAATAAACTAAGCTTGATACTTAAGAAAAAATTCCATATGATCCTAATAGTGCATCTAACTAGTGATGCCTATTGTTTTTAAAAAACGACGTATTCTCACATACAACAATTCCATCACTTTTATAGCCAACATACACTACATCGGATTCCCATGTTCCGCTGTGACGTATTAAAATCGAGATATTCATATTTTTCCAGCCCGCCTTTTTTTTTCCTTCACAGATCAGATCAATGGTGATCTGATCTAGTCGTTTTTTTTTAAATTAAAAATCCAACGCCCAAAACGTTTTTTTAGGGATTAATTTAATAACTTGTAACTTTAATCCTTAATTAAAGGGATACTGCTAGTTGGCAGTATTTTAATTTCCATATTTAACGGTAAAGCATTAAATTTTCAGTTACAATTTGTAGGTATCAAGCGTCTGCACAAGGTATCAAATAACTATCAAAAGTCGGGATTTTTTGAAATTAGGTAAAGATTCGAGATTTTTTGAGATTTTCTTAAAACAGTATGGGATCCCTAAAATTTATACTTACTTAAATAAACATCACATATCAATATAAATACCAATTAATTATGCTCCTATTTGGGTTTAGCGCCTCTCTCCCCCCCTCTCTATATATATATACTAGTTTAGTATACGTGTTTTGCACGTATGTACTGTATCATTTTAAAAATTATATATAAATAGTGTTCGTTATTAAATAAATATCATACTTATGTAAACAAAATTAAATAAATGGAAAAAGGGTCTAAAATGCCCTCGAATTATTCAAAATGGTACAAAAATGTCCTTCATCCACCAATTGGACTTAAAATGCCCTTGTCATACACCTCTGAGTCCAAAAATGCACTTCATTAACAGTTTTAGCTCACTTATACCTTAAAACTAACAATCATCTCTTTTTTTTTTCAAAAATTTATTATGTTTCATTTTCTTATGGACATTTTAGCCCAATATGTACATGAAAGGCATTTTTGTACCATTTTCAACAACTTGAGACATTTTAGGCCCTTTTCTATTAAATAAATACTGTTAGTTTGATGCAATAGTTTAGTCTATTGTAAAACGACAAAGATGAAAAGGTTAATTCAATTGTTTATAATATAGATATGTTAATAGTTTTTTAATACATAAAATAATAATTAGAGTTAAATAATTAACTGATTGAAATTTAATGTAACAAAATATTCCTAAATATAAAAGGAATAGGTAGTTTAATGTTTCCAACATAATTTTACTGTTTTTTTTTTTAAAAAAAAATTATATTACATACTTTTAATTTTTTATTAACAAAATATTTGATAGTCAAAATTTTAGTTACTTATTCATATAGAATAGTCCTAAATCAAAAGTGAATTCTAAATATAAAGAAATTCTAACAAAAAGGTGAATCTTGAAACTAAATAAATAAGAGATTAAATTATAAATTAAGAAAAACAGTGAAAAGACGATGTAGTCTTTTAATGAAGGGCAAAAAATTCAATCAACATTTCTAAAGGTCTTCACGCTTTTAATATATATATATATATATATATATATATATATATATATATATATATATATATTCACACTCCATTCAATACTAGCTACTTCCTTCGTTTCAATTTTTTTTATATCTTACTTCCCTCTTTAATTAGTTTTTAAGAAAAACGTCTTTTTCATTTTCTTGAACATCTATAATTTTAATTTTCTACATGATATATTCCATATAGTATCTTTTAATTTAATTTTTACATGATTAAAAAAATTTATTTTCTGAAATTTTATATCAAATCAAAATCTAATGGAGGAAGTATTTAATTTGTCTTCCGGGATGATTTAGATTTTCTCTATAACTAGAGGCTCTCAAAATCACAAATTTAATCTTCCTAGATAATTATCCTCATTGGCTAGCTACTTCCGCAATTAATATATATGCTATATGATTAATTCTAATTTTTTTCATAAACCTAGAACGCGCACGTGTATGAGGTGGTGATAAAATCTGCGTATATTTATCAAACGATTTCAAATAAAATGGAACAGAAAAAGTATCACATTTCTATGATATTCATTCTGTGGATATTGTTGACCTTAAATGCTCTCTATATTTTTATCTCACAATCGTTTTATAAATGTCCTATTGCATATTACCCCTTTCATCTCAATTTTAATTGCTATACACTTTTTGATTTTAAAGTTACAAACATCTTTATAGAACAAATTAAATAGCTAGGTCAAAGTTTATCCTACACCATAAATTGACTAGATTAACTATCAAAAAGAAATTAAACGTATTGGATAATTAACATTGATACGCAATGTCGTCAGCTGATTGTAATGTTTGAATATGAATATTAATTACTATGATTTATGACATGGAATCCCATTAAGACATTTACTTTACATTTTATTTTATATAACCTTAATCTACAAAAATATGGAACAAAAAAGAAAGTGCTATCCTTGTCGGAAACAATGACAATATATAGAGTGAGTAAAGAATATTCTACTAATGCTATATTTTCCCGCCAATAAAAGCTTTTAAAGCTAACAATACTATACATATATGATATAGTATTCGTTCCATCTTATATGACACTCTTTGATTTGATATGAACTTTAAGTAAAAATTAAAGAAAGCCTTTTGAGACTTGTAATCTAAAGCAATTCTTATATCATTGTGTGGCTGAGTATCATTTTATTAAGGGTAAAAAGAGAATTTTAAGGTTAGATTATTTTCAATTAAGGTAGGGTGATATTCTTTTTTTAAACAGATTAAAAGGAAAGGACGTCACATAAAATGGGACAGACGAAGTAACTAATAAGGATCAGAGTGGAATAGTAAGTATTCTTTCATATTTAATCAAAAGTTTCAGGCTCAAGTTTTGAATATGTAATCACCTTTATTAGAAAATGATTTACCTTCAGACTTCTCTAGAAAAATTTAAATTTAATCGTATTTCAATATAAATATTAGCCAAATACCACTAGGTGGGCGGAAAAAAAGCCTCATCCATTCATACATATTTTCTGCAAATATTTTCGCTGTTCTGTACATTTGTTGAATCAAACCAACTCAGCTACCATTGTCTTCTAAAAATGTATTTAATAATTAAAAAATGACCATTTACTCAAAAAGAAAAAGGAAAAGAAGCAGCCACTATATGAACTATGAAGCATATTTGACAAAAATATTAAGAACAGTTTAAAGTAGCTAGAATCTTTGTACAATTGGCTACATTTTCATTTTCAATATATGTATATATATTTCTCATTCTTTCTTTTTCTTTTAAAAGAAAGGGTTGTCGGGAGTCCCCCTAAGGAGAGGTTCATGTTTAATATAATAATCCCTTCTAAAAATATGTAAATTCAGATACATTAATTCAATTTTGGATATAAAAATTAATATTTTTAAGTATCCGTAAGTAACATTTAAAGCAATATAGAAATAATTCAAGAATATGAATTAATGTATATAAATTACTCTGGATTACCTACTTATTATATCTGAATGAAAAGAAGGGATTTTTGAAATTTTTGAGAATGGGTGGGAGGGAATAATGAAAAATATGATAAATAAAGGAGTGCAATTATGTAATTATTCCAATTTTTTATTACGAGGGGGGATCTATGGGTCTATATGGGTACCCATATTTTACCCATTTTAACCATATTTGTATAAACTCTTAAAATAGATCAATTTATATTTATTCATTTACAAAATATATGAGTGATCCATTAAAAGAAATATGAATTGAATAGACTCCTGTTGAAATTGCCACCCCTATTGGGAGATGATACATCATTTCATTACTAGACAAAAGTAAGAAAAGAAACAGTTGAGGAAACTGAAATAAATAGGTGTTGTCGGAAAAACTTGAAAATAATGGCATATGATCATTTGATGATATTTTGTGGAAAGATCTTTAAGATATATAAAGCTTCTATTTTAAATTTGAACTAATTTTAGTTAATAAATCATATATTTAATAATTGAAATTTGAAGAAAAAATTACATGTCTAAACCTACCAACTCCCAGACCACAAATTGTATGAGAAAGGAGTGACGCTATGTCTATAATCATTGTAAAATTGGTGCTACTCCATGTGGTCTGCACTTGTCCAACGCTAGTTGGTATTGCTTAATTATTATTTTTTTCTATTGTCTTTTGTTGGAGCAGTAAAGTTTTGATGGCTGACAAAAGATAATGAAACAGGTTGGTCTACCCGGTTCTTTCAGCGTACTGTTTCTGTGGCAAACTGCACACGCATCACATGATCTGAAGTAGATAAAAGGTGCTGGAGATAAGGTCTATAAAGCAACAGTTGGCAAGAAAAAGGATTCAAATTAAAATACAACTCTAATTCAACTTTAAAAATGAGAAGAAGGAGTTCTATGAGAAGGAGGAGTTCTATGTGAAGGAGTTCTATGTGAAAAAGGACTCCACTGGTGGTTATCATTAAAAGAGGTCTAGAGCAAATAAAACTCCAATTGATTACTATAAAGCTAGAGGACAGGACAGCAGAAAGAGTGTGCAGGAAAAAGAAAGAAGCGAAGGAAAAAAAAAAGAGATTTGCGGATACAGAAAAAAAAACAGAGACGCAGATACAGAAAAAAGAAAAAAAAAACAGAGGCGCTGCATAGGTACAAAAAGAAGAATCATTAGAGCTAACAAGTTTCTTTCTGCAGCATAGTTTTTTTCGTTCTTGATAGTTGAACACTGTAATCTCTCAGTACTTATAAACTGGGGACATAATCCTTGGGAGGTTTATGTGTAGCAAATAGGCTAGCGAAGTTGAGTTGAAGTTTAGATTACTAGAGATTGTAATCATTTGTTGAAGGCTCATATTGAAGTATTGAAGTTGAAGTAAATCCTGTAGAGGTACAGGTCGTAGTTTTTCACCTTTTGTGAGCCGGGTGTTTCCACGTAAAATTGATGTGTTCCAGTTTATTTCTGTATCATTGAAACACGTCGATTAACCTGTTCCAACGATTAGGCAAATCCGTAGGGGGTGCAAAACCTAACAAGTGGTATCAGAGCAGGTTTTCTTATTAAAGGCTAGTACCTAAGAATTGATCCAGATGAATAATGCACCACCTTTTGGACATAGAGAAGGACAATCATCTGTGAGGCCTCCTCTTTTCAATGGAACACATTTCGGTTGGTGGAAGGCTAGGATGGAGGACTTCATTCAAGGAGAAGACTACGAACTCTGGGATAGAATTATTATATGGCCTACTATTCCTATGAAAAAAGTGGAGAATCAACAAGTGCCGAAAGAGAGAAGGGAGTTCAACGCTAAGGATTTGGTGGCCATGAGGAAAACTGCCAAAGCTAAAAATATTTTGATTTGTGGTCTTGGTCCACAAGAGTATAACAGAATTTAAAATCGCTCCACTGCAAAAGAAATCTAGGATGCTCTTACAATTGCTCACGAGGGAACTGCTCAGGTCAGGAAGTTCAGGGTTGCCGCTATTTACGGAATATAAGACCTTCAAGATGAAAGAGAAAGAGACATTGCAAGAGATGATGGCAAGGCTCACACTACTTATTAATGAACTGGCTTCTCTGGGAAAAGTGCTTACCTCTGAAGAACAGGTAGAGAAGGTTCTGAGAATTTTACCAAAAGCTAAGTGGGATGTAAAAGTTACTGCCATTAGGGAAGCTAAGGATATTAAAACCATGACATTGAATGAGCTGGTTGGAAATCTCAGAACATATGAGATGAACATGGAAGAGCAAAAGGAAGAAGTGGGAATGTATGAAAAATCACTCGCTCTTAGAGTAGTTTCTGATGATGAGGGATCAGATCTTGATGAAGATCAGATATTATTTTTAGCTAAAAAATTCAAAAAGTTTCTAAGGAACAGGAAAGGGAAGGATAAGAAAGAAACAGGTAACAGGAAGTGGTCCGATGACACTGGTAACAGGAAGTGGTCTGATGACAAAAGCAACTCTGGATGTTACAAATGTGGAAAAACTAATCATCACATCAAACAGTGTCCTCTATGGGAGATTGAGTGGAGAAAAGAAAGGGCTGAAAGAGAAATCTAATAAAAAGCTGCTAAGCAAAAGGAAAAGGAAACCTATGCCATGATGGCCGCTTGGGGATCAGGTCGGGAAGATTTTGATACTGAAAATATTGATGAAACTGCTTTCATGGCTGCTGGAGATTAGATATAGAAGAAGATGACAGATCTGAGGTAAGTATTTCTGAATTGAAAGAAAAGTTGCATCTCTTTTCAAAAAGGAAGCTAATCTTGCTGATGAATGGATTGATAGACGATTTTCAAGAAGTAGCAAATGGAAAGGATCAACTAATTAAAGATTTTTCAGATCAAAAATTTGAAAATCTTGAGATAAAAAACTGTCTGGATAAAGCAAAAGAAATAAATGAGAAGTTGAAGAAACAGGTTAAACAACTTGTTCACTTGTGTTGAACCTAAAGTCAGAAATCCAAAAGTTAACTGCTGCTGATAAGGGTGAAAGTACGATGAGTGAAGAGCATCAGAAGGTAGAAGCTGAGTTGAAAGAATGCAAAATTGAGTTTTTGTGTGAGAAAGAAAAAGTGAGAAAATTGACCCAGGAAAACTCCATTTTAAAACTGTATTTAGAAAAGGCAAACAGATGGACTCAGTCATCAAGAATAGTGAACCATCTAGGAAGCAGGAGTCACATTGAGAAAGCTGGAATAGGGTTCTTTCAGGAGAATGTTACTACTACTGATTTGTGCTACCTTTGTGGAAAAATTGGACATCCAACTACTGAGTGTCCAATTGCAAACAATGTTAGGAGTAGAAACACATATCATGTGCACAAAAGAAGGCATGAAAATGATAAAAGAAACAGGTCAAGGAACATGTTGCCTACTTGCGCAAGAAGGGATCTCATTCATCCGTTTGACAACTGGAAAGGACCCAAGCTAGTCTGGGTTCCTAAAACTAACCCTTGATCTATCTTACAGGTTGCAGTGAAAGAAAGCAAGCATTGGTACATGGATAGCGCTTGCTCAAGGCACATGACTGGATATTAGCACAAGTTTCTTTCACTTGCACCTTTTAAAAGGGGGGAGGACAGGATGACTATAAGCTGGATCAGAGGAACAAGTCAGGCTACCTGGTCCATCCATTGGTCAAGCAGAGGGCACACAGTCAGGGGGAACTATGGAAAGCTGAAAATAAATCAGAAAAGATGGATAAACCTGACCCTCAGAAAGTTTGTCATCATCAAAAAGGGGGAATTTGTTGGAGCAGTAAAGTTTTGATGGCTGACAAAAGATAATGAAACAGGTTGGTCTATCCGGTTCTTTCAGCGTACTATTTTCGTGGCAAACTGCACACGCATCACACGATCTGAAGTGGATAAAAGGTGCTGGAGATAAGGTCTATAAAGCAACAGTTGGCAAAAAAAAGGATTCAAATTAAAATACAACTCTAATTCAACTTTAAAAGGAGTTCCATGAGAAGAAGGAGTTCTGTGAAAAGAAGGAGTTCTATGTGAAGAAGGAGTTCTATGTGAAAAAGGACTGCACTGGTGGTTATCATTAAAAGAGGTCTAGAGCAAATAAAACTCCAATTGATTACTATAAAGCTAGAGGACAGGACAGCAGAAAGAGTGTGTAGGAAAAAGAAAGAAGCGAAGGAAAAAAAAAAGAGATTTGCAGATACAGAAAAAAAAAAACAGAGACGCAGATACAGAAAAAAGAAAAAAAACAGAGGCACTGCATAGGTACAAAAAGAAGAATCATTAGAGCTAACAAGTTTCTTTCTGCAGCATAGTTTTTTTTCGTTCTTGATAGTTGAACACTGTAATCTCTCAGTACTTATAAACTGGGGACATAATCCTTGGGAGGTTTATGTGTAGCAAATAGGCTAGCGAAGTTGAGTTGAAGTTTAGATTACTAGAGATTGTAATCATTTGTTGAAGGCTCATATTGAAGTAGTGAAGTTAAAGTAAATCCTATAGAGGTACAGGTCGTGGTTTTTCACCTTTGTGAGCCGGGTGTTTCCACGTAAAATTAATGTATTCCACTTTATTTCTGTATCATTGAAACACATCGATTAACCTGTTCCAACGATTAGGAAAATCTGTAGGGGGTGCAAAACCTAACATCTTTTTACCATATCATTTTACAGATTTGCATAACTCCATAAAAATATCATAAGTTGAGTCTTATTAAGGCTATAAATTTAATTAAAAAATGTCTGAAATTAATCGTGGCAAGCTATTAGATATTTGAAGTCTTGCTAAGGGCATAACTTTAGTTAAAAGTGTCTTAAAATTTGATGGTGTTAAGTCCACAACTTTAGTTAACAATGTCCAAAGTTGATTTTGGCCGGGCATCCCAAAATTGAGGCAAAAAATCCAATGTTTTTAATCCTCACAAAGCTACACCTCAGACACAATTGTTTGAAGTTCTGCTCAAAGCAGGTAAATTTAAAAGAAAAAAAAATGATTTTGAACTAATCTTATATAACAGCTCCAAAAACGATTATTCGTGAATTTCACCTTTTGATTTTAATATAAACACTTGATCCACAATCATTGTCATGAGATGAATATCTCACCAACCAGACAAAGTTGATGGATGAAAGCACAATGTTTTCATCACGATGTTCATTGGGTTGGCAAGTGATTAAAAAGCACCTCCAGTAGAGGCTATGCTAACGATATAATTAATGTGGAGAACTGACCAAGATGTCAATATTATTGGCTAATCCTTTCCCAACTAGCCTCTCACAGGAATCAGTAACAAGTTTGGTAGCTAAACAACAATTCAATGACGGATAAATTCTGTAGCTACACAGCGATTCAATGGCGGATTATTATGAACATCGGCAATTAGCTACCAACATCGTAGTTAATTCCATTTTTCCAGAGGCTCGATACAATAATATGTAAGAATTAAATAAGCTAAATTTTTATCATAAGAATTGATTGTATTTTCTTATCACATAATAGTTGCATCTTTCGGGAAGAACATAGAATAGTACTCCTAGATCCAACATACAGAATAAGGTGATCATTATAAATTTACGAATTAAAAATATACTATAAAATACTCTTTCTGATAAACTTCTCATACCAGATCAACCCATTAAAATTAAATAGAGATAAAAAAAATATTGTCAATAAAGAGATATATGTTGAAAAAAATAAACTTGTTCACATTATTTAATGTGTTTGCATCATATTTATTTTAGTTCATGAACTAGTAGATTAATGTACTAGGAGATGCATGAATTGGTGGAAAAGTCTAGTAAGGTGTATTCATGAACTTGGAGGATGTGAAGTATTAATTATGAGACATGAGTGCTAGGCTAGATACATGGATGAATTCACTTATAAATAGTCATGTAATTTAGCCATTTTATGGTAAGCCAAATAGTTGAATAGAAAATCATATTTCCTCCACTTCTCTTCTACTTGTATTGAGTAATATTTGTGTGGTATTGCTCTCCCAAATTTCCAATATTTGGTATCAAAGCAAGATTGGTGTCACGCCCCGAGAGGGTACCCTTGACGTGGCCGACAGCTAGAGACTATTGCCAATCCCAGGCGAACCACTTAGCTTCATCACATTCATTCAATCAAATAATTCTACTGAACAACGAAAATAAAAGTAAGTTAATGGGCACATCTCATCTAAAGTCTCAAGATAAATAGATAACAATAAAGGCTAGTATAAAGAATTAGCTCACAATCTCAACATCAACGTTCAACCATCGTCTATGAAGCCCCTATCACTAATCATGTGGTGTCAATGACAGACCCATGACTACCCAAATCAAAATAAAATAATAGTCCAAAATCTTACTCTAACACAAGATGAAATAAGTCATAGTGGATCCTCCGGAGTAGGGGAGGCTCACCAAAAATGTTACGAATCTCAGATCTTCAACGGAGCACCTGTTGACGATCTCTAGTACCTGCCTCTGCATCATAAAACGATGCAGTCCAAAGGGACATCGGTACTTGAAATGTACTGGTATGTAAAATATCTGAGTAAAACAGAAACAGGTAGAATAATATGAAAACAACATCAACTCAAGATAAACATCAAATCTCATCAAATCATCAAATGTCTATCTATGCAAGAATAAAGAGTAGACAAGTGACCCATCAATCAATCAACCTCATCAATCAACTCAGACTCATCTCAAAGGAGCTCACCTTCTCTCATCTCAGAGGATCTCATCTCAAGTCAGAGTACTCAAGGTAGAAAATTTATGGGAGTTTCTCTTATCCGACAACAATCACTTATGAGCCAGTGAATGTACAACAATCACGCTGATGTTGCCACAACCTTTCCAAACTTGCAAGGTAGGGAACAAATCGAAACAATATCAGCTCACCAAATATGGAGTCAATCGTCAACAAGTTCGTTATTGCTTTCAGGGACTTCTAATCAAGAGGGAACCACAGTATATGTGATGGTTCTAAGCTTCACCTATGTTTGGCGACGTAGTTTGACGAGTTCAAGTCAGACCAACTCTCACTCTTTTGGTGCTCGATACTCCTCGCATGACTCAATGCTCATAAAACCTCCATCTCAACCAATCTCATAAGGACTCGAACCCCGTCATCGATCGGTATCTGTAGGGACTCTAACCCTTTTATCAATCAAGCTCATAGGGACTCTAACCCTTTTATCAAGCAAGCTCATAGGGACTCTAACCGTATCATCAATCAACTCATAGGGACTCTAACCCTATCATCAATCAACTCATAGGGACTCTAACCCTTTCATCAATCAAGCTCATAGAGACTTGAACCCTTTCATCAATCAATCTCATCAATGACTTAAAATTAGAACAATCATTAGGAAGCAATCGGATAGACACATCGGTAGAGTTTATTTATACAGACTCATAACACAATCAAATTCTATCAACACATCCTCATTCTCTCATCACAGTCAACAAATCTCAACTCAAGGCTCTAGACTCAATTCTTAAGTTCATTATGCATGATTTTCAAATTAGTCATGTAGGGTTATGCAAATTCTCATGAAAATGTTTAATTCAAGGAAAACAATTAGTATGATGAGTATCAACATAGAAAAACATGTAATTTCAAATAAAATTTTAAGAAAAACCATCAAGGATTCATGCATGTAGACTCTTGAACCATCAACTCATCCATGACCATCTATGGGGCACATGAGAGAACAATCTCATGCTTTTAGTTTAGCCTTACATACCTGGGATGCAGCTATCAATCAGTCACGTCAAAGATTTCTTCTCAAATCTCTAAAACTCAAGCTCTTCTCTTTCTTCCTCAAGCCCTAGCCTTGTTAGATTATGGAACAGGACTTAGAATAGGGGTATTAGACCCTTTTTACGTCAAACAACCTTATTAGATCGTGTATAGAGTTTAGGAGGGGTGGGGAATTAACCGAAATGCCCCTCGTAAAAATAAGAAATTTTCAGCTCGGAAAAGATCCAGTTCGCGACACGGACTGATCGCTCACAGTGTATTTTTAGAAAAAGTTTTTGAACGAGTTTTCTCAACCCTGTAGAAAATTTTCAAAAAAATATAAGTGTTGGTCCGTGATTGGTGCGCGACGTGCTCTTGTCACGCACCAACACTGTTTTGTGCTTTGGATCGATAAAATTATCTTTTGATCAGATTGCTCTTAAAATCGACCGAGACCATTTTTCCACTCAATTTTTCATGCTGATCACAAATTCGGCCTCGGATTTTCCGTACAAACATTGAAAGATGCATCATGCGCACACCCTCACTTTAGAGGTATTTTGGTAATTTTATCGGGCGTTACAATTGGTAGCAAAAGGCTACAAGCAAAAGGACGGTATTGATTATGATGAGGTGTTTGCACCAGTTGCTCGTTTTGAGAAAATCCGCTTGATTATTTCATTGACAGCTCATAATCAGTAGAAAATCCATCAAATGGATGTGAAGTCAACTTTCTTGAATGAGATTTTGGAGGAAGAAGTATACATTGATCAACCTTTGGGCTACAAGGTTGAAGGAGGTGAAGATAAAGTGTTCAAATTGAAGAAGGCACTTTATGGCTTGAAACAAGCTCCACGAGCTTGAAATTGTAGAATTGATAAATACTTTCAAGTCAATGGTTTTGTAAAGTGTCCACATGAGCATGCACTTTATGCAAAAGTTAATGAATGTGGTGACAAATTACTTGTTTGTTTGTATGTGGATGATTTGATATTGACAGGAAATAATTCAAAGATGTTTAAAGATTTTGAGAAGTTAATGGCAAGAGAATTTGAGATGACAGATATTGGCCTAATGTCATCTATCTTGGCATTAAAGTGGAGTAGAAGAATGATGGCATATTTATTTCTCAAGGAGAACGCGCAAAGGAGATCTCAAGAAATTTGAGATGGAGAATTACAAACCTGTTAGCACCCCCGTGGACTATGAAATTAAACTATCCAAGCATGAAGATGGAAAAGACATCAATTCCACATATTTCAAGTGTCTTGCTGGAAGCCTAAGGTATTTAACTTGTACGAGACCTGATATTCTTTTTGATGTTGGACTTGTTAGTCGTTTTATGGAAAATCCAACGACTTCCCATCTAAAAGTAGTCAAAAGAATATTCCGGTACATCAAAGGTACACTTGATTATAGAATTTTTTATTCATCTTCGAAGGACTTCAAACTTGTTGACTATTGTGATAGTGATTGGGCTGGTGATGTTGATGATCGAAAAAGTACTATCAAGTTTGTTTTCTTCTTTGGGGATTCTGCATTTACATGGAATTCCAAGAAAGAACCAATTGTGACTTTGTCAACATGTGAAGCAGAATACGTAGCGACTTCTTCTTGTATTTTTCATGCAATTTGGCTGAGGAGCTTGTTGAAAGAACTCTACCAACCACAAGAAGATGCAACTAAGTTTGTATTGATAACAAATCAGCCATTGCATTGGCCAAGAACCCGATGTTTCATGAAAGGAGCAACACATTGATACTGAATTTTATTTCATTAGAGATTGTATATCGAAGAAAGAGGTAGAGCTTGAGTTTGTGAAATCTCAAGACCAAGTTGAAGATATTTTCAACAAGCCGTTGAAGACTGATATTTTTCAGAAGCTGCAGATGACTCTTGGAGTAGTGAATCAAGTTTAAAGGAGGGGTGTTGAAAAAATAAACTTGTTCACATTATTTAATGTGTTTATATCATATTTATTTTAGTTCATGAACTAGTAGATCAATGTATTAGGAGATGCATGAATTGGTGGAAAAGTCTGGATTAAATCTAGTAAGGTGTATTCATGAACTTGGAGGATGTGAAGTATTAATAATGATACATGTTGTAATGCCCGGTAAAATTATCAAAATACCCTTACAGGAGAGGTATGCGCAAAACGCGTCTTCTGATGCTCGGTTTGAAAATTCGAGAACGGAT